>JASJET010000191.1:715000-1915000 GCA_034092305.1 Diaprepes abbreviatus | reverse complement strand
AGATTAAACAATTTCCAAAAGTTAAAAAAGAGGAAGGAATATTTTTTTTTATTAAAGACTAACAGCAAGCAACTGATATATTTAAAACAGATGAGATTTGTCAGATGATACAGAGAGCAATCATGAGCATCAGCGCGGGATCAAACACAAAATAATAAAAACGACCTATCCCGTAGGATCAAAGGGAAGTCAAAAAATTAAAAAAAAAACAGATTCACTAGATAACACTCTATGCGTTTTAAATGTGAAAGAGGATAAAACATAGGTAGATCCACCAGCTAAATGCAAGACACATTCTCTAACAAAAACAAGCATATTTAAGGGTCAGACCAGGAAACCTAGTTTAGTATACAGACGGATTCAAACAGAATAATGCATGAAGAACACAACCTCGGGTATTCTTAACCTAATGTCTGATATTGTGGAGGCATGTGACACAAAATGCTGTGATACAGTTTTGTTTTGTGATCTCCGCAAAGCTTTTGACTGTGTCGACCATGGAATCCTGCGTAGCACAAAGCATATAATTTCAGTAATTGTTGCATTCAACTTTTGAAATTGTACCTTACATGAAGAAGCCAGACTGTGCAGTATGGCGGTATAATGTCAACTAAGCAGGAGATCAAAATTGGGGTGCACCAGGGCTCAATTTTGGGCCCCATATTTTTCTTATATATGTAAATGATTTGCCTTTAATAGATCAAAAGATTTTTTTTTGGGGATGACACCACTACTTCCCTTAGAGCTGAAACTCTTGAGGATTCGTTTCTGGATTCCTCGCAGGCACAGAACATTGCTGACAAGTGTTTGTTTCCAACAAATTGCTGTTAAATAGAAGCAAGACAGAAAGAGTAATTTTTTGGCTAAGGGAACTTGAAGGTATGAATGGCCACGTTTGTCAGACTGTTCCTTGGAGTTCTTATTGATTCAAAAGCACAATGGAGCATCCATGTAGAGGCGGTAGCCTCAAAATTAAACAAAAATTTGTATCTACTACCTCGCCTTGCAGAAAATGTGTCTCGTAAGGCCTTAAGAGCAGTCTACTTTGCAACATTTCATGCGCAGCTTTCCTATGCTGTACTTAGGTGGGGTCATGCCTCGGGTGTTAAATGTTTGTTCGAACTGCAGGGGAAGACAGTTAGAGTGGTAGGTGGCCTATGTTACAGGAATGACTGTACAGTGAGAATACATAACCTTCCATCTTTGTAGATTTTTGAAAATTTGTTCAATGTTCAGAGAAATGTTCTTGTGTTTGTGACCCAGGAAGACATATATTTCTACCAGACGGGAAATAGGAGTAATCTAACACCAGCGTACTGGCAAATAAAGAGATGTCAAAATGGTCCACACTACTGAGCAATAAAATATTTTAATGTGTTACCAGAAAGAATTAGAGAATTACAAATAAACGCCTTTTAGGCACAAATTAAACAAATTTTAATTTCTAATGTATTTTCTTCCAATGAAGGTATCCATAAGACCAGACCAGAATGGTATCTTTTGTAACAGCAGTGTGTGGTCTCTCAATGTTGTTGTGAATCCTTTCGTTTTCAGCAGGAATAGGAATTACATTGGATGGTCAGGGACGCGAAGAAACAGTCCAGAGGGGAAGCGAAATTTTCAAAATTTTCGAAAAAGAAATCAACGAATGTCAATCCATTAACCTTAGTTGACCATACAAATCAAAACAAGAGCACACCAAACAAACTTCATATTTATTATCAAAAAGTTAGAGGCCTTTGAACAAAACTTACCGATCTTTCATTAAATGTTGTGTCAAGAAATTATGACGTTATTGCACTTACAGAAAGAAAACCAAAGAATATACAAATGCAGAGTTAGGGCTGAACAATTACACTGTCTTTGGAAAAGATCGGGATTTGGAGGTGACTGGTAAGAGTAGAGGTGGAGGTGTGTTATTCGCTATCAAGAACATCTTCAAATGACTCAGAATCATATGGTCATGAAGAGCTATGGATAGTGGTCTCACTTAAAAATCAGAACATTCTGTTTGGTCTGGTGTACCTTCCTCCAAACTGTGCACCTGTTGAATATGAGTGTCATTGTGATGTACTGGAACATTTTGTGTCCCTGCAGGATGAAAATGTTGTCTATGTTTTAGGGGACTATAATCTACCAGAAACGTTTTTTTTTTTGGATAATGTAGAATATAATTGTAAAGCTCAAAGAAACAATGCAGCTGGCGACCAACTAACAGTTTCTGCTGCTTATTGCAATTTATATCAAATTAATGATATCACCAATGCAAATGGGGTACTTTTAGATTTAATTTTTAGCAACAATTCCGATGTGATAATTGAATGTGTCTGTGATATATTATTACCCTGTGATAGTTACCACCCTGCCTTGGTTTTGGAGCACTCTTTCTGTGATAAGTTCATTGCTATTAACTCGGTAGAAAGTGTTTTTAATTTCAATAACTGTGATTATGTAATGATCAACGAGTTTTTGATTAATGTCAGCTGGGACCAGATTTTAAATTGTGATGTTAATTTAGCGGTTGAAAGATTTTACTATATTTTGGATGAATGTTTGAATATGTATGTTCCTAGGATAATTATTAGAAATAATTTTTACCTTCCAAAATGGTTTTCTCCTGAACTTAGAGACTGTATTATAAAGTAAAAAGAGTTACATAAACAATATAAATCTACTAAATCTATAGATGATTACAGTAGGTTTTGTGAATTGCGCACTCAATGTAAGGATCTCTCTAGTAAATGTTATAAGGAGTATATTCGAGATGTTGAAGCAGGAATACATAGGGATTATAGAAATTTTTGGTCATATATTAATAGTAAGAAGGAACAAGGTGGTATTCCTCAAGTTATGACCTACAAAAATATACAATTAAAAAATGAATTTGAAATTGTTAATGCTTTTGCAGATAACTTTGCATCTGTATATGCTGGAAAGCAGAATGTTCAGTTAAACGGTTTTGAGGAGGAGTTCTCTGACCTGGCTGATTTAAGCATTTTCTGTTTTAAATTTAATATTTCAAATATTCTTGAAAGGTTGGATAATATTGACTTAAGAAAGGGCCCTGGGCCAGATGGATTGTCTCCCAAATTTCTAAGAAACTGTTCTTTTCCACTAGCTAGATCACTATGGCTAATTTTTAATAATTCTTTAACTACTGGAACATTCCCTAATTCCTGGAAAACGTCCTTTCTGAGTCCAATTTTCAAAAATGCTGGTAAAAGAGAATGTATGTCGAATTATAGACCAATATCTAAAATTTCACTTATACCAAAAATTATGGAATCAATTATAACTGACTTTCTTGGTAGTACTTTTCAAGACATAATTATAACACGCCAGTATGGTTTTAGTAAGGGGAGGTCAACAGTAACAAATCTGCTAACATATACTGAATATATAACAGAATCTTTGGAAGATGGTCAAGTTGTTGACTCCATTTACACAGATCTTTCAGAGGCTTTCGATAAATTGAATCATAAAATTTTGTTATGTAAATTGTCTAGAAATGGTATAAAGGGCTCATTTTTGCAGTGAATGAAATCATATATCTCGGGCTGGAATCAGATAGTTGAAATAAATAATTATTTTTCAAAACCAATAACTGTTACCTCTGATGTACCGCAGGGGGTCCATCTTGCACCACTATTAATCAATATTATTGATATTGGGTCATGTTTTTTACATTCAAATTATGTATTATATGCTGATAACTTAAAATTTTTAAAATGATATGTAATGTTGAGGATATCTGCTATTTACAGAATGACATTAATAGATTTTCTAGGTGGTGCAATGTAAACAAATTGGTTTTGAATGTTGAAAAATGTAAATATATACAATTTTCCAGGTCAACTAATTTTAAAGAGAATAACTATTGTTTGAACAATTATAAAATCGAGAGTGTTAAACTTATTCAAGATCTAGGGATTCTCTTTGAAAACAAACTTACTTTTGCTCAGCATGTTGATGCTTGCCGTAACAAGGCTCTCAAGATGCTAGGTTTCATAATGAGAAATTAGAGATTTTAATAACGTCAATGCTATCAAAATATTATATACCTCTCTTGTAAGACCACATCTGGAAAATTGTACCAGTGTGTGGAGTCCTTATCAGGTCTATATTAATAAGCTTGATTCAGTCCAAAGGAAATTTTTATGTTATATAGATTATAAAAAGCATATACCAAGGGAAAATATCAATTATAAAAGCTTAGAATTGGAGTTAAATTTGAATAGTATAGCAAAACGTAGGGAACATTATGATATTGTGTTTTCCGTATTATGAGAAATGGAAACGAGTTTCATGGGGATTTATTTGATATTTCTCTAAATAGATTAAAGTTTGTTTTAAAGAAATTTTATAATTGATTGCCTGAATTTGTATATTTGTGATAAATCTAGATGTAACTTCTCTAAATTGTGATTGATTAATTGTTTGTTTATTATTTGATTGTTCTTGTAATCTATATTTTAACTATAGACTGTGATTATTGTTATTTAGTACTTTTGTGCGAATGGGCCTGTCCCGTGTATGGATAAATAAATAAATAGAGTATTTTTGTAAATGATTTGTATTACTTCTTAGTGATTATTTAATTTTAATTATAAAGTGCCCAGGGCCTGTGTTTTACTCTAGGTGTTAATTTTAAATGTTTGTCCAATTAATTTATAATAATCTTTTGTTATTTTATTTTACCTTTTTTTGACTTATGTATATACATTACCATCTTGTAATTCTGACATGAATCAATTGAATTGAAAAATGGTCTATTCATACTTCCAAAAATTAACAACTAACACTAAGAATTTACATTAACAACTTTCACTTGCAAGTTAAATAATACATTTTCCCTACTAAAAATTAAAAATTTACAATTAACAAGAAGTTGACGAACATTCAACTTCCTAGTTTAAGTCTCAATTTTGGCTTAATTCGCTTTCACTTTCAAATGTCGGCAGAAGGAAAAACCAAGAAGTACTTTAAAATAGAAAAAAATAACAACAAATAAAGCTTAATAAAATTGTTTATAAAAATAGTATAAATACTTTAGAGTAACATTGGTTAAACATTCACAACACACAAACACACAAAAGCAAAACCTCATGCTTTACTTTCAGGTTAGGACAATTTTGATTTATCATTCTTAATTTTTACAAACAAGGCATTTTTGTTCTGTAGTGTGTCAATCTAGTAGAAATTCTTAGTGTTAGTTTTCAATTTTTAGAAGTATGAATTGGCCGTAAAGAATTATTAAATTGAGAAACAAATTTGTCTTGCATCAAAAATATACTTATTGCGTAAAGATTTTTAAGAATTTATAAAATTCTCACAATTTAAAAAGTATTCCCTTTAGTTATAGAGTTTGCCACCAGATGCCGATTAACCAAATGATTAGAGATTTTTATGACAATAAGTACCAATTTATCTAAATAGACTAATCATTTAGTTTGGACAGCATGGAGATTAAAGAATAGTAAATTAGCTGTAAAGTTTATTTCGGTAGACAAATTTTAACTAATGAACAATACCTATGTTACCCTAAAAAAAGTAAATAAATTTACCTTAGGAGTATATATTTGCACAGTTCACCGAGACAAGTTAAAACAACAATTAAGTCCTCTGAAAAAACAGATAAGATGGAGACCTTATCTAAAGAGTAACAAATTATTGACCTTGATCTATTCAAATACTAATTAAAAATATTGCCACTTCATGCCTGTAAGATTATCAATTTAATATTCAGAAATATTAACAATTCGACACTAATTTCACCTGTTATGCCGTTTTTTATATTACATATAAAAGCTATTACAGGTATTGGATTTAAAGTGTTCAAACAATTGGTTAAAGTGAATAAGGTCAAATTAATTAATCTGTTTATTTTATTCTAAGTACGACGCAGTTTTAAAGACTTACCTCTTTTGGGGTACAGATAAACACAATACCAAAAAAAACTGCCGGGAATGTTCAATTTTCTTGATTATCCGGTTTCTTCTAGGTTATAATATACAAAATTGGTACTTTTTCCTTACTTTTATAGTGTTATTTTACTTGCAATCTTGCACAATTAAACTCATTCAAAGTCGGCAACATAAAACATGTTATTATAAAGATAATCACTGTTTTCGCGTCTTCGAATCTGCGTTCGAAAAATGATAGATGATTAAAAAAAATATAAATAAATGTAACCTCACTCCTCCCCAGTGTTGCCGCTATTGGTAAAGATTGTGAATAGCGATGTCCCAGATACAATGCAAAAAATTCGCCTAAAGGCTATTTCACAAGGTTGTGAAACACTCAGAGTAGCGGAACAGTGAATGAATTGATTTGATTTCTGATTGGTTTGACGCCAGAATGACGTCATTAATAAAGAGCCAACATAAATATTCCGCTACCACGAACATGAGATATAAAACTGGACTGCTCATGAAAGTAATTTTTTGACCCCCCTTATTGGTCACCATTATGTGCAATGATTTGTATGGCGACATTGAATTCCTTGCTTATTACTTATATTGGCGTGAATGTGTCATGTATGAATGTCAATTCTATCGTTCTAACTATTAGGTTTAGATAATGGCTATATTCTTTTGAGTAATTATCAATTGATCAAACTGAACAAAGTGAAACTGATAACTTCATGTTCTTTTGAATATGCATTTACTTGTCATTGGGCTGAAGTGATCATGATTACTTCAAGTGATAGAAGTGAAAGTGATAATGACTCAAAAGAATAGCCCTAATAACTATCTCTTTCTATAGTATATCTCAAACAATAACATGGTGGGGTCATTTTTAGTATAAGGGAGGTGTATTATGCATGAGCAGTGCAGTTTTATATGTCAAATTCGTGTCCGCTGCTGAAAACGCATTCATTTGGATTGAAAGATCTCAAGAATAATAACTTTTGACTGGGGGCACGCACATATAAAGTAGCTGTACTGATCGTGTAATAAACTGAAAATATCGGAATCATGCTATCCGCCATTTTGGGAAAAGTTCACTTATAACAACAGTGAATACGCTAGAAAATTGTACGGTCTAAATATAGTTCTTATAAGCTACATATAAAGGTCGGTTCACAGGTACCAAATAATTATGATTGGTTCAATAATGTCTTCTCTGATTAGGAATGGTGCCAATATTAAATAATCAGAATTGTTTGACTCTCTTGCTGTTCGCGCTCTTGTGAACGCATTTAAATTACTATTTTGTTTTAGTGAAAAAAATACAGCTTCAAAAGGATATGCTGTAACGAAGTTACTATATTTTTGGGCATGAGTATGTTCGCCGGGATTTATTTCTTTTATTATACATCCGAAAAATCTGATTCTTGCGGGAAAAGAATGCTTTAAGTTTCAATATTACCGGTATATAATTAGATTTGCCGCGCTATACCGGGAAACACGATTTTCCGATGATTTTCAGAGCATCGGACCAAAGTAATCGCGCGCCGTATACAGCAGTATTGTATGCTCAATCACCGCAAGTTGTCACTCGTCAGCGTATTTGGAGCTCGGGCCGTCTATTTAAGCTCAAGTAGACCATTATTTCGCTGAGAACTGCACGTTCTCCACCCGGGTCAACAGTCCCAACGGACTGCCTAGGTCGCCTGCCGGATCTGGTCTAGCAAATGACCAGGAATGTGTTTTCCCGCCGGGTGCCCTCCGCTGTCCGTTGATGAGGACACTTAACAACTGCCGTCCCGACGCCACCGCCGTGTAGAGACACCGCTGATCGCGGATCGATGCCAGGTTATTGTTAGACATACTGTGTACCGCTGTCGGTCGAATTTTAATACGAAGCGCCGTGAACAGCGTCCGCAGATTTTAGACACGAAGCGCGATCATTTGAGTACGAGCCGTCGTGAATATCGTCGCAACCGTGTATTACGAGGTAACGTGAATAGCGCCGCGAATGTTACCGCCGGGTTACCGTCTTCAGCGCTACCAACCAGTACAAGCTATCGTGAACATCTCTCATAACATATTCTTGCCCTCCGCACCGTTTAATTGTTAGTTTGTTGTACATCTTAGATTATAAATTAGTTTTAGGCCATGTCTTTTTATAAAAGAATGGAATACAGGATCCAGGATGTTTTATAACCGTTTGTTTCATTACCTAGTCCCATTTTTAACATTACAGATAATAATTGGCAGCCGGCACTAATACGCGCAATTTACCTCTGATTGCCGTTTGTCCACTGTAACAAGCGCCCGGTGCATAATTGGGCCCTCGATCACATGAATCCCGAGGGTGGCGCCCGAGAACCGACTACCGAGTGGATGTTTCGACTTTCGGACAGTCAAACCTTTGATCAGTTCAGAGAGCACGGATATCCCGATTATAAGTAGATACTCCTGCGCTGAGCATTTGACCGATGACTGTCTACACGAAAAATATCCACTGACTGATGTTCCGCTGTCGTAATAAAAGTAGATCCGTAGAGTACGACCTGCTCCCTCTTACGAAAACGCGTCACAATGCATATAGTTTTTCAAAATTTTAGTACGTAATAAGAGGAATTATTCCATTAAAAAAATCTCAAAGTAACATTGTAACAACCTGGAGCCAAAATATATAACGGCAAACCTTTTCAAATGTTCACGCGTAAATAAAAACATTCTGATTTTTATGCTATGGCTAAATTGTACAAGTAAAATCGTAAAGGGCGTTGGTAATTGGACGTTGACCAGCAAGAGCAGAAAATGCACAGAGTGGCTTTATAAATAAATTTCTTGTTCCGAGTTAAACATTATACAGTGCTTGAAATGTCATTTTTAAGGACCCGTTTACAGTTTCTAACAGGGAAAAAAGAGCGTTTCAGAGTGAGTCCACACGATACCAAAAATTTCGGCGTAGGCGTATTACGCCCATTTATGTTAAAAATGTCTCGTCCACACGGGGAACTTTTATCGTGCAGTCGTGCAGTCGTAATGTTTTTTTTTGTGGTAACCTAACTTTTTTCTGATTTTTTGATAATATTTATTTATGTATAAATTAAAATGAAAGAAAATTAAAAAAAAATTGCAGCAATGTTGTTATGTAGAAAAAGAAAACTAAAGAAAAAATTACAAAAGATAAGGATATTATTAATATATTCTTTATTAAAAAAACGGAAAAGTCATCGCTACTAGGTCCGATCTGTTTTTGAGAAAAACATTGGAGAAAGGCTTGGACATACTAATGATTTAATTCAAGAAATGCGAGAAAGTGATCCTGATTTTTTAAAAATATTTTCCTGTTACTCTTGGTGAGTTTGAAAACCTGTTGTTGGGCCAATAAATAGGAAACACGCTATGGAAATGTGTACAGCTATACCCTTATTACAAGGTTTGAAAAAACATTGTGATATTTAGCTGATGAAATCAGCATGTGAAAGCAACAGTGCGAATTCCGAGTCGGTAAACAGTGTTTTTGAAATTAGTCATGTTACTTGTGCGATAATATGAGACTCTTTAAAGCAAGTTTTATTCCCGAAGTTTGCCACTTCTACCTGGTAAAGAATTGCCAAAGAGTTCAAAGACGAGAGTTTTAATATAAAGTGTCATTTTAACAATCGTTTTAATAATTACAATTGTTTGTAGTTTTAGAAGAATATATTACGTATAACACTATCTGGATTTCTGTTATTAAATTTCCATTAATGTTAATTTTTACTTTTTAATTGTTTATAATAGGTTTATATAAAATTTGCTAAGGGTAGGGTTACCAGACGACAGGAATTTTCCTGACGTCTGAAATTTTAGCCCCTCGTTAGGAAGAAAGAGGAAAAAACTGCAATTGTCAGTATTTTTTTGAAATTAAAAGAGGAAAATATAAGCAATGAAAAAATATTTATTAATCATTCTAGTGAGAAAAAATAAATTGATTAAACGTTACCAAAATGAGTGAATTGTTAATTTAGTATATTAATAAATTTAGTTTCATACTTTTTATTGTTTGATGTTTCTTTTGGCAATTGCTGGACTTTTATAACTATTTCATGACATTCTTCACATGATATGTTCTTTAAGTTAAATTGTGTCTAGAGTAGAACCTTAACAGAAGACATTGTTGTAAACCAACTATTACTACAAATTATTAATTATTAAATTAGTATATATATATTTTTAAGTTACTCTTATGGATTAATAGATAATTATAGTCTAATATTTAATACTCCCTTAAGAAATAGTTATATCTTAAGTAAATTTATGTTCTAATAGGTTCAAACAAAAGCATGCCTTAATCTCCGAAACTCTAAAACTTTACTTTTTACAGAGACCATTAGTTTTGTTCATATTGTCATCGTCCCATAAATACACACTTTTTCATTTCAGTAATCATGTAAATAAATAGTTATAAGTTATATTTGTTAGTACGCCTATGACTGTCAAATATATAATTTAGATTCAGATTGGAATGTAACTAGGACATGAACATTGAAACGAGAGGAACTAAAATCAAAAAACTACAATAGTAACATTAAATTAGTAAGTAAGAACAAAAACTGTTGTTACCTCATGATTTAGTGAACATTATAATAAAATATTAAAAAAGTAATATTAGAAGATTTATTTGAATTCATCGAACTAGCAAAGTTATAACATTGATGGCAGCGAAAGGCAAAGCTTATAACAATATAGACAGTCTGTCTCTCCTTAGTCCACTACGCTCCCATTAATGAGAAGACTCACTCGATATTGGCATTTGATGCTTTGATTGCAAAAATTTTGAAAATCTCACTGCCTTAACATACAACATTCAGATAAAATGTCCGGATATTTACAGAAACATTAGGGATATTGTCAGGAAAACTCATTATTTGATCTGGTAACCATAGCTAAGGGCATGTCTGTGGATTAGCGTCTCGATATCACAGATTGTCGTTGAATAGAAATTGTATTATATAATGGCCTTTATTTCATAAGCTTTAATTTATATAATGAACACCTGTATTATTGCAATTGTTATAAAATTAATAAAAAAATGAACAAAAATCGTTTTTTTTTTTTTTGAGGACCAAGCAGTAATGATCTTCGGTAACAAGCATTTTTAATAAATTAAAACAATTTAACATAATTCATAAATATCTATTATTTCAAAACTCGCTAAATAAAATATATAAATAAAACAACAAAGTTTAAAAAAAAACATAGGTTATGTTTTCATACGAAATATTGAAAATAAACAGTTTCCACCATTTTGAAAGCAGTCCGCTGAAAAGTTAAACATGATTTGGCGTAATGACCTTGGAAAAGGCGGATTTAGGCGGGAAATCTTCGGTCTTTGTCTTTTTTTAAATCGAACAAATCACAATGCTTGAAATTTGACATATGTCTTATTACGCTACGCTGCCGCCGAAATTTTTGGTATCGTGTGGACTCACTCTCAAACCTAAAGCCTGGAACAAAAAAGGTTAGAGAAAAGTCACAACCCTGTATTTTGGAAGCAACTCGAGCCACCTATGAATAAACTCGCGTATTTTGATGACATAATGAACTGGGCTGTAAAACAGCCATCTGTTTTACCGGCCGAGATTAGCAAAGGCACATGAATGACGGGAAAAATTTAAATATCCCATGGTGACAGGGTAAAAAACTGTTTGATCATAAATCTTTTTAATTTTTTTTTCAGAATAATACATATACTCAAAACGCTGTATATCTTTAAAAATTTAGTAATTGTAACGGTTTTTAGTTGCCATACATCAAAAAAAAATGTTCCTCATAAATATAACTAGGGTCGTTCCTTTCGATTTTCTGTCTTCCTCTCGGAGTAGAGAAAAATAAGTTATTTTTACAATTGAAACAACATTTATACTAATTTCATAATTTTTAACATGTTTTATTATCTAAAATTTTATAATTCTTCAAAATATCCCATTAATATTTTTATAAAAATATGAACGTTAACACGCTTACCTACTCCGTATCTACTCCAGACATAACATAAATCGGAAAATACTGATGATTTTCCCTCCTTGTTTCTCTTTATAATAATGAAAGAGATAAAAGATATCACAGGTCAGGAGCAAGCACGCACGTATAAAGTATATGTACTGATCGTCAAATACACAGAAAATGTCCGGACTATGCTATGCGCCATTTTGGGTAAGGTGAAGTTATAATAACAATGAATACGCTGTCGCCACTGAAAAATTATAACGACTAAACGTAATCGTTTACCTCCCACTGACAAGGTTTGAAGCAATTTGCATTCCTTTCCGAAATTTCATCGACATAAGTAATTGAACGAAACGAATGGTAGAAAGAGATAAAATGACAGTATTACGTTATAACCTTATTCAACTAATCCAATTGGTGTCAATTGATTGTTATGTGTGGATATTTGTCATACTATTGGTCGGTCGTAAAAATAAATTAATTTTTATTATATTTTTGGTTGTTAAAAATAACTAGTCCTTAAAAAAGCAATATGTTGACGAACCGTTTCTTCAAAACGTTTTATTTTTTGAAAAAAGAGTTGAAATATTAATTAGGTAGTACCCCGTTATTTTCAGTATTTTCTAATTAAAATTTCCTTAGAAAGTTGAATGTTTCGCAAATTTCAAGTAAATTTGAGATTATAGACATACAAAATTATTACACTAAATTTTGTTCATATCTCAATAGTATGAGCGTGCTGCTTAAAAATTGTTTTCCTACGACTAGTTCTAATTATGGATTTAATATAAACACCTGTGTCCGTATGTCCATAACTTACTTTAAACAGTTAAGTGTAACATAATTGTTTTCATCAACACAACTTATAAAAAAAATTGAGAAGTAACAATTTGTAAGATATTTAAAACTTTTATTAAAATAAGTAACATTCAATTTTATATTCAAATAATGTTAAATACAACATTTTACTTCCTTAGGCTGTGTTAAACACTATACTACACTACAATTAAATAAATATTATTGATTATAATTTATTAGGACATATAAATTTGAACCATACAAGCCAACAAACGAGGTCCTTCAGAATAAAAAGCTTATTTATAGTACGTTTGGTCTTCAAGCCCCTACAAATCTTCACAAAATAATAAAAAAGTATATTAGGGGTTGAATAGTATCATTAATGGGGGTCTTCGGGCTGGCCTATGGTTCCAGCCTCTGCTCGTACTCAGTTCCTCTATCACCGGTCAAGTTTCAGGTTTTCTTTCAAACTTACTTGTCAGGACAGAAGGTCTTACAATAATCGGCTAGATGTTAAGTGAATTCATACAATAATTGATTGGTGGATAGCTAGGACGATGGATTTTAGTAATACTACATAGAGCAGAGGTTTCTACCATTTCAAATTTTATGAGTGCTGGCTTCCTGCAATTACTGTATATAGGAGGTATGTATTCCTATTAAAGTCAGTATATTGCTTTGTATATATGAGTTGTTTTTCTTCAGATGCCTTTTTCTTTGTGTATTAGACTCCTAAGGTATTTGACCCTTTGTATACATTTTTTGTTTAACAGTTCTAAAGTGCCAATTTAAGATAATTTTGTGGTCTATATTTACACCTAAATATTTGACTGATGGCTTGGTGCATATTACTTGGTTATTAAGTTATTTAAAATAAATTTAATCCAAGGAAAAACAAAGATTTCACAATAATAACAACAATGACACTATTTTTGACTTTTGACGGTTAATTTGACGTGCCAAAACGTCACTCTTACCCAAAATGGCGCAGAGCATACTCCGGACATTTTTCGTTTGACAGCTCCATTACCACCTGTCATCCATTTATGTTCAGAAATCCGTGGGAGCAAGGAACACAAAAGAAAGCCGCTGTTATTTACATAACCTTGCCTCAGACTATGTCTTTATTTTGTCCTTCTATAATAACGGCAAACAATATTATTAAAGGCATTTTTGTCGACAACGTTGCGATATTTTTATTATATTACGATATAAAATAGTTTAGACACTTTGTGCCGCTTGTAGTGTTTAGTGTTTGTGACTTTAAACACTTGATAGCCTATATATTTTAGACTATCGTTATTATAATAAAAACACTTTCCTAGTGCTTGTTTTTATTGGATTTATTTAGGTTTTCTAACTGGGTATGGATGTACATATGGAAAATTTTAATCAGCTTGATATACCGGTAAGTAACTAATAAAGAGGTTATTTCTTGTAGTATCTTTCGAAAACGTTAAGCAACATTCTGTCGAGCTTTATGAAAATACACAGTATTTCAAACTCATGTGTACACTATGATTAGTTAATACAGCTTGTACAGAATGTAATTAAAAATATTTAAAATATTATAACAAAGAATAATACAATAGCTGAAAACAAGGGAAACTGTTCCTTAAACCATATGCCTGAAATGCTTAATTTTGGAAGAAAAAAATAAGATGAACAAAATAGTACACATGCACAAATTTTTTAGTTATTTTTACAGGGAACGTTTTAGATTTCTAGGTATTTATTGGATTTAGTGAAGATTTAGGAGATTATTAGAGTACTTTAAGGTAGTTTTTGGAAAAGAAAACGAAATCGTAGCTCCATTTTTAGTATAATGTACTCTCTAGTATACAGGACCCTATTATTTTTCCAACCTATAATCTATATGAAAAAGGCCACTTTTAGCAACTTACATTTGTGTTTTAGGATATGGAGAATCACCCTTCTTCTTCAGGTATGCAGAGTCCTAAATTCCGCCCCATAAGAAGCTGTCCTATAGCCCAAGATTGGATTAAATTTACTTACGATTATGTTAAAAGGAAGCTGCCTAATTGTAATCCTATAGAGGTAAATTTGGGTTATGCTTATTTTTATACCTAATTGTTATTAGTGGCACTTTTTAGAAATTGAATTGTTGATTTTAAAAACAACATAGTTGACTCCAGCCCTACTGTTATTTATTTTCTACTACATAACATTTTTTTGTCATATTTGTTTCTAACTTTTGTTTTTTAAGTGATTCAGAAAGTGTTTAAAATGTTTGTCAGTTTTAGTAAAACATACTTCTGACTACAAAGGTACAATACCCTGAAAATAAAGTGTGAAACCTTAGTGACTGCACGGTTGTCAATAAAATTATATCAATGTACACATATAAAAATATTAGTAAATTTGTTCACCCAGAACTTCCCTCATCATTAATTTGATGTGCTTTAATTGCTCAGTTGAACTCGTATAACAATTTTTTTTTAAGCCAAGTCATTATTTTTGATTTTAACTAAAATTTCCACCCATGTGCCGACTTCTTATTCTGATATAATTATACATATCATTCAGTTGATATGATTTTTAAATTCTGGTACCCAAGAATCCTGAAAACGTATGACAGTGTAAATTCAAAATTAAACTTCTCCATCTACCAACAACCTCTTGTTCGTAAAATATTAAATGCTATAATTCAGGTAAGCAAGTACCATTACAATATTTTGAAAATACGGATAAATCCCATGGAATATATTAACTTCCATTCTTTTCACTTTGTCTTGTTACAGGATTGTTTCATCTAATTAGTTTTTGTTTACTTTTCGTTTCCGGAATATATATTTTGAAGCTCTTAATTCATATTTTAGCCCCAACATTTTTCAAAATTTTATATAGCTGGTATAATTGTCAATAAGAGAAAAATAACTTTTAGAATTCTTAAGTTTAAATCTAGTTTATGTGTCCCCTCATCATTTATCCAAAAATCACTTTAAAAATATTTGTTTATAGTATGAAATATGTACATTTAAAAAATTTTCCTTACAGGCTAATTTACTAATTAAAACAAGTAGCAAGGGAAGATCTGGGTAATCAACTTTATGAATTTTTAAAATTCAAATTAGAAACCAATGCTTACACTTATCCCATACAACTGTGAGAACTTTCCTAAATGCTCCAGTAACGACAATAAAGGAAACAAGAAAAAGGAAGAGACCAAAAACTGAAGATATGCCGGAAGCAACAAAATTACAAATTAGAGATGAAATATATATGATGTTTTCTGAGGGTAAGTATTTCTAAAAAATTTTATATGTTATATTTTATTCTAACTTGTTTTGTTTACATTTTCTAACCCGTCAAGGTGTATGTATAATGAAAATATAAGTTTTAAAAATAAAAAAAACCCAAAAAAATATTTGTAATGAATACAAAAAGTAAACATAATTTTACTAAATTAAATATAATATTAAGATTTCGTCATTTCTTCATAACAATTTTTTATTTGTGAAGGTACCTCAATAACAGTCTCAATATTGTTGGAACGATTAAAGGCAAAAGAAATATACCATGGAGCAAGGACAAGTCTAGGCATATTACTAAAGCAAATAGGATTTATTTACAGGTAAACAATCATTTACATACAGCAAATAAATGTTAGATACAAATATAAAGCAGTTGCAATTGGGCCAAAATAATAAGCAGAATTTTTCAAAGGAGACCTGTGTAATTTATTTTTGGAGGATACACATTTCATTTTTATTTATATATTTATATAGGAAGAATGACCCACGTAGAGCTTTAATGAAGAAACCACAAATTCAGAAAATGAGAAGAGACTTTCTTGAACAGTACTTAAAGAACGAAGAAAAAGGGGAAAATAAATTTGAGCCAGTCTTTATAGACGAGACATGGATTTTTCAAAATGGCACCCACAGACGATCATGGCAGGACAATAGCACTCAATCAGTACGAAAAATATCTGGGGAGGAATTTAGGTAATAAATCATTTATTTGCACTACACAATTTGAATTTTTTTCATCTATAACAGGTTGCAAAAAGCTTTATTTAAATAATCCTTGGATCATTTCCTATTAGCAGGATGTTAAATATTAAATTTTTACTTTAATACTTTATTTCCTGGGGAGACTGAGAAATTTCTTACTTAAATTTCTGTATGTTTTATCAAACAAGTTTGAACCTTTTTAGGAAAAATTTTTACTTAATATGATAAAAATGTTTCCTTAATAAATGAAAGTTAAACAAATAATTTAATTTACATTTTACAAAATAATAATGATCATCTTACTTTGATACAGGCTTTCCAGAAATCCAAAAAAAAAATCTTGTAGTGATTTCTTAAGCGGTTTTATAAAAGAATTTGATATAAACATATATCTAAAATATTTCGTTTTCAAAATACAGGGCGTTAAAAATTATGAAAAAAAAAATATATTATCAAAATATAAAAACTGCTTACAGGTATTTTGCTGAAACGTGAAGTAAATCTGTATCGCGTAGAATCTAATTTGTTTCGGTTTAAGGAAACACAACTAATATTTTTATATTAAAATATGGTACATCAGTGTTCTTGCCCACGTTCTCAGACGAGTCAATGCTTCGCCAATCGAAACTGCTGATATGGTATCATGTTTTATTGTGCCAAAAAAAGCCGATTTGAAATAATTATAATAATTATTTAATTGCACACTCCTCACCCATAATTTATACAACATAAAGGTGCTTAAAAATAAACCAAAAATGGGTATAATACAGTATATTTTTAACAATGCATCATATTTCTAAAAAATAAACAGATGAAATAAATTTTCCAATTTCAAGGCATTAATGACATAAAAATTGAGAAAAATAAATTAATTTTGATATTATCCTTTAACTAAGACGATCAACACATGCAATGTTCCGTGTTCTAATTACGTGAAATGAAGATCCCTAAAGATGTTTCGAGCAATCTAGGTAAAAAGTTGCATAACATTTCAAATTTGACTTGGTCTAAACTCAAGAACCACTATTTCTCAATTGACCAAAACCATGAAAGCTTCCGTTGGTTAAGACCAATTTGTGTTTCTGCAAAATATTTCAAATAATTTGTACTGCCACATACTACTCTACTTTTTTTCAGGTACATAGTACTGAATGCAGGAAATGAAAATGGATTCGTTGAAGATGCAATGCTGATTTTTAAATCAAAGTCAAAAACTGGAGATTACCATGGAGAAATGAATTCAGAAAACTTTGAAGCTTGGTTAAAAGATATTTTGCCAAAACTGGAAACACCTCTTTAATTGTTTTAGATAATGCTCCTTATCATAGTAGGCAACTTCAAAAATGGCCAACAGCAAAGGGTTGGAGCAAGGACGCTATGAAAGCATGGCTGAAAGAAAAATATATCAACTTTGGAGAAGATGCTACAAAATATACTTTGTGGTCTTTGATATCTCGGTACCAAAGCCTGCAAAATGCTTTGTAGTAGATCAGCTAATAGAATCTTCTGGACATAAAGTTTTACGCTTGCCTCCATACCATTGCCATTTTAACCCAGTTGAAATGGTATGGAGTCAGGCAAAGAGAAATTATGACCAACTGATTCTACAAGTTAAAGAATCAATAGAGGCTTGGAAAAAGGCGTTAGAAACAGTGACAAAACAGAATTGGGCTAACTATGTCGAACACACAAATAATATTCTTAAAATCAGTGGGAAATTGAAAAGAAAATTCGAGTTCCTTTACCGCCACTTATTATTAATGTTGGTGAGAGTGATGGCGATTCCTCAGAATAAGAGAAGTCATTTTGACCCTTAATCCTCTTTTCAGTTTTTGATAATATGTGGATGTAGAGACATTTTTAATAATTTTCATTTGTGTTTTTTTTTAATCTCTTTTGGCATTTTCATACATAAAAATTTCACCACTTCTAAAGTATTCTCATAAAATTCTTTTTTACATATTTTCTAAATTTTTAACTTAAATTTTTTATTGGCACCTTTTAAGCACTTCTTTTCTTTTTCCATTTCTATAGGGGATATTTTTTTTCTTTTGCCCATGGCATTATATAAAACAAGAAAGAGTATGATACCATTTTTTTTTATATTTATTATATATAAATAATCAATCTTAATTGTAATTAGTTCATTTACGATTTCTATTTTTTTATGGCAGTATTATTTTCATATATGTGTTACTCTGTTTCAGTGAACTTGATGCAACATAGGGGCCCTAGATTTTGCCTCAAATCTAGATGCCCCCAACCGAGCCCCTTTCATTATTTTACATGTTTATATGCTTACACATTTATGTGTGATGATGTTGCATGTGGAATCTTGAAATGAGGTCAATAAAAGACTCAGAGCCATGAGTCGTGCAATGTATTAAATCTTACCTTTTGGGGCACCCATTTTTTTTAATTTCTGTATTTATTTTTAAGAAAACTAGCTATTTAATGAAGAAGAAACTAATTAATTATTTATATTTTTATTCAATATTTTTGTAGCTTGAATACCTTAGTTTTTGCAGTCAAAGATCATAAAGTTACAATAATTTAATATAAAATACTTATCATTTCTAGGATATTGTATATATACCTATAATTTTTGAAAATAGTGTTAGGTATATAAAAAAATAATTAATCTTTATTGTAATTAGTTCACTTACGATTTCTATTGTTCCATGTTTGTATTATTTTTTATGCATGTATTACTCTATTTCAGTGAACCTGATGCAATATTGGGGCCTTAGATCTGGATGCCCTGGACCGAACCCCTTTCATTATTTTACACATTTATATATTTATAAATTTATCTGTGAGGATATGGCATGAGGAATCTTGAAATGTAGTCAGTAAAAGACTCGGAGCCATGAGTCGTGCGTTGTGTTAACTATTATCTGTTGAAGCATACATTTTTTTTTTAAATTTATGTATTTATTTTTAAGAAAACTAGGCTATTTGATGAAGATGATTAATTATTTATCTTTTTATTCAATATTTTTGCAGCTTAACTACTTCATTTATTGCAGTCAGAAATCATAAAGTTAGTCATTAAGTATAAAACACTGAATAATTTCTAGAATATTGTATACTTACCCACTGTTTCTAAGAATACTGTTTTTTAGTTCCGATTCTATTAGAATAGTCAATTTATTTTTAGTTTTCAGTTAGACTACCCTAATATTGTTATACCTAACTGGAGTATTATAATAAAAATAGAACTTTATCAACAAATTGCGTATAATTTTTTCTGTTACCGAAATAGTTACCAATAATTTAGAATATAAACGATTTACTTTACAAAATAAATAAATAAAGCTTTTATTGTCATAAATTTCATAGGTGAAACATTACAACAACATAGGTTCACTTATAAAAGTGAACATACACGTAAGCACCCCACACTTGTACCTTCAGACATCACCCTACTAATCCCAAAATTAAAAAGAGTGTTTAAAATTTTTAGTACAATAGTTTCTACAATTTCAAAATTATCAGCTAACAACATATTAAAAAGTCAATGCTTATTAAAGAATGTACTAGTACGTAAAGTAAATTATTTTTAGCAGTAGTACATCTCTTAGTGTAGTAATATAAAAGAGGAAATTTTAATCTGCTTTTAAAATCTCTCATATTTAAAATTTCACTTAAAATATCAAATCCATTATAAGCACATAAACTCCTTCATTAAATAGCCCTATACAAATGGGATATAAAATTATCGATATGTCTAAACAGAAGGAAAAACTTCGATTTTAAAATTTTTGTGTATAACATTTTTCTTTTTTAATGATATTTAGTTTGTGAAACTTGCTTATAAACCATTCGACAAATTTCTTGTTATATAACCGAAAAAGAAAATAGTAGAATGAGCCACTCCGATCCTGTTATAGTTCTCAAAAAAAAAAATGTCACTAGTTTGATGCATATGTCAAATTTTGACGTAAAGATATACAGCGGTTCAACTATATTAATGTTGAATACGAGCAGAAAAACTTTAAAAGTGAAATGAGATGAGTACTTAACCATCTTAACATAAATTTTAAGATTTCTCTGCTAGTATTCATTATTTGTAGATGTATTATCCTGAAAAAAAAATAAAAAGATTTATGACAAACAGTTTTTACCCTGTCACCACTAATTTGCTGTGTTGCTTTTTAAATAAAGAATTCAGAAGGATAGGTTCTTTTTCACAATTCTGGGTAAAATATAAATAATATAGTAAGACTTATAAAATACAGAAAATCATATGTGAGTTTTAGCCATAGCTATATAATTATATATACTCAAAATTTAAATATCGGCGATTTGTAAATTTATTAGCAACTACTACACCTGTTAAGGATGTCAGATTAAAAAATAATTTTACTTAATATATGTTACGATCTCTATAATGGTCTCCAGTTTATCAACATGTAAAAAAATTCTGCAAATTACCACATAAAACAAGAAATTAAATTAAATTTTTTATTAACTTTAAATAGACAACAATATTACCTTTAATTCGATTTAGGCATTTTATAATGTATCATAATGCAAAAATGTATGCAAATGGGATAATAGTTATGAAATGTAAGTTGTGTATTTGTGAGCATAAAAAACTATGATTAGAATTCTAGGACGTAATTTATCAAAAAGATTTATAAAATATACTTACAATACTGGCCTCCAACTATATGTAAAATATTTCGGTCAGGTTAGAGTCATAAATAAATGAGCTGCAACGTCTTCTAAAGCAAAATGTAAACTATTCAAGAAAACGTTTGGAGAAAAGGTATATTTAACTTAAACTAAAATGGAAAGTAGGTAAAAGAAACAATAATACCTTTGATTTAATATCATCATTTTATAATTATGTTTGGTATAAATGCCGAACTATGTATAAATATGATAACAAGGTTAGAAAATTGAAGATGTGTTCTTATGAATATGATAAACCAAGACGAAAATGTTATCAAGTAATTACCAAGAAAATTTCCAAACTGTACTTACAATAGTTTTCTGTAACCATCCGGGAAATATTTGGATCCAGTTCGGGAGATGAAAAAATGGGCTGCAGCGTCTTCTAAAACAAAATGCAAATTTTATTCAAAATCATGTTTAGATGTATTCCAGAAAAAGTATATTAAACTTACCCTGAAGTGAATTAAAAAAAAATAAAAACACACGAAAACGTAGCTAAAATAGACGAAAACCAACTTTGTTATTTCGAGTACGCGAAAAAGCCAGAAAATAATGGCGTCCGGCGTCTTAAACTGGGGATGAGGATGACGTGATTGAACTGGGGTGACGTGAGTCACGTGGTTGAGCTAAAAAATTCATTTGTCTTTAACTGGCCGCGCAAATAATTTAAATTCTTTTGTTTTTGATGTTGCCATTTTTAGCATCTTACTGACATGGCCCTGACCTAAAGCAGTAATGATTTTGCTTTGTGAAATTCTGCCATCTTCTATTAGATATACATATACTAACATGCAAGGTTAATCATAAAGCCCTATTCTCATACAGAATTTTGAGATAAAAAGATGACCATTTTTTGACAAATGGCGAAGGCTCGTAATATCTGGAAAAAGTCTAAGACATTTTTTATAAATAAGCTTTTAAAGGTAAGGCTTCTATAAGAATGGACTAGAAAAATAACAAATATACTTTTATTAACAAAAATATAAAATAAACAATTTACTTATTGTCCTATATTTATATCAATACTCCGGGCATGTGGTTGCATACAATTAACTGTGTAACTAAAAAAATTTATATCTTGCATCATTTGAGTCAACCGCTTAAAATGCCTTTCTGTATATGGTAGAGCTCCCTCAGTCATTTTACCAAGTCCCACAGGTCTGAAAAAAAATCAAAAATGAGGTTTTATTAGGTGTTTATGAAGAAAATCAATTTTATAATGGTATGGGTCATGCCCAAAATTAAGTCCAGTATAAGAATCTCAGTAATAGTAAAAGATAGATTTGGTTATATGGGAAAAAAATAGCATAATTTAAGAACCAACAATATAACGGAGAGAAATTTTTAATACGACTTTTAGCGTTATTTAAAAAAAAAAATGAATTTTCGGATTTTGAATTCAATTTTTTTTTTCTGGCGTTAGCGTTAACATTAAAGCGATACTAATAAACCTGTTTATAGCAACTTTTCATAAGCTTTAAGATCAATTTTTTATTTAACCTTTCAACAGGGATGTCAAAAAGTTTGTCTACAAATAAAACTTTAAACAGAAGATCAGTTTAGAAGATTGGTTCTTAAATCGTTCCATAGTATAACACTACCGTTTTAAGTCGTCATTTATGTTTAGAGAATGACGGCAATCTTTTTAAACACCTTCTGAAATCTTAAGGGGGGCAGGTCATGTGGAACGATGAAATTTTTGATTTTGGTAAAATGTTCTAAATATAATGTAGAATATGCCTGAAAAGGTTTTAAGTCGATATTCAATGTGTTTCAAGTCGATATTCAATGTTTCTCAAGATATAGCATGAGACAAGTCGCGTCACGACCAGGGGCGGATCCAGCCTCTCTCTTTGGGGGGGGCGGTGATATCACAAAGGTACAGTATGGAAAGCGAAAGCAAGTTGTCGGCGAGGGGGGGGGGACACCAGCAACATTCCCATTTCTAGTGTAAAAGGCAGGCTCGGATCTATTTTTCTGAATATGAAGCTCTTGGAGAGGGGGGGGGGGCGATCACAAGAAAAAACAAGTTGCCAACAGGGGTGGAGGATGCGAGCAGCACACACATTCCTAATATAAGAGGCAGAATCGGGTCTATTTTCCTGAACTTAAAGCTCTTGGGAGGGGGGCTATTGCAAAAAAAAAAACAAGTTTTCAACGGGGGGAGGGGGGTGCCAGCAGCATACAGATTCCTAATATAAAAGGCAGAATCGATTCCATTTTCCTGAACTCAAAGCTCTTGGGAAAGGGAGGGGCGATCGCAAGCATACACATTCGTATACTCTATTTAAGAACTAGAGAGAGTAATAAAACTGTTACCGAAACCTCCAACGTACCTGTTCCAGTGCCGCAAATGAGAACTGCCGTAAATCTAATTATATTTAATTGTATTTAAATATTATAAACTTTTATAAATTTCCGGAAATAATAAAATTTCTGACAGTTCAATTTCTGTCAGTGAGCAAAGTATACCTTACAATGTGATTTATCTTGTTCGTGCTTGTTTTTATATATTATTTGAGATTAGTGAAATACCCAAAAGATATTGCTTCCACATCTATATTTATTCCAAAATCGTTAAACCAGGGCATTTTTTCCTCAACGAAAAACTTATTACGATGAATGTTTATGATGCCTTAAAATATCAATATCTAGATAATAATGTTAAAAGCTCTGTTGAGATGTGTTCCAGTATGAGAGGAGTTGGAAAATCTACTATGAACTTCTGTCGAGCCTACCACACTTTCCCTTTATAAACATTTTTGAATGAGGACCGTTTTCTCTCCCAATTTTTTGAAAGGCGTAAATTTGGTCTTGCTTGAAAAATTTATAGATACAGGATAGAAATTTTGGAACGTTAAGGCTGTCTACCAACTTAATCGTGAAAAAAAAATTGACCTGAAGAATTTAAAGATGCACATTTGATTTTTTCAGGATACCTGAAAAAAATATGTAGAATCACACTGTAACAATCCATAATTTATTACTATTATTTTCTTTTCTCGATTTTTTGTTTTTAAATGAAGTATAGAATGTAAAAAATAATTTGTCCGACAAAAAAATGACTCTAAGTCTGTAATAAAAAGAAACATTTTTCGTATTTTACTATTTGAGGATGTTTGGTATGTGGGCGTTTGTAAATGAATATGCATCTTATTTTTGAATACACTGGTGTTTTTTTAGGGTGGCTCAATAAAAATATATAAAATTTGATTATTGAGTTGACCTACGAAAAATATTTACCGATTTTCCAGTCCAGGTTGCATATCACCCTACGTTTTGATATTGTTATGGAAATTATGTCTTTTAAGGTAGATCGTAAAGGTAAATAAACTACACTTAATTTCAATTAAAAAACGTAACTTTTGTTGAAACATTAAAAACATAATGTTGTCAAACATGAAATATTTCAAAGCCGACGTTGAAATCACAGTAGATATGAGCACCAGTAGAAAAAGGACTGTTTTGAATATTAATAAAATTTACGATAAGCTTGGAGAGCAATTATCAAAAGCTCTAATGGTGTACCCCAGATCTACTGGGAGGTGTTCTAAAAAGGACACAATAAGTAAATCGACTAAATTGATAATAAGTCGTTCCTTGCAACTCATTGTACCCTCTGGCACATCTTTTTTTTCTTGCTGAATTGCAATTATGGTGTTTAGTAGTACTCAGGTTTTTATAATATTATTTTATTTCTTATGATTTTTTAATAATTCACATACATTAGAAAATATAGATAAGTTTGTCATATTTAAGACACAAATCACAACTGTATTTTTATTATTTTTAATTTTGGCATAGAAACCGTTTTAGGCACATTTAGAATAAAATGTAGCCTTTCTCTCTCAAAAAAGTTATAATTTAAATACTTATAAAATACCCATTGTCAAAAATACAAGAAGTTAAACAAATAAAATAAATTCGTCCATATAATGTGAAAATTTTTTTGGGGTATCAGTCATTTTATTATTAATTAAAAACATTTTTAGACATTTGACATTTCAGTTTATTTATTTCTTAAACCCTCTGCAGAATTACAATTAAACACTAAAAAGGGATTCAAATGTAATTAATTTTTATATGTTAAAAATATTTAAATAATAAATTGTGTTTACGCCGGTAAACATTACGTATCTAATTCGTAATCCAAGTCAGGGAAGCTATCTTCGCCCAAATTAATTATAATTGGTTCCTCTATCTCACGGATCATGAGATCGAGTTTCCACATTTTCTTTTATTCTTTTATTATATGGATTTTTTCAAATTTTCTGCAGTAACTTTATTCCAAAAAATCTTTCAAAAATTTTGTTAAATTACTAATTTTGTAAGTTGTGTTATTTCTAGCAACTCTACCTTTTACTTGAGAGAGATATTTCCTTCGCCAACGGACATTTTTCGGACGATCTATAAGAACAGATTTCCTATCTGGTTTTTCCCAGCAAAAATTAAGTTCTCTGAGCAATTTCCAGAGCTCAGTTCCTTTAATTTCAGGTAAATCTCGATCTTCATTAATTTTAGTTAGAATCTTGTCGACGGTTGGGATCTGCTTCCCATAATAAAATTTATGTACAACTCCTTTTATTGCAGTTTACATCTCTTCTTCCAACGAGGTTTTTCGTCTGCCTGTGATTGAATGTGACTTGAGATTACTAACAATTCCAGTCGTTTTTTTCTCCTTCAGTATTCGGCACATAGTAGATTTTCCAATTGTTGTCATGTTGGAACACATCTCAACAGAACTTTTAACAATATTATCTAGATATTGGTGTTTTAAGGCATCTTAAACATTCATCAATAAGTTTTTCATTGAGGAAAAATGCCCTGGTTTAACGATTTTGAAATAAATATAGATATGGAAGCCGTATCTTTTGGGTATCTCACTAATCTCATATAATATATAAAAACAAGCACAAACAAGATAAATCACTAAGGACACACTGTAAGGTGTACTTTGCTCACTGACAGAAATTAAATTGAACTATCAGAAAATCTACTGTTGCAGTAACTTTATAAAACCTTATAATGTTTAATTATAATTAGATTCTCGGCAGTTCTTAGTTACCTGCGGCACTGGAGCAGGTAAGTTGGAGGTTTCGGTAACAGTTTTATTACTCTCTCTAGTTCTTGAATAGAGTATAGGAATGTGTATGCTTACGATCGCCCCTCCCCTTCCCAAGAGCTTTGAGTTCAGAAAAAGCGAACCGATTCTACCTTTTACATTAGGAATGTGTATGCTGCTTGTTTTTCTTACGATAGCCACACCCTCCAAGAGTTTTGAGTTCAGAAAATAGACACGATTCTACCTCTTATAATAGGAATGTGTATGCTGCCCGCATCCCCCCCCCCCCCCCGTCGACAACTTGATTTTCTTGTGATCGCCCCCCCCCCCCCTCCAAGAACTTCAAATTCAGAAAAATAGACCCGACCCTGCTTTTTACACTAGAAATGGGAATGTTGCTGATCAACCCCCCCCCCCCCCCGCCGACAACTTGCTTTCGCTTGCCATACTGTACTTTTGTGATATCACCGCCCCTCTCTCAAAGAGAGAGGCTGGATCCGCCCCTGGTAGTACTGGACATGATCTGGCTTTCCAATTATGAAGTCCCTTGAAGATTTCCTCGGAGGTGAAGGGTTCGCATCTGACTGTAATTCTGGCAGACTTTATGTTCTTTATTGAGCCACCTAGCGTTGATGTTGCAGTGGGTGGTTGTTAGTTGACTTTTCCAGAACTCTTCTAATTGTTTTTGATTTAGGTATGTATTATATGCCATGTTTGATAAGGAGTTTAACTTCCTCTGGTTTTATATCACTTTAACTGTTCTACAGTCACAGAGAGTTGCTTTTTAGCGTGTTTTAGTGTTGATGTTCGTATTACTATTATTATTAATATTGTCCATATCCATTTATATTTTATTAATTTGTTGTTTATCGTTAATAGTTATTGGTTAGTAATTTAATTAACGTTTTATAATTATGATTGAATGCATTTCAATATTTTATTAATATTAGAGTGTTTACTTATTGCATGAAGCTATTTTTACAAAATTAAGAAAAATTACAGGTCCGTATTTCAAAAACAGAACTAAAAATCCGAAAGTATTTTTTTTAAATATCTCCAATACTAAAAGTCACATCGAAAATTTCTAACTGTTATATCGTTGGCTCTTAAATTATGCACCTTTTATCTATTTGACCAAATCTGTATCTCTTAATGTTACCCAGATTTCCATACAGGTCCTCCTTATCTTGGAGACCTTGTATAGTCAAAATACTAAATAAATTTAGAAAATACAGTTGTCATTAGTAACAGACCTGAGTCTATGAGTTGGTATAATCTTCAGGAACGGACTTTAAACAGATAACATAAAAGATTAAAGCACCGAAAAAAATCTTTTTTTTTTTGAATTTATGAATACACAAAATTATTAACAAGTTCAAAACACTACAATAAAATATTAAGCTTAGTTTTGGCTAATATGGCACATAACAATAATTTACTAATCTACAGAAATTTCAAATATATAATCAATGTCATTTGTCTGTTAAATCGACAAGTTGTCTCAGTAGTTTGAGTATATCAAAGAACTTAATTTGAGCTTTTAATATAGCAGGTCGGCAAGAAAGTTATTTCGGTTTTGTAGTTTAAAATAAAACTAATTTTTTTTTTGAAATACAAAGAATAAACTTGAATCAATTACATATTTTTCATTTTGCCGTCTTTCTTGCAGCTTCATGATTCCGAGCTCATCACCATTGGTGAAAGTTTTACCATTAAAAGAGAAAACTTCAAAATAACTGGTAATCAGATGGTGTCATGTCAGGGATGCATGAGAACCGACATCACATACTAACCAAGCGCCCACGAGTTACTAAAGATAAATGAGGCTTTGCATTATCATGATGGAACACAATTCCTTTACGATTTGTCAATTCTGGACGTGTTTCTTTGATTGCTTCATCCAGATTCACTAGCTTTTGACAGTAAACATCTGAATTGATTATCCGACTTCTTAGAAGCAGCTCAAAATACACAAAACTTTTGTAGTCCAACCAAATTGACAGAATGACTACGCCCTGATAAGATATGCCGAGGTCAGTCAGATCACAGAGGAGTCGTTCTACAATTAGGTTTCCCATAGGTGAAGCTATTCCCCTCTGGTGGTACAGAGGGCGATAATGTCCTGTCCTATCTCTGTCTCTGCTATTATAGTGGATAGAATTCGCGCCATCCATTTGGATCTTGTTCCGTCTACTCTGCATACTACGGTTTCCTTACTGTTCCGAGCGTTTTGAATCTCATCTGTTAGTTGTATTAGTGCGATTTCCATACATCTGTCCGCTTGATACTCATGTTGATGAAAGTGCAGTAGCACCCGTTCGAGAATTTCTGTTCTGATGTAGTTATCAACTGCTTTCTACATCGTTTTTTGAGTCAACAATGTGAAGCTAATAGATCGAAGGGATTTAGAGTGTATAGTGTCCTTTTTTTCCGCACTATATGTAATAAAATTCCTTCCTGCCATTGTTGGAGCAGAGCCAGGATTATTCCATCGACTCCTTGGATTTTAAATGGTCGGGATGTATTCATTGCCCATTTCAGACGACCGCTACTGCATATATGTCTTACTTTGAATGATGTTTCTATAGATTTTTTCCATCCAGAACGGAATTTTTCAAACCAATTCACATATATCTTTGTGAGCATCAGCAGATTAAAATCGACCCTAATCTAACAGCAGCACACAAAATTACGCACTAGTTGCGCTAAAGTGTGAGTGTTCAAAGTGTAGTAAATGCCTTTGGGGAATACCTTGGTTCCATATACATTGGCGGCAACCAGTTTAATAGAAGAATTTCTAATAACTATGGGAAATTTTGCGTATTAGCAAAACCTCTTTCCATTATCTTTAATCTCTGCTTAAATAATTCACAGTTTCCTGATAAATAGAAAATTTCCAGAGTTTCTCCAGTGTTTAAAAAAGGCGACAAACAAAATATAGAAAACTACAGACCAGTCTGTATAATAAATAATTTTTCTAAATATTTTGAAATGTTTCTGCATAAACATCTATTTTTCAAGCTAAAACACCTATTTAGTGGTTCCCAACATGGTTTTATAAAGGGCAGGTCCACAGCGTCCAATCTTTTCTGCTTTACTCAGTTTGTGGCTGATGTCTTGGACAGGGGAGGTCAAGTAGACACAATATACACAGACTTTTCAAAGGCGTTTGATGGGCTTGATCATGGCATTCTGCTTGATAAACTGCATTGTTTTGGACTTTCGCAAAAATTAATTCTATTTTTTAAATCATATCTCTGCGATAGGCAGCAAATAGTAGAATGCTGTGGTCAGTCCTCGGAACCCCTGTGTGTGACTTCGGGAGTTCCTCAAGGGTCAATACTCGGTCCTGTATTGTTTAATATATTTATTAATGGAATTGTGGGTGACTGTACAATGCTACTGTATGCGGATGATGCTAAAATTTTTACTTCTGTAAAAAACGATGCTGATTGATACATTGACTACAAATAGCAATAAATACCGTCGCCGATTGGTGTAGCGAAAACAGACTGCCTCTAAACGTTGGTAAATGCAAAGTCATGACTTTCACATTAAAGAAAAATGTGCTGGTGTATGATTATAAAATTGATGGAACATGTGTTCCACGAGTAGCATGCTTTAGAGATCTGGGTGTGATATTTGATAGCAGACTTTCATTTGTTCCTCATATAAATGATCTTATACAGGTGTGTTTTAAATCATTAGGCTTCATTATTAGAAACTCAAAAACATTTTCGAATCAAAGTACGCTCATTTTACTTTATTACGCTTTTGTAAGATCTAAATTGGAATATGCTTCCATAATATGGTCTCCTTATTATCAAAACCATATTAATGACCTTGAGAGAGTTCAGCGGCGTTTCTTGAAATACCTAAGCTTTCGGATTGATGGGCATTATCCTGAAACAGGGTTTCCGCATGAAATCTTACTTCAGCGGCATTCTTCTTGTTCTCTAGAACATAGACGTATCGTCACAGACCTCAAATTTCTCTATAAGGTTCTGCATAACAGAGTGGAATGTAGTAATATACTGGAAAAAATAAGTTTTCTTGTACCTAGGACTTCAGCTCGCCAATCTGCCACATTCTATTGTCCTACACCTCGTACAAATGTGTGTAACTACTCTCCTTTGTATAGGATGTGTAGAAACTACAACGAGAATCAAAATAAATTTGACATATTTAGCTGCAGAATGGCACAAATAAAAAAAAATTAAGTATGTAATATTTTGTAGTTTTGTTTCTAGTAATTTGTGTATGCTTGCTTTGTCATTGTAAATATTTAAGTTTTTTTTCTGTTGTTTATTAATTGGTTTTTTGAACTGTGAAATGGGTTTAAATAAATAAATAAATAAATAAATTTTGCTTTTTAGAAATTACCGAAACGGAAATTAAAGAGGCCGTTAAAAAACTGAAAGTTTGTAAATCAGTAGCCACTGATAATGTGCCGGCCTACGTTATTAAAGGTTGTATTGATTTTAAAATATATTTTTAACCTTTGTTTGAAACAAAGTATTTATCCCTAAAAATGGAAAGAAAGCAAAGTTATTCCTATATTCGAAAGTGGTGATAGAAATGAAATTTCTAATTACCGATCTATCCGTATTGTCTCAGCCTACTCAAAAATTTTGGAATTAATTCTTTGTAATAGAGTATATAATGATTGTAGACATAGAATCTCAGACCAACAACATGGTTTCTTGCCACATCGATCAACCGTTACAAATTTAGTAAACTTTGTTCAGTTTGTTCAGGAGTCGATTCAGGGAGGATGTCAGGTTGATGTAATTTTTAATGATTTGGAGAAGGCATTTGATAGAGTGAACTTTGGTGAAATAGTACTTGCCCTCTAAGATTTTTCTGTAGATCCGAACATTATTTCATTGCTGATATTTTATTTGCATGATAGAACTTTATTTGTTGAACTTAAAGGGTATAAGTCTCAAAGCTATGTATCCACCTCAGGAGTGCCTCAGGGTTCAAATCTTGGACCACTTCTGTTTTTGCTGGTTATCAATAACATAGGTGTGAATGTAAAATTTGCCAAGGGCTTTATCTTTGCAGATGATTATAAATCTTTTCGTGCTATTAGAGATGGTGCAAGGAACATGATTTAAATGTAAATATAAATAAATGTGTAGTAATGTCTTTTACATGTAACAAGCAAATAATTCATTTTAATTATTGTATAAATAACGCGCCCTTAAAAAGAACTGATTTACATAGAGATCTTGGTGTTTATTTAGGTACGAGGTTCAGTTTTGGTAGGCACATTGATAATGTAACTGCAAATGCAGTAGAAATTCTTGGTTTTATTATTAGTGTGTCAATGTGTCAATAATATCAATACAGTGATTGTCTTATATAAGTCGCTTACTAAGCTTCAATATGCTTGTGTAATTTGGGATCCACAGTATGAAAATAAAATTTACAGCTTGGAGGTGGTTCAGAGAAGATTTTTAAAGTTTTTGCATTAAAAGGCATTCTCGGTATACCCTTAAAGAACAACTGATCAGAAGCTTTTGTGTTCTTTATTCAACTTTCGCAGTTTGACGCACATGCGTAATGAAGCGGGTGTTGTGTTTTTGATTAAATTGATTGGGAACACTATTGATAGTAAAGAGTTTTTAGAACAGCTTTCATTTAAAATACGCCGAGTTAACACTAAATCCAGAAATTTATTTTATATTAATGCCCCTAGGACTAACCTGTATAAAAATTCTCCATTAATGTTCATATTTTAATAAGTATTGTGGTGCTATTGACATTTTTAATCTAAGTTGTAACAGGTTTAGAAGGGAAGCGAGAGATGAGTTATGTAGGCAATTGTAGTGCCTTTTTATTTAGGTTCTAATTTAGATTGTAGTCTTATTATATTATGTTTAGTTGTATCTGTAATTGGCTTTGTAAGTTGTTGATACAATGAATAAATAAATAAATAAAGTAACCTAAATGTGACCGATATCAAGTGTCAAAATAAAACAATCACAACACTGACAGAACAAATACTTACAACGCATTCTATGTGTGACAATGAAAAATACTTTCTTGCCGATCTTGATGATATTACAAAAAAATATATTTTTGGTATCAATAAAACACTTATCTAAGTGAGTACTACGGAAAAGCCGTTTCAATATCAAAACATTTATGTATCAACTTACCTAAATTCGCCTGTCTGCAACTCGTTTAACAAAATATTTAAAATAAGTTGAGCCGGATGACAATCTCTGCTATTTGTGTTCCAGTTTACTGCAAAATTCATCAGACTTTCTTTCTGGTCGTTTCTAAGAGATTTTATTGTATCTGACAAGCCTATAATCAAATAGAAATATTAGTAGCATTTCAAACAATAAATAAAAATTGCTCATGTTATTCTAAACTTTTTTGACTACTACTCTGCATAGTAGAAATTGATTTAAACTTATAATTAAACAAAAATTACCCGTATCTCCTTTTTTAATGACTCCCCGTATTATATTTATGGCCTGCAATGGTCTGTCTAGTTTTAACGCCAATTTTAGAGCTTTCAACAACTGATCGCTCTGTACGTAATTGTTGAGTTTTTGCTCTTGCAATGCGAGTTCTTCCATTTCTTTTTGTCGTTGTTGTTTTATGTCTTCCGTTATGTCTTTCCATTTTATTAGAGTTGAATCACTGCCTCCTGTGATAAACCCTATAAAAAAAAATAAACATGTATTTATAGTTTTAGATAGTTATGTTACAGTGTCGAGGTGTTATTTAGGATGAATCTTTATATTCTGTGAAAAATTTTATTATTAACTTGTAATAAAGTCCTCCATCTAACATACAAATAGAAAATACATTAATACAACTAATTTTCTGGAACAAATTCAAAAGGATCTACTTTGTATTAAACTTTAAGGCTTTTTAGTACCAGGGCAGCTATTTATATATATATATATATATATATATATATATATATATATATATATATATATATATATATATATATATATATACAGGGTGTCCAAGATAAGGATCCTAACCATGGGGATCTCGGAAACAGTTAGAGATACGAGGTCGGTTAAATTAGAGAAAAGTTGCGCAATTTAGTGCTAAATTAAACGCAATTTAAAAATTTTAAAAATTCAAAATACTTCCGGAGATTTCCGGAAAAAGCCGAATTTTGGCAAAATCGTTTTTAATTTTTGTAGGCTTTATTTAAAGAGATATCAAAAAATAAAAGGTAGATTCTTCTTGCCACTTTTTATTTTTTATAATTTGGTCTAAACAAAATTTAAATCCGACGTTTCGTTTCTGAGATACCATCATGAACTTTCATTTTTTATATGGAACAAAAAAAAGTATCCCATGTATTTGATAGCATTTTTTATTACAAATTCAACGGTGTATCACACTTGCATATCAAGTGTGTAGTTCATTGGCTTTTATAAAACTGATATACCTTTCTCTCTCGCTCTCATGGAGCTCTTATGGAAAGTACTTGAACTACGTATTCGATATGCAAGGGTGATACATCGTTGAATTTGTAATAAAAAATGCTATCAAATACATGGGATACTTTTTTTTGTTCCATATAAAAAATTAAAGTTCATGATGATATCTCAGAAACGAAACGTCGGATTTAAATTTTGTTTAGACCATATTATAAAAAATAAAAAGTGGCAATGAGAATCTACCTTTTATTTTCTGATATCTCTTTAAATAAAGCCTGCAAAAATTAAAAACGATTTTGCCAAATTTCGTTTTTTTCCGGAAATCTCCGGAAGTGTTTGAAATTTTTAAATTTTTTTAACTGCGTTTAATTTAGCACTAAATTGCGCAACTTTTCTCTAATTTAACCGACCTCGTATCTCCAACTGTTTCCGAGATCCCCATGCTTAGGATCCTTATCTTGAGACACCCTGTATATGTATGTATAACAAATATAAATATTTATCCTTGAAAATGGTTTTTTGATATATTAACCATGATCAATACACTTTTTGTCTCAATACAATTTGATTGAATTTTTGCTTTTCTTGTACAATGACCTCTTGTATCTATTTACAAAGTTTATCTTCATCTTTAATACGACTTCTTCTTTTTGGCTACTTTCTCTTTGTTCTGTTGTTGTTATCATAAAATTAGCCACTGTTTTATTTATTTGCTCCATTTCGACTGCTTGCTGTCTAGTATTACCATAGAAACTTCTGGAATTTTAGTTGAAAAATAATTTCTAAACTTCTTTTTAACGACAAATCTAATGGTGAAATCAGTTTTTTGTTTCCAAATGGGATGTTCTAGAACTATGTCGAAAATTCGATTTAAATTCCATGTTGAAGTCAATTTTTCAGTATTTCTTCTAATTTCCAAATGGAATGTTATAGAAACCCGGTAATAATCCTCACTTCCAACACTAATTGTTACTATTTTCTCTCTTTAAATCGCTCACTGGGTCCAAATAAAACATAACACTTCCCATTAATAAATAACAACTTTTAATAACTACTTACCACTTTCACACTCAAATACAAACTAGTTATTTATATTCTAACTCTATTTATATACCTATAGAATCTACTAAAATATACGAGAATACAAATTTAGAAATTACAAGAAACAATGATGACTCATCGATATAATATTTCTATAAGGACTAATCAAAACTCTTCTAGTCTTTCGTTACAATATTATATACGCTGGTGTTACTGATGATCATGGACACCTCAATCTCACGGCATATTACGTGACGATTTTGCATTACCGGTTTACGTACAACATGGATGTTTTGTTCCGCTACAACCGATTTTGAATGAACTTGACGGGGCTCGTCCGTGAGCGAACGACGGCCATGACTAAATTCATGAAACCAGCGATATATAGCGGATTTTGTAGGTACTTCTTCGCCATATAAAAAATTAAGTTCATCAATCCACTCTTGTTAAGATGAATCACGTCAAAAGTTGTGAAAAATAATCGGAAGAAAATGTTTCCGAGTTAATTCTATTTTTTTTGCCAAGATGAAATTTCGAATACAAATAGCGCATCCGTACGTCAAAACGTTCGGAGTACGTATACCGTCTGAAATGTCAAACTTAAATTTATACACGGAAAACGTAACTTAGGTCATCCAATATTCAGTCTTCCTAACTGAACTAGAAACTAAATTAAGTGTTGTGTGATAGTATTTAGGGCAAATAGAATCCTAATTAGGACGGTTGGGTAAAGCCGAACTTCCTTATTTAGTTAGTGTCCTAATTAGAAAACGATTTACTATGGTGTAATAGCATTTAGGATAAAACGTCATTGTCAGTAAGATAAGCATTCATTGTGCGTTTTTAATTTGGTTAATTGATAAAAATGGACTACTCATTTGAAGAATTAGCAGATATGCACTTTATTTACGGCCTTGCAAATGGGAATACAGTGTTAGCTGCGCGTCTGTATGCTCAACGTTTTCCGGTTCCACGCCTTCCGAATAGGAAGACTTTTTCAAGAGTTCACGATCGTTTACGTGAAACCAGCTCCTTAAAGTTTTGTACCTCCGGCGGAAAATTTCAAAATGTAAGGACAGTGCAGTTCGAGGAACAAATACTTCAGACGATTGGGGCAAATCCTGATTCTAGTATAAGAACAATTGGAAGAACGGAGAGAGAAAGCCATATGACTGTCCAACGAATACTCCATGATAATTTGTTATACCCATACAATCTGCAAAGGGTGCAGACATTTTCTGCTGAGGATTATGCTCCCGTATCAGATTTTGTAATTGGTTTTTAAATAAGATCAACCAGAATTTTTGTTTCACTCATTCAGCTTATTTACTGACGAAGCTGGATTTACAAGGAATGGTATAATTAATTTTCATAATAGTCATCTATGAGCCGATGAAAATCTGCATGGAATAATACAATCCCGGCACCAGCAACGATTTTCTATAAATGTTTGGGCAGAAATAGTTGGCGATTTTTTTATTGGTCCCGTAGTACTACCGAATCGATTAGACGGCTTAACGTGTCTGGATTTCCTTCATAATGGATTCCAACCAAGAAGTCCCACTTGAAATACGCCAGCGGATGTGGTTTATGCATGACGGCGTTTGAGCTCACTTTGGACGAGAGGTGAGGAAATACGTTAATGAAACGTTCCGAAATTAATGGATAGGTCGTGGAGGCCCAAGAACCTGGCTTCCTCGTTCCCCCGTCCTTAATCCTTTGGATTATGTCTTATAGGGGCACTTCAAATACATAGTTTATTCCGTTGATATTCCTGACGTGTAGATTCTTCATCAAAGAGTTGAAATGGGATGTCGGCAAATTCGAGAGATGCCTGGTATTTTTGCACGAGTAAGAGAATCCATGAGGAAACGTATTGGAAAATGTATTGCAGCTGGCGGGCAACATTTTCAGCATCTTTTGTGATATTTTCTTGTTTGAATAATTTTTAATTAGTAATTAGTTTAAGATTATAAGTTAATAGTACATTTATTATTGTTAATTTATTAGTAGTATTTTTTTACAAACGTCTAAGTGTTTTTTAAATCACCATGCGCCGAGTTTTTAAAAATAAGTCAAAATATACCCGATAATGTTAGTGTTTTTTACATTTTTGTTCATGCTTCTACATTTTTTTGTGTGTGCAATGGAAAAAATGGTATTTACAAAACACTTAATTACGGCAAAATGACGAGAGATACAAAGAAAACGTAACTGGAAATATTTGAGGAAATGACCAAAAAAAAATTTTACCAGAGGCGTACCACATTTTTTTTTTAAACCCTACTGTAATATCCGTACGCACGCCACTGAGTAAACTACGAAGTCAATTTTTTACTGTTACTAGGGCAGCTCTGGCTAAAATCTCGTTTCATTATCTTCTAGCTTTCGAAAGTTATTACACTAAAACGACTTTTTTTAAATTTTTTAACAGCCTGTTACCTAGAAACAAATATTCGCAGAGCAAAACTATATTTGGAAAAAATTGTATTTTTTCGAAGGAATCTACTGTTTAATTTATTCCCAACCTTTATGTTACATCCTGTATAAGTTTAAAATATTTAAATAACGATCATCGAAAAGTGATAAGTAAATTAAAAGTTAATAAAACACATAAATCCCACAAAAGCAGAAAATAATGCTGCCGCCGGGTGATGACGTCACAAATCAACGCTTTGTCTTTGTATCATAGTAGTTGTTGGTTACACCAACATACTTTTAAAACACTTAAATCGGATTATCTACGTGACCAAGTTGTTTTTGTATATATAGTTATATCCTTAATATTACTAATTTGTTAGTACACTTTCTACACTACAAAAAAACATAATACCTCTAAAGCCCTGAACAGGATAACAACATTTTATGAAAAAAAATAGCTTGCATCTAACCAATTATATCGTAATATTATTTTTACCTGATTCATCACTTTTAATTGCCAAAGACCATATTCTTCCTTCGTGCTGATCTAAAGTACACTGACATTCCGAATTTTTAATATTAAACATTTTTATCAGTCCGTCGGCACCAGCACTAAGAATTTGCATACCCTAGAAAAATGCAATAAAAATACTAAAATCTACTACAATATGTGCAACAACTTCATCAAATTTTAATATAAATATATGTTAAACATGTACAATAATAAAGTTAACGTGAATAATAGAATTTTTATATTCCTAATAAAGGCACAATAACTGTCAAATATTTTCATTTTTTCTTTTTAAAACAATAAAACATAAAAAAAAAGGAACTGAGCCATAGAATATAAAAATACAGTTTGACAAATAAAACCGCTTTCTTAACTTTCAAAACTAATTTTAGAAAAAAAAAGTAGCCTTTCATAAATAGTTCTGCTTCGTGAGAAAATAACTTTGATTTTGAAAAAATTCATGTAGGACATACAGGGAAGCTTAAAAAAGTAAAAATCATTGTTCAGTCATGTTAAATCCTAATTTTTAGATAGGATTTTAAAAAAGCGTCATGTAAAAAAATTGGGGATAAATAAACCAGACCGTCCACTTGTCGGATCGCCTCTAACTACATTTGCCGCTCACTCTTAGCTTGAAAATTGCATTTATTGATGTTAGTTTGAATACTAAAAAACCCATCCATGTTTCACGCTGTTTCAAACATATTAAATATACATCCGTGTTCAGGGACCACCTTTAAACAGCCATAGCTCCCTTATGACGATGTGTAGATGTACGTTCGTATAAAATCTTCAGACAGCCTGTAGCATTTTTATTTATGTGTAGCGGCATAATTTAATAATCAGGTAGATCCGTGACAATTATCGAAGTGGCGCGCATCGATTGAAAGCAATCATACGAATGAAATATTTCTTTGGAAGGGGAAACAAGAAAATCTGGCATTTTCTCTTGAGCATCTGGTCAAGTGAAGTTCTCAGAGGAAATGTCTTCCTCATGTCGTGTTATTTAATAATGTGCTTTCTTGTGGTCCCTTCATGAAAAAAAGGTAAGACTTTCTTTTCCCTTCTTTTTGAGCAACGTATTAAAGCTCCAAAACAGTGTTCTAGGGTCCAAAGTTCGTATGGTCCCAAAAAATTTTCTTTACTAACGGCACTGTAATCTTCATCATGTCGATTTGTTGTAGTCTCTGTCTGATAGGGATACGTTTCAAATTCTGCATCATGTCTCTTCAGGAAGTTAACCCTCTGTTAAGATATAGAAATCCTTAAAGAGGAATATATCAATATTCTGTATTGGTAATTTAATGGTGTATATTTATTATGTTGTTTATAGCTCACCAATTTCATGTTATTTATTGAACTTTTGTAAATTATTGCGTGGAATCTGCGATTCAGTCGTTGTATTATTATTAAGCGTAGATTAAAAATTTATTACATAATGTATATTTTTCTGCAATCTCGGGTCAAGATTACGTGCATTAATTATTGTATTTTATAGAGGAATTTTAAAAACCTTGATGCATAAAAGGTTCATTTTAATTTTTATTTCAGGATATTCTGAATTTTCTTTGTAATGAGTTGATCGAAGTTAAACTCAGTATTTTCCTTTTTTATTTCAAATTTAACAAGTAATTCCATTATAAACCGCAATCCTCAATTTAGTAGTTTAACACAATAAAATATCTTACTACGAATTGAGTGGCGCCCTGGTATATGCACTCCTTACACCAGACCACCTGCTCACTGATGAAAAGCTGCCATTCGTAAGCTGAGTTAAAAAAAAAGTAGAATAAACTCACAAAAATAATAGAAAATGTATTCATATATTTTAAATTAAAAAAAGGCTACAACCATGTACATCTTATTGAGTCCTTACTATAATACTCATAAATACGCTATTGAACGATTCCAAAATAAGTGTTTAAGACATCTTTATTACAGGTCAACAGGTCTGCATGACTTAAGTGTAAGTAGTTATTTTTAGAATAAGTGAACAGAAGTAATGTAAATCCTTTTTTTCTTGTTTTTTTTTACATTATCTTTTTCGAGTGTGTGTGTGTGTTTGCGTGTGTGTACATATGTGTAAATCTTATAAACTTTATAATTAGGAATTTAATGTATCTGTAAAGTTTGTATTAAAATAAGAAATAAAGGATTTTCAATAAAGTTATTTCTTAGCCATCCTTAAAATCCATAACGGTAAAGGAGTTTAAATGAAATTTGCAATAGCTCTCATTTTTGAGCCTGCCTATATGACTATATTAATTTTTTAAATCGCAGGGTTATTTTCTCAGAAATTACGTTCATGAATTCACTATCATGTCAAATTTTCCCGCATTTTTAACATGACTGAACAATGATTTTTTACTTTTTTAAGCTTCCCTGTATGTCCTACATGAATTTTCTCAAAATCAAAGTTATTTACTCACGAAGTAAAACTTTTTATGAAGAGCTACTTTTATTTCTAAAATTGGTATTAAAAAAGTTTCCCATACTTTTGAAGACACGCAATATTTATAACTTTGCTCTGTCAATGTAAACGTGAAATTGATTATGAAAAAAGTTAAAAAAAAAACAATACAAAACTTACTTTTGATAAGAATTCGGCTTTTAATACGCTAGATTCGTGTCCCTCGAGAGTTTTTAGGCAACTAAGATTCGTCACGGACCACAACTTTATTGTACAATCAGCGGAAGATGTTAAGACAACTTGATCCACTGGAGAAAATCTGAAATTAAAACGAAATACAAAAACTTCAGCTGCATATCTTATTTTAGTCAGATTAACCATTTACCCATCCACTGAAATTGATTAAAAAGTTCTTATTTTTTAATACTATTATTTGAATAACCCCATCTATTGAATTAAATGTCAAAATGACCATGGCTTCTAACTAACCCTACATTATAGTTTTGTTTCGAATTATAATAACCATATTCTTTTTAGTCAATTATTTAGTGATCAAAGTGATAAAAATGAAACAACTTTGTGTAGTTTTAAATATACAGGGTGTTTAAAGAAACATGGGTCAACGCTAACATAGAGATGCTTCATCTAAAAACATACCCAGCCCAGGAGTTTATATGAACATGGTCCACTAAGGCTTCGTTACCAAGATACAGGGTGTTAAAGATTTTAAATTATTTTCACTTTTTTTTAAAACAACTTTAAAAAATAATATAATAAGATATAAACATTAAATTATAACTGCACCAGGAACCTACCTAAAGATTAACAAATTATTATTTATCGAATAAAAATATGTACGCCACTGACTTTTTCCTTTTTTGATGTTATTTTTGCAAAACATGTTAAATGCCTTTCAAAACGTACCTCTTAGTGTTTCCCCGATTTTGACTCCGTAAAGAAGTTATTATATTAATTATGTTAAAGTAGAAGAAAACTTGAATTGTTGTAGTATATCGCTAAAAGAAAAATGTACTTATCAGTATTGTTAATTAAAACTACAGGAAATTATGAAAGTTGCCACCTCTTCCTCGATTACAAGCATTTAATCTTCTTCTAAGGGCTCCACTTATTTTCTGAAAAAGTCTTTCATCTTGTCTAATAATATCAAAGGCATCGGATATACACATGCTGCCGTAATTCTTGTCTTGTGGTCACTGTAGTTGCATAGACAATTTCTTTCACGTATCCCCACACGTAAAAATCCAGGGACACTATATCGGGGGACTGTGGCCACCATGGAATGGGTCCTCCTCGAACAATCCAGATGACACCATAAGTTTGATTTAAAATGTTTTTAACTTACACGGCGGAATGTGCTGAAGCACCGTCATGATGAAACTACAATTCGTTCCTGACATTTAATGACAATAGCTCAGTTAAGTAATTTTGGAGAAAATGTAGATTTGATTCTTGATTTACTGGATTTGGTACAATCACAGGACCAGTTAATTGGTTTCCAACAATTCCCGCCCAAAAGTTTATTAATAATTGATATTTTTTATTACTTACTCCCAATAAATTAGTGATAATTTAATTACATTATAAGATATATTGCCTGTATGGGGTTAGTGACATTTTTTTCATCAAAATTTATATGAAAAAGCCACAGAAATTGATCATTAGGATAAGTTAAGAGTAAATTTTTATGAAGACTAATCATCTTCATTTATACCTGGGTTGACACAATTGGATTTGTCTCCTAAACGGAGTCAAAATTGAGAAAACCCTAAGAGGTAAATTTTGAAACAGATTTAATATGTTTTATAAAAATGGTGTCAAAAGGCGGAAAATATCAGTGGCGTACATATTTTAACTCGGTAAATCATAATTTGTTAACCTTTAGGTGCGTTTCTGGTGCAGCTATAATTTAATATTTATATCTGAAATGTTCCTTCTTCACAGATGTATCACACACTAAATATTTCTTACATTGTGTAAACCAAAAAACTAAATTAATTTAAAATCTTTAACACCCTGTATCTTGATAAAGAAGCCTCAACAGATCCATGTTCATATAAACTTTTGGTTTTATTTTTAGATGAAGCACCTCCATGTAAGCGTTGGTCTATATTTTCTGAAACTCCCTGTATATTTAGTAACCATTTAGTTGAAACGAACATTATAGTTAAAAGTGATTGAAATGAAAGTGAGAATGATTCGAAAAATATGCCTATTAACTTTAATATATTTTATCCCTACTAAATAAGTAATTGATATCAGGAAACTAGACATTCATTATTTTAACAAAATCTTACAACGTTACCGACACAAAATAATGAACAATCTAATCTATTAAACCAGTTTTCTTACCTAACGCTCCATACTCCCCTCTTATGACCCTTCAGAACTCCGATTAATTCCAACTTGTCGCTCCACAACTTAACCGTTTTATCTTGAGAAGCACTGGCAATAAGTTTATCGTTTGGACTTACTGAAACACAGTTAATTTCTTTTTGATGACCGATTACAGTCTGCCTACAATTTAAAATAGTATTTTCATCAAGAACAACTCGGTGTTTCATTTTTTTCTTTGGTTTCTCCGATTTTTCGTCTGCAGCGAATAGGTTTTCCTCGATATTTTCTGGTAATTCCCAAAGTTTAAGGCACGTATCTTGACTAGCTGATACAAAAGATGTGGGATTCATATGGAAAAAGGTTAGTGCGCCCACTGAACCTGTGTGTCGTTTTCCCACTCCTATACATCTAAAAATGAAAAGGTTTATTGTAATGGTTTCAAATGCCACAATTAAAGTAATATAAGTATAATAGGCTTCTTAGCCTATCTGAAGAGTTCTGAAAGAACGAAACACTAAACACTGCCCTGGTTAGCACTTAAACGCATGAGTGCGAACACCCCGTGGCCTCCGGCTAATATGCAGGACCAAGTGCTGACGACGCGATTGCGTCGCGAACGGCCTGGAACATGTTTGAACCCAAACTTGCTTGAGCGTGCAAGTTTCTGGTGCAATCTAAAAGTGTTAGGGTTCGGGCTTATCCCTTCCGAGACACACCCATCATGCTGGTCGCCTTATGGCATGGTTGCTGCCGTACGCCTGGCACCGGTTGGTGTGGGCACTCGAAGATTGAGCGGAGCTCATTACCCTTGGGCTGGTTTCGCCCTCAGTTGGACTCCGCGCCATATGGCAGCAACTGTGCCATAAGGCGACCAGCATGATGGGTGTGCTTAGGAAGAGATAAACCTGAACCCTAACACTTTTAGAAGCTTGCACGCTTAAGCAAGTTTGGGTCCAAACGTGTTCCAGGCCGTGCAAGACGCAACCGCGATGTCAGCATTTAGTCCTGCGTATTGGCCTGAGGCCACGCGGTGTTCACACCCATGCGTTTAGGTGCTAACCAGGGCAGTGTTCAGTGTTTCATTCTTTCAGAACTCTTCAGATTTACATTACATAAAGGAGATGTTCAAGTGGAGTCGAGCCATGAGCAGACAATCACTGTGTGCTGCTGCTAAGAGCTAGCCTTGTAGTCAGCTAGACTCAAGACTCAAAATCACTTTCGATTAACGTAATAGACAAATAATTAAAAAACATATACAGAGTATTCCAGAAAAAAGGAAATTTTCAGCTAAAAATGACACAATATAATTATAGTCAAACTACTGAATAAACCTGGAAATGACATGTGACAATAGTAATTCTACAGGGTGCGCCATCTTTTATGTCGGTATGTAAACGTTGAATAACTTTGACATTTACCAACGGACTGATTTGGTTATACGTGTTTTTGAAACGTCAATTTGGTACAATTTTAACCATGAATCGCTTTACACCGAAACAACGCGCCGAAATAGTGACAATGTACATTGAAAATAATCGTTCAGTTGTGTTAACTCAACGTTCATATCGTCGAAAATATCGTGGTCAACAGGCACCGCCTGACGACACTATCCGTCGTTTGGTTTCAAATTTTGTTGAGTACGGGACAGTGGGAGATCATCAACATACCGTTCATCAAGGACCAAGACGTTCCAAGGAACTGGTTGAAGCGGTCTCTCTGACCGTTGCCCAGAACCCAAAAGTGTTCTATCGTCACCGCGTTCAGCATTTTGGCGCCATTGGAACCACTTTACGGCGCATTTTGAAGGATGATTTGCATTTGTTTCCATATAAAGTGCAGTTAACACAAAGAATATTGCCGATAGATCGTCTATGTCGCTTGAAATACGGCCAAACAGTCTCTCGAATGGTTGACACTGAACCTGATTTTTGGAAGCAAATTTTGATGACCGACGAGACCCATTTCACACTCTCTGGCTGCGTTAATAAGTAAAATTGCCGCATTTGGGGGACGGAGAATCCACACGAGATCCACGAAACGCCATTGCATGACCGAAAAGTGACTGTTTGGGCCGGCGTTTGCGCTAAAACCATCATTGGGCCATTTTTTTTTAAAGAAAACGAAACAGTCGATGGAAACCGATATCGGTGGATGTCGGCTCATTATGCCTGCCCACAAATGCGTGAAAAAGGCCTTGATGGTTACTGGTTTCAACAAGACGGTGCGCCATGCCACACTGCAAATCAAACAATCCAGTTTCTGCAACGGAAATTCTCTAGGCGTCTGATGTTAAAAAGAGGCAACATTGACTGGCCACCCAGATCTCCAGATTTGACCGCTCCGGACTTCTTTTTGTGGTGTTATTTAAAAAGCAAAGTGTACGCTAGCAAGCCTCAGACCATTGAAGAGCTCAAGGCAAACATTCGTGCCGAAATCACCGCTATACCACCCGAGATGCTCGAAAAGGTAATGGAAAACGCAGCAAAAAGGTCACATTTTGCTTTGGCCAATGAAGGTGACCACTTGATCGCTGTAGTATTCAAAAACTAGTCCCAATAAATTGTAAAGGACCAAATTTAATAAAAATACCTCATATATAGAAATCATTTTTTTTTTGAAAGTTATTCAATGTTTACATACCGACATAAAAGATGGCGCACCCTGTAGTTTATATAACTTTTATTAGTTGGTATCATATTGATATAAACTTCAGAATAGAACCTTAAATTTCCTTTTCTTTCCATTGTTAATAAAATTATTCCCCTTAATAACATTAAATAAATTACGTAAAAGAATAAATATAGGAAAAAACAACTTTTTTTTAAAATTTATTTACATACAAAATTATTAACTATGTCAAATCACTACAATAAAATAATAATTCCCGCGATTTTGGACTAATACTAATACACAACAATAATTTATTGCTCTATACCTGAGGTCCATAATTTCTGTCAGTAACTCATTTAATACCGGTTACCAAAGCGACGAAGCGGCAGAATAAACATATGCAATTATAAATGATTTAGAACTTTGCCGTTCTATTAACATGGCAAGGCCTAAAAGCTTAAAATGCATTGTTGTCATATTTCAAAAGCCTTAAATAGCAATCAGCTTATCATATTTAAAATAGCACAACGATGTTGACCAACATGTATTTGGTTTCTTATCGCGAAGATAATGAATGTCTCAACACATACACGGAATGCCCATCTAGAATAGATTTGAAAATAAACGTCTCCACTGTGAGTTTACATTCTAATTACTATAGTTTCGTTGCATATAGATATTGCTTCTGCGTCTAAGAAAGTGGAAATATGTTTTGAATTTGACGAAACAATGCTTAAAGTGCAGTTGCTAGCTTTAGTGAAGGTAAATAAACAAAAATATATCAAATATGTGATTGATGAAATAACTTAAGAAAAAATATAAGTGTTGAGATTATCATCCAGTACCATTGAGGACTTAATCCAATCGAATTGTATGGGCGCAAATAAAGGGTGAAGTGGCACGCAAAAACAAAACATTCAAATTCGCAGACGTCAAAATATTACTGGGTGAGGCAATCATTAACGTGATGGCCAGTGATTGAAAAAAGTGTGTCGATCATGTTAAAAAAGAAGAACAAAGAATGGTGGACTTGGACATTCACGTTGAGGCAGTGGTTGAACCATTAATAATCATCCCTGACGCTGATAGCTCCTCAGATTTGGATATGTCTCTTGACAGTAATTTTGCCGATAAATCAATTAGAGTTTAGTGACCTATATTACCTATTTCACACTCCTGAGGATGACACTAGACACACTCTGGTTGGTCCGAAAAGAACAAATCAGAAGAGAAATGCACTGGACGCCACTCAGAGGAGCAGGTAAGCAACAAACTTTCAATTAAAGTGCATAAAATACCTTAAAGGCACCTAAGGTGCCTAAAAAATTACAATTCTACATTGTGAGCAAAATGTAGTAAAAATGCGAAGCAATGGGTGCAACCTTCACCTGGGGCAGCTACACTGAGTGAAGACACAAGGTTTGTTAATGCTTAATTGCCTGGAAACCTGAGGTCTTAATAAATAACCTTGGACTGTCAACAGCCACGGCTAACGGCAGACCAAGGAAAATCGGTAGGACCGTCAGTTCAGGAGATTTCAATCGGTAAGAATCCGACACTACTTTTCACACTCTGTAATGGTGCATATGCAATATTATCATTCCAGCAAAAAAAAAAAGGTAAGGATTGATAAAAATGTGAGGAAATAAATTTAACTTTAAAAAAATATGTTGGTATTTTCATGAAATTTAATCTTTTATTATTTTCTGAAATGCACGCGCCATTGAAATTGATCCTCTGACAGTGCACAACCCGGGGCACTCTATATGCGGACGATGAGTCACTGACAGAATTTACGGAGGTACAACCGAGTAATATTGTTTACATTCAGTGTCTGTAGATGCCTCTGTTTTAATCTAAAACCTCTTTGTCAATAGCTGTATAACAAATTTTAATTTTCCCAATTTTATAAATTTAAAGATGAACTTACTTAACTTGCACACCATCGAAATGCCACAACCTCACACTATTATCCTTTCCAGAAGAAATCATTAAATTTGGGTTAGCCTTACATACATCCAACGCCAAAATTATGTCCTCATGACCTTTCAAAATCTGACAACTCATGGTAGAGCTGTCATAGAGTTTAATATCGTTCGAGTTGGTTGCCACCGCGATATGACTGTAGTTTTTGCCTAGAATTGCTATGTCAAGAATTTCATCGGAAAATCCTAAAATATGCTTAATTAATTAAAGAAATAATCAAGTTTTAAATAACATAGAATAGTAAAATACAATGGACGTTTAATTTAATGGTAAGTAGAATACAGGTGGTGTTCATAGGTGGTCTTAACAAAGAATATATATTTTTTATTTATTAATAGATTATTTTAATAAAAAGTGTCAATGCGATGCTGTAAGATTGTTTTTGTCGCACTTACCAACGAATTGTTTCAAGCACACAAATGATTTTAAGTGATGTATCACTATATTATGTTCAGCAGTAATTACTGCTAAGCTTTTTGACTTCTTGTTATAAATCAAGTGTGTTATGGCGAGCCCTCCTTCCTCTGATGCTTTAGACACTAATGAATTAGATTGAACAAATACTTCTTTGGATTTTTTTAAGTCCCATACTCTTACAATACCTAAAATACACAGAGAAAAAGGGACCGTGAAACTCCGAATTTGGTTTACCTGGTAAAAATTTTAATGTGGGTAAACATTAAAACTCTAAATCTGCATAATTAAAAATTTTAGTTTTCTTACACAAGTAGAGTTTAAAGTATAAATATAAAAACAAATCGACACTTTTTCACCTTTGACTTATATTGAAACAAAATTTGTCACAGGTGGCTGAACTGATGAAAAAGTACTTGGCTCATTTTTACATTTGATGATAACAAAAATGCTGATAATAAATACATACCATTTTCTCCAGCTGAAGCAACAAAAATACCATCAGCTTCAGGCCTAAATCCCGGCAATTTGAATTTAATTGGCAAACTTACAATGACTTCCACAGCTTCATACACTGCAATGGTTTTTAACGCTACATTTTTATCATACTGCCACAAAATGATTACTTTATCTCTTCCACATGAAATAAAGTGTGTGTTGTCATGGGAGAAGGCTATTGATGTTACTTTGCTGTAGTGGGCATCATAGGTGACTTTCAATTCGCCCTTTTCTGAAAAAATAAATAAATAAAAGGATCTATGAAACTAAAAGCTGGACACAAGCGTGCGAAGAGGGTTTCTGAATTCGGAATGGAAATTAATTGACATTTGTAATTTTCAATATTCCTAAAATGGGAGAATTGAGAGTCGTTAATCTATTACATGTAAAAAGCGCCCATAAAACAAACTGACAAAATCAAAACGTCCTTGTCACTCTCTGGCAGGGGGGGATGATATCACAAAAGTACAGTATGGCAAGCAGAAGCAAGTTGTCGACGACGGGGAGACACGCCAGGGTGTCACGGGGGCCAAGCGGTAGTGACTTTGAAAACAATCTTGGCCTTGACCTTCAAGGTCATTTGAAGCCCAATTTCAAAATGAAACCCCCATTTTGACCCCCCGAAATAGAAAGACCGATCAATTTCATCACGAGATACGACCTTGACCTCAAGGTTAAGATCTAATATCGAGGTCATTTTAGGATCAAACGAAGATCTTCAACGTGATTACTTTATAAAACCTTGATCTCGATCTTTAGGGCTACTTGAAGAAATTCATTCATCCAGAATTATTGGAAAGAAGAAATTTATTGTATATGCTGCTGTTGTTTTTTCCCGTTATAAGCAACAGACGGTCCTTCGAAATAACGAGAATAAATCCTGGATTTAGAGGTACAAAGACTAAATTTGAATCCAACGGTTTATGAAGAAATATATTAGGAGAATAATATACGGTTATGTAAGGAAATCAGGAAATGTCCCCACAGGTATTATTAAGTGAACGCAGAAAAAAACTTAATAATACTCTTTTTAAATTGAAAATAAATTCAATTCAATTAAATTAACAAAAAATTAAATTAAGAGAATCGTTTAGCTAAAATGATATATGAGCCTAATTCTCTGTTTTACAGACATATACATGAAACATAATTTTAAGTTACAATAACCATTGCTTTTGCTAAGAATTCATAAAATAAATAAGTTAAAAAAGTTACTACGAGCTCGTAGACTAGACGCCACACAGTGAGCTTTGAAAATGGTGAATGAGATTTCACCGAAACGTCAGCTGCCTTACAGTCCTGAGAGGGACTCAGCACATACACGGGATGCTCGAAAACCTTCGATTACACATCACACTCGTGAGAATATCCGACACAACATATATATATATATATATATATATATATATATATATATATATATATATATATATATATATATATATATATATATATATATATATATATATATATATATATATATATATAATTTTAAAGGATCGGAATAAATTTGGCATTCCTGCGACAATACACTACTCCATGGACCCTAAACCTACATATCTGCAAGTGTCCAAATTGGTTTTTTGTTTAACAAAATTAGGGTTTGTGGATTTAGGCTTTATAGGTATGGGGTTCATAGGTTTGGAGTTTTTGGGTTCACGGATTTAGGGTTGACGGGAGTGGGGTTTGTTGGATGATGACTTATAGATTTATGGGTATGGGGTCCATAGATTTAGGGTTCATGGAGTGGATTATCCATATCCTTTAAAATTTGTATCTGACGCAGACTGTTATCTAGTTCTCCCCACTTTGCGCCGTCACATCAATGTCGGTACAAATTTGCAAATATGTAGTGCAACAGGACCACGTGGCGTTATTGTGTATAAATGTCCTTATTTGCTTTGAATGTAAAAATACACTGCGAACATTGAAACATTAATTAAACAGTGTAATATAAGTTATCTTGACTAAAATGTGGTTGTCGGGCTTGCATTGTTTTTATTTTTATTTATTTTTACGGCGTTCCGATTACTTGTATCTCTAATCGTTATCAAGTATAACGATTAGAGATATAACTAATCGAAAAGTCGTAAAAATAAATAAATACAAAGACAATGCACGTCCGTCAACCACATTTTAGTCAATCTTCAACATGGTCTACAACCTTCAAACATAAGTTACCTTCTTAATTTATTTCATTTACTCTTATCACAAAAAATATCAATCTTTGATGCGGTAACGTCATTTTTATATATAATTATTTTAACATTATATATGATAAGAATACGAAATATTCCATTTTAACCTTATATGTCTTCATACCAGTCTAATCCTTGTTTGTCTATTTTAAAGTCATCCCGAAGGACTCCAGTGGCATAAAGCGGTTTTCCCTCTCTGTTTATGTTTCATTTGGCTTATGTGAATAATAAACATAATTACAGGTAAATATTTTAAATACTATTGACGTAACAGTATATAATTTGAAACAGACTTCATGGCTTGCGGAACCATTACAATTTTGATTTGCTTAATTTTCAATTTAACCACTATAATCCAAATTGTCATCTTAAATTAGAATCTTGTCAGTATTCAGTTTGTGATTATACCTAACAAGTGGTGACGTCACGTTCTCCATATTCACACCAACATTTTCAAAACATAATTATCCCAAACAAACAGGAAAAGATTTCCAAGAAATGGTCAATTTTAAATTTGAGCACGAGAACAGCATAATTTACTAGGTTTAATAATATGCACTAACTTTACCTAAAATCGAAGTTTTCTGAAAAATTAAACAAAACTTTCCTTTTTTACCACCTGCTTATATATTTGAAACAGTTCCCATTTTATTTTAGCCAAAGACTAATTTAATATATGTAAAACCTTTTTTTTTTCTAATGATACATAGATGTTTTTACTCACCTAAACTATAATAATTTATTTTCCCATCATCAGCTGACGCAAATAAACCGTTTTGAGAAGGATGGAAGGCTACAACATTTACCACTCCTTGACATCCTACAATATAAGAAAAGGAAATATATTTCTTAAAAAGACTTATTGCAGCAATGTGACAAATTAAATGTATTAATAATAATCTAGAGGTATATTATACTCACATACCTTTTAAGCTTAATATACAAGCTTGATACTGTAAATCCCAAATTCTTACTATACTGTCGGATCCACCTGAAGCCAATTTGGCTTCGTTCAGAGCTAATTTTGCTATCGGACCTTTGTGGATATATTTCCACATTTTCTCCAGTTCCCCATTCTGATTCCATAACTAAAAATTGGTATTGTGTCGCTTATTGTGAAATAAAGTAGGGCCTAAGAGTTAGGACGACTAAGAAACCTACCTGTGGTTAAAAAAAGGAACTTTTTACCACTGAAATTATTCCATTAATATGGTAATTATTTATATTAAGTGAAATCTAGGAAAACCACTTTTTGCTTTGAATACTAACATACTTTGAATACTAAACATACCCTCATATTTCGCGTTCTAGACACGATTTTGGACTTAGTGTTCCAGGAAGCGCAAAAAGAAATAATCCTGTCCACGTCAAAATAATTTCTGTTTCTTAAAAAAAAATACGAATTTATAATACTAGTAAAAATACATTGTAAGTAAAATATTTCAAATATTTTTGTACAAATTTTAGCAAACAAATTAAGCAAAACTTTTTTTTTTTTGACCAGAAACCCAAAATAAGTTTAGTAAGCTTCATAGATACTTTCACTACTTAAAGAGCTAAATATTAGTTCTGCTCTTCATTTCCTTTTTTATCCCTCCAAAAATCCACTGATTGTCAATTCTACCCCTACTGTATTCTTGTCCAACTTGCACTCATTTATTTTAACAATTTCTCAGAATGTCAGAGTGTTACTAAGCAAATTAACCTAGAGAAATTTGCCCAATTAACAACTATCGCTGAGCCTAAATCTAGTTTCGGTACCATCATATCCTTTCTGTGTTAGAGGTTGCACAGTTAGAATAAATCGTTATAAAACGCAATTTATCCATTTTCTTCTCTTGAATATTAAATAGAATATATATATATATATATATATATATATATATATATATATATATATATATATATATATATATATATATGAAGTAAAATGCGAACAATAAATGCAAACTTCTCTCCATCATATCCTTTCTGTGTTAGAGGTTGCACAGTTAGAATAAATTGTTATAAAACGCAATTTATCCTATTTCACCACCATCGAGATGATGGCCTACCTGTACCACCATACCGAGAAGAAAGTCAAAACTTACCCTCCCCGCCACAGTGATACGGCAGAGGTACATGTTTCGTCTCTACTAGACTCATCAGGGTACCGACATGCACCTGGCTGTGCAAAGGACAGATCAGAAGGAAGCATGCAAAATACTGAACGCGGCTTCTCCGACCTCCCGCCGGATGGCGTATATATGTTTATGCGAATTTCACGGATTCCTCCGTGTGAGATGCAATAGCAGTGGATATATCCACATTATGCCGTTGTAGTGCTGAAATCACATTCAGTAAACGTACAACTATATGCAGCTCCGCGTATGAATGAAGTAAAATGCGAACAGTAATGCTTTCTGCCGCGTTCAGTATTTTGCATGCTTCCTTTATAACAATTTATTCTAACTGTGCAACCTCTAACACAGAAAGGATATGATGGAGAGAAGTTTGCAATTACTGTTCGCATTTTACTTCATTCATACGCGGAGCTGCATATAGTTGTACGTTTGCTGAATGTGATTTCAGCACTACAACGGCATAATGTGGATATATCCACTGCTATTGCATCTCACACGGAGGAATCCGTGAAATCCGCATAAACATATATATATATATATACTACATACAAAAGATTTATTTACGAGTCACAGGAGAAAATAATAAATTAATTGATAATCAACAGGACATATCAAATGCTTTCAACGACTTTTTAAGAAAATAGGTAGAAATATTCAAAACAGTGTAATTAAAGATGTAAGAAACAATCATTATCACAAATTTACATCATCATTTGTAGTGATTGCATTATAATTTATTTAGAAGGATGCCCATACGGATGCTCCACATCTAGGGGCTAATGATCATTTGTATATTAGTAAACTCGAATAGAGGGCAATAAAAAAGATTTTCAAAAAAAAGTATTTTTTCTAGATTTTACTTAACCTAAATAACTACCGAAATTCTTTCCTATTGCCTTTCCCAAAAAGGGTTCAAAAATTAAACATAGCACAGGGTTTATGAGAACATCACATATTATATAATACCTTTAATAAACCACTCTTATGTGATGACACAATCCTAGTACCATCTGTAGTAAAAGTTTGGATTGAATCATTTTCCTCCGATTCACTGTTCTCTCCAACTGTTTGGATTACTGATCCAGAATCAACATTTAAAAGATTAATACCTGATTCAGTTTGACAATAAAGGGTGTCCTCAAACCACTGAATATTTCCTCCAGTGTAAAAAGCACCATGTTTTGAATCAACATCAAAGCTAAAACATGAAAAATATAGCAATAGTTACTTCAGACTTACAAAGAGGAAATTGCAATATTGTATAGACTTCCAAAGCAAGCCTTTATCTTATTAGGCTCGATTTTTTGAGAAATACACTCTAGCTAATATAATTAACGGGCGTGCTAGCCAGTCGCATGTTGAAAATAACCTCAAAAACTAATTGTGGTAATTTACTTACAAAAATATCGAAGTTAAATTTATATAAAAAAGGTAATACTTACGCTTCTTTTAATTTTACCGAACTTGTCATTTTATTTGTTAAATTCACCAAATCACAGACAATACTTCTACAGAATAAACTTGAACATTTCTCGATTACCAAAGGTTTGTTTTGATAATGTATAGTTTATTCCTTTTGAATGTTTCAAGCAGTTGTTTGACAGTTGTTCAAGGAAAAATATGCAGTATAGTCCATTGTAACTATAGAAATATTTTTAGGGTCCCACAAAAATAATGTTAAAATGTGTACAGTGCATACTTCAAGGAAAATTAATTCACAGAACTGTTTTACGAACCTTTAAAACGACAAATCAGCTGAATATTGAAAGGCCTCCAGAAAAAGAGAGTCTCACCAACATATTAAAAGTTGAAAGGAAAATTCCAAATATCCCAGATGAATTCAAGAGAATCTATGTTTTCCCATATATCCGCTATTTTGCATTAATTAATAGATTGAAGATATACCAAACAGCCTTTACAGGGATGTTCATTGTTGGCGGAGGGGTTTTGAATCAGCTTAGTTATATTTCTACAGACTCATTTCAACTCATCACTTTCTGTGGTAAGACTTAAATATTGATCTATCTATATACTATATATGTATATATATATATATATATATATATATATATATATATATATATATATATATATATATATATATATATACAGAGTGCAAATTTTGCAAATTTGATAGTATACTAATGTCGATGGGGACAATCCGGCTAAAATATTTTCAAGATGTGGGCACTTCCGGTTATACCGAGGTAGGTGTCAAGTTACTTAAATATATATATATATATATATATATATATATATATATATATATATATATATATATATATATATATATATATATATATATTTATTTATTTATTTATCAGACGAAGCCCAAAAAATAATTTATAGGGCCGTAAAAAGACAACATCAAATATCATACAAAAAATACTTACACTAATAACAAAAAAAAATTTTAAAAATTACAGAAATGACATTCAATTAAAGTTAAGTAAAATCACAACTGGCTACAGCAACTTCTCATAAATTTCTTCTAGTTGTGAAAGTAACTTGGCATGATTTGTCAGAATTTATATTAATTTTCCAATGCTTCAGCCAGAGTTGGATTTGGTTGAGGTGGTTTTGTAATTTCTCAGAGGTCCTTAGAAGAATTGCTGTATCGTCAGCGAATGTTTCCATTAGTGTATTTCTGTAATTGGTATGTCAGCAGTAAACAGTAAGTATAAGAAGGGTCCAAGGACACTTCCTTGCGGTACGCCAGACTTACTGGAGTAGTATTGAGATGAGGTGTCTTCATGTTTGACCTGAACGTAGAGGTCGCTTGTGTACGATTAAAGGATTAGTTATAATTGGCTTGACAGTTGGTGCTTTAACTTGTAGAGTAAGCCTTTATTCCACACTTTGTCAAAGGCTTGCTTGATGTCTAAAAATGCCGATGTGCATATCTATTTTGCTTCTAGACTCTCTTTGATTTTATTGACGATTCCATGACCCCGCTGTATTCCAATCTACTTCGAGCAAGCGTGAACTAAAGCGTCTTGAATGTATCAGTATTAACAAGGTTCTGACAATTCCTCATAATTAGATCCAGTATCTTTACTTGATCCGAAACAACAGTTTTAATAGCGTTGCATAGTGGTATTTGAATAGTGAAGATATTAAGAAGTAATAAAGTAGTTGTGTTTTAGCTGTGTTAAGAAGTAGTTAATATAAGTATTGGAAGTATTAATGAAAAGTGTTGTGTTTTATTCTGCGAATTCAGTGAGCGATTTTTAAAGAGAGAAAACCGTAACAATTGGTGTCAGAAGTGAGGATTAACTCCAGAGTTTTCAGAAAACTGCATTGGGCATTAGAAGAGATAGAGAAAACCGGATTACGCACTATTGGATTTATTATCAAGTAAGAAAATAAAATTAATTTTCGATGAAGTTCCAGAACGTTCTGTTTTTAAACTCAAAACGATATCGAAAAACAGACTTCACCATCGGATTTGTCATTAATAAACAAGTTTAGAATCGAATTTTCGACAAAGTTCTAAAACATTCTATATGAAAACTAGAAGAGCTAACGAAAAACGGACTCCACCATATAATCTGTCATCAAGAAAGAAGCTTAGAACTGAATTTTCGACAGAGTTCTAGAACATTCTACTTGGAAATTAGAAGAGATAGTGAAAAACTGACTTCATGGCCTAATTTGTCATCAATAAAACTTATAACCGAATTTTCGCCAAAGTTCTAGAACATTCTATTTGAAAACTATAAGAGATATTGAAAAACGGACATCACCAGTGAATTTTATAACAAGAAAGAGGTTTAGAAACGACTTCTTTAGAATATTCTAGAAGTTTTTATGGTAAATACTAGACAGCAAACAGACGAAATGAAGCAATATGAAACGTATGGAACAACGTCGCCTTCAAGATAAACAAAAGAAGAACGGCGCCAAAAAGAAATACAGAAAGAAAAGCGCGGCGCCAAAAAGAAAAACAAGAAGACTGTCGCCTTAAAGACAAACAAGAAGAAGAACGTAGCCAAAAAAAAACAACACGAAGAAGAATGTCATCTTAAAGATAAATAAGAAAAAGAAGAACGTCGCCTTAAAGACAAACAAGAAGAAGAAGAACGTCTTCAAAAAGAAGAAGAACGCCGCCAAAAAGAAGAAGCACGTCTTCAAGAAGAATAACATCTTAAAAAAAAACAAGATAAAAAACCGCCGTCTTAAAGAAAAACAAGAAGAAGATGAACGTCACCAAAAAGAGAAACAACAAGAAGAAGAATGTCGCCTCACAGACAAATAAGAAAAAGTAAAACGTCGCATTAAAGACAAACAACAAGAAGAATAACATCGCGTTAAAGATGAAAATAAATTATGCAAATGAATACAAGAAGTCATTGTACAAGAACAGCAAAAAGTCCAATCAAATTACACGGGGACAAACGCGAGATTGGAGAGGTGCGACAAGACATAGAAGAAGTGTAACAAAACATAGGAGATGTGCGACAAGACATAGGAGAAATGCGACAAGAAATGAAAGAAGTCGTAGTCGGGATAGAATTTAAAATGAAGAGCCTGCCGATAGGAGTCAATAAAATAAAGAAGCATGGCTCTTCTGATAAAGTAATAACTACTGGACAGAACATTAAGCCTCCAATTTACGATGGTCAAACATCTTGGATAATGTACAAACAGCAATTTCAAGCTGACACTAGTGCAAATAACTGGTATTACGAAGAGATGACTACCGCATTAGTAATTGCACTTCGGGGACCAATACTGGAGTTACTGCAAACAATTCCTGTAATCGAACAAAAGCCTTAGTGCTACATTGGAAAGAAGATTTGGAAATTAACATCGGCGCCAGTTATATCAATCACAGTTCAAGTCAAGACATCAGAGAAATAGAGAAAGTTTGCAAGAATATGAAACAGATGAGTAAAGACTAACTTCAATCTAAAGGAGAAGTCAATGCTACAACTATTACCATAACTAATGATACTGGTGCTGCAGTATCTCTGATATAGTGAAGCCTTGTTGATAAATTTAGAATTCTACCATTGTCCAGAAAAGTAATGTTGACTCTAACTAACTGCAAGTTGAGATTTAACTTGGAAGGCAAAAATTAAATAATTTGGTGTAAGTTGTTGACATTGAAGATGAGTTTATACTGGGAATGGACTTGATTCGTCGATATGAATTTTTCCTTTGACAACAAGCTTAACATTCTAAAGTTTGGCACCGAAGAATTTATTCTGCCCCAGAACGATTATAGCGAGGCATTACCGAACAAATAATCAGAATAAGGGGAAACAGAGAAAATCATTTTGGAAGACTGGACGAGAGTTCTGGAAGCAACGTCAGATTAGTTCAACACTCCAGCAGATCTTGTTGTAAGGGAACAAAAGTTTATTGTGATTTTTAATTATTTTAACATTTATTAACTCTAATTAAAATTCTACTAAATAGAAGAATTTACCTGTGTTCCTCTGTATAAAGATTTGGCCCGTTGGAATGTATATCTTATGTCTGGCCAAAAATGGTCACATATCAGGAAAATATAAATCCATTAACATATTTAAGCTCAGTTTTATTATTTTGGGGTAGTTAATTTTTCTGGAAAAAACAACATAAACTTAGTGAATTTATGTGACTCAAAATCTAAACTGTTCGACCCTCTCGAAGTTTTTAATATAAATCTGTCAAAGTAACCTAATAGTCTTAAAAACCACATCGTTAAAGGTCTAAGTTCAAGTACCAAAGTGATAACCACATGTGGCCTACCGTGAGAGAGCTTTCTTTTACTTAAACTGAGCAAATTTTCTCATCATAAGGAAACAAAAGAATATTTAAATAAAATCACTAAAATGCAATATTAGTATTTGGTATTATGTACAAAGTTTGCGTTTGTTACCCATTTTTCCTCAAATGACGAAAATAAGAATAAGAAAATGTGAAAATGGTTAAAACCTTGGGTTTTTTTCTATGGGTTTTTTCACGATCTTTTAGTATAATTGTAGAATAGTCACCGATTATATTGGTATAAAATAATTATTAGTTTTGAGCTCTGGTCAGTTTTAATATTAAATTAAATTAAATTCGACGCATGGATGACTTATGCCATCTATGAACCAGGGGACCGAAAACGTACAGACGCTCGGAAACGAAAACTACCCTTCGCGCATGGGGATGCATCGCGTAAGTACTATTGGTGGAAAAGCACGCATGTCGGAACCAACGCATCTAATAGGGGGATAGGGAAGGTTCCAAGGGATGAAAAGTTGAGTTTTATTTTTAGAAATTAATTAAAGTCAGTTCCTTTCTGGAAATCGTTAGAGTCAGTATGGGTGTACCAGAGTAGCAAATTACGTGAGGGGAATATTCGTCGGGAACGAAGGTTTTCTTTGTTTGGTTTTTTTTCAGTTAATTTGGGAAATTAAGGGAATATCCTGTGTTATTTTAGTCGGGCATTTCACGATTTTCATACGGCTTGATTAAGTAATATAAATAGCTGTTTTTCGCGTTTTATTTCTTTTTCTGTTTAATATTTTAGTAAGCTATTTATATCTGTTTTTTTTTCAAATTTGGGTTTTATATTTTTGCTTAATAAGACGACCAATAAGAGCAATTATGTTAGTTTTTCGTAATTGTTATTAGTTTTAAGTTTCTCATTGTAAATAGTTCGTTTTTAATCTATTTATTTTTGTTTTGAGAAACTTATTTAATTTATTTAAAAAACCTTCTCGCGAATTAACGTGCGGACGTACTGCTGTGGGAGCTGTAAACAAGAAACGTCAACTGTCCAGCTAATTAGCAACACTGCCTGAGTGCTGAAGTTCTGAGTTATGGTTGGTAAGCTTAAATAACCGTAGTTGTTTGGAACTAAAGCTGCAAGAGAGAAGATGAACGTCCAGACTTCGAGAGGGTCTTTATTACTGTGAAATTTAATTATAGGTTATCAAAATAGCTACAAATTAATATGAGGCAGGAAAATTGATTATAGATAAAACGGTTAACGCTACCACAATATAGCATGGGTTATGAAACTCACAGCGAAAGAAGGGCAACTTGCCTAAGTTGATGCCATTAAGAGAAGGACCGTATACTGTACTGAAAAGAATCAATAACGTGGTTTACAGAACCCAACGGAGTTCCAAGACCAAAATGAAAGCAGTACATCTACACAGGTTGAAGCCATACCACGGGGATATCGAAGCTGATCGGGACGATCAGGATTAAGAGGGGAGCAGTGTTACGAACGACTAGGAGAAACTTATTGGTGTGTCCTCGTGTACAAATATTCCGATGGGATGATTCATCTTTATTATAATGTGCCGAAAGAAATATTATATCGATGAGTTATATTTTTAGATAGATCTCAATTTTTATATTAGTAAGTTCTTCATTTGTATACGAAATTCTCTAAGTATATAAATAGGGATAGGATGAGTTTTAATCAAGTTGTATAGTGGTACTTGAATAGTGAAGATATTAAGAAGTAATAAGACAGTTGTGTTTTAGCTGTGTTAAGCAGTATTTAATATAAGTATTGGAAGTATTAATGAAAGGTGTTGTGTTTTTTTTTGCGAATCCAGTGAGCCATTTTTAAAGAGAGAAAACCGTAACAATACGATGTTTTCGTTATTAAACAAGGATATATTAAGTATTTCTATAGCTACTGCTCAAAATGTCTGACAATGTGGATGTAAACAGCACCTAAAGAAAAGAAAATTATTGATTTTAGGCCACATCCATTGTTGCCCGATTTTTATATAGATCCATGGTGTATAGAATTCTAGATTTTAGAATTTGTATGCTTGCATCTCGAACAATCAGTATAACTGGTCTTTGAAATAAAATTATTATTAAACTGGTAGTTCTGAACACCGCTTGCTCATTGTTTCTGTTTTATTTTAGGTACCTCAGGCTGTTTGGCCTTATATGTCCTAGGATATTTTACTGGAAATTTCATAGGTTTCATATACTACAACGAAAAAACTAATAAAGCTATAATTGCTTATTCAGACAAGTGGGGCAGGAGAAATAATTTGGAATTGCCGGTTGACGATATAATTCCTCTAAATGATTTACCGGTAGGCATAACTCTTAACACACCTGAACGTATTTAATTCTAGCTTAGCTGTTAGGTTTGGAAGAATTTCCACATATAAACTTAATAATCATTAAGATCATATTCTGAACCTGATTCCACCACATTTCAATTATTGTGATGCAATAAAACCGATGTGTATTGTTTATCATCAATAGTTGTTAAAAAGGAACCATGAGAAGAAAAAAAATTGCAAAATTCTAAAAAAATTGAGTTTTAAGTTACTCTTAAACCTCCAGTGCACACTTTCTAACGTGTGTCTGGATTCATCACCCCCTATCTGTGGTTCGCCAAAAGGCGGTATCGCCTTTTTACGTACTTACGTTGTAAAAAGACATCGTTTCAGTGCACGTCTTGCTTTAGATTGCTAATTCAAAATTTGGCATTTTATCCCCTTGATCTTATCAAAATTTAATTTACTTATCGCATAATATTGAGAAACGTGGATGAGAACTCGAAAGAAAAGACATTTTCTCCGACTTTCCTCGTTTTCATTCCTTTTTGCGGTGCCCATTTTCATAAAATTGGATAAAATGTAGCCTATCTTTAATTTTTCCAACAGTAAAAGAATATTTTAAATTGGTGCTATAGTTTTCAAGATTACCTCAGGCAAAGAAACAAAATTTACCTCTATTATTTTAGTATATACCCATATACAAGGGTGGTTTGATAAGTTCTCGGCCTGAAACAGAGAGGGCGCGCGCTAGTGAAATGACGCCCTGCAAACTTTCAGATGTTTGCGTGCGGTTGCTTGTTTGTGGCGATCAAGTGAACACATAAGGTATTTTGTGAAAGATGGTTAAAATTGAAGTTCGAGCGGTTATAAAGTACTTTGTTTTAAACGGCGTAACTCCTACGGACATTAAAAATTAGTTAGATTCTACTTTAAAGGATTGTTCTCCTTCGTTTTCGACAGTAAAAAAATGGGCTGTTGGATTTAATCGTGGTCGTACATCAATTCAAGATGATGAGTGCTCGAGACGCCCAAAAACCGCTACAACTGATGAAATTGTCACAAAAATTCACAATGTCATACTTCATGACCACCGACTGAAAGTACGAGAGCTTGCTGGTATAGCAAACATCTGGATAGATCGTGTCCACTACATTTTACACGATGTTCTTGGCATGAAAAAGCTTTCTGCGCGATGGGTGCCGCGTTTGTTAACAGTCGAGCAAAAAGGCCTTCGAATGAACACTTCGCAAGAGTGTTTAGACTTATTCAGACGCAATCCTGCTGAGTTTCTTGGACGTTTTATAACTCTAGATTAAACATGGATTCACCATTACACGCCAAAGACAAAGCAGCAAAAACGGTTCCGTCTGCAGGAAAAGTCACGGCAACAGTTTTTTGGGATTCACATGGCGTGATGCTTATAGACTATTTAGAACAAGGCAAGACCATCACCGGGGAGTATTACGCTTCACAATTGAACCGTTTGCAGCTTGTGATTAAGGCTAAACGTCCACATCTTGCCAAAAAAAGTGTTCTTTCATCAGGATAACGCGCCTGCACACAAATCTATGGTTGCTGCTGCTAAACTCCATGACCTACGTTTCGAAATGCTTCCACATGCGCCATATTCGCCGGATCTGGCTCCCAGCCATTACTTTCTCTTCTCAAACTTGAAAAAATTGCTCGCTGGACGAAAATTCCCTTCAAATAACGAGGTCAGAGCAGCGACAACCGTTTATTTTGCAGAGTTGGACAAATCGCATTATACTACGGGTATTAAAATGTTAGAACATCGTTGGTCTAAATGTATTGAAGTAGAAGGGGACTATGTTGAGAAATAAATAAAAATATTTTCAAAAATCTTTTGTTTTCTTTATCAGGTCGAGAACTTATCGAACCATCCTCGTACATATAAAATAACTATTGGGCATGTTGAACAACCTTTGATGCCAATATTAAAGGACACATGTATATGAATCGTCATATGTTATATACATATAAAAGAAATACGGGATATGAAGAATAATCTTTGATTCCAATGTTAAAGGATGGATGTATATAAATTTTCATGTCTGTCTTCTAGTTCCCAAGATCTTTAGTGTGTAATTGCGAGAAGGAAAAGCGCGTAAAATATCTATGACCAATAAAAAAGATGTGTTTTATGTCACTGTTTTGACGGCATCGATTTACTAAACAAGATGTTTGGTTATTGCCTATATGTATTCTCCTTTGAAGCAGAGAAAAAGGAGAGAATATATAGAAACAGTTTATTTCCTGCAAATACAACTCTAGTCCTCTCTCCATTTAAAAAAAAATGTTAGATTATAGTGATGTTCATTATCTCTAAATCATGTCTCAAATACAAAGACGGACTTTTATTGAAAGTTTATTAGTTACCGTAGGTTATGAAAACACAAAATTTTATAAAGATTTGAAAGTAATCTATATTTTGAAAAAATTTATAAATACAACCATGCTCGATGTCGTTCAGAATAACCAACAAAATGAAGGCATTGGGAACTAGGAGATGAACTTTAATATTGTTGTTTCATATTGTTGAGACCATATTTCACTCATTGCTTTTACGGATCATTGTCACTACTTATTTTATATGTATATGACGCTTAGAATTAGTTATGCTGATATTCCATAAATTATGGTTCGACCGTGGACAATACAGACAACGTTGGTACACGCAAAGCTTTTAAGTGGACCTCCTGCTAAAAAGCCCCTTATTTTGAAAATAAATAGAGTCGCAAGGCTTGCATTATTAGGTCGATATTTGAACTGGATAGTTAATACAGGGTTTGATCCTAAATATGTTATACCTGCAGTTAAATACGGTAAAGACGGCAATTTTGTGTGGAAATCTTTTTCATGGAATGGGCGGGTTTTCTTTAAACTTCATTGATCGATTTATCGCTAGGAATAGAATGCAAAATGTAATTCAAATACACAGGTCTGCGCTGACGAAGGTACATTTGTGTCCTTGTGATATCCGGGGCCAGGGGGGGGGAGCAATAATGAGGAGCGATGGTGCCATAGGGAATGGCTTGAAATAAACCCGGACCAGGACGAGGTGGTACTCTTAGCGCAAAAAAAAAGAAAAAACTTTCCACAATTATATTCACGGGAAGGACGCCCAGTTAAATACCTGGGAGTAATTCTCAACTCACGACTGGACTGGAATGATCATATTAAGGCTTGAACCAAGAAGGCCGTATGTGCTTTCTGGGTTTGTAAACGAGCCTTTTGGTGTACATGGGGGCTGACATCGAAAGTGCTATTTTCGATCTACACTATAGTGATCCACCCCATGATCACGTACGCCGCTATAGTATGGTGGCCTAATACAATAAAGCGCAAAGGCCTTCTTCAACATGACCAAGCTTAAAGAATGGCTTGTGTGGAAATAATAAGTGCGATGAGGACTGCCCCCACTAGGGCTTAGGAGGTCCTAGTGAACTTACCTCTTTTCCACTTATACATAAAGAACCATGCATTGAAGGCTGTTCATCGTCTCAGTTGCCTAGGGCATGCCGGAACTGGAATAGGTGGCTATTCAGGTGACTGAGAAATGTCCACATATCTCTCGAGATACTTTTGCCAAGTAGAGAAGATTGGCAGGAGGAGCAAAATCTTCCGAGAAATGAATCCTGGTAGTTTACAGATTGATCGTGACAGGATCAAAGTACTAAAGCCAGAGTGTTCGGCAAGAGCACCGAAGACTGAGAGTTTTACTCTCGGACAACTGAAGTCTAGTGTGTCGCAATTTCGCTACTAGTATTTGAGTACAAGGATGTACTGACAAGGAACGGCTGTATAATCAGACTCGTGCGAGTCTCGGGTTACTCGGCTATACACGGGGACTGTTTGGCAAAGATGAGATCCGCGATTGAACCTTATGTACCCCAACCGCTTCTACCTGTTCCAAAGGAAATTAAAATTGATTCCAAAATTAATTCAGAGTCTCACTTGTCCCATTCTTTCCAAGGTGAGAGAACAGGGGAGGCGGTTATGAATTTCAAGATAGCCGAGAGGCTTGGCGGAACCTTACCATAACCTCCCGTGATTTGTGTTAAATACTTAAATTATCATTAAAATGAATAACCCTAGTGAAAAGAACCACAATGCTTTGACTACGGCAGAAATTACTTCAATTAAAGAGTAATAAAAATAGATTAATATTTTGGATGCGATGCGAACGAACGAAAAACAGTTGCGATAGAGCGCGATTAAAACACTGAAATGTCGTCGTAATGATCCATTAATACAACACTTGTCCCAGTCAGATTTAGCGATGTAAAGAGAGATACGTGCACCGGCCGTCCACTAATTAAGTTGCATACCAAGAAAAAATACATTATTAACATTACCTTTAAATCTTAAATAAAGTGTTGGTTTTAAAAACTGGTAATTACTTATCGCTCAAAAAAAGCCAAGGCGATCCGGTTGGGAAAAACTGATATAGAGAATAAGTAGATGCTTCTTCTAGTTAAGAAAACTATTATTTAAAACCTATAAGTAATTATTAAACAATCAATTTTTTAGGTAAACAAGTGGAATAGGTTATATCTTACATTTAGAAGATATTCGACCAAAGACACTTTGAAAATCAACGTTGAACATGCTATTATAGAAAAAGATGCGCTTAAAAAAATTATTTAAAATCAAAAATTATGTAAATATGTGTATAATAATAAAGTTATAAAAGTAAATTTTATGTAGTAATAATTTAAATTCCTGAGAAATGTTCGAAGGAAAATAGACCCTATTTTTGTCATCTAATAATTAAAAAAAAACAGTATAAAAAAACACTTTTAGGTATATAAACTATATTTAAAACTGAATTTCAACAAAAATATACAAATTACTGTCTTAACTCCATCTATAATGGGCATAAGCTTTGTTTGCTTCACACTGTTTGTGTAAATCCTGTTTTTTTCTGATAACTCGTCCCGTGTTGTTGGCTGCGTCTACGAGTTCTCGCGCCATCTGTGCAGAAAATCGGACTTTCCTGTCTTTTTCTTTTGCTGCGGCAATGAGCCACTTCATTGAAAGGAATTGAGATCTCCGATCCGTTAGAGGAACCGGAACCTTAAAAATAAATAAATTTTCATTTTTTTACTTAAATAATCAATATTTATTTTTTTGAATTAATAATTTTTCTATACATATAAAGAAAATTGAAGTGTCTGTCTGTACGAGCTAATCTTCGAAACGGCTGAATCGAATTCGATGAAACTTTACCGACAGGAATGATATAGACTGTTTTTTTCTATCTGTCTGTACGGGCTTATCTTCGAAACGATTGAACCAATTGCGAAGAAACTTTACAGAAATAAAGAGGAGCTTGTCGGGCGTAATATAGACTACTTTTTTTTCTGTCTGTTTGTATGAGCTATATTCAAAACCGCTGAACCAATTTCGATAAAACTTTACAGACATGAAGAAGAGGTTGTTAGGAGTGATATAGGCTTCTTTTTTTCTGACTGTCTGTCTGTACGGGCTAATCTTCAAAACCGCTGAATCGATTTCGATGAAACTTTACAGACATAAAAAGGAGGTTGTCAGGAGTGATATGGACTACTTTTTTTGGCTGTTTATACAGGTTAATATTCCAAACTTTTCGCGTGTTGGTCTAGTCTAATTCTAATAGCAATTAAGTTAATTTTCATGGTGTTTTCTCAAAAAGTTAGTTGGACAGCGCTGAATTTAAAACAAAATAAGGAACTCTCATAACTTAACAAACTTTTATTTCCCAAGTTTCACACAAGCGAAGTCACGGGTAAAAGCTAGTTTTACAATAGAGTCTAAAATATAAAAAGAACATAAATAAGACAACAAATAGTCAGAAGTATTTTATTGAATTTAATAATTTGAGAAATGAATGTAAAACTTTGACCAGTGAATGTTATGAAAGGTATGTATCAAGTATGGAAGGGAGAATAAGGGAGAACGTCGATAAATTTTGGAGGTTTGTTAAGTCAAAGACTAGACAGAGTGATAAAATTCGGGAAGTTATGTTTCTTGATGATCGTCAAGCAGAGGGAGGACAGGAGGTAGCTAATCTCTTTGCTACACAATTTAGTTCCATATATCAGAGTTTTAATGGTCGGGCTGCCAACATAAATATGCAGGAACAGGAGATCATTAGCGGTCCACATTTTAATGTAAGCCATGTCGAGATTGGATTTGAGTATTTGCTGGATTACCTGTTCTCTTTGAATGTTGAGAAGGGTGCTGATCCTGATTTGTTGCCAAATAGGATGCTTAGAGAGTGTGCTGTCGCTTTATGTGAGCCTCTTTCTTTTATTTTTAATAAATCCTTGTCTAGTGGTGTCTTCCCTAGCAGATGGAAGCACTCGTATGTCTCTCCTATATTTAAATCAAGTGGCAGCTCTGATATTAAGAATTACAGACCTGTCTGCATACAGTCTGCTATCCCTAAAGTTATGGAAAAAATGATTCTGCCTTCGTTAGGTATATTCAACAGTATTATAGTGGAGGAGCAGCATGGTTTTCAGGGAGGCCGTTCTACGGAGACTAATCTCTTCTTGTATACAAACTACATTAGCGCAGCCATGGATCGGGGTTGTGAGGTTCATGCAGTGTACACGGACTTTAGTAAAACTTTTGACTTGATTGATCAAAGTGTATTGCTTCACAGACTTGAGTCCCTTGGTATGGATGATCCACTCTATTCTTGGATGTCATCCTAGCTGCAGGGTAAAACATTGCAGGTTAGACTGGCAGGGTTTCTTTCACATAAGTTTGATGTGGTCTCAGGTGTGCCCCAAGGGTCGCACTTGGGCCCTAGACTATTTCAGTTGCTTATAAATAATATAGGTCAGTGTTTTAGTTCTAAGTATCTCCTGTTTGTGGATGATTTGAAACTTTTTAGAGCAATAGAGTCCAGTAAAGATTGTGAATTGCTTCAGAGGGACTTAAATATTTTAGAGACATGGTGCTTGAAAACTAACCTCAAGCTGAATGTTGCCAAGTGCTGATATATTATATTCAGTCGCAACAAGAGCGTGAACGAAGTCGAGTGTGAATGTAGTTAAAGATTTGGGATTATTTCTGGATAGTAGACTTCGTTATGTTGATCATTATGATGCAATCATTAATAGGGGCCACCGTATGTTGGGTATGGTGGTAAGAATGTCCAAGGATTTTAATCTATGTAGTGTCTCTTCATTGTTTGTGTGTTACGTAAGGTCAATAATAGTAGTAGTTTGATTTGGAGCCCATACTTTGATATACATAAAACATGTTTGGAGGCTGTTCAGGTAAAATTTTTAAAATATCTGGGGTATAGATTGGCACAGAGAGGGCTGCAGCTTGGCGTTGATGAGGTAAGGGAGTGTTATGATTTGACCAGACTGGAGGACCGCAGACGATATTTTGAACTTCTTTTTTTCTATAAGGTAATGAATAATTTAATAATGTCCCCTGATATATTGGCTGGTTTTAATTTTAAGATTCCACCTAGGAACCTCAGGAGGTGTCCACTGCTGTCCTCTCGGTTCTATAACATGGTCAGAATATGCCAATTAGTAGAGTGGTTACTGCTGTTAACAGTTTCCCTGATCTTGATTATTTTGTCACATCATTTAATGCATTTAGAAATAAGCTAAGACGTCTGATTTTGTTACAGTAGTATTAAGCCAATGTTTAGTATTAAATAATTTATTTGATTGTATATGTACAAATGGTGGAACCGTTGAAATAATAAATAAATAAATAAAATAATTGGCAACAGAAGACCCTGAAAATGTCAGTTCCCTAATTAACAGGAGGTATTGAATTTCTAAGAAATAAATGTGCAGGCATTGCATATTTCTGCATTATTATTAAAAGATAATTATATTACCTGATATTTAACACCACCTCTTTTAATACCCATTAATTGCAAAAGCGGTTTACAATTTTCTACTGCATTATGGAATACAATCTTTGGATCTAATTCTATTTTAGCTTTTTCCTCTTCATTTTGACATTTGTGATATTTCTCCAATTGAATTCGTTTTACTTGTTCAAGGGATTGATCTATTATTTGACGAGCTAGCTCTTTCTGGCCACCTTTCATAGCATAATTGATAAATAAACTACAATCAATGAAGAATTATCTTTACTAATTTCTAAAAGTACCACATAATTGTAATAGCAGTTAATGCTTAAAAAAATTGAAAACTGAGAATCAAACTTACCTAACTAAGGGATCATGTGTAGCTGAACTTGTACGATCATTAAATACAGCTTTTGTAGGTATATGGCTATATTTGCTAATTTCTCCAGACTTTATTAATTCCTGTTGATCCTCTTTTTTGTATACCGGTTCTACGTAATAGGGGGGATACTGTGACATTCCATTTTGTTGTATAAAAGCACTAAAATAACATTAACAAAAATTCTGACGTCAGAAAGGACAGAACTGGAACCAATACCAAGAAAGCCTATAACTTTTAGCTTTAACTAAAGGACGCCCGTTAATCATATACTTATTTGACAGATAGAAAGTAGGGTTAGGTAGCTTTATGTACAGGAAAAAAAAGTTTTATAATCAAGTTTTTAATGTTACGATTACGAAAATTATATATTAATAATTTTCTAAGGGAATTCTACTTTTCCATACCTTAATGCCTGTATTTTCGGCTTAAAAACTTGACATTTCCCAAACAGCGTTTTTACGGCAGCCATTTTTACGCATGCGTTTTCAACTGTTTTTCTTTAGTAAGAAATTTTTCGGAAGGAAAATTTTCGGGAGCTAATTTTTAAGATTTTCGTTTAAAAGACAAATTTTAGATGTGTTTACCATGCAGGTTTGAATACTGAAAATGTTTATAAATAGGCGTTCCAGAAAAACGCTAATTGTAAAGTGCCCGGTGGTGTAGTGGAATACACTAATATTTACCTTGTTTTTGATTGTACGCGAAAAATTTGCGGTCAAAATGGCAGATCAGCATAATTCAGGTAATTTTTATGTTAAGTAAAATGTTTGTGCTAAATATAACGCATTAAATATGAACGTTTTGAAGTGAATATTTTTCTGTGTAGATAAAATCAGGGTGGGCCATGGCATATTTTTGACAGGTAAATAACGTTCATTTGTTATGGAACAGGCTTTTGATTTTTAAGAATGTGAATATAGAGCCCCATTTTCAGTGAGGTAAATAATTAGAGTAAAAATAAAACTAAATTTGTTTTTGTCCTATTACAAGTGTTTTTTTCTTTTCTCTTAAGTATTGAGGTAAGTTTTACAAGAACATTTAGTTGTTTAGTTTTTATTATTTAAAGACTTACCATACTTTTAGTAATATTTGTTAGTCAACTTTGTTTAGAAATTGTATCATGAGGTTTTGCAATGCTTCCATAAGGAGGCAAGCATGGAACCTTGTTGGTTTACAGTTTGTAAACATAGAATGAACATAAAGCGTGTCAGAAATGAACTGCGGTGTTATTATAAATTACTGGTAAAGGTAACAGTAGGAGACACGTGTGGATAAGACAGCTGCTGTATTGTTTCATATTTTGTACAATTATCTTAGTTATTTAAATTTACATGGCGGGATTTACTAAAAAAGGTTTTACATATATATGTCTTTATACTTTATTTGTTGCAGACTTTTATTTACAGAGCAGGAATTCCTCATGTTTTTAAGTTGATTTATTTTGGAAACAAAATTTTCCAAGGCAATAATATTTTGACTTAAGGTAACAACCTTGAAGTCCAAACCCCATAACAAGTCCAAACCTAACCTTTCTTATTCCGGGGTCCAAACTGCATCCTAACAAATTTTTGGAAGACTTCACATTGCCTCTTTTGTTTCCAAAGCCTACTTGTTCAAAAATATTATGGGATAACTGGAGCAATTTTAATTTATTCTTAATTTGTCCTTTATCAAAAATGACAAACTTATGTTAGATTTTGCTTGGAATATTCTTTTTCAGATTTTAATAATACATTGACGAGCAAAAGTTGAATTTGAACCCCAATCTGAGAACCAATGGTACTATTTTTCATAATCATAATTGTTTTATTAATATTTTCGTTGGAATGGGACCTGAGGTCCCTGGAACAAAAAAGGTTAGCTGAGGTCACAGGGTTACTGGATCTTGAGGATTTTTTCTTCGTTTAATCAGATAAAAAGAGGCATACCATGCCATTTGAAACTTTCAATAAAAACATTAAAAATTTGTCGAGGTGCCGAACAAAGCCATTGTTAGGCACGCTTAAACATAATTTATAATTGTGAGAATAATGCAAGAAAAGCCCTTTTTAACAAGTTTAAGTTTGTTCAATTCCATTAGGCCAAACCAGAGTTATCAGCACTTTAAGGAAAAAAAGTTTTATGTTCCTCCACCATTTTATTTTAAATGGTACAGTGACATGTTTGAGACACAAAAAGTTTAAAATTTTCTCAAGATTAAGATGCAAATATTTATAATACAACTTTATTAGGCAATTTTGTTCATCTGTTGAGACAATTTGTTGCCAAAAACAGTGTGGTTAAATGATGATTATGGAACTAAGTGTCTGGGTGGTACTACTGCTCAGGTCTTGAGTGATTTAATTGCTTTTTATAACATCAAACAAATACAATCTCCAACTGCATAGACGATTTTCTTGATTTGATCTTTAATGACTGTAATTTTATAGTTCAGTTGGTACCAAATCCTCTAGTGCCTTGTGACAGTTATCACCCAGGCTTGTGTTTTCGAGTGGATTATGACAATAGACAAGATTTATTAGACTATGATAGTTTTTACTACGATTTTAAAAATGCAAATTATCATAATATTAATAATTTTCTGGGTGGGTTTTTCTGGGAACCATTGTTTAAGGACTGAAATTTTAATCAGCCCGGTCAACGAAAAATTGGCGGGAACTTGAATATTATCCGTTCTGAAAATGTATTGCTGCGTAAACTTGTGGACGAAAAAGACTCAAAAAATAAAATCCTCTATGAGAATATCGATTTACTCAAGGAAAAAATTGATCATATAGCAGAAAAATTAAAACAAGAATTATTACCCACAAAAGATGAATCAGCATCAGGGAGGCAAAGAGGGAAGCAGTATTTCTTCTCAATCCTATGCTAATGTAGCTGAAAGGGATGGAAGCACTGCAGTTGTATCAGTATCAGACTTGCGTTCGTGCGGTACTGGTAAGCAGGTAGCTCAGGCAACCACTCATACAGGTAACCTCAAAATAAATGAAAACAATAACATTAACACTCGACCTGTTATCCGTGCCGAACAGGTGAATCTAGCGATCATGAAAACTCAACAAATAAATAAAATGGAGGAAGTGCAGAGTTTGCAAGAGAACCAAGACAGCATCCTGATAAGTATGCTTCGATGAAAGTAACAATCCACCAAGAACACTTTAGAGATGCTTGGAAAAGGGAGGTATGGCCAGTTGGTTCACTTGTCTCACGGTTTTTCTCGCAAAGGAGGATGCTGCCGCAATCAGAGGGACAGGTACATCCTCAGAGCTAAATGTGAATAACGGTCAAGTAATAAATATTTACTATCAAAATGTTAGAGGTCTTCCCATTAAAAACTACGCAACTTCATAATAGTAGTCTGTCTGAGGATTACAACTTAATATTTTTAACAGAAACAATGTTAAATGCTAACTTCCATGATTCTGAGCTTTTTGACCTAAGGTACAACGTGAAAAGAATAGATAGATGTAATGATAGCTAGAGAGGTGGCGTTGTTTTAATCGCAATTAAGAAAAATTTCGATTTAAGGTGATTGAGACTAACTGTGATACTGAATGTGTGATATTAAGAGTTAAATTTAGAAAAGTACTTTTATATGTATGCTGAGCGTATATTCCACCAAATCAGAGTATAAATATGTATAAAAAATTTTATGATTGTTTGTCCAATATTTTATCAACTAGTGTTAGGGTTATAATAATAGGTGATTTTAATGTACCTGAATATAAGGAAAACGACTGTGATAAATCTGTGCTACTAAGTCAGTTCCTTAAAATTAATAATTTAACTCAGTATAATACAGTTCTTAACCATATGCAGAGAAAGCTAGCTCTTGTTTTGTCTAATACTGAAATTGTATCATTAGAAAGGTGAGATTCTCCCCTAATTGTGGAAGATTTATATCATCCATCATGTCTGTGCAAATAAATAACCAACAATCTTTAATTAAAAGTACAATATCTACCTCTTTTGTATATGACAATGCTAAAGGTGACTTTTAAAATTTTACAACCTAATACAACAAACAAATTGGTCCGAAGTAAAAAAATTTACAGATCCAAATAAATGTATTGCCATATTTTATGACAAATTGCTTAACTGCTTATATAACGCAATTCCAAAAAAAGCTAAATCTGTTGGTAATAGTGAAGTAAATTATTGCAAATATCAAATTTTCAAATGATTTAGTATGTAAAATAAAATTAAAGAATAGAATGCATAGACATATACAATGTGGCAAAGCTAGTGTTTCTCAACATGAAGAATATTGTAACTTAAGGTATAATATTAAAAAACACATTGATAATGAGTCCTCTTTGTATTTAAGAAATATAGAAAATAATGTAAATTTTGATCCTAGCAGTTTTTGGATGTATGTTGGCTCTAAGAGTAAAAGGTATGGTATGCCAAGGGTTATGTCTTATAATGGAGTATCATTGGAAGAGCATGAACATATTGCCAATGATTTTGCACAATATTTCAGTTCAGTGTTTGAGTACTCATCAGTGTCTAACGCCGACCCTATAGATATTAATAGTTGGGGAGACTTGAAATTTTCTTTAATATCCAAGGAGATTGTAAAGAAAAGTATAAAAAAACTACAACCAAAAAAAGCACAGGAGAGGATAATATTCCCTCATATATCTATAAAGGCTACTCAGACTTTTTAGCAGCCCCTATTGCTCATATTTTTCAAGTTGCCCTAAAAACAAAAATTTTTCCCAATAAACTAAAAACAACAATTATTTCTCCCATATTTAAAAATGGTAAACAAACAAATGTTGAAAATTATAGATCAATTAGTATACTTAATTCACTTGCTAAGATATTTGAGATGATCCTTTCAGATGACATTGTGACCAACAGCACTCATAAAATAGTAGAACAACATGGATTTGTAAATGGAAAGTACACAGTAACAAATTTATGTGTGTTTACAAAACATGCCTCGGAGGCAGTTGGATATAGTGTATATTGATGGCATTTGATAAGGTGGACCATCGGGTGTTGCTGGCTAAGCTTGTTGAGTTTGGTTTTTCTAGGAATGCTTACCTCTTTATGAAAAGTTATCTTTCATATAGACCGCACATGGTGAGAGTGGGAGGGTCATTTTCTCGGGCTTTTATGGCAACATCTGGTGTTCTACAGGGTAGCAGTCTGGGCCTACTGTTATTTTTAATGTTTATAAATGATTTACCTAATAGTGTTAAACATTCTGATGATCTCTTATTTGCGGATGACTTTAAAGTATTTAAGAAAGTAACAAACAGTAATGATTGTAGTGCACTGCAAGCAGGCTTAAATTCAGTAACGGAATGGTTTCGATTATATGTCTCATACAAATAAAATAAATCCTATTAATTTTAATTACTTTATTGATGGAGCAAAACTACAAAAAAAGACTGAATGTAGGGATTTGGGGGTTCACTCCTAGTCTAATTTGAAATTTAGTATCCACTACCGCAATATTATTAATAAGGCTTTTAGGGTGCTTGGTTTTGTGATTAGAAATACAAGTCAGTTTAATAACCATAATATAATAATAAAATTGTATAATGCACACTGTAGAATATGCATCTAATATATGGTCCCCTAGTGCAAATGTGCATTGTGATGCTATTGAGCGTGTTCAAAAAAGGTTTTTGAGATATTCATATGGAAAAATAACTTGTATCCATATCTGATCTCTTATAGCAGTATGTTACAAAGCTTTAAATTTTAAACTCTTCAGAAAAGAAGGCAAATTCAATCTGTGATATTTGTTTATTGTATTATCAATAATATAAAATTTAACAATTGTTCTTTGATTAATTATATACTTCTTCATGTACCTAAGATAGGTTAAGGATACAAAAGGAAAAATTATTTCATGTCTCCATTGATAGTCGTTCTCCAATGAATTTAATGTTAACTGAGTGCAACATACTATATAAGAATAATGAAATTGACTTTTTTAATTGTACTGAGGAATCGCTATTGCAGCTTATGCAGTGACCTTTAGATTTATTCAGGTTCTTGTCTTTGCTCTCTCTGTTTCTGTGTTACTTAAGTTTGTTAAATTTTTTCTTACATATAATTACCTTGTAGCATGTTATGTTTAGGTGCTTATAAGAGTATCAATAAATAAATATGAGAGTAATATGTTTACTAACAATCTATTTCCGCACAGCCAAGAATTTTCTATTTTATTTATATATATTCCAGTAAAAATTCTTATCAATATGTGTCCATTTTTATTTTTGACATGATTTAAATTATTTTTAGCAAGAAAACCCGCCCTTCTTAAAATGGACTTTCCTCAAACTAGCAGCAATGCTGCTTCTTTCCCTTTCCGTCAATTGGGAGTTGGAGCTCAGTCAAGTGACAAAGTGGCTCCCACTCCTGGAAGGCCAAAAATGAGTTTACCAGTTACTGCTAAACCTAAAGATCCTGCCATAACGAGAACTCCGTAAGTATTTCTCTTATAATTAAACCTTTAGAAGCTATACTTTCTGATAGTTCTCATTATTTGCTGCCTTAATGCGTTTTTTTTCTTTACATTAAAATCTTGGCTAATATTTATTTGGAATGAGTAGATATATTAATAAGTTATGTAAATAAATATGAAAGAGATTCACACTTTAATAATACATTTAGCCAAGGTTTCTTGTAAATGCAAATTCTGTATATACATATAATTATTAAGATATATTTTTCCAGTACTCGCCAGGTCGATAGAAGCAAACTAAGGTAAAGATATTGTGTGGTGTGTGTTTTTAATAGTTTCTTAAGTCCGTTATTATGGTCGTTTGATTATTTATTAACATTTTTTGTTCTTAATTTTTAAATATTGAATTCACGCAGTGAACGTGCTATTTTATTAGAAAACTATGTATTATGAAAATTTTAAACAATTAGATTAAAAAACGTCCTCACGTACGAAAATTGCGGAATTCTGCCATAATATACACTAAGAAATGCAGATTTAATTGTGTATTCTGATGGAAATCTTCCTTAGGGAAATAAATGGAACCCTTCAACATAAACAACGCGCGTATGTATCATTTTTTTAAACTGGTACAACTGTAAGTGACAATCATATGTAATTCCATGAAGCGACGTATATTAGTAAACAAGTTGCACTGGTTTTAGTAGGACGTCGTTTTTGCCCCGCAGTGATTTTTGCCATTCCGAAATCACTGTATTAAGAAATTTGCATTAAATTTTATATTTGGATTCAAACTGACTTTATGCAAACATTGCATATATATATATATATATATATATATATATATATATATATATATATATATATATATATATATATATGTAATCGAAGGTTTTCGGGCATCCCGTGTATGTGCTGAGTCTCTCAGGACTGTAAGGCAGCTGACGTTTCGGTGAAATCTCATTCACCATTTTCAAAGTTCACTCTATGGCGTCTACGAGCGAACTGATGCCTGCGACTCGAGTGCTGTCGGTACCGTGTGTACGTCGGACAGGTTCGTTTTACGAATGGTTCTGGCCAACCAGGTTGCGAGACCTGCTGCGCGTCATCGGCCCTGTTGCTAGTGTTTGGGGTTGCGTTGCCGAGTTGTAATCTGTTTCGTTACTAAGTGGTACTGGTTCATGTTTTGTAAGCAGATTTTTCCAAATCTTAGGCACCCGCTGGTAATCATCTCTGCTATTTAAGTTGTTGGGCCTCTTTGCAATTTCAATGGCTTCCCTTATAACTCTTGTGGACAGGCTTTCACATCTCGATAGCATTTTTGTTCCTGAGAAATTTATCTTATGTCCTGTGTTTAACCAGTGTTGGGACAGAGCAGAAGAAGTTGTTTTTTGCTTGACAGCGTTTATATGTTCGTCTCTTCTCGCGCTTATTTTACGGTTGGTTTGGCCTATGTAAGATGAGCTGCATTCTCCGCATGGAATTTCGTACACTCTAGTTTTCTACAGGGATTCTTTTTTTAGGTGTTGGCAAGAGATCTTTTACCTGACGGTCTGTGGTGAAAATAGTTTGAATGTTGTGTCTCCAGAGAATTTTTGCGATCTTGTCTGTGGTGCCTCTTACATAAGGAACAAAAGCTTTGGAGCTGTTTTCTTGGTTTTCGCGATTTTTTTGGTACCAAGTATTTGTTTTTAGAGCCTTGTCTATATGTTCTTTTTTATGAACCTTCCTGCCGCAGTCGTAGTCACTGCATTTTGAAATTTTAAAAACGTACTCTGGGAGGACGTTTACTGTACTGATAATATTGGAATAAAATAACAGATTTCAAAAGAATATTTAGTATTTTGTAGTAAATTAAAGTGCTTTTTTTTTAAATTTGTAACTATACATGATCCATCCCTTAAATTATGCACTTCTGCATTTTCCGTACGACAGGACGAACAATTAAAAGTAAGATTCATATAAAATAATTAGAAATAAGCAATTGTGAAGTCCATAGATAGGTTATGATTCTTTCTAATGCAAATTACCGATCGATTCGAAAATGCAAATTAAAAGCGTATTTTCTAAAACTGTTCCATCCATATTTTAATTCCTTGTAATAAAACAGAGAAATTACATTTATAGGAGGGAGATGCTGGCCTTGAAAGTAGTAATCTCCTCTCTTCTTAATGGGCGGACTATAGAATCAGACATAGCCTAGTATTCTTGTTTGGGTGTCACGTGGTTCTATACACCGCCAATTGGAAAGATAGGAAATTACTACTTTCACTCTTCTTCCTTTCTTGCACTGTGGAAAGGATTGATATTGGGAACGCGCAATCTAGTATTTCCTAAATTTATGTAGACCAGTTACAAATAACCTCACTTTTTAGCCGGTCAAGAAGTCGCGACGACTTAAATTTTTCAGTTAGGATTGCAGATTTTTTGTCATTATAAAAATGTATAATTTAAAAAGTTTTTGTGCCTGTACGTTTATGTAATTTCAACGATAAGTTAAATCTGCTATTTGTGAGCTTGTCATTAGCTTTTTCAATTCGATTTCGTTTCTAAAATTTTCCATTCTATGTATTAAATTTAAATCATAAAAATTAAAGAATTGAATTGAAATTTTGGATCCGATAGAAATTTAATGAAATCTGTTTATTACATTTATTTCAAGTGGATGGATATACACTCCCCTGTACATGTTTTTTTGCCATACCTAGATGAAAAACTCAAAAAGTTTTATAATTTCAAAAGAAATGGTCGCAGCGTATCTAAAAATTTAAATATACATCTTCAAAACCCATAAACATAGTTATTAAACAGTATCATAAAAAAGTAAAAATTTTTACATCTTCAAAACCCATAAAAGTAGTTATTAAACAGTATCATAAAAAAGTAAAAAAATTGAAAAAATTTTGATGACCTTTGGACTGTTAAAATTTCAAGTGCAAATATTGCAGAATAAAAAAACCAATACAGTTTGAAATAGTATTGCTTCACCTTTAAAATGAGTGGTAGATCGTCCAATTTGGTCCATTTGGACCAAAGTTAGACCAATTTTTGAAAGAAAATTGTTTTTTTTTTCGAAAAGCGTATGTTTAAAAACTAAACAATATAGAAAAAAAGTTTAGATAAAACAAACGTGTTTCTGTGCAAAGAACACAGATGTAGAGTGTAAAAAAATCAGAGAAAAAAAATTTTTTTTCCTGTTTTTTTTTGTAACAAAAAGTTCAAAATTGAAAAATTAATAAAAAAAAATCACACGATATTTTGTTGAAGTTAAAGAAAAACACTTTTATCTAACAAAGTAACAGTTTTACTTCATACTTACATTTATTGGGTATTAAGCGTATTAATGAAAACAAAAATAAATATCATTACCAAGTAGCGGTCAGTTTTTAAATATCAATATGCGTAGAATTCAAAATTTAAACAAATAAATACTACAAAGAAATAATTTTAACAAACAATAGTTACGTTTCAACTTTTTGCCTCTTTTTTTTTTAATTACAGCCTGGCAGATTCTTGGTATTCGCAAGATTAATTTGTTGAGTGAATCTGATTTGATTTTTTCCACTCGTCTTGTAAGATTTCCCATAAGTAAAAAGCCGATGTCGGACGTGGCTTTTGAACGGTTATTTAATTCATCCTATAATAATTCTATCGGGTTTAAATCTGGGCTCTGTAGTGGCCATTCCATGACTTTCAATTTCTTCTTTTTTTTTCAAGACTTTCCAAGTAACTTTTGAAGATATTTACAGTGTGTTTAAGGTCGTTATCATGTTGGAAAATAAAACCAGTGCCTACTTGACGAGTCCCAGACGGCAATACGTTCTTTTGTAGAAGTTTTTAAAGCCTTCCTTTTTCAAGATTCGTTCTAATTTTACAGGGTCACCAACACGGGATCGGGCTAAGCAACCCCAAGCCATTACTGAGCCACCTCCATGTTAGACACTAGGAGCCAAAAAATCAAAAACTTTTAATTTGCTTTTCTAGACACATACACTTTTCTTTTGGATCTAAAAACTGCAAACTTCGATTCGTCGCTAAAAGCACCTTTTTCTACTGAGCAATGCTCGAATTTTTTTGTTGTCTTGCCCATTTTAATCTTTTTTTTTTTTTATATTTAGTCCAAAAGTTACACAAAAATTCCATTTTAATGAAATCTTCGATGTACTTATACTTTCAAATTATAATATACAGGTTGGTTGAAAAGTTTTGAAAGCCAAAATGAAACAATGTGTATTTTTTAATGAATTAGTTTTTTTTATTCAATATAATCTCCCTCAACTTCAACACACTTATTCCAATAATTTTATACTATTTTTGTAATAATTTTCCGGAAGCTCTGCAAAAAAATGTTTCACGGCTGCAATAGCTTCTTCATTCGAGGAAAAACGCTTTCCACGATGAAATTGTTTTGAAATTCCTGAAGAGGTAGTCAGAGGGAGCCAAATCTGGTGAATATGGTGGGTGTTCAAGAAATTCGTACTTTAATTCTTTCAATTTAGGCATTGTCAAACCACTTGTGTGAGGACGTGCATTGTCTTGACGAAAAATGATTTTTTTCTTCAATAAGCCGGTTTTTTTCACAAACTTTTTTTATCCAAATGGTCCAAAAGGTTGCAATAATACTCAAAGTTAATTGTTTCACCTTTTTCAAGATGATCAATCAACAAAATCCCTTTTGAATTCCAAAAACCTGATGCCATAACTTTTTTTGCCGATCGTTCTGACTTGACATGTTTTGAAGCTGAACAACCAGCTTCAGTCCACTGTAAACGTTCTTATTTCAGTTTAGGATTATGATGGTAAATCCAAGTCTTATCCGCAGTTACAAAACGACGCACAAAATGGGCTTTATTCTGTTTAAAACGTTCCAAATTACGCATACAAATTTGTTTTCGATTCAGTTTTTGTTGACTTGTTAACGAATGCTGCACTATCTTTCCGAATAGCTTTTTCATACTTAATTCTTCGTGTAAAATATAGAGTACTCGTTCGTCCTAGATGCCTATGGTATCAGCAATTTCACGCTTAGTCTCACTTGGATCTTTACGAATAATATCATAGATTTGCCCAATGATTTCTGGTGTTATTGCACTTTTTGGACTGTCACTACGTGGTCCTTCTTCAACGCTTGTACAACCACTTTTAAACTCTAAAACCCATCGATGCACAGTTGGAAATGAAGGAGCAGATTCCTTTAACACTTTCACCATTTTTATATGAATTTCTGTTGCTGATAAACCTTCCAAAATAAAAAAATTTATCACTGCACGATATTCGGTTTTATCCATTGTATAAAAATTCACTGACACGTCAACTTCAAATGGCTTGTAGACAAAAAATGAATTGACAGATAGAAATAAACTTTTGTGTGTGTTCATATAGAAGATGAAATATTAAAATGACGTATAAATTTTGATTTCTGTACTGGTTAATAGGTGTCGCTTTCAAAACTTTTCAACCAACCTGTATTAATTATAATTTTCAAATTTTATTAGTTTACACAGTTATATCAGGAACACTTAAACGTCTATTACTTAAAGCAATGAGAACAATATATCTGTCTTCTTTAAGAGTTGTTTTCTTCAGATATTCTCAATTACGTCTACTTATATTCAACTTTTCTCCAATTTGTTTTTCTTTAACTTCAACAAAATATCGTGTCAATTTTTTCATTAATTTTACAATTCTGAAATTTTTTGTGTCGTAAAAAATAGGAAAACATTGTTTTCTCTGATTTTTTAAAACTATATATCTGTGTTCTTTACACAAAAGCACGTCTTTTTTCTATTTAAATTTTTTTCCATCTTATTTAGTTGTTTAAACATACTCATTTCGAAAAAAAAACATACTTTCTTACAAAAATTGATATAACTTTAGTCCAAATGGACCCAATTTGACGTTTCACCGCTCATTCTAAAGGGGAAGCAATACTCTTTCAAACTGTTTTAGTTTTTTTATTCTGCAATATTGGCTCTTTGAATTATAACAGTATAAAGATCATCAAAATTTTTTCAATTTTTTTATTTATTTATGATACTGTTTAAAAAATATGCTTATGGGCTTTAAAGATAAATGTAACAATTTTTTGAAGCTTGTTACCTAAATTTTAAGATGTCGTTGGAATTTTTACGCTGCGGCCATTTTTTTGGAAGTTATAACACTTCTTGTGTCATCTAGGTATGGCAAAAACATGTATAGAGGAGTCTACTTGCATCGGTTCCGAATGCTGCGTTAGAAAGTAGGACATTTAAACTGTTTAATACAATATGTTCACCATTTCCTAGAAAGTAGCATAGTATTTAAAATTTGAAGAAGTGAATGTTGTTATTGTATGATAAAATTTGGATTAATTTTGGACCTGGGTTATTAAAGTTTTATTTTTAAAAAATATCAGTTTATCTATCTCGTTGCAACGTTGACCTTATTATATGCTAAGAAATACTCCAAGAAGTAGTAAATAATAAAAAAAAAAAACATTTTACCAAACTTAATTTATTTTTTCTTGTTATATTAAAAGTGAAAATTTAAAAAGGTAGTTTTCTGGGTGGGAGTAAAGGGAAAGCCTGGGAATAAAAATTAGTAAACTTGATAAAAAGCGATATATGTATGATGGTTATTATTGTTTCTGTAAAAGGTGGACAAATTGCAGTTTATTAGAGGTTTAGATCGAATTCAAAAATAATACATAAATTGGTTCAAATAAGATGAAGTGAAGAATTCCCTTTTAGTGATACAATATATTTAATACATCGAAATGGTATCCATTTTTTCCTAAATTGATTTTTTTTCTGTAACGTCCCCTAAATCATAAGTTTATGCCCTAAAACTAAAATTGAGATACAAACAATTCTTTTGATTTCTTTAAACGGTGCCGAAATTATTTAACTTTTTCCATTAATTTCACATGGGATTTTTCGTTTTTCGGAAATTACGTGGCGATGTTTGCCTATGTGGGTTTTAATCTAAAAATCAACACGATTTAACTTTTATGGTATTTGATACTATAATATTTAAATTTTAATTTTAGGAATGCCTTTTTTGCTTGGTTATATTAGTTTAAATTAAAATATTTGTCTTTTTTTTTGTTGTCCTGTGTTATCATCAATATTATGTGTAATTCTTATAGTATTAAAAAAGGTAAAATATATGTGGCATAAAATGATAATTACAAGCTTTTGTATTACGTGCAAACCATTTTTTAAACTTTTTGCAGAGAATCTAAATTGAAAATATCCCACTCAATGCATTCTACAGGAAAGTTGCAAATTGGAGGTACCACCTATGATTTTACGTCGGAAGATTTGCAGGATTTAGGAGAAATAGGTATATAATTTGTGATAAGAAAATACTTCAAAATCAGCTAATTATATTTTAATAAAATTAAATTTCCAAAATAACAAGCCAAAAAATTAGAATATACGAGGGTTGTCCCAGAATTAATTGGCCTGATAAAGAAAACACAAAATATTTAGTAACAACTTTATTTATTTCTCAAGATTGTCTTCTTTTAGCTCAATACACTTTTCCCAGCCAGGTTGAATAGCTTCGAAACCTTGTTTATAGTTTTGTTTGGAAAGAATAAATAGCCCGAAAGTGCTAAATCTGGCGAATAGGGTGCACGAGGAAGTAGTTCTTACTTTAAATCATGGATTTGGCCACTGCAATAACGGATGTGTAAACAGACGCATTGTCGTGTTGGTACAACACTTTCTGTTTCGCCAAATGTTGCCTTTTTTCCCTAATTTCATCACTCAAACGCTGCAGTAAGTTCGCATAATACTCGCCGTTGATGGTTTTTCCTTTTTCAAGATAACCAATAGAAATTATACCATGCGTATCCCAAAAAACTGAAGCCATGACCTTGCCCGCATATGGAACCGTGTTTGTCTTCTTTGGAGCCGATTCTCCCCTTTCAGTCTATTGTTTTGACTGTTCCTTCGTCTCAAATGTGTAGTGATGGACCCATGTTTCATCCATAGTCATGAATCGACGCAAAAACTCGGCTTTGTTGCTGCAAAACATGGCCAAACACTCGATTGAAACATCCTCACGACGCTGTTTTTGTTCGATTGTGAGCAAACGTGGCACCTATCTTTCACACAGCTTTTTCATGTGCAAATGTGTCAATATGCGATGTTTAGCACTTTTTGAAATGCTTACCTTTTCTGCTAACTCGCGCACTTCTAGTCGACGGTCATCCAATACCATTTTGTGGATTTTTTCACCTTTTCTGGAATAGATAGTCACTTCATTTGGTCGACCACTGCGATGTTCGTCTCGCAGTTTGTACAGTCTCGTTTAAACTCTGCCACCCATTAATTCACTGTTGAAAACGAAGGGGCAGATTCCCCCAAAGTAGAGTCTAGCTCGGTTTTGATATTGGTTGCACTAAATCTTTTCAAATGAAAGTATTGAATCACGTAACGATGACCAATTTTTTCCATGTTTACAAATTCACTGAGAGCATTCAATATTGATGGCTGTCAAACAAGTAATAAACAACGTAGCGTCTTCAAACTTAAAACTTGAGCTTTCTAAGGTTGATACTATTTAACACAGTCATTATATTTTAACAACTACCGCCATCTATGTGTCTGGCTCTTTAATTCTGGGACTGCCCTCGTATTTTTTTTAATCCACCTATTTGTTCTTTCAGTAGCTACTTAGGAAATAAGGATAGGTCATCCGATTAAAAATTCATTTGGATTAAATATTTTGTTAAGGATATTCAATGGTTATATATTTTTATCTGGAAACCTATAAAACTTCGAAATATGATTATTTAGTGAGAAACAACCTTGATTTTTTTCAGTATTACCCTACATAATAATGCTCTTGTGGAAAGTTCAAATACCGGTCGCTTAAACTTGATTTTTTAAATATATACCTGATGTTCAGAAATAGAAGAAAGGTATCAGGTTTTCAAAAATGGTTCGATGTTTTTTCTTACCTTATCGCACATTTTGGAAAGAAATATTTGCTTAAACTTTTAGTTTTGCTACTATATTTAGACTGTCCGATAACGGCATGAGAAATTGGGCAACACCGCCTCATGTCATAATGTATATTTTGCAATTTCGGATCTCTGTAACACTAACGCCGTGCTTTGATTAGATTCGTTAACGAAGAAAAAAAAATTGACACTACAGAATGTATGCGCTGTTGACAAACCTCATTCAACTTTTATGAATTAAATATTGATAATTGCATAATATAACTTTTAAAAATATTGTATATGCTCATAATACCACTCAAAACTTCATTCCCTTGAGATATTTTATATTATTTTATTTATTTGAAAGATAATTTGAAAACGACGTATTTTTTTTATCTAAGATTTGTAGCGATGCCATCTTCCTTTGCTCTCATCCCATGCCTCCCCTATCTCCGCACCCCCCCCTCTATGACACCACTTAACATCTTTAATATAAATATTTATTTAGTTACTCAACAGAAGTACTTTCTGTGGACTTAAATGAAAAACATTGCTAGGGAAGAATTTTGGCTCCTAAAAAGAAATTTGTAAAGTTCATCACAATTATTTTTATAAAACCTGACTTACAAGCCGTTTAATTGTATTTTCTATAATCCTCATTTTCGTTCAAATTTCATTCAATTCTTCTTGAAATACCTCCTATAGATAGTTTGGCTAGTGATTTGAACATTTTCAGATTGCAGTCAGGACTTTGTGGCGACCAAATCATGTTTCTATAGTTTTCTTTTTCTTTATATTCAAGATGTTTCAGATCATTGTTCTGTTGTAAGGCATAAACCATGGTCAATAAGACTAGTACCAGATAAAATGACATGACGTCCGTCAATGCTATTATAACGCGTCTGTGACTCTTCCAAAACAACCCCATACCGTAATAGGATTACCATCATAGTTTACGGAATTTATTCAGGAATTATACATTTATTTGTCTACCCCAAACAAATTTTGGTCTTTTAGATCCAAACACCTCAAACTTCGATTCCTCAATAGAAAGTACTATTTTCCACTTTTTTAAATTTATAATACTTAGCCAAGTTAGTCATTTCTGGTTGCTTTTTTGTTTAAAAATGGTTTCGAGCGGCAATGCAGCTATTTGATCAAGCTGCTTTAAGACCCATCCATAAGACAGCGCCATTTATATCCTTTCCCACCTTGGCTGGAGCAGTTGAAAGTCAACCTTGACTTGACCAAATACAAAAAGCAAGACACCCATCCCAAAATCCTTCAAAATTATTTTAAGAATATAACTAGCTCTGTTTTCCCAGTCATAAAATAATTTACACAAATGGATCAAAAACTAAACAACGCACCGGATCAGCACTTTATTGCTTAGACTTTAGAAATTCCTACAAGCTAAATCCACTTAACAACATTCTGAGCGCTGAGCTCTACTCCATCAAAATTGCCATTGAAACCATTCTTGATGTTCCTCCCAACAAATGATTGATCGCATCAGACTCCATGAGTTCACTTGCCTCCTTGATTACATTTCAACCTCACCATCCAACTGTAACAGACATATACACCCTCGTTATTCGTTGTAAAATCAAGAACATATATGTATCATTCATTTGGATACCAGGTCATGTTGGAATATATGGAAACGAACGTGATGATCTTGCCAAATCGTCTATACAAAATCACACTGACTCAAGTTGTATTCTATATCATAAGGATCTAGTTCAACTAATAAACACTACGATGCACAATCTCTCCCAAATAAACCGAGATATGCTGGAAGGAAACAAAATTACCCAATACACCTGTTTCCAAATTTATCACGTAAAGAGCAAGTAATAGCCTGTCGTCTCTTGATAGGACATAAAAAATTGACACATTTATATTTACTAAAAATGAGGAGCAGATTTACATACACAAAAATATATAGTTTCATTAACATAAACCAAAATAGTTGGTAAAATACACTGAAGGCGCCAAATGGTCATAGATACCGATGCGCCTAAAACAAAATTCTCTTTCTCTCTGCTTTAAGATGGCGCTTGACCGTTGAGATCGATACATTTTGTTGCCTCGTTTCTATCAAAACAGTACGAATTTGAGGTGCTCTTTTGAATATGTCTCATTTCGAGCATACTCATATAAATATCTTCTCGGCGCTTGGTAATATGAGGTTGTTCAGGTCAGAGACGATTTTGTCAAGTGTATTGTCAATCACCAAAAGAAACTTTTTCAAGGCGCTCCCGCAAACTATGACCTACATTTCTCAATGACGGTATAGCAGATCGTCTCGCAAGAGATAATTCCTTTTTCGGGGCCATTTGCACAATCTTTTCAAACAATTCTTCACATCATGCGTAATTGGATGTGGACATACAGGCAGGTACGGCCGGGGAACCTGTTTTTTTTACTATCGCCAAACAAAATCATAAAAAAGGAATTATCTTACTATTTCATATTTAAGCTTTTGTGGAGATTTCAGTAAATATATGTAAAATTTTAATTTTAAATACGGTTTCTCTAAAAATATGCTCTAACTTCACCTTAGATTTAACAATTCTAAGAATAGGTTTGTTCCGGCAATTTTTTCCAGGCATTATTAATAAAAACCATTTTGTGTTCATTTTATAGGTAGAGGTGGTTTTGGTACGGTAAATAAAATGGTGCACAGAAAATCAAACACGACAATAGCAGTGAAAAGGATCAGATCGACGGTGGACGAGAAAGAGCAGAAGCAGCTTTTGATGGATTTGGACGTTGTTATGAAGAGCAACGAATGTAAATATATCGTGCAGTTTTATGGAGCTCTATTTAAAGAGGTATGAAAATTAAAAACTTTGTGATATTACTAATTAAAGTGGTAAATAATCCCATTCCAATTGGCCCCTCTAAACATATTTATTTAATCTGATATAACTTGTGTCTTGAAATAAACGGATCTTTTACAATTACAAAAATACAACTTTGACGATTTTTCGAAATTTGCGTTTTTTCAAGAGATATTATTATAAACTTTTGTCTGCATGAAGTTAGATATTATTTTTTTTTCTCATGATTGATAAGATCGATTATGCTCATTTTTGGAATAGTTATGAGTTATGGTGTAATCTTGGTGTTATTTTTCGTAAACCATTTGGATACAGTTGTAAGAAAGTTTTTATTACCTAATAAAAGTTGTGACATAGTTTTATTCACTAAAATGTGGTTGTCGGACTTGCATTGTCTTTATTTTTTATTTATTTTTACGACGTTTCGATTAGGTTGTATCTCTAATCGTTATAAGAGTATAAAGTGTTTTACTTCAAATCGTCAGTGTAGAAGAGATATTGGCAGATTTCAAATACACTGCTGAGACCATTTATAAAGATGAGAAAAAAGAGAGGTCCTAGGGGCAACCCTTGGGGTACACCAGATGTTATATTTATTAGTTTAGATAAAGTATTATTGAATTTGACTATTTGTATTCAGTTGGTGAGATAACTAGAGATCCAAGATTCATAAGACCAAAGATCTAGCAACAATGGAAGTCGTCTAAAATCAGAAATTGAAGCCGAAACTAAAGCACATATTATTTCCTCTGCTTATTGGTTATATCCACCTCTAACGCGGGTAAATTTACATAAGTTGAGGGTTTATTTTCTTCAACTTCGTCTGTCGTCTCACTTCCTTCGATTATATAGTTTGATGTAGATTTGGTTTTAGGTGGTTTTAATAGGTTTAAATTGTTACCCTTTTAATGCTAGATTATGAGACCGTATAACTATTAGCAGGAAAATAGTTTAATATTTTATTTTTAAATGTATGAGTCTTCTGTCAGCATTAAAATTACCACTAATTCTAACACTAATAATTCTAGGGTGACTGTTGGATATGTATGGAAGTCATGGACACGTCGCTTGATAAATTTTACAAATTTATTTACGAGAGATTGAATACAAGAATACCTGAACCCATTCTGGGCAAAATAGCGTTGGCTACCGTAAAGGCTTTAAATTATTTAAAGGAAGAACTGAAAATCATTCATAGGGACGTTAAACCAAGCAATATTTTGTTAGATAAGCAAGGTAAGTGCATGAAAAGTACTTTTTTTTATTGAGTTTTTCGTAGCTTAAAAAGCTTGTGTATAAATATATATTTAGATCAGTAAATTTTTGTTGTGTGTCGTATTAGCTCAGTGTCGCTGAGATTATTATTTTATTGTAATAATTTGAAGTCTTTAATAATTTTGTGTGTTAATAAATCCAAAAAAAAAGGTTGGTTTTCCTATATTTTACTCTTTTACGAGACCGATTTAACGTTCTTAAGTAGAATAATTTTATATAAAATAGCGTAAAAAATTTTAATTCCAGCTTTGAAGTTTACTCCAAAGTGACACCAAGTGATAAAAGTTATATAAACCAAAACCATTTAGATCTGTCGCAGATATAGATACAATTTATTCATATCACAAAAAAAGCGCTTTTTACAATTGTCAAATTTTACTCTGAATTTGAAAGTGACAATACTTTTTCAGGATATAATAAAAATTGTTTAAAAGGCACTGGAATCATACACTAAAAAGAAGAAAAAAATAGAGTTTTGTTTTAAAGACATTACAATTAATATATTAAAACGAAATACATTACAATTTTTACACTAAAATTATAAAAATCTTATACAATATAAAAAATATTTAGTCTCAGAAATTGCTTAATTACTCTTTTGAATTTCGTGAGTGGATGTTCCCTGATATTTGTGGGGAATTTATGAAAAAGTATAACTGCCATAAATTCTGTTCTATTTTGACGCCTTCTCAATCTGCAATAGACGGTCTGGAGATTATGTACTGTAAATTTATTTTCGTTTCTTTTTATGTAAATGCCACTCTCTAGGGTATATACTGCCGGATATGTTAGTATACTATATTCCAAGAAGGCACCTCTACAATTATCTCGGTAACCAAGACCCGCTTCGATTCTTACAGCCTTCATCTGCAGTCCAAGTACTCTCCCTCGCACGCTGCGCCGCCCCATGCCATTATGCCATATGATATAACAAAGTAGAACAGAGCGTAATATGTAGATAGTAGTGTGTCGCTAGACACACAGTCCTGTAGGTTTCTCAACATGAACACGCAGTTTTTTGTTTCCTAGATATATTTTCAACCTGAACATTCCATTTTAGTTTTGAATCCAAATACATTCTCAAGAATTTTACTGATTCTTTTTAGTATATTTGAATATCAAAGTCACGAAAAGTGATCATCTTTTGTGTCTTATTTGTGTTATGCAGTAATTCATTAGATACATATGAAGTCTCCGCTTTCAACCGGGGCTCACGTATTTTGTCCTCCCCAATATCAAGTATTTTACCATGAAGGCTTGGCGTCGTATCGTCAGCAAGTTAGGATTTTATAGTTGTTTCATTGGTGGGTAAGTCATTAATGTGTATTAAAAAGGTCCTGGAACCGAACCTTGTGGCAACCCTATATCAAGGACTTTCACTGTTGACGACACATCACCCATCCTCACAATCTGGCGGTGACCTTCTGGATAGAATCTCAATAGTTATAGGACATTATCACTAAGCCTATAGTAATTCAGTTTTTGTAACAATATAGCATTGGATGTAGTCAAAATCCTTGCTCAAATCATAGAATTGGGTAAAAATATTATCTTCAAAATATTGAGTAATTTTTCTGTCTATACACTGTTCTACTATTGTCAAGATAAGTAACAGGGATATAGGACGGTAATTTGACACATTCATTTCGTGACCTTTGTTATAGATAAGAATTACTACAGCATGCTTTAATACATTACAAAAGATACTGTCTTTTATACGTTGATCAATTCATTTTGTTGAAGAAATTATTAGTAGATTTTTAATTTAGCCAATTTAATAGACCAACTATGGCTATCAGTAGTGTTTTTGTTTTTAAGTGAATCTATTATGTCTCCAAGTTCATTAAAGGTGATTTCACTAAATGAAAATTCTGTATTGGGAATATATAGCTTTTTCAAATTTTCTTTACAGCTTATGCCATTCTTGAGAACATCTTTAAGTAGATTTTGTGCTACAATACTAAAGAATTCATTAAAATGGCCAGGATTAATGAATTTTGTTTATTTTCTTTATATTTTTTCTGTTGATATTTGTGATCCGCCCACAGTATAGCCACCAATGACATTTGTCTTTTCTAAGTTTATTCGGTATTTTGACTATATCAACAAATCAACCATTATATAGAAAAATCAAAGATTACAGAGAAAGATAAGAGAGTCTTGGAATTGGTACGAAAAGTGGGTCTCTTTCAAAATTAAACTTCTCTGGTTTGTTAAGAAAAATAGCATGCTTTTTTTATATCTTATAGTTTCGGAAGATAGATGATTATATATATTTTTCTTATCGATTTAAACCTGATTAAGTGATTTACATCTACTTCGAAATAAACTAAAGTTTAACTATTTCATTTGTAGGTAATATAAAACTATGCGATTTTGGCATTTCTGGTCAGCTAGTGGATTCAATAGCAAAAACAAAGGATGCAGGATGTAGGCCATATATGGCGGTAAGTACATAATAGGAAGATGGTTTATTTATTCATTTTTAATGCGTGTCTGAGTTCTAAGTAATAAAAACTGCTCAGTAAAACAATCAAAAAATCTGACTGCGGTGATGTTTTGTTAAGTGAAAAAAAAAAGTAATTGTACACACTTTGTTTTCTATAATCATATCGGAATTATCTCACTTTACTTGCAATTGTCTCTCTTATAGATGAATTATCTTTGAAGGCTTTTGTGAAACTAAATATTACAGTCAAAATTCTAATGAAAATCATAATATAAGCAATACTGACGATCGTTAAATTATTGTTTTATGTAGTCATACTAATAAAATCTATTATAATAAGATATGTAAATATTAATCTGATTCATATTTTAGCCTGAGAGAATCGATCCCCAAACCGCCAAGGGCTACGACGTTAGAAGCGACGTATGGTCTTTGGGAATCACCCTAATGGAGGTAGCCACAGGCCATTTTCCTTATAAACGTTGGTCCAGTGTTTTCGATCAGTTACATGAAGTCGTTAATGGGGATCCTCCGAGGTTAACTACTAATCACAATGCCAACACTTTTACTGCCGAGTTTGTTAATTTTGTTAATACATGGTAAGTACAGATTATTATAATTTATTTTTTCGTTAGTCGTGTTGTAAATAGGTAAATTTTCTGGGTTAATTTACAGTGAAAGTGTACGTCTTTATTGCATCAGAATTACTGATATTTATTGATCGAGATTAATGCAGTTATTGTGAGTTATTGTAGTTTATATAGTCTGAGTACTACTTCATTGCACCAAATAAAAAAAATTGTAAGAGCTCATTGGATTGAAAGATGACTCTTACAAAATAACTTAATTTTACTCTCTGTTTCTAAATTAAATATTGCCACTTTCGTCTTTAGCTTTTAACGATTACATTTTTTTATATTAAAAAGTAATTTGTTGAGACGAGAATGACAGTGGGTCTTTGGATTGTAATTTAATTAATTGGCTATCCAGTAAAAACCTTAATGTGCTAATAGTGTTTATCATAGTAAAACGAAAAATAACTAAAAAATAAAAGACACGATTGAATGATAACAGTTTATAAAATAACAGTGCAGTAGCTGATTCTTATTCACAGGAAAATATTAGTGGCATAATATTGTAAAGATTGCTACCATAAAAAATATATTGCGCAACCAGTATCCTAATCTCAAGATTTCTTCGTCTCGCCGACAACTACAAAGAAAATATAATTGATAGATTACTCCAAAAACAGAATATATCTACAATATAAAAACCACACAAAATAATAGATTCATCCCTAAGAAATCGGACAACAGAGTCCTCATCTTATGTAACCAGATTGGCTATGGTGTTGGAGATGCCTTGAAACGCCCATTGTGTGAATTTTTTTTTCAAACCATTAGCTTGCTACGCCGATGTTGTCAGTAACCTAATTCCCTTAACATGTAATTGCATTGTAAGTGATTATACGATAATATTGGCAAGATCAAATGACGTTACAAATAGGAAAACTCCATCTCTAAAGGACATAAACGTTAAATTAAATACGTGGATTACACAAGTATCTTACAAATATAATTCTGGACTTGATTTTAATCTAAATGTTGGAATTAATAATAGGATATATAATTTTAACTCTAAAATTTGTAATTATTGTGCAAAACTATCTTAATATATATAGGATAATTTTTATTTTGTCGATTATAATGGTTTTGACGGCTATGCTCTATCTAAAAATGAATTTGTAGATCGTATTGTGTGTACTGCGCTGTGATTCCAAATGTTAAAAGCTCTTAATTTTTGTACCTTGTATAACCCTGGATAGTATTAGGAAGAAAAATCAAAAGTATTCAGAGAATTTTTTAGAGGATCAATAATAAGATTAATGATAATCACAGTGGTGACCCTTGAAGTGCTATTGAACGTACGATGCCTCCAAGACACCAAAGAGGAAGAGGATTGATGATATTTATTGCCACGGATCATTGCTTCTCACCACCGAACAGACCAAGAGAAAATACAAGCCTGATTACAGAAGCCACTTCATGGACGGCATTCGAATGAGGTCAGTTAGGACAATGTCGACAACTCAGCGTCAAACTACTGGTTAATTTCAGGACAGATGTTTCCGGAAACAGACCTTTTTGTTAAATATCCAAGACCAGGTTATTCCAACGAAAAATTATCGGAAATTCATCAGAGATTTTTCAATAGCAAATGACAATCAGAGACAATCCAGGACATAACGGAGGATGCCAAGCGTTTGCCGTAATCGAGTATAAGGAAAGACACGACTCAGCCTCTAAGATATTCCACTAAGAGTTAGTAGATAAGTTAAATCTATTGCAGGTAGAAAAAGTGCCTTACTACAAATACAACCCGGAGCCTATTCTTGAAAACAACGAGTTCAAGCTATATTGGGACCGCACGGTTCTTGCAAATTAGACAGTTCCTCATAATAGACCAGACATTATAGTAACAGATATAATTTCTAGGCGAACTACACTAATTGACATTGCTATACCTAACAGCAACAACCGAAGACCAAAATACAATGAGAAGATTGCCAAATACCGAGATGTGGAGGTGCAAATTCGAAGACCATGGGCAATGAACAGCGTCCACACGATTCCCATAATTTTATCATTAACTCGAGTTGTACCAAAAAACCTCCTGCAAAACATCAAGGAACTGGGGGCATCTGTATAAATCGATACAGAAAGCGGTTCTCCTTGCAACCGCGTGGACCGTCCGGAAGTTTGTAGGAACTAGAGCAGACTACGTCATCTAGGACCCGATAATATGGAATGGGTCCCCACAGAACTCTATACTTTTGATATCTTTGTATACCTGGCATGAGTCAGTAATCCCTGGAGGGAGTGCGAAGCCGTTTGGCTTGTAAATCTGATGACAGTGGTGATGTTGATATACATGATGATAATAACACTAATGTTAATAACAATAATTTTCATACAGGTTTTAATTCCTCCATTGGCCATTTAAATATACAAAGTTTGAGAGGGAAAGTGAAGGAAATTGAGTCTCACAATTAAAGTTTATTTAATATTATTTCGTATACAGAATATTGAATGGGGGAGGAAGGGGTACTTAGGGTTCACCGCGAAATATATTTATTAGTGAGTTCTTACTCTAGGAGCCAATTTGCCCATGGAGGTGTTGTAACATTTATTAAACAGGAAAATGCCGAATTTTTTTGGCGTATAAAATTAGTTCCAGGAATTCTCTGCAGAAGTAGATTGTGAGCTGTGTGCTGTAGAGTCGGAACAATATGTCTTGCTTGTAATAACGGTGTATCGCTCTCTTTTGGGGGACTGATTTTTTCCTCGGTGTTTTTTTCTAAGGTTTTGGATGTTGTTTTGTGTAAAAAACGTATAATTATAATTAACGGTGATTTTAACTTTAAATTTAGCATGGCTGAGAGGAAGATATCAAGGTTTGTTGAACTTATGAAGTCTTATGATCTGCACTATTCTATTAATGGTTTCACTAGAGCAAATTCATGTTTGGATAACGTATTTTATTACCTAAATAGGGAGGACTATTTTTTTTTTACTTTTGATTGGGTTGTATCTGACCATCTGGGCGTGGCTATTAAGATTAATGTCCATACACGTCAACAACCTACTGTATCTGTATATAACACAACCTGGTCTGTTAAAATTTCATCTATTGATTGAGAGTGTTGATTGGGACTTCTTGCCTGAGCCATCTGGAGTCGAGCACATGGCTGAAATGTTCGTGAGTGTTATTAATAATAGTATTATTTCTGCGTTTCCTGAATGTAGGTAAACTCCAAAATACCGATATTACCATAGATTTTTTTCAATGATGCCCTGAGAAGGATGAGGGATACATTGCCTTTCATGCAGTCTGTTTACCGGCGCATACAGTCATGTGCTCTGAGGGATGACATAAAAAATTTACATACAGTTTATAGAAACAAAGTCCGTGAAACTAAGATCTTACAGAATGACAATTTTATAATGAATTCTGATAATTCTTCTAAGGCATCCTGGCAGATTATAAATCAGTTTAGGCACGAAAAGATCAAAAAAGGTGATGTCAGCTCATTGAATTCTATTAACTTTAGTTATTATTTTGTTAATGTTGCTTCCTCTATAATTGACAACATTCCTAAAACTAACAACTCTTATAATTACTTTGTAAATAATTAAATTTAGGTAATTTGCCTGAATTAGATTTTTGTAGTGTGACTTGCAATGAGATACGCGATATCATTTATTTTCTCAAAAATAAACATAGCAAAGACTGTTATGGTATTAACACTAGATAATTAAAAGTATAGTTAATGTAGTGGTATTTCCCTTGACTAAACTTATAAATTATTGTTTGGAGAATGGTATTTATCCTTCAGTATTTAAATTTTCTAGAGTAGTTTCAGTTTATAAGACATGTACTCACGAATAGGTGTCAAACTATCGTCCTATTTCATTGGTGCCTTTATTTAGTAAAGTTTTTGAAAAAGCTCTCAGTAATCATTTTGAATCAAATAATTTATTAAATAAAAAACAGTTTGGCTTAAGAAGTGGAATGTCTACAGTCGCTGCACTTAATAGACTGATTTCGATTATTACAGACGATTTTAGTAGGAGAGAGCATGGTGTTGCCCTGCTGTATAATTTAATAAAAGCGGTCGACTTTGTTTCGCCTGACTTATTAATAGCCAAACAGATATTACAATCTTACTGGAAAAAGTATTAACTTGCTTTACTCCTATTTGACGAACCGCTTTCAACGTGTAGAATACAATAATGAGGTATCCAATTTGAAGCCAGTCCTGTTGGTTGTGCCTCAAGGATCAGTATTGGGCCCGCTTCTCTTCATCATTTTCATGAGTGATTTGGTATCTTGCGAGTGCTGAATTCATCTTATTTACAGATGATATTACTGCTATTTTTAGAGGAAAAAACGCTCTTCAGTTGTTGGTGAGTATTGATGATGTACAAGCCGGGGTGTCTGACTGGTTTTGTGCTAATAATCGTAGCGTGAATGCAATTAAAACTGAGAGAATGTTGTGGTTTTCTTGGCGTGTGTTTGGGTAAAAACTAACTTAGCATTGTCATATTGACAGAGTATCAAAAAGAATAGCATTAACATATATGTATTGCGTAATCTTGTGGATGCTGTTTCAGAGAGTGTTCTTCTCATGACCTTTCATCCCCTCATCCAGTCTTTAATATCTTATGCACTCCTTGTCTGGGAATACGTGGCAGAGGCCGGCAGAATTTTTTCCTTGCAACGAAGGGCGGTACGGGCTATTAAACAATTTCCGGACCGTGCTTTGTGCAGGGATATCTATAAGCAACTTACAGTCATGACTATACCTTGAATATATATATCTGAATACCTAAAATATATTAGAAGGAATTTAAATATATATATATATATATATATATATATATATATATATATATATATATATATATATATATATATATATATATATATATATATATATATATATATATAGTTGGTTATTTTCTTGGGAATATGGTTCATTTTTTTATTGAAACTACATATATACAGTAGTCATACTTATTGTATATATATATTTTTATTTCTCAGGACGTTTCGATTCTTTCGAATCTTTTTCAACTGATGCGGATGCTACAAATCGAAAGAATCGAAACGTCCTGAGAAATAAAAATATATATATATATATATATATATATATATATATATATATATATATATATATATATATATATATATATATATATATACACACAATAAGTATGACTACTGTATATATGTAGTTTCAATATAAAAATTAACCATATTCCCAAGAAAATAACCAACTAAAAATATATTTAATGGTTCAAGAAAAAATTAATTCCTATATTATATATATATATATATATATATATATATATATATATATATATATATATATATATATATATATATATATATATATATATATATATATATATATATATTCATTTATTCCTGGGATTGTGCTAATTATTCACAGAACAATACTATATCAGGGGCAGATATCACAAAAGTACAGGTATGGCAAGAGAAAGCAAGTTGTCGATGGGGGACAGGCGCCAGCAGCATTTCCATTTCTAGTGTAAAAGGCAGGGTTGGGTCTGGTTGGAGTGATCGCAAGAAAAACAACTTGTCGCCGGGGGCAGATGCCAACAGCATACACAAGTTGTCGACTGGGGGAGGGGATGACCGTAACATACACATTCCTAGTATGAGGCAGAATCGGATCTATTTTTCAGAACTCAACGCTCTTGAGGGAAGGGGCGATCGCCTCTTCCCCTGGATCCGCCCATGTTCTATACGGTGGTGTGTCAGCACACATATCTTGTGTTATTGATAATAACTAACAACCATAAACAAGAAGTCACAAATACTATTTTCAAAGTTCCACTAATAACACTGACTGGCATAACACAACTAATGACAACAAACGAACATACTGAAGACGACGCTAAGACGTCGCAGCACATGAAAAGCCTACTCTGTTTTTGTATTTGCCATGTTATCAACTTTGTGTAGTTTTAGCTAATTTTTTAGGGCTTTAACCTATTTCTATAACTGTTGTTTTATCGCCTCCAACTTTCTAATTGATAATGAAAATCTCAACGCGTTGGTTCAAAATTCCATTTATGTTTAAAAAAAACCTGCTGACTTCTGGGGCGAATTTTGAGGGTATCGTTGAAGCATTCTCAGAAAGCGAATCGAGGCAAAAATTTAAAAAAAATGTCTTTTATTACTTTTTTGGGAGATTTACTGTTACTGCCTTCATTGGTGAATCTAAATTTTCCCACACAAGACAAATTATAGAAATAGGCTGTACATTTGATTTATGTATGCAGTTAAGCCAGTTATAAAAAAAATTTAAAAGAATCACACGCACTTACAAAAAAGTTTTTATACTAGAGTGAAAAATATTTTCTCTAAGCTCATTTTTTTGTTTCAGTTTAATAAAACAAGAAAATCTCCGACCGAAATACAACAAGCTACTTCAAGATCCGTTCATACTACGTGCGCAACAAGAAAAAGTCGACGTCGCTGCCTACGTCACAGAAATTATGGATGAAATGGCAAATAATGGCATCAGCGCTTTCACTACCAACATACAATAAGTCACTAGTGGGTTTGGTATGGTTGATATTCGGGTTTTCAGCTTTGTATAGTTTAAAAGTCGATTTCAAAGACAGCCAGTAAAAATATACATAAAATCAAATGAGACGCAAAAAAAGTTGCTTTTATATTAGAGGCACTTAATTTTTGTTAAATATGGCGACTTTTGATGTAAGAAGAAACCAATTGGAGCTTTAAGTTGAAAGTAGCTCAGGTATTTACATTTTACGATATATTGGGAGAGTTTATATTTATTTTCACAAAATTCCACGAAGACCTAGAAAGTGGCCGAATAATTTATACTATAAAGATAAAACAGTTTTTATTATTTTTAACAAGTATGTACGTCTGGTAATGTTTTATTCTTACATCTAAAATTGAATTAAAAAAATTCAACGAAAGAATATTATAAATCTGAATATCTGTTTCAAACCAAAGCTTGTTGGACTAGGTATGATTGTTATACAAAATTTGCATAAATGTACCTTATCTTATACAATTCTCTATGTTTGTGTTAAGGATATTGAAACTTAAAGGCGTCGTATTTTCCTTAAATTTGTGTAAGTTAATATATAAGGATTGCTCGGAAATTTCTTAGCCTGACAAAGAAAACGCACGCTTTTTAACAATTTTTTCGTTATTCCTTTTTAGCAGAACCGCCTTTTAACTCTATACGTTTATACTGAGACATTCCAATTCCCACCTTTGGTATAATGCGATTTTTAAGCTCTTCACAATAAGCATTTGTTTCACTGATAATCTCAATTTTTAAAGCAGTCACTAGGTAGTAAATCTGGTGAGCATGGTGGGTGTAGTAACACTTAAAGCTCAATTCATGGAGCTTGGCGACTGTAACTAAAGAAATGTGAATGGTGCATTATTCTGATGGAAAAGTACTTTTTTTTTGGCAAATGTGGCTGTTTGGCGTCAATAACATAGTTGGTGAAGATTTTATTTGGTCGCTATCGTTTTTTTCTTCTTTTGAATACTCTTTTTCACTTCCACTCATTCTTTACATTGTTTCTTCGTCTCTGGCATGCAATAATGGATCTAGGTTGTATTATGTTTAAATATATCCAAACATACCTGAACATGATTATTCGAATGCGTTTCTAATCAGCCATTAGAAAACGCGACACCCATTGGGCTAAAAGCTTCCTCATCTTCTTGTAAAATGTTGAGAACATGATTTAGTGAAATGTTTGCAATGTCAGCAAGCTCACACACTTTCACTCGTTGACCTTTACAGCATTTGTGCGTCCTTTTTTTCACTGTTGAAAAGAATGCAAAGAATCTCCGAAAGGAGAATCAACCTCCGTTGATTTAAAACCTTTTAACCCAAAGTATTTGATCACGGAGGAACATCCGATTTTATCAGTTTTTCGGGGGAGACCAAAACTTGGTTGCTTTCTCAATCACAACAAGAAATTCTTACACGTAATTATATGAGACTATATGGTAGGCCATTCTAAGGAACAAAATACGATCGTGATGTCAAAGACTTGTATATTTTCAGAAATTTATGTAGATTTGTATAAATATCTAATTTGGCAAGCTTGGTGAAAGAGAGAAATCAATATTCCAAAGAGTTGTGAAAAAATTATATTTATCGCCGTTTCAAAAAGCTTTACGTTTATATTGTCGCATACTTACGAAATTTTACAAAAATATGTGGTCCACACATCATCCATACTTTGAAATTTTAAGACAAAAAAAATATTTGATAAACCTTTGGAAATAGCAATAATTACCTTTTTAGTAAGCAAGCTGTGTCAGTCAGCAACCCAGTCCCCATAAGTCCTTCATACAGAATTTGCTCATAGATTTTAACGCCTACTTGTTGAGTTTACTTTGAGAGCTATCAAAAAATGAAAATACAAAAGTTTCGAGACTTTCTAATCCCCTAAAGCGTTGGTTTTTGCGAATTTTTATAATTATTTAGTTTTAGGTCCTATATACATGCTAAAATCATTCATTTGTTAAAGGCATTTACTTTGGAGTTTAAATTGTGAAAATGAACCTATCTTGAAGATTAGGTTATCAATATTTTGTCATTTTCCTTTAACACAAAAATCTTAAATATTTATAGAATAATATTAGATTTAAGAACAATAATATAAGTGGAAAAAGGGTACTGACAACCTAACCTCCAAAGTAGGTACAGTTCAAGAACATTTCTCAAATTCCAAATATTTTCGCAACTATCCTTATGGAAAATGCCTCTTAGTCAAATTTTCTCAATCTCGGGAAAGAGATAGTTTTTGAGTAATGGAACAAGAGCTATCTTGGATATGAAGCTCAAAAACCCATAGTTTTTTAACTTAAAATTACGTTTTTTACAAGAATATTTTGGTGAACCACAAGTTTGGATACCCTTGAGGATCTCGAAAACTTTAAACACAAAATTTGTAGGAATTTGCCTTGGACGTCTTCCAGTGACCTTGAGCTTCACTTTGACCTTAACCATCAATGTTATTTCAAGGTCAAGTTGATTTTGTCAAATGAGAACCTCCATTTTCTATTGCAGAATCGAAATATACGAAAAATTCAATGATATAACATTTTCATATGTTTTTATTTCGTCTAGAGGTCATTTGAAGGTCAAACGCACTTTAATGATGTAAAATCCAGGGATATCTAAATAACTCGGGAATTAAGGGTTCTGAAAAAAAACTTTGAATAAAATAAATGTAGGATTTTTTTAGGCATCTATTGGTAACCTTAAAGGTCGAGGTCAAAGTTAAGCTCACCAAAAGATTCCCAAGGAAAAGTACTATACGTATCCATACTTCTGGTTCACCAAAATCATCGTAAAAATCGTAACTTCAAGTTCATATACCTCAAAAACTATGGGTTTTTTAGCTCTGTGCCAAAGAGAGCTTTTGTTCTACTACCTAAGAACTATCTTTTCCCCGACTTTGAGAAAATTTGACAGAGAGCCATCGCCCTTAAGGATTGAGCGGGATCCTTTATTTGTTCAAAAATTATTCAACATAGATCATAAAATAAGTTCGAAAAACTGTTGTATACATCATTTCTTTATATCATTTAAATAAAATTTATAAATAGGTGTCAAAATATATGAGGGACTCTGTAGTTGTAAATAATATACAAAATTGTTATGTTAATGGAATCGATCTGCGATGGTTAGCGGGTTTTAACGATCGTAGGTTGATGAAACTATTGTCTAGAATAAAAACATAAATATAGGAAGTGTATGTTAAAGTTTTTTAGCAACAAACCTGTTAAAAATGTATTGTTGATGATGATATACTTTCTGTTGTGTTGTATAAGCAATGGTGCCATTTATCTTCGAAGTTTTTCGTAAATAAAACTGAAGCAGTGTGGCACAGTGCAAAGTACTACTAGCGTGGTTATTGTCATTTTAGGTACTTGAAGGTTGTTTTCTTGAAAATTTGAAGTTAAATTGTTAATGAAGTTACATGTTATCTTGGTTTAAAAAAATGGGAAATAAAAAGTTTCTCCTTTGTGAACTGACCATTACTTTAATGTTTTGTATTACTTTACATGGATTACTTAATTTAAAAATTCTTAAAATAGCATGGTAATAATTTAGTTCATTTCTTTCAGAGTAAATGTGTTTTGTTTAAAAAGTGTTTATTTTGAGGTTAGATTGTCAAAGCTTCATTTGCTGTTTTCCCGTTACTGATATAACAATAAAAAATAAACATAATTATCAATCTCGCCCGCGTGGTAGAAGCAGTGTTGCCAAATCACCGCTTCATTATTCATACATGATTCAATTGTTTGATGGTATATCGTCAGCATCAAAAGTTCAAGACAGAAGTAAAGAGCATTGCATTACGCGTGATACTTTTGGCTACTACTACTACATCCGATGAACTACTGTGTAAATAATTGCAATCAAATTTAAATATATATGTATATACAAGTTCTATAGGAAAAATTTTGAGGTTAATTGGCATTTTTGTTCCATTATAAAACATAATATGAAAGTATATTTGAATATGTAAGTTTTAGTAATTAGATGTTCAATAAATGAACTCAGGTGATTTATTATTACTATAAATAAATACATATTAGTATAATAGTAATAACACAATAGAATCGTTTTGTTTATTTTAAAATGTTAAAAAAATCGAACATGTCCCACTAAAATTAAAATTTATACGTTTGACAATGGATAAAAGTTTATATGTACAACAATTAAATGAAAAATGCAGTGTTGCCTTTTGTAATAATAAAAATTAGCATTTTCACTGTCTGATTCTCGGATGCCTATTTATAAATTGGTTATTATGACAGAACAATGAAATGGGTCATTTTCAAAAAAAAACCAGGCGTTTTATAAATTCGAAAATGTAAAAAATCATTTCAAAATTTTCTGTGAGAAAACCAATACTCGCTATATGAACAGCGCCTGGCTACCTATTTGTTTCCTAAACGATGCCTTACATCATATAAAAATCTTTAAATTTGGTCCCCTGTGTTACTTTTCTTAATACCTTAGTATATTTTTAAATGAAAGCGAAATAAAAACTAAAATAAAGTGTACCAATCTGTGTCGATCGCAATCAGGTTTGCCAACTGATGAAGATACTCGGTATTAAAATAACTTTTGTGTCGATTGCATTATTTTTTATTTTATTTAAATACATGCAGTATTAATGAGTCGGTCGATTACGTCTTTCACTTATCGATTCCGCTAGTTGTAGCGTACAACTCGGTCCAGTAACACCTATAATATAGTTTTTAAAGATAATACTTAAATGGTCAAGCATAATAACTCCTAAAACACCTGTTGTAAAAGCGACCGAAAAATAGAATTTTTGAAACAAATGTTAAGTTGGTTAGATAACTGTAAATCTGAAAAATTTTATAAAACATTAATGCGCCAAGTCGGACAGCTTTATCCCACGACCTAATTACTCGTAAATTTTCGACTACCTAAGTCTGACAAATTTTGCGATCTGAGGAAACACAAAATTTTTAAGGTTTACCATATTTACGTAAAAAAAATACAATAATTTATTTTATATAAAGTACCATTTTGTGAATCATTTAAAGTTTATATAAGCGAATTAAAAAACTTGACCCATAATTTCAACAAAAAGCCGATAATAGTGTGTTGTTTTCAGGACTCCCGGTGACGACGTCACAAAGCAGTGCTGTATTCTTGTATTATAGGTGTTGTTGCTCAGTCTCGGTAGAAATTAGAATCAAAATATTAGAATTTGTATACTTTTGCTTAACTTTGTTCTTATCGTAACAAAGGGGACATTGAATTTTATGTAACCGTTCCAAATCCAACCAAATGATGATGAACGAGCCTAAATTTTGGAAATGACCCAAATAGAGTTAGTTACTTCCCTTTGATCATATTGTAAAATAAGGCAGCTTCTGTTATCCTTGAAAATTGGCGCTGGTAGCCTTGTCACCTATCAAATTATTGTGTCGATTAAGTCTTCCATTTATATTTTATAATGTGAACGCATCTGAAATCTTTTGTACAGTGAACGTGTTAATGTTTGTTGAGAATATTAAGAAGAACAACATTTTGAATTAGGTTTTTTTGGCAAAGTCAATGTTTCAAAAATACTTATGATTAGGTCTTATTAAACAACAGTTTTAATTAAATCATTTACCTGGAATAGCCCTCAAATTTAATAACACCAAATTTTTTTTATTTAATCTGTTTTGCGCAGTCTGCATAATTTTCTTGTCCAAAGACTGAAAATTTCTGGATTACGCGCACACACAGTCTCTTGTTACATTATTTACAACATTAGTGTAAAAACACATGTAATTTTCCAGAGTAAAGTCCAAAAATTTCCGGCCTGAATTGTAAAATAAGTAGTTAATGAAAAACTTTTTTCATTATTTTTCAAAATAATCACTTCTTACTTCAATACATTTTTCAGGGCACTTATCTTCTTCTTCTTATTCTTAGTATAGGACTTTGTCCTGTATTGACTGTCAATGCATCTCGTTTATTCTTATTCCTGTGACACCGATGTCCAGCTCTCTTTCCATCTTTTAGGCGGTCGACCAGGAAGCCTTGAGGAGTTTGGTATTCCTTCTTTTGCAATTTTTGCCACTCGGTCGTCGGTCATCCTGTCGACATGATCCCTCCATGCTCTCCTTCTTCCTCTGCCCCATCTTACGACGTCCTGTATTTCACATCTTTTTCTGATTTCATCGTTTCTTAGTCTGTCGCGTAATGTATGACCCGTGATATTTCTTAGCGTTCTCATCTCAGTTGTCCGGAGTAGTCTTTTGGTTGCTGATGTGTCTGCTCTTGTTTCGATGGCATAAGTCATTATGGGTCGTATGCAGGTCTTATATATTCTGATCTTACTTTGTGTCGTCATATGTTTATTTCTCCATATAATATCACGTAGGTATCCTGACATTACGGCAGCTTTGGTTGTTTGTTCTTGAACTTCTGCTTTTAAGTTTCTATTGCTGGTGATGTTTGCTCCCAGGTATTTAAATGACATGACCTGTTCGATGCTTTGATTGTGTACAGCGAGCTTACATCTTCTTGGTTCTTTACTGATCGTGAGAGATTGGGTTTTTCCTATGGAGATTGTCATGTTAAATTTTTCAGCGGTCTTTTCAAACTTGTACAGGAGCCGTTGGAGGTTGTCTTCGTCTTCCGATATCAGTACTGCATCATCGGCATAGCAAATTATCTTTAGTTCTTCTTTTCCCATTCTATATCCTCTACCGGCCTCTTTCACCTCTCTGATAATTTCGTCCATAATGACATTGAATAGAATTGGACTGAGGCTGTCTCCCTGCCTTATGCCGGTAGATATTGGAATTTGGTTCGATGTCTTGTTGCCTACTTTAATTTTCGTTATATTTCTGCTGTTTAAGTCTTTAATTACTTCTAGGATGTTATGACATATGTTTCTGTCCTTAAGTAGTTCGAGAACGTCATGAAGTCTGATCCTGTCGAAGGCTTTTGTGAGGTCGACAAAACACATATATGCCTCTTTGTTGTATTCGATGGCCTTCTCTGTAATTTGGCGAATTATAAATATGGCGTCAGTTGTTGACCTGTTTTGTCTGAAGCCTTGCTGCTCCTCACTGATTCCGCTAGATTCTATTTTTTTTGCTATGATTTTCGTTAATAGCTTGGCGGTTGAGCTTAGAAGTGTTATTCCCCTGTAGTTGTTCGGGTCAGTTTTGTTGCCTTTCTTGAATATGGGTATGGTCAAGCTTTCCCTCCATTGTTCTGGTGTTTTCTCCTCGTTGAGTATTTTTCTATAGAGGGAATGTAACTCTTCTAGTAGTGCCATTCCACCATATTTGAGCATTTCATTTGTTATGCCATCTGGTCCAGGGGCTTTTCGATTTTTCAATTTGGTGGCTGCTGTTTTTATTTCTTCTTTTGTGATAATCCATTTTGGAGCCTGATTTCTTTCCGCATATTCATACTGGGTTTCCTGTGTTATTGCGGGTGCAATGCTGTCGTACAGATTGTGAAAGTACTTCTCCCATTGTTCTGTTGTTATTGCAGTGGTTTGAATGTATTCGTTCACGGTTTTTTTGCGGTTTCTTAGCATATTCCAGACTTTTCTCTGCCCTCCATAAAGATCATGCTCCATGTCAGTTGAGAACTTTTCCCAGTAACCTCGCTTAATTAATTGGATGCTATCGTTTACTCTGTTCCTGGTTATTTTGTATTCCCCGTATGTGATTGTTTTGCTTCTATACTTCAAATATGATTTTCTCTTTTCTGCTGCTAAGGATTTCACTTCATTTGTAAACCATGGTTTTTTGTTGTGTTTTCCATTTTTATTCACTTTTCTTTTGCCCAGTGCTTCTTCGGCTGTTTTCATTATATTTGTGTGTAGTTTCATCAGCGCGGCGTCGATGTCATCTTCCTCAGTGATTCTGTTTTCATTAATTTTTTGTATCAATCTGTTTTGGTATAGGTTTCTGATGGTGTCGTCTGCAAAAGATTCTATGTTAAGCTTTTCAGTTATTTCTGGTCTAAGTTTCTCTTTCCTCATTATGGTGGTTCTTATTTTTGACATTACAAGGTTAAGGGCACTTATATTAGTATATTTCTATACCGAAAAACACTAGTCCGGAGCCTTGTCCTCACAATGGGCGAAATTCGCCGATTTCAATTCATTATTTGGGTTAAATTTTTTTTCTCTCGGGTAGGACTTTAAGTTTCGGAATAAATAATAGTCACTAGGGGCCAAACTGGGACTATATGATGGATAATGGATGCATTCATACCTAAATAATCACGTATCCTTTCAGACGGCCAGTCGGTATAAGGCTGGTTTGCAATTGAGTCTTGTCTTAAACGAAATTGTTTTATCCATTCTTTTACGGTGAAATATGAAGGCTAGACCTCTACATAATGTCTAAACGTTTCCCTTCTCTATTAAAAACTTAATCAGTGCACTATATTAGATTTTGAGTATGTTTGAATTTTTAATCAACAACCGGTTTCCTAAATAATATTTCAACAATTAAATGAAACCAAAGAATAATTCTTTCTCGGCAATTAATGTATATTTAACCAACTAAACAACCTAAAATATTGACAGCATTGATTATTCTAAAATGGGTAAGCAGGAAATTTTTGGACCTTCAGTACTTGCTGACCTAGATGTCCTCTCTAGTTTGACTGAGAAGTAGAAATTCCTATAATAACTCTTTTAATCCCTTAATTTATTTTTGCGATTCATATTTCTATGACGAAAGTTTTTAATTCTAAAAGCTCTAGAATTCTATTTTGAAACATTTTTTCTCTTATAGCGTGTTCTGAAATAGTTTCAAAGCGGACATTTTTCAATCTATCTTCTTTTTATCCCAAAAATTTTAAGTAATTTTTAATTGCAACATTTGTAATAATGATCTTTGTTTGGAAATATAAAACTTAATATTTCTTGGAAGCATCTATGAAAATGTTTTGATCTCTTCAGATAATCATTCCTTAAAATATCAGCTATTTTCCTAACACCCTTTTTTTTTTTATTTTTCATTGTCAAGTCATTAACTAATCTATTGGAATAACTTTTCCCAAAAAGTGGCAACAATGGATGCACCTGATATCAAGAATTGAAGCCGAAAGCAAAGCATAACCAATATTTGGATATTGTGTCCTTGTTAAATAACGCGAAAATCGTATGTATCTTTTTATAAAAAATAATATAATATTTACATTAGCAGGATTTAATAGTTTATAAATGAAATTTTAAGCATCTAATGTTGTCATATCTATCTTTTTTCTTTATACTTTTATAGAAAGCTAACCTTAAACAACTTTTATCCAAACCTCTGCAAAGAAAAGCTGTCATTTTTTCGTATTATTTTCGGTGCGCTCAGGGGGCGCTAAGCAATGACTAGTGATAATTTACCTATTTGACGATTGTTATTGACTAGCGCCTAAGTATTTCGGTGTTTATTTATTTTTAATATATTTATCTTGTAAAATTCGTTTTTTTTAGAAATATAACTTTTACAAATTCTACTCGCACCCAACTTTAAATAAAATTTTAATTTTACGCTAATAAAATAAATTTTATTGTGATTTTATTTTAATGTTAGATTTATATTTATTGTTTTTTATTTAGTTGTATAAAGTTAAATAAATTAGTGATAGTATGTATAAGTTGCAATTTTAGATTTCCTTAATTTTTGTTGTCTGGTGCTTAGTCCTATTTTAGATTATATTTTTAAACTATAAAAAATGCCCTGGTGTTTATTCGTTATGCTTATAAAGAACATTTTTGATAAGAATTCACGGAAAACAAAAAAAAAAGATTACGTCTAAACAAACCTATTTCTGTGTGATTTTATTATTATATATGGTGTAAAACAAATAGAAACTACTAGGGTATATCCTATTATCAAAATAACAAAAAAAGTCTTATAAATATAGTTTCTTAAATGCGTTGTAGTGAACAAATTGCTGTCACAACAACCTTTAAGAGTCATCAATTATTTTATTTTACCATCATTGGATCGTAATTAAAACCTAATTTGTACAAATATGGAATTTTCTCACCGTTTTTTAAGAAGTAGAATTCCATTATTTCTTAAAATTTTTAATTTTCGATACTTGCAGTAAAACATTCAACATAAAATTTCTAAACTTTTTTAAGTTGGAATACTATCCACCCTAGAGATTTGTCCACTATTTTTACACCCTGTATAGTCTCGCAGGAAAAGTATACTCAAAAGGTTAGAAGATTTCTCGTGCAATAATTTATTAACATAATAATCTAGCAGGTAATTTCCACAGAAGATGTTTTTACTCTTTTTAGATTTGTCAGTTGCCTGTAAATCACATCCATGGTTTCCCTTATATACCGGTTTCGTACTTTAAAGTGTCACACATACATCAACAGTTAGATGATGTCCATAAGTTAACTCTTGTAACCTCACAGCGTTAAGTTTCAATACTATGACATATTGATTTATTAATAGTCATTTTTGTATGGCGGGCTGTTTTTTTTTTTTTTTAAACTATTGATATCAATTGAGGGGGAGAGCCATGATTTGAATGGAATAAATAGCTTTTTTGTTGTCTCCTTGGGCACATTATTTAAAAAATTGTCTTTCATCTTTGATTGTCGACCTTTAACCTTTACCCTTTTTTGAGTATATTTTTTGTTAAATAACATTATCACCAGGTAGATTTATTTAATATCTATACTTTTTTACCTATTCAAAATATCTTGGGCTCTGTTTTTATTTTAAAACTTCATGATATAAATTTACTTTTAGTTTTCTCCTAGAATAATCAATATTACAAAGGATCTTCTTTGTGGTCCTTCAATCAGGCTACTATCTATAGATTCATTTTAGGTAATTAGGAGTGTCTTATTTAGAGAGTAATATTAGTGCTTTTAAGCACGGATTTTATAGAGAAGCCAAATTATTGGCTGGTAAGCAAGCAAGCAAGGTTTGGCTATTGCGTTGTGTGTTTAGAAAGATTTGTAGGGTTTCACATTTTAAATTTTTGTATATTATTGTATTTCTTACAAAGCATGGAGCGTTTAAAATCATTCTTAACATTTTGTTGTGGAAGCTTCCAATTCTTTCCAGTCTTGACTTACAGATGATGATCCAGGTGAGAGCACCAGAAGATATAATGTATTGGAGAACAACCTTGTAAAAAATTAGTTGATGAATGTCCGACAGGTGGGGTTAGGAGAATGTGACTTAGTAAACATAATTGCTTCAGTCCTATTTGGATTTATTTTGATTTTCAAATTGGACATCAACCTCTCAATTTTATCCATATATCTATGTAATCATAACCTTATAATGTGGAATTTAGAAGACGAAGCAGCTATCGCTGTATCATCAGCGAACAAATCGACCTGTCCTTTGGGAAAGTCGCTATTATATAAATTAAAAAGAACTGTATATATTACGTCCGATCATTTTGCTCAGACTGAAAACTAGACTAATTAGTCTGTAACAATCTAGTAGGATAGAATTTTTGCCTTTCTTGCTAATAACTGTGACTTTAGCCACCTTCTAGTCTGAAGTAAAGTGACCAAATTGAAAAACTGTTAATTTATTACCTATTTTAACTATAGCCAACAAAGTCCTCTCTGAGACTCTTTTCAGTGCCGCATTAGACAGGTCATCGAAATCCAGCGCTTTCCTAATGTTTAGCACAAAGGTGACATCTTTAATCTCTGCAAGTTCTAATTCGATGAGCACTGAGGGAGTGTACCCACCTGTCGGGATCGACAATCGACTATTGCTAGATAAATTTAGTTTGCAGTCTTGTAACGAGACGTAACTTACATTCATTTTTATTTTTATATAAGCAGGTCAACGGTCAGACTGTTTGTCCTCAGCTTTTAGGCAAGTTAGATTTTAATGTGCCACGATTGAAGAGCAGGCATGGTGTATACTTTCATTTAAGGATACCTAGGACTAATTGTATGTCGCCTATATATAGAATGTGTTCTGTGTTTAATAGGGTGTCACAATTATGTGATTTTAATATGAGTTATATCCAGTTTTTACGTTCCTGTTCAGTATTATTAAAGGTCTGAGACTGCTATTGTGATATTATTTCCATTATTTTGTAATAGGTATGTTTTTTATGTTATAATTTATTACAGCCCTATTAACTATTTTTGTTGGGCTTTGATTTTCATAAATAAATAAATAAAAAATATTTCCAAGTTTTGAAATAAATTCGTATGTGTGCTTTTATTATGAAAGTAGAAATACTTGGTTATTTGCTTATGTTTTAAATAAATTAAAATTAAGCTTGGGATTTATTTACTAATTTTCACCTACTTATTTTTCGTTAAAAATAGCACACAATAATTATATAACGATATTTCGAAATACAAATATAATATTTTTTTTTTAAATTTCATTAACTGACAATCCTCACACTGTTACATCTATGGTACCCCTCAAACGGTGGAAAATTGCTTTCCATGATCGGCGGTTATTACAAGTCCACTTCCCCCCTAGTCTAAATTATCTACTATTAACATTAGTTATCCTGTTAAGGGGGTATGTTTTGTGAACAGGAGCAGCAAAAACCGATAAATGAGGTGCCTTATATGTTATAATATTTAGGTAATAATTACAATTATAATTTTAATATAAGCCTTTATTAGATAAAAAAAAATAAAATTACTTATACAAGTTGTATATAGTTTCTCCGGGGTGAAAAGTCTTGACCCCTCTGTCAAAAGCTCTAAAATGGTAGCTATTTTCAATGCTCCCTCTTTGAACTTTCATAATACCAGTAATGTCAGTACTTTTACCAGTATACAGGGGAGATACTTCTATAAACACGTCGCACACGTACTGTAGACTGTGAGCAACAATAAGGTCACTTTTACACGAACTAACGTGGGTGTTTATAATAACAAAAATGTCGTTATCGTTGGCTAAATTTATACAGGAATTAATGAAAGTAATGACTTCGGAGAGTTCAATGTTCAAGTCTAGAAAATGGCTGATATCGTCTATAATTAAATATGCAGATTGTTTATTTAAATTTATTAAGCTGTTAATTTCTTTCTTTATGGAGTTCAGTAGGCACTTAAGGGTTTGAGTTTTTGAATCTTCATGGTCGTCCTGAAAAGAGAAAAGTTTTAGTTTTAATAAATGAAGAAGAAATAATTAATGCACTCGATACTTTTCACAAATAGCTTTGGTACAGTTCTTCGATCATACCCTATAGATTTAAACAATAATAGATTTGTTTGAAGGCTGTTTATGTTTGATGGGGGAGAGGTATTTTTGATGTCTGACAGACATAAACATGTTTACTTATTTTTTCTTTCAGTTTAATTGATTGTCGTGACTCTTTTCAGTGTTTTTAAGTGTTAGAAATTACTATAAATGCGAAATTTGCAATTAATATTAACAAAAAGAGGATCTAAAAACAATAATAATAATTTAGGCAACCATAGATTCATTATGTTTATGTATTCTAGAATTGACGTACCGATTATCATATGATACGCGTTTAAATAATGCAGTTAGAAAAGGATAGCATAAAATCGGTATGTATGTACAAAGAAATGAAATATCTACTGTTTATCAACACTTTTTCCAATATAAATAAAAATATTATTACGTTATTCAGCGTTCAAACAACCGGGCCTTAGTTCTAACATTACGCTGATTCTACAGGGGTATGTTCATCCTTTTGTGTTGACAATGCCAAGATTACAACTTTCATATTCACAAATTACTAGATCACCTGAACTGTTTCATTTAAAATATATTATAATGCCAAAAGCATTCTAGATGGGCCTAGAAACAAGTTACATAGTTTGACAGGTAATTCAATTTTCTATTTGCTGCAGTAAAAAAATACAGGATGTACTGTTCAAAAAAATCGATTTTCCCACTTTTCTTTTAAAACAAGGTTCGACTTACTTTTTTTTAATCAACAACGTATTATTTCATGTCAGTTTTGAAGAAAATTAATAATGCATTTATCTTCTAATAAACTGTTGTAAAAATTTCTAATTTCTAGTAGAATGTCAAGAAAGATATAACTTTTTATAAAAAAACTGTTTTTACTCTCGAAAATTACAAAATAATTAATACCTTAAAAATGGTAAGATATAAGTATACGATATTTCATAAAAAGTGTGCTCAGGATCTTTCACAGAATAGAAAAATACAATATGCGGGGCGTCCTATTTAAAATTTGAACCTAGTTTTATTACCAGCAGAACGTCTGCAAGGCATTGAGCCTTCTCGACTACCTATTTGAAATTAAGCGGGGAAAGTAATATTCTCTAAAATCTTTTTTGCGCTTTGCAGATAGCTAATAATTGGTAAAAGAATAATAACATATACCTTGAGATGACCTTGAGAAAATTCTGTCCTACAGAGATGCGTAGGCTCTCGTTTAAAACGAGGCAGAGCGAAATATGTTAGTATTACCTCTCATTCTATGGGCGGAGCTAGGAGCCCCCTAGGCGTGATAACCCTCACTTAATCCAATAAAAAATACCTTTTTCTGGTTGGTTGTGGTTAGTTTCGTCCATAGAAAGAGGGAGACTCCTAATCTATATGTATTTTTCTCAGACGAGAGCCAACGGATTTCTAAAAGGACCTGCGGCCTATATCTTTATATGTCTATGGTCTATAATTAGTCGGTCACCAGGGTTTAAAAAAATCATGATTTCGTTAAAAAAAATCAAAAATCAATGATTTTTAACAAAAGATTTTGAAAAAATCATGATTATTTCGTTTTTTTTTTCCTTTTTTAACAATCCTTTTTGGATTAATAATGAAAAGAACTATACTAATAGTAGATGTGTACTTTTTATAGTCTAAATAATAATAAATATTATTAACAATCCTTCTAAGGATGGACAAAAAATCAGTTATTTTGCAATAAGTGTCTACGACAACCACAAGCAAGCACATAGGTAATTCGACTTCATTAATCGAGACCTTTGATCTCAGCCTAAAACCGGGGAAACCTCTCGCCAAGCGTGTGAGAAACCCAGGCCATCCAAGCGTATTTTAACAATCAAATTGTATAAAGTAAGCAAGTGTGTTCCAAGTTAATTAAAAATAAATAATTTCAAAATAAAAATGAGTGGAAGGAAAAAAGATAATATTTGGGATTATTTTATAGAAAATACAGAAAAATGAAAGACTGATAGTAGAGCAATTTGTAGAAATTGTAATAACGAAATACAAGGTCTTGTTAAAGGCTTAAAAGACCATCATGGAATGTGCAAAATGTCAGGTGTTGATCCAAAAATCGCTGAAGTATTAACGAAGAAGTTGATTTAATTGCAGGTATGTAATGTGATTTATTTTTAGTTTCTTAGTATGCTAGTAAAGTACTTATTGTTTTTGGAAAAAAATGTTTTTTGGACTCCATGCAAAATGTATGTTTTGGATGCCTTTAGGCGGATTTACACTATTTTCAAAAAGCGTCTGTCTGGATGCTTCACAATTTTACTTAAACCTTTTAACGTATTTGAAAGAAATATTGAAGAAAAATACCTCTCAACCCGAAAATGAACCATATTTATTTTAACAATTTAAATTCTTGTATTTTTTTTGCTTTTTCGTCAGATTTCGGTCGAAAAAGTGAAGATCTGAAATTCATTAAAAATATGCGGATTTAAAATTGCTGTTTTTTATTTTTGACATTAATAGCTATGAAACTTTTAATACATATATCTTCTTTATCTTTATATTTTACTCCATTTTGACCAAATTTAAGATTTTTTAAAAAGTTGAATGGTAGAATTAAAAATAGCTGTGAAGGTATGTATTTTTGTTTTTTTTTCAATTGTTTACACAAAATGAAAACTCAAGCAACGAAAATACTCCAAGTAGTGCAGCTTCAACAAGTTCAACCAGTAGTTTCAAAAACGATTATTTCCAAGCAAAGATTTGTCTGCAAGTTTATCATTACCCAAGGCAATACAATTTCACTAATTAACTCTTAGAAAAGAAAAACGAGTTACTCAGCAAATTTAGAGAACTTCGCACTGCAAAAATCTGCAAATAAAAACCAGCAAATAGACATAGAAATTGCCAAAGCTGTATGTGCAACTGGCAATAGCTTTAAATGTGTCGACAATCCGCATGTAAAAAGTGCGACCGAAATGTTACGACTTGGTTATAGTCCTCTTTCAGGAAAAGCAATTTCTTTTAAATCAAATTTATGATATTGAAAAAATAAAATGTTTTGGAGATCTTTTTTAGACAGGGCGTTAACATGTCGATTGATGGTTGGTCTAATGTGCATAATGAGCCTGTAGTCTGTGCCACAATAACTACTAAAGATGGACGTGCATTCTTATATAAAACAATAGATACTGTAGGAAATCCTCACACTAGCGACTATTTAACTGAAATTGCTTGTCATTTGATTTTATCTTGTAAATCTAAATACAATTGTGATGTTAGATCGTTTGTAACAGATAATGCGTCGAACACGGCAATTATGAGAAGAACGATTACTGGAAGAGTTATAATATGTGGATGCTCAGCTCATCTTCTCAACCTACTCTCCATAGATTTAGAAATAAGAGACGTTAAAGAATATATTACACAAATCATTAAATATTTTAGGAATAACCACTTGGCAGGAACAAAGTACAAACAGGCTGATGGGAAAAGCCCTAGTACTTCCGAGTGACATAAGATGGAGCAGTATGGCAGATTATCTAGATGTATATGTAAGCCAATGGGAGAAACTGTTAAAAATTTGTGAAGAAAATAGAAAAGAAATAGACTCGACTATATACCCAAAAGTTTCAAACATTGATCTTAAAAGATAAGCTGAAGAATATGTGAAAATTAAAAACCTATAGTCGTGGCAATTAATAAATTACAAAGAAAAGATAGTTTTCTATCGGGCGTAGTAGAAATATGGAAGGAATTGAGTAGTATATTTGAGGATGAATTAGAATTATCATTAACCCAGGTTGCTATTCAAAAACGATATAAACAGGCACATACGGACTATCACTTTATTGCTAATATTTTAGATGTAACTAAAATCAAATATAAACTGATTGATGTAGGAAACAATCAATCTTTAAATATTGTGAAAGAAATGTGTGAAAATATTGGATTTCCTCCATTTATTGTAAAACTCCAAGCTAAAATGGAACCATTTTCAACAATTATGTTTTCAGAGGAGGTTTTATCTAATGTTAGTGCCCTACAGCGGTGGGACTCACAAAAGAACATTCCTGATGTTGAACGTTTTCTTCCAATTCTGAAGCAATTTTTCTGTGTTGTCTCATCATCAGCTTCAGTAGAAAGGTTTTTTTTTTCTCTACATTCGGGCTCGTTCATTCACATGTTAGAAATAAATTAGGAATAGAAAAAGCAGGTAAATTAGTATTCCTTTAGAGATATTACAATGAAAATTGAAAATGTGTGTTATTATTCATAAATTACTTACCTATTTTAAGAAATGTTTTCTTTTTTATGATTATTTGTAATGTTTTATGTTTATTTTGTATTAAACAACGTTTACACCTATATTTCTAGTTTTGATTTAAATCATGGGTTAAAATAAAAAAATCATGTGATTTAAATCTTTGAATAAAATTGTGATTTAAATCAAATGATTTAAATCAGTTGAAGCCTCTCATCACCATTGCATATTGCTTAATATTTGGTTTTACAGTTAATTTTAGAAATAATTCTTGTATTATATCCTTACTTCTATGCTTACATTAAAAAGTTCTAGAGACTCGATAACTCAAGAATGTTTTTTAAATTTTTTAAGATGCGGGGACTAAATGTTAAAATGAAATGCCTAGTTTGTACATTTCAGTGGCGTACTGTGACAAAGTTTATGGGGAAGATTAATTTTCATTTTTTTTTGACAGACTATTGCTTTTTTCAAGAATTAAAGATTAATAATGGTAGAGATAATTTGTCATCCAAGAAAGTGCTGCAGGTAGGAAAAGGACAAATATTAACCACGTTGAGGAACAAAAATTGGCAAAAAAGAAAATTTTCAGCTAAAACTGGAGTATAGGATTATAGACAATATTCAGTAAATAATCTGTATGATACAAATACATTTTTCATATATGTACAGCCGTAAGGGTTGCTGGCAAAAAATTAGACAAACTAATTGGAACAGACACATAAAAAATCAAATCTTAGATCGAAAATTCAACTGTTACAATTCTGTCAGAACTTTTTCAAATTTCTTTTTGTCAGGTTATTGAAGAATTTGTTTTATGAACTACTATGCTACATATCCATTTAAAAAAAAAGGGGTTCAGTATGTTACATCAAAAATTAATTTAAAATTAAAGTAAAAAATCTATCTTTTCTTTAACGATCGGAATGAGAATATGGTAACTTGTTAAATGATGTCACATTTAATGGGATAAAAGATAAAAAATTCAATGGGTGTCTATATAGGTCAAGAGGTACTCTAATTTTTTTTACAATTTCACTAATGAAGTCATAAGGTTGTGTGACCTACAGACTTGGTAAAATTATAACCGTTTCTAATAACTAACAAACTCATAAATAGTATGGGTATAGGTGTTATTCTTTCATCAGAAATAAACCTACAGTTCTTAATAATAATATTTTATACAAGCTCTTGAGGATTTAGAGTTATGGGTGGGGGTGGGGATGACACAACTAGATACATGGACAACTGTATGCATTCTATGTGACAATAAAGTCCCTCACAAAGAAAAATACCAACCTGCAATTCTTGTCCAATGTTATCAATGACTTCTTCTAAAGGATTCAGAATTTTGACATCCCCCTTCTCCACAGCTTGCTTTAAGTCATAACCCAACTTTTTACCGACATTTTGATAATGGTCAAATGTGTTGTGTAGTGTCAAAAAAAAGGCTTTATTTTTTTCATAAAGAATCTGTTTAAGCAAATGAGTTATAACAAAATTAGAATCGGCAAAGGAGTTTTCCCTTATAAATATAATTTTGTCATCGTCTTTGATTTTTAGGGATGACAAGACTGGGTTCGAGACTCTTGGATCTGCCAAGGATATCATCTCAGTTGCTTTTATTTATTTTGTTGTTTGTTCCCTTCACCTACAAAAAAAATAAAAATGTAATAAGTACAGTTCAAAACTTTTTTTTTTAATATATGGTTAAAGTACAAAATATTTTAAGTTGTTGACATTAATCAAGGCTTTTAAATATTTAAATGTTTCAAAACCATTTTAAATTTAATGCATTGCATGTTAACCAGAAAAGGCTTACATACATTAGGAGAAATTTTATAACTAACTAATTATTGGTAAAAAAATCATTGCTCCACCCCTGATTATCAGGCATCTAAGATTTCACAATCCAGTCATCCATTAATGAATGAAATGCCACCAGCGTGAACACATTTGTATCGTGAATGTCGTACCGACAAATCGGTCAATGTCACGGTAAATTTTGACAATGATAATGACATTCCATAACGTTTTGGGTAACGAATTAAAATTAAAATCACAGAATGTAAACTTAAAGTTATAGTTATATTAACAGAGAAATACATCATTGGTCCAACCAAAAGGCAGATAAATCAATAAATTACATGTATATCGGTGTCGCTGAAGGTAATTCTCTTTGAAGTCATTTTTAGATGTTTTTCGGACGTGAAAGATCAAAATATAGTTCAATTCGATGTAACCTTGATGAATATTATTAAAATTGTTTGTTTCTTATCAAGGAAACATCCAATTTAGCCAATAATGACTTTTTATAACGTTGGAAGTTTTCGCTGGTCAAACAGCGATTTAGCATAGATTTAGTAGTTCCTACCTGCCAAGAATTAGTGCCAAACGAAGGGACTTTAAAATTTCTGGTAAGTCATTGGAAAAATCACATATTTATTCCAAAAAACACGTTTTTAAGCTTTAAACCACTTTCTAACCTCAAATTTTGACATTGAACTTATTGATGAAAGAGAGCTTGTTGCCAATTCGAAATAAAAAAAATACGCATTGAATTGACGTCATTGTAAATATTTTATATGTGACTCTGATTATACTTTCTGATAAGAATTATCTATAGAAATTACATCTTTTGATAAGAGCTAAAAGTAGAGTTACAAAATCTGACTTAATTTAGTAAATATTAATTTTTAAATTAGCTTGTATAAATTTCAACTAACGTTAAAAAAGTAAACTTGACAACTGTGGATGAATAGTTACATCGCGTTCCACTAGGTGAATTTCTGGAAAAATTAAAAATGAAATAGTCCTGTGGGTTAAATTACTTTAAACTTGGTCAAAATATTAAAATAGTAATAGGAAAAATAATTTTATAAATAATAAATTCAACCACTTGGCGAAAACTTCAACTTGCTGTCTGGTATGCGAGGGGTAAAATAAAATACAATTTGAGTGTTGCATGCACTTTTTTTTTAACTAATTCTAAACTTGACCCATTTCCAAGCTAAACTTATCAGTTTGAATATGCTATCAAAATGATTTAAAACATTTTTTTAGATACTCGTTGATAGTCATTTTTAAGATACCCGAAAATTGCTTTGCACTTTATCAAATGGCTGGTTGCCAACGTAGTTTTAAGAAGAAGCCCTTACACTGTAGCCTAGTAACCTAAGGTATATTCTTTTGAGTAATTATCACTTTCAGTTCTGTCACTTGAAGTGATCATGATCACTTCGACCCAATGACAAGTAAATGCATGTTCAAAAGAACATGAAGTTACCAGTTTCACTTTGTTCACTTTGATTAGTGATAATTTACTCAAAAGAATACAGCCCTATTGTATCGCCGGTTCGGTTGTATTCCTGTTGTTAATTATTTCATAGTTTTTGTCCATCGCTAGCAATACTTCCACGTTTGTTTTTCTCTCCGTCCAAGATATTCTCAACATCTTTCTATAACACCACATCACAAACGCTTGCAGTTTATTTATGTGTTCTTGTTTTAGTGTCCAGACTTCTAACCCATACTGCAGCACTGAAAATACATAACATCTTAAAATTCTCATTCTTAGTTCTAGAGTGATGTCTCTGCTGCGCAGAATGGTTTTCAGTTTTACAAACGCACTTCTTGCCATTTCTATTCTCGTTCTTATTTCTGTTGTCTGTTCATTATTTGCTGTTATCCATGTGCCCAAGTATTTGTATTCTTGCACTTTTTCTAATTTCACACCTCGGAACTTTATGCTTGTTTGCATGTTTTGTTTTTTAGTTATTACCATATATTTAGTCTTTTTGGTGTTCATTTTTAATCCGTGTTGCTCGCAAACATTATTTGTTTCGTTCACTAGTTCTTGGAGTTCTTCAGCGGAGCTAGCTATGATAGCACTGTCATCTGCAAATCTTATGTTGTTTACAGCTCTTCCGTTTATTATTATTCCCTTACTTTTCGTTAACAGTGTTTTTTCGAAAATCGATTCACTGTACACACAGGGATGATAAAATGCATCCTTGTCTCACTCCTCTTCCTATTTCAAATTCCGGACTTGTTTCGTTATCTATTGTTACTATTATTTGTGCGCGTTGATTCCAATATAGGTTAGTTATTATTCTTAAATCTTTGTTGTCTATGTTTTTTCTTCTTAGGTCTCGACTAGTTTTTCATGTCTAATTTTATTAAAAGCCTTCTCGAGGTCAACACATAACAAATGCGTTTGGGTAATTTAAACCATGTGTTTGTTACAACCAACCTATTATTTTGGCAGAATTCGATTAGATTATCTCCTCTTTCGTTTCTAGTTCCAAGTCCGTAACTACCTGTACATTCTTGTGTTTTTTGGTCTCCCACTTTTGAATTTAAGTCTCCCATTATAATTCTTATATCCTGTTTTTTAGTGGACTTTATCACGTTTTTCAAATCTTCGTAGAAGTTTTTTATGTCGTTATCGGACTTATCAGCGGTTGGAGCATAAATCTGTATAATGTTTAATTTTTGTTTAGTTGTGCCCAATTGTATCATCACAATCCTATTTCAAAATGCAGTGAGGCTTGTTACTGTTTGACTGATGGTTCTACTCAGTACAGTTCCAACTCCATATCCGTGCGAGCCATCTTTGCTTCCTGAATAATATATAGTTTTGTTATTTATTACTGTAACTCCTGCATCCGGCCACTGCATGTCACTGACTCCCAGTATGTCCATATTGAGTCGTTCCATTTCTCTACTCAGGTTATATACTTTTCCAAGCTGGTATAGACTTCTGGCATTCCATGACCCTATGCTACAAGGTTGACGACCGAGCAGGCCTTGCAGTTTTGACATTTTCTTCCCCTGCCGGATCTTGGTATCCGATTTCCATGATCAGTAGCTTTTTTTATCTAGTTTTGTTGTAGCCATGATGACTTTACTAGGGATGTTCTATTTGAACCTTTAATACATTGGTTTCCCCTTGCCTTATGCATCTCCACGCCGTTGACCATATCTGATTCATCCGCCTTTTGGAATGATTTCTCATTCCAAGGACAAGAAGGTGCCCTATATTCTTTCAAGTTCCTCCACCCGTAGCTGTTGACTTGAAAGAGGGGACTGCTTATCCCGGCAGTCACTCGGTCTACAAAGCCTCGTCAGTGCACCACGTGCAGAGGAGGTTGTCCTTTGGATTGATATTATTTTAACCATCACACCTTGCACCCTTACTAATATTTTTGTATACACTATGTATTAACTACCAACTCATTTATCTTTTTGAAATTCCTCAAAGTTCTTAAGCTCATGGTACGATTCAGTTCGACTATACTCTTTCTTATGTGTGACTGTGGCGTTTTTATATTGGCAGACGTTATTCTTATTCTTTCGTGCGCATTCGGGAAATGTCTTGGTTTGCCGAAGTAGAAGTTGCCGGTTCGTTCAAGAATGTACTCGTATCGTCAGCGGCGTAGCGACTCATCGCGTTTCAGATTGTTGCCTATTGCGATGTTTAATTTAAAATTCCGCCATTAAAATATATTTTTCGCTAACCCCCTTTATGAAGCTTGCGAACCCCTGGGGAAACGCTACTGTAGAAGAAAGCCTTAATAACCTATTCGCAATCTACAATCTCTGTACTAATTTAACATGGCATATGATTTCACGTTCCTTCAAGTTCAAGGTGGTCTTTTCGTTTGTTCTTTCCATCAGAATCGAATACTCACTATAGGTATAAAATAAACATATACCGATAAGCAAAACAACGCAAGATAAGTTTACTTAACAAATTAACATAGTCCCGAGAGCTAGAATAGTGCGTGGAGATAGTTGACATTCGCTTCGGCATTCCTTTGGCTATTTATCACGCAGTGTTGTAGCATTAAAACTCTACATGCATTGTAATGTGTTTTTTGTAAACTTATATGTACTATAAAAAATTATAATGAATTAGCATCGCCCGTCGGGGCTTCTCATGCACTATTTTTGTGCCTACACTATGTTTTTCAACAGCAATATATTTCTGCTGGTGAAAATGATTGATCGATATTTCGGGTCTACAGAAGCCAACTCAACTGCGGGATTGGCTTGCCATATAGTTATCTGATAGAAAATTCGATACTTCCCGAAATTGAATTTTACTTTTCCTCCAAAATGATACTATCCCCGTAAAGTTTTGCCTAACTATAAATTAAAAATATTGTACAAAAAAAATTAAGCTCGCAACAAACTATTGACCATGACGAATGCGTCTAACGGTTGTTTTTGTTTGGAGCTTCAACTCCTGTATTGTAACATAAATAATTACCTTACAAACTTATTTATTTTACTCAACAAAAGGTTACAATTAACAAATGATGAAAATATCATCATACTAATATAACGAAGCACAATGGCGATAGACGGGGTTCATTTGCTTATTTATTTAATAGATGGGACTGTTGGCTGTGAAAACTGTCTGTACAATGGCAGGTCGCAAAATAAATAATAAAAACAAATGTGTATAGTGAATGTTTTGTGACATGTGCTATTTTAAAAAATGACTTTTCAAGAACATTCTCATGGAAAAACACAAAAACACACAAGTGTATTTTCAAAAAAAAAGGACTTAACTCTCATAAACCCAAAAGGAATTTTCAATAATCTCATTTTGATCTACGATCACTGGTGTAGCGCGCTACAGCGTATCCGTCACCTAGTGGGTAGCAAACATACTAGGATTTCAAGTTATCTTTTTAAAGTTAGTGTTTTTTCGAGGTAGATATAGTTTTAAACATTCTCAGCTATGTTGAGAAACATGGGTGAAAATTTGGTTCTGATTGGTTCCATAGGTCTATCGGTTTTCTATAACATACAAGAGCCTTCTTCTAGTTTTAAAGTAAATATGGCAAGAACTAATCTCTATCAAAGTCTAAAGAAGTCGTTTTTAGATTCAGAAGCTAATAATATTCCTTGGACTAATTTTATTTGAAATTATACATAAAGTATCAAATCGAATATAATATACGAGGTGTACGTTTACTTAATACGAACCTTTTTTAATATTTTAAAGACGAACTACCGTGCAACCTCCATACATCAATTAGCAAAACTGCTGATTTTATTCAGCCCTTTAATGTCAACTTCTAGACATAGACCTTTCCTAATTTCTTTTATTCATGCCTATTTTGTGCCTTCCGTTGCCAGTTTCCAATAGCTATCTGTTTTAGGTCATCCTCCTATCGTACTGGAGGTTTGCTTACACTTCTCTTGGTTTCCTTATGTTGTCATCAATTAATTTTTGTTGTCCAACGTTCGCCTGTCTGTCGAACAACATGCCCCGTCCAGTACCATTTTTCTGCAATCCTTGCAATGATATCTTGGATACCAGTCATCTGACGTATTCTTTCATTGAGAATCTTGTCTTTTAGATACATGCCAAGCATAGATCTCTACATCGCTCTCTTCATTACTCTTAATTTGTTTGCCTTTATTTGTGTTAAGACCATATGTTGACACTGGCAGTATGTAGGCATCGAAAATCTTTCGTTTTAGGTTCTTGGGAATCGTTTGATTTCTCAAGATATAAGACAGTTTTCCAAAAGCTGTCCAAGACAGTTGCACATGTCTAGTATTTTCCTTAGATTTGTTTTCCTTCTCAAGTGATATCATGTAACCCAAGTGTTTATACTCGTCTACATTTTCTCTTTGACATTATCTACATATATTGATGAATTTTCCGGTGCCATTATTTTTGTGTTTGTGTAGTTTATTTTGAGTCTTGCCTTCTTCGACTCCTGACGTAGTTGTTGAAGCATCAATTCCATCGTCTGTGTATGTGTTTTGACATTTGCCCAATATCATCCGCTATCAACATCGATTCGTGGATGAGCATTATATATTTCTCTAATATGACTATGTCCTTGTGTCATTTGAAGTAGTAACAAAGAACCCTAAACCACCTAGCCTTCATCTAACCACGCTGATGGGTACCTACCTTTAACTAATTAATTGCTAGAAAATACTTGTACTTTGAAAAAACGTACTTGAGGTTTTTTGCTAAGTAACTAAACAAGCTCACTTCAGTGAAAACTTTCCATCCAACATCAAATTAATTAACTATAAACCCCAAGTCCATAATTTCTGTCAGTGACTCATTTAATACCGGTCACCAAAGCGATCAAGCGGCGGAATAAACATCTCAGGCAACTATAAATGATTTAAAACTTTGCCGCTCTATTAACACGGCAGGAACTAAAATCTTACAATGCATTGTTGTCATATTTCGCGAGCCTTAAATATCAGTCAGCTGATTGCATTTAAAATAAATAGCACGGTGGTGCCGATCAACATATATGTGGTTTCTTATTGCAAAGATAATGGATGTGACAACACACATACACAGAATATCCGTCCATCTTGAATATAATTGACGTTAAAAGAACGAATAATGATTATAAATGTTTACCATGGTATTCTGGAATGGAACTCTGAAGCAACCACTTTGGATGCTGCAGAAATATGGGGCACTTTAACGAAAATTTCTTCTTTCACGGTGTTCAGGGTTTTAAATTGTCATTACAAAGGAAACGACCAAAAAAAGCAAAACAGGCAGGAGGAAGGAAAAAAATTATACTGGACGATGACACAAAATAGGCCATTGATTGCAAAACCTTAATAATTGAGAAGAATAAAGTTGTTTTATGGCGGTGAAAGTATTTGGAAAAAATACGGGAGTTTGGGGAAAAAGAGAAAAAATTGTATTACACTGACGAAACATAGCTCAATGAATGGCACACGCTTGGGTAGGTATGGCAAGATCTGAACATTAAAAGTTCGAAGCAGGCATTTATGGAAGAATTTTCGCAAGGACTACGCGATCCTAGTGGAAAAAATCATCGTCTTATAATAACTCATATTGGGAGTGTGTTTGCTTTCTTAGATGGCGGCCTTAACATTTTCGAATCTCGAAAAACAGGGGACTATTACGAAGACATGAACGCCGATTTTTTTGAGCATTGTTTTACTTCGATTTTAAACCTTGTGAAACCCGATTCGCTAATTGTAATGGACAATGCTCCGTATCATAGTCGACGCCAAGAAAAAATCCCTACTTCTGCATCTAAAAAGGCGGATATATACCAATGGCTTCTCTCAAAAAACATTGGATTTGACGAAACAATGCTTAAAGAGCAGTTGCTAGATAAAGAAAAAATATAACAGTGTTGAGACTGCCGCCGTACCACGAACTTAACCCAATCGAATTAGTATGGGCACAAAAAAAGAGTGAAGTGGTACAGAAAAACAGAACATTCAAATTAGCAGATGTCAAAATATCATTGGACGAGGCAATTACTAACGTGACGGCCAGTGATGGGAAAGTGGGTCGATCATGTTAAAAAAGAAGAATAAAGAATGTGGGATTTGAATATTCACGTTGACGTAGTGATTGAGCCATTAATAATTATCCCTGACGCTGATAGTTAGTCAGATTCAGTTATGTCTCTTGACAGCAATTCTGCCGATGAATCAACCTCAGTTAAGACCTACATTACCTATGTCACATTCCTGAGGATGACACTAGACGCATCCTGGTTGGTTTGAAACGAATAAATCAGAAGGGAAATGCACTGAATGCCACTCAGGGGAGCAGGTGAACAATAACCTTTTGATGAATATGCATAAAGTACCTTAAGGGCAATTAAAGTGCATATAAAATATCTTCAAATGACAATCATACATTGTAAGCAAAATGTAGGAAGAGCGTGAAGCAATGGGTGCAATCGGCACCTGGAGCAATACACTAAATGAAGGCCAAATTTTGTTAAGGCCTAATTGCCTGGAAACTGTCCAATAACTTTGGACTACCAGCAGATACGGCTAATGACAGACCAAGGAAAATCGGTAGGTCCTTCAGTCCGGGAGGGAGGGAGGGTAAGAATCCGACACCACCTTTAACACTTTGTGAAGGTGCCTATATAAGGTTTCCCCTCCAGGAAAAAAATTGTAAGGGTTGATAAAAATGTGAGGAAATAAATTTAACTTAAAAAAATATTTAATAGTTCCAAGAGATTTCATCATTTATTATTTTCTGAAATGCACACGCCACTGAATTTGATTCCCCTGACGGTGCACAACTCTATATGCGAGCAATGAGTCACTGACAGAAATTATGGACTTTGGGTATAGATAGAATTTATAATTAGTATTAGTAAGTATAGTTAGTAAGAAAATAAAAAAGGTAGTCCCCCAAAAACGTACATATTAAAAACGGAGTAATGTCTCGTAACAGTCTCGAGATTAAATCTACAGCATCTTAAAATTAAGCTTGACAGATTCATTTAAACTTATCTGAAAGTCTTGTGAGTAACATGCATCCAAGCGCCGTATTCGTAGGCTTTTTGTTGATATTAATTATAAACTTTGTATTTGAAGTAATTTTTAACAATTAAAAAATACTCAAAAGATTCACGACAAGCAAAATTTTTTAAAAATATTGTGTCTCTATCAAACATCAAAAATTCCCTCCCTCACCGACCTTTATCAATTTTCAAACAAATTTATTGTTGTTTAAATTTACTGGTATGATCGAAGGAACAAAAACATTCTGTTAGTCTAATTTTGTGTAATAGGCTAATTTAAAACAGCAATATTAACTGTTGTGAATATACGCTTATTTTACGACAAAATATTAAATTTCAGGTTTAATATTGTCCTAAACACCATCAATAAATTAAATAATCTAAATAATATGGCATATAGTGCTAAAACTACAATTCTTGGATTGCCGAAATGGGGAAACCCAGATATTAAACGGGTCGGTGGCGGTCTTTCCCCGAATCCAGAGCGTGACGTCACCACTGCTGTAAAAGCGAAAAGTCAGCTATAAAATTAAGGACATTACGGGTCGATCTTTCAGACATAACCCTCTCTCTCTCTAGCATTACAACCCGAGGTGAGTCTTTGCTGACTTCACAATCTGCCTCCACTTGCTGCGATCCATCATCAGTTCCTCCGCGCGTTCAACGTTTAGGGTTTGTAAGTCTGCTGCAACGTTATCTCTCCACCTCACCCTTGGTCTTCCTAGCGGCCGCTTTCCTTCTGGGTTTTCTTCCCATACCAACTTGACGATACGTTGATCTTGTCTTAACATCTTAATCTTTCTGCTTTTATTATTTTCACTATATCTGGCTGCTTGTATAGTTCCTCCAATTTCTTGTTTGTTCTCGTTCTATATTGCTGTGTGGTGTTGTCCCTGACCGGTCGGTATATCCCTCTAAGCATTTTTCTTTCTGCGATTTTCAGTCTATTCTCATTTTGTTTTGTCAACGTCCATGTTTCACATGCATATGTCATTACCGGTCTTATAACTACTTAATATTTATATTCTTATTTTCGTGCGGCGGGATATATTTTTCGATTTCATTATCTTTTGCAGCCCATACCAGCAGCGGTTGCCTCCTTGTATTCTATTGTTAGTCTCTTGTGTAATGTTGTTGTCAGAAGTGATTGTAGCTCCCAAATATTTAAACTGATGGACCCTTTCAAAATTGTAGTGGTCCATAGTCACGTTCTGTCCTATTCTGTCTCGCCGTTCCGTTCTTGTTGTAGCCATATATTTTGTTTTTTCTTCGTTGATTCGTAGGCCAACTTTCTTTGCGGCATTTTCCACTTGAAGAACTCTTCCTTGACACTTACCTACAATATCGATATCATCAGCGAACGCCAATATGATGCGCGGACCTTGATTTCTAAAGAGGAGCGTTTTTGTGTTGGTTTTTCGCACGATGCTCTCCAAGGCGATATTAAAGAGGAGTGGAGATAGCGCATCGCCTTGTTTAAGACCACTGTTGATTGTAAAGAAGGTTGACAATCTTCCTTCAAGTCTTACTGCACTTGTAGATCCCGATTGAGCTTAACTATCGGGGGCCACGTTGACTGTTCTATTTTTTAGGCAGCTCGTGGTTCTTAAAGTAGGTTGTCTTTGACAACATAACATTCTACAGCCAGTAAAGATCGAGCAAGTGTCTTAATTCCTGAAATTGATACCGTCAACAAAAAGGCGAGATTAGCGGCACATAAGGCGTCCTGACTTAAAAATAATTACCAGAACGTGACAAAGTGGAGATAACCTGATTTGACATTGCTACTAATAGTACAACTTTATGTTGGGTATAAAATTATGAAAACCCTACTTTGAGAAATAAATCCGGAACATGACAGTGGAGAGTGAAATAACTCCGAACTTGACTTGCGGAAAATAACTGAATTCAGTACATAAATAAAAAGGGAAAATGTTAGGAAAAGTAAAAAGTGAAAATAAAAATTTAACTAAGAGTCAAAGATGAGTGTTACTTGATAACCTCTTCCTAATTAGCTCATTCCTTAGAAGTGTTCTCTTGATAAAATAAATCTTCGTTAACTCCGAGCTTCACTCATTCCTCTTCTATCTCGGTAAGCGAGAAGAAAGGTGAGGCTGCTAGAGTTTTCATTCTAGTCGGAAGGTTTGGCGGAACTTCACCAACAACCCCTGATTTATGTTAAAACTTAGGTTTTACACAAATAATTTATAATGCGGAAATTCTTAAAATAAATAAATCTCGACGAAAACGAACTTCCACGTTTCCCAAAGGACAAAATTAATCTAATAAATCGGGCAAATGCATAAATAGGCCCATATTCTCGGAGATCGGTACAAAAATACCAAATAATGGTGAGGTGCGTTGACGTCTCGCTAAAATCGAAAGACCCTTCAAAAAAAATTAATTAAAATTCGGTAAATAAAAACCGTTAATACAACATAGAATCCAAAAAGGGACATGATTGTTACTGAGGTTGCGAAAATTAAAATAAAAAACATTTATACTCCGTTAATACAACATAACTTAAAAAATTTGGCGAATACAAAAATAATCTTTCCCCTTAATAGTTTCAAGCAAACAAAGTTACTACGATAGTAAGATAATGAAAACGAAGCTGACGAAAGCAAAAACGAATTTTGTTATTATAATTTATTAAAATGTCAAACTAACTGCTAAAATAAATATCCTGTAAATCTATTTTTACGCTAAGTTAGAAATTTATTTGTGTCGTCTCCATCAGTGGCGGAGTGTAAATGGAAAACCGAGTGCAGACGCGGTGACTAGAATGCGGTTTTTCCAGTATTTAAACACATTCTTGTTTCGGTTATAACAAGATAATGTGTCTCCAGACACAACAAAACTAATTTACCGGTTAATTTATTAATCATCTTCTTATCATTATTTATTGGGTGTTGATCAATTATATGCATATTGCTTTTTCGCTAAATATAAATAAATTTGCTAGTTTGTTTTCTGTTATCTCATTATATAAGTTTGAACATTTTTTAGTTACACTCAATTGAGTAAAATGATAAAAGACATTTTTATAAAAATTACAAAATTTCTATACATTTGTATGTAGCATTTTAATCTTATCTTCATAAGTTTTTAATTGACTTCAAACTGACGGGTATATACAGGATGTCCGATAAGTACCTCCTATTTCTCGGGAGACTACAGGGGAGGTCAAGGTAACCCTACTTTGTCATAGAAAAAAAATCCTAAAGTGCCCTTTAACGGAGATACAGAGCCCTAAAGGGGTACCCAGCGTTTTACCTTAACGGCTCTGAGATTTGAACCGATTTGTATATATGAAATTTTAATATTTCATAGAGGCCATAAAGACCTATTAAACCAAACTACAGTAGATGTTTTAGATCATCAGAGAAGTCAGGAACGGACTTGCAGCCACACTCATTGGGCCTCATTTTTGACAGATGTCATTTTTCAGAGCTGAAAATAGGTTTTTAAAATAAAACCATTCCTCTTCAAAAAAAGGTACTCCATTTATTTCCATAAAACTTGAGGTTTTCGAGATAAATCCGTTTTTATGCGAAAAACTCAAAAGTTACTAATGCTTTAAGTTATGGGGAAGCTCTGTCTCACTCTTCGATGGCCAGAAGATGTTATGCTGAAAGATTTCAAGCTCAGACATTGTCACGTCCAGAAACCTTTCAAAGGATTGATCGGGTCTCAGTTAATTTACAATATTATTAAAATCCAAAAATAGTGAAAACGTTTAAATGTTATTTTGGCAAATGTTCAATATGTGCTCCACGTACTTTAATAGATTTTCGACTTCGTTAGAATGCTGTGCTATTCTCGCTAGTAGTTCTTCTCTAGTATTTACATCGATGTTTTTCCGATTTTTTGCAATGTTTTAGAAACGTGTCCTTATTTTATGTCTTATAACTTAAAGTAGGATCACAGGTCTTTAAAAAACACGAATAAGAACTAGAAATATTCATATAATCATCAGAAATTTCACATAAATGTACCCATTTTAGATATAACAGTCCAGCAGTTTTCAACTTAGTTTAAACATTTTCAACTCAAAATATTGGGTGCACTATTTACTGACTTCACTTAAACTAGACCACATTTCTTTATTTTAATTTAATTAACAATTTTGAATTGGAGTTAAGAAAAACAAGCTAAGATAATCTAGTCCCTAGAAGCCTATTACTTTTCTGGGTGATAGTTGCCCCGACTTCCTAAAATACATTAAAACCAAATCATACTTGTAATCTTCGTGGTTCGCTTAATTGCGGGTTTTCACGAACCCAGTAATAGTTATTTTTTTATTCAAAACTCCTCAGTTAGTGAAATGTGTTTCATCTCTCCATAAAAATTTATCGGAAAAGGCCAGATTTCCTAAACATTTACCAACATATCAAAATCACCTTCTTGAAGTTCTTTTACCATTGTTGGTTTATAAGGATGGTATTTAGTAACTTTTAAAACATCACGAACAGTTGATTTTGGAATGTTAAGCTCAAAACTAGTAATTATTGTAAACGACGTCGGATTCTCATTAAAATACTTAAAAATATTTCTATTATGATTCTCGCTTTTTTCTGCACAAACATGGCGACGGTGGGGAGGTATATCATTGCAATCTTTACAAGTGTTGGAAAAAGAGGTTTCATCTCTCACAATGGGCCTAGTAATTCCGAACCGATTATTTTGTCAGATCGTAAATTCCTAGAATGAATGTGGAAAGGGAGATGACTGAACGTGATCGATGGTTAGTAAATTTGTCGATATATCGGCGATGTATCGCTCATCTTAACATAGATGTATCGTTTGCGTCCCTAAGTGGAGCACCATCATGCATGTACCACATTTATATTCTTCTATCAAGAGTACGTCTTGCAATAAATTATTTAAAGTTTGCTGCAGAAGTTGTAAATAAATCTCACCATTGAGTCTTCCTTCTAAAATAAATGAACTTATAAGGTTATTTCCGATGATGCCAGCCCACACATTTCCAATAAACCTTTGTTGGTGTTTGTTTTGAATTATAGCGTGCGGGCTTTCATCAGCCCAAAAATGTCAATTATGTGAGTTTATTATGCCATCTTTTGTAAAACCAGCCTCATCGTTAAACTAAATAAGGTTAGAAAAATTTGAATTTAAATTATATTGTTGTATAAAGCAGTTGGATTATTGAAGTCTTGAGTGATAATCATCCAAAGACAGCGTGTACTTTTTCAACATGGTACGGGTGAAGTAACTGTTCTGTTAGAGTTTCATGTGCAATCCATTTTGTAACCTTGTTTTGTGACGCGAGCTTTCTTATGCTGTTTGAAGACTTGTCAGCAATATCTTGCAAAATTTGTTCCTCTATGTGAGGGTCTCGTGCTCTCTTGGGATGCCTCTCATCGCCACGTCGCTGCAGAAATAACCCTGAATAAAACATGTAAAAAATTAATTCGTTAACTTTAATAATTATTTTCTGATCATCTTTTATCTGTTTCCCTTAGGCTTCGATAAACCCTTTGAAAAGTTTTCGGACTAGCAATGTTCGAGTTGGAAATCTTTCAGGATAAAGTCTTCTTGCCTTCGAAGAATTTGACAGCGTTTCACCATAAATTAAATACATATACATACTCTGCGTAAGAATATTCTTCCATTTTTTAAAATTATTTTTACTTGAAGGCGGTTTTTTTTGCGTTAATAGTAATTCATTATGTAGGTATTAACAACAACAACCTGATTTTTATCTGTGTGTGTATAACATTAGTAACTTTTGAGTATTTCGCATAAAAACCGATTTATCTCGAAAACCGCGAGTTCTATCGAAAAAAATTAAGAATAAGTTTTTTAAAGAGGAATGAGCAAGGTATTTAAAAAACCAGTTTTCAGCTCTGTAGAATGATACCTGTCAAAAGTTAGGCCCACCGAGTGTGGCTGCAAGTCCATTCCTGACTTCTCTGATGATCTAAAAAATCTACTGTAGAATGGCTTAATGAGACTTTATGGCCTCTATAAAATATAAAAATTTCATTAAATTATACAAGTCGGTTCAAAACGTAGAGTCAATAGGGTAAATCGCTGGGTATCTCTTTTGTGCTCTGTATCTCCGTTTAGGGGTACTTTAGGAATTTTTTCTATGACAAAGTAGGGTTTTTTTGACTTCCCCTGTATGTTCCCGATACATTAAGAGGTACTTACTATATACTTTTTAACCTTTGTTCACCTAATTTTATCATCTTGCAGATGCTACAGCTTTTGAAGTTGAAACGTCCAATTTTCGTGACGCAATATTACACTGCGCATTTGTACAGTGACAACTGCTCTAATTTTGATGGAGCCAGTAAATATAATACGCAGAAATAAAAAATCATATTCACAACTCCAAACTCAAGATGAACCATTGGAACTCAGAGGCATTTTATTCCGCCAGCTGCACCTCACTTTTGCGGACTATGGGAAGTCAATAAAATACCGTATGAAGCGAATAATTGGTGACCTACCTCCAACCTATGAAGAAATAACTACGGTGATGTGTCAAATAGAAGCATGTTCAAAGTCCAGACCATTATGTCCATTAACGCACGATCCCGATAATGTAGCAGCACTAACTCCAGGTTATTTTTTGATCGGATCCAATTTTAACACCAATTACCTGGAACCTGTTTGAAAGATGGATTAATCCAAAAAGTCAAGAAAGACGTTCGGGAACCCTTGAGTACTGAATATCTCTAACAATTTCAAGGCCAATATAAATGGGAAACACGTCAAGAATTTCCAACCTTAGGAGACTTGATACTAGTAAAAGATCAATATTATAATCCTATTTAATGGCCAGTTGCCATGATAACAGAAATTTTCCCGTTCTCTGACCAATCCGTTCGAGTTGTTTCAGTCAAAAGAGCTGATGGCACTCTTATGAAAAGATCTATAAATAAATTAATTCCATTACCATCTGATGCCCCAATATCTGTATACCATCAACCAAAAAAAAAATCACGAAATAAGGAAGAAATTAATAATCTACAGAAGTTGCCCTAATAGCCATCTTATATGTCACTACATTACATCAGGCAGTCGCACAGAACTATGGGATACACTATTCACGGCCAGCCTATAGGCTAAAGTCGAAGAGGTATCTTTAGGATTGAACTTAGATTCGAAAAACAAAAAATTTTAAACGACACAACGGATATGAGTCAGGCTATTGAAAAGGTAGTTGCTGTCTGTGAGAAGGATAAAGTATTAACGATGAACACTCGGTGTACTTCGTTAATACAGCATTTACAAGAAACAGCTCAGCAGCTGGAATGGATGTCCAAACGAGCCAAAAGAGGACTAGTGGGAAAAGTACCAAGATCCCTCTTTGGAGTCAATGATGAAGTTCATACTGGCATGGAAGATCTAGACAAAAATCCGAAGAAGCTAATGTATTAACGGAGTATGCATGTTTTTATTTAATTTTTGCAACGGCAATAACCATCATGTCCTTTTTTGGGTTCCATGTTGTATTAACGGTTTTATTTACCGAATTTTAGTCAATTTTTCCAAGGGTCTCTTTCAACTACCATTCGTGATTTTAAATATTTTTTAATTTTAGCGAGAAGTTAACTTCGCCATTATGCGGTATTTTTATAATCGTTTCCAATAATATGGACCTATTGATGCCTTTATCGGGTTTATTGAATTAATTTCATCATTCAGCAAACGTGTAAGTTTGTTTCCGTCGAGATTAATTTTCGCATTATCAATTATTTGTGTAAAACCAAAGTTTTACCACAAATCAGGGGTTGTTGGTGAAGTTCCGCCAAATCTCCCGACTAGAACGAAAATTCTTTTCGCTCACTCACCGGGATAGAAGAGGAATGAGTGAAGCTCAGAGTTAACGAAAATTTCTTAAATTTTATTTTATAAAGGGAACACTTCTAAAGAATGAGCCAATTAGCAAGATATTATCAAGTAACACTCATCCTTTACCTTTAGTGGTCCCCAAGAACTAAATTGAATCGGAAAAAAGGACCAGTTGTCTCAAGAAGAGCAACCCGTAATGTCCTTAATTTCGCTGCTGACTTTTTTGGTTTTATCAGAGAGCAAAGAATTAAAGTGCCGACACCGCTTCGTTTAATGTCTGGGTTTCCCCGTTTCGGCAACAAAAAGATTTGGAGTTTTAGCACTGTATGCCGTATTATTTAATTTACTTAGGGAGTTTGGGACATATTAAATCTGAAATTTGATATTTAGTCGTAAAATAAGCGTGTTTTCACAACACCTCTCTTAGACGTGATACTGCCTGAATTTTCTTTCAAAAAAGATTAGTCAGGAAGATTGACGCTAAGTGATTTTCCATAAATCCTTTTGCTAGAAAGGACATGAGGGAAGTATCACGTAAAAGTTTATTCTATCCAATTTGTTATGAAAAAGCTTTCATAACTTAATTCATAAATTTGGTCTCTTTTTAATTGACTTCTAAAAGAAGGAGGTTCTCAATTCGTCGACTATATTTTAATTAATTTTTTTACGTTATGTTCAGGAAGTTACTGCGGTGGTCTCATATTATTTTGGATCAAATCGGTGCAAATTATTTTTAAAAGGTTCAATATGGGGAATTCAATATGGCGGACAAAAAAATAATTTGGTCCGATTTTTTCCATAATTGATAAGGCGGAGTCTTTGGGATCGCAAATTACGAATCTGAAATTATTTAAAAAAAAATTAAATATAGCGGATCCAAGGTGGTGTATTAAAGATTTTACATTTCTCGATTTTGTCTTAAATCAGTATTGGAGGATTTTTGTTACTGTTAATTATGAATTTAAAATATTTTTTGAAAAACTCAGTCTGGCGGATCCAATATAGCGTCCTAAAAAGTTTTCGATTTTCTCCAAAACTGATATAGGAAATTATTTTTTCAGGATTCAATATGGTGAATTCAATTTAGCGGACTAAAAATTTTACGTTTTTCGATTTTGTTGAAAGGTGTGACTGGATCGTTTTTGCGGATGTAATTAGCGAATATAAAATTATTTTAAGAAAATCTAATATATCACATTCAATGTGACGGTCTAGAAGTTTTAAATTTCCGGATTTCATCCAAAATTGGTACTACGAGGCTTTGAAGGGTTTAGCCAAATTATTTCCCAATGAAATAAATAACTACTATTATATATAAATTGTGGCAAGAAAGGAATTACAAATTAAGTATTTTTAATCTGTTTATGTGAATTACATTTTGACAGGTATTAGTTTGGCGTTGACTTCAAAAATTTCAATTTCATATAAACATTTATAGTTATTTTTCACTTTTTCGCGCACTTCGGATCAATTTTTTTTATAAAAATTTTAGTTAGATCCATGTCTACAACGATTTTTTATGGTTGAGATCTTAGAACCAAGAACTTGCGTCATCTGGGCAATTCTGTCCCGACTCTGCAATTTTATTTAATTTTGGGACTTTGCTGAATTGGCGAGTTCGGTAATATCCTGCTCGGGCGCCATGTTGTATCAACTGAGTATGAGTGTTTTTATTTAATTTTCGCAACATCAGTAACAATCATGCCCCTTTTCGGATTCCATGTTAGATTAACGGTTTTATTTACCATATTTTCGTTAATTTTTTTCCAAGGGTCTCTTTCAACTACCTTTCGTGATTTTAACTATTTTTCGATTTTAGCGAAACGTCAACGCACCTCGCCATTGTTCGGTATTTTTGTACTCATCTCCTAGAATATGGACCTATTTACGCATTTATCGGATTTATTTGATTAATTTTATCCTTTAAAAAACGTGTGATTTGTTTCCGTCTAGATTAATTTATTTTAAGAATTTTCATATTATCAATTATTTGGACAAAACCTAAGTTTTAACACAAATCAGGGGTTGTTGGTGAAATCCCGCCAAACCTCTCGACTAGAATGAAAACTCTTGCCGCCTCACCTTTCTTCTCGCTCACCGGGATATAAGTGGAATGAGTGAAGCTCCGAGTTAACGTGGTGGTCAGTTGATGACCCTTCGGCGACCTATCACTCTTTCAGCAAATAAATCATACCTAGCTGCCAAATAATTATTTGTGACGTGAGAAGTTCCTCCATCTTGTTGGAAAAAGATATTTCGGTTGTAGCCAATCTGGTTTTGCATTTCTGGGTCATATGGCAATAACAATAGGAATTAATAGTCTGAGTGCGACTATGGTTATCCTCAGAAAAATAAAAACCGATTATTCCTTGGCTTGATATGGCAGTCCAAACAACAACCTTAGGCGAGTGTAGGAGTTTCTGATGCAGTTCCAGCGGATTCTCAGGAGTCCAATATTTGCAATTTGTTTCTTCACGTGGCCGTTGATGTGTAAATTCGACTCATCACAGAACCATATGTTATTGAAACTCTTAAAACGGTTTTTCATTGTCCTGCAGAATTCAAGTCGTTTAGCTGGATCATTGTGCTTCATTTCCTGCACAATAATAATTTTATAGGGGTGAAAATATAAATCTTGGCGAATAATGCGATGGATCGTGAATTTGTGCAAATTTAGAGAAGCTGCGCGGGGACGTAGAGACTGTCGTGGATCGTCTCTAACAGAGTGGCGAACACGGTCGACATTCCTGTTCGTTCCTGATGTCGTTTTGCATCCAGATAATTTATCCGGTATTGTGTTTCCAGTCTCTTCAAACTTACACACCTAATGCTTGATCAAATTCGCATTTGGCACATTTTTCATAATTGTTAAATTGAAACGTTCCATCCCTACTAAACTTGAAAAGTCAATCAAGCGTTTGATACAGTAATAGTCAAAACAGAAACGAAAAACATTTTGAGGTACCCTATATTTATTGTATACAATTAAATAGAGTTTCTACAGATTAGATGGAAAAGATTATCAGTAGAAATGATTAACATTGTTGGAATATGATTGTAAACGATTATGCATTAGTTCTGACAATTAAATATTATTTATAACAATTAAATTTGTTATAATCAATTAAAAATAGTTTTTACCGATAAGATGAAAGCGTCATTGGATATGAATAAGGTCGTAGAAGGTTCTTCTATTAGTTCTAACGATTACATATTGTTTATAACAATTCAGTTTGTTATAAACAATGAAAAATTGTTTCTACTGATTAGATAAAAATTTATAACTCTCAAACTTTTATTTTCCAAGTTTTGAAGAAAGAAATATTATACAGAGTGGATCAGAAAAGTGTAACGTATATAAGTTCAAATTTTGATCTACATACATTGTGTCATTACAGTTTTAGATTCTACAATAAATTCTAGAGCATTCTTAATAAAATATGCCCTATACCTATCTTCAATTATTTTCGAAATATTTATACTTTTATCATTTACTGATATATCTGAAATTATCGTAGTATAAAGTGTTTAAAATTTCGAATTATCCAGTTAATGTCAAATCAGTCTCATTAAAATGTTTTGAAAATATTCTGTACTGTTAATATATCCAAACTGAACGCATAGAAATTTGAATTATGTAGGGCTGTGAACATAAAACTTGAAACCAGAGAAGTCCTTAATTTGTTCAAAGATAAATATCCAAATTGCTCGCCTATTAAATCAATTGACAGTGACCAGGGTGCAATGATGTTGAGAACTTTCTGTACTGTCCTGGTATGTCCGATATTATTATCACTAGAGGAAGATCCTCGTAGCTCTAGCATTCAACTTGAACATGACAACGATATTCACCGCACTATAGTTACCAAATTAAAAAAAAAGTGGCATTTCTATAAAGCACTATTTTTCTAAAAATTATTGGAAGATAATCTTGATAACCAGAATTTCTTTTGTGAAATAATGATGTAGCTAAGAGATAATAACGCAAGATTTCTCCAAGAATTTCTTTTGTGAAATAATGATGTAGCTAACAGATAATAACGCAAGATTTCTCCAAATAATTTGTTTATTAGTTGTACTTACTTTTTCTTTAAATGGTCTGGTCAACAGATAAAACTACAGGTACTGGGATCCTCATTGGATCGAAGAAAATCACACCTAGTATATTTATTCATTTATTTATCTCAAACAGTAATCACAGAGTAAATCCAAATAGTACATTCCTTATTGTTACATCAATAAAATAAAATAACTTATCTAATGTTTAACAGTGAAACAAACATTTAACAAAGAATACACAATCAGAAAGAAGAAAAAAGAACATACATAAAATAAAACAAAAAAAAAGGTATGTAGTAATATACCCTAAATAGCAGATGGAATGAACCGTCGTAGTTGTAACACACGAATATTCAATTATTATAGAAGAGTGATTTTAATTTCTGTTTGAACGTAGGCAGGGAGCATTCAAGATCGAAATTAGGGGGAATATATGTGTTGAAATGTTGCATAATATGATTCATTATATTATTTCTACCAACATCAGTTCGGCTTCTATTAACCAAGAATATGTGGGAAAAGCGAGTGTCGCGTGAAGGAATGCGGATGTTAATCAGTTCAAGAAGACCAGAACAATCAATGATATTCCTAATTATATTAAATCCAAGAATAATAATTAAATAAGTTCTATGCAATTTCAGGCTTTCCATACCTATTAGTTGCAATCTCTAAGAATGGGAAAGAACATTTCCGTCGACGCCGACCTACAGAGCATAAAATTCACAAATATTAACTGTATGCGTTCAATCTGCTTAATATGCATTATGTAACAAGGGCTTCAAACAACGCAGCAATATACTGGGTGGCTAAGCACAAGTGAATAATGTAAAGACTTTAAAGCTTCGATATTTGAAAAATCCCTGCAGCGTCTCATTATAAATCCTGCCATTTTGTAGGATTTCGCTAAAATATAATTAATGTTGTCATTAAATCGTAATTCGGTATTAAAAATAACGCCTAGGTCATTGATTAAAAAAACTCGTGTCAAGAGGGCATTAGAGATGATGTAAGGATGTGAAATTGGAGATTTCTTCTTAGAAAATTAAGTGATCTTACATTTTGCATTTGGTTTGTCTCACACAATTCCATTAATTTGTTAATTTCAGATTGTAGAAGCAGGCAATCATCAGTATTATTTACTCTCTTAAATATCTCCAAGTCGTCAGCGTAAAGAGAAATTGTCAGTTTTCAAATACACTGCTAAGAATTTATAAAGATGAGAAAGAAGATAGGTCCCAGGTGCGACCCTTGAGGTACACCGGATGTTACATTTATCAGTTTAGATAAAGTATTATTGAATTTTACTAGTTGTGTTCGATTGGTGAGATAACTAGAAATCCACAATAGTAGAGGGTGTGTAACACCGAGTGAGTATAGTTTGTTGAGCAGTATAGAATGACCTACTCTGTCGAATGCTTTTTTAAAATCAAAATAAACTGAGTCGACCTGAACGCCTGAGTCTACAGTCGTAGTTAAATAGTTAGAGTCTAGGAACAGACTGATTTGGCACGAGCATCTTGGCAGAAAGCCATGTTGATGTTCTGATAAAATTCTATGGAAATTTAATCATAATTGACCGACGAATATGGATTTAAGAACCTTGCCTATACAGTCTAGTCCAGATATCGGGCGATAGTTACCAATATTTTGTCACTACCCTTATGAATTGCTGTGACATAGGTAGTTTTCCATATGGTAGGAAAATGGGCCGAATTCAATGAGAGCTGATACAGATAACTAAGAGGCACCGCTAAAGTTGGACTACAATTTTTTTATGAGAACTGGTGGAATTTCATTGGGTCCAGCACCCTCTTACTTTCGTTGAGCTCAACCAGTCTTTCAAACACCATGGAGCTATCAATATTTATGTTTGAGAGATTTGAGTTAGTGGTAGACGGAGAATATGGGCAGTTAGTTATTTTAGCATTAGTATAAGTGAAAACTGATTGAAGGAAGTCAGCAAACATGTTAGCGATTATTTTTGGATTACTTGATTCCACATTATTAAGCCTCATTATTGTTGGATATCCTGTTTTGCATCGTTAAGACCAGAAGGCATTAACATTTTTCAGGATACCATTTTCTGTAGACCGAATAAAATTATTGTAGTTAGTCTCTATCGCAATCTTTGACTGAGATCTCAAACTTTTGTATTTGTTCTCGTGAGCTAAAAATCAAGTATCTACACTTTTTGAATGGTTTATTTTTATTTTTTACTAAATTAATTGTTCCCCTTGCAAAGTAGTTACGATAATTTTGGGCAGGGACCTTAGACTTGGTAACATAAAAATCAAACGCAAGGTTTAACACTGTATAAAACATTTCAACTGGGTCGTCAATATTGTTACAACGCAGAAAACTCCAGTCATTAAGCAAATTAAAGTCGGCACCACGAAAATTAAATTTAGTGAATTGCAACTTCCAGTCAGTATCCTTTGCATCGTCTATGCAAAAATTTATTATTAATTGGGGATGATTCCTATCTACATTAGTTAACGGTGACTGGTTATGGGACACTAAGTTATTTAAATAATTTGAAAAAACAAAGTCCAGTATCACTTGATTAAAGTTACAAATGCTATTGTATTGCATTAAATCATGAAAGCATATACAATCAAAAATTATTTGTTCTTTATCATTTTTTGAAGTAAAAATAGTGTTCAGTGTATTGTTAGTGTTAAGTAAATTAGAATAACAATCTCTGTTACTGTATAGTGAAAAGGGTAATGTCTGGGCAGGTATTACTGAAAATAGGATAATGGGATAGAAGTGGAGACATATATTTCTATTTTCTTCAAAATAGTCTGGTTCTAGTTGTAAGCAACAAAAGTTCATTACGATTTTTAATTATTTTATACTGATTAACTTAAAGTAAATTCTACTAAACGAAGGAATTTATTTAAGCCGCTCTGTATATGGATTTTGATAATTGAATTGTATATTTTATGTTCATCCACAAAATTGTTATACATGAAGTAAATGTAAATCAGTTATCATACTTAAGCCTAAACTCATTTTTATGAATTTTGGGGTAGTTAATTTGGTTTTTAGAAAATATATAAACACAGATAATTTATGTGACATAATATCTAAACTGTCCTACCTTCGTTAATATTTTAAAATAAATCTGTTGAAGGACACAATATTTTTTTATCATCAACTTTGTGAAGCGTCTAGAATTTAGCGTTAAGGATATTTTCAACATGTGGGCGACCCGTGAAGTGATTTCTTTTTCAAAGCAGCAGATTTTTTATCATAAAAAAACAAAAGAATATTGAAATAAAATCGCTACAATGCAATTTAATTATTTGTTTTAATTATATATCCAAAGCTCGCGTCTGACGCCCATTTTTGTACCTATTTGACGAACATAAGAACAAGGAAATGTGAAAATGGCTAAAAGTGAGTAGGATTTTTTTCATGATGGCACGACACGAAATTTTATTATAAGAAGATGTAAAATAGCTAGATTAACTTTTATATAAAAATTATTAGGTTAAGCTCAGATCTGATCAAATATTAAAAATTCATCATATGGATGACTAATGCCCTCTACGAACGAGGATACTGAAACTTTTAGACGTTTCGGGACGCAAACTAACCTGGGCGAGCGAAAATGTATTCTATTGAGTACTAACACGACTGAACCGGGGGAGGTTCGGGCGGTTGTAAAGTTAGGTTTTGTTTTCAAAAATTAATTAATGGAAGTTACAATTTAGAATTCGTCTAAGTCAGTTTGGCTAGCGTTTCAGTGTTTAACCAGAGTAAGAACGTTTTTCTTTGCTGTGCTTTCTGCTAATTTTGTCTTGTTTTTTTCGGACAACATTAAAAGTAAAAGGAAAATTAATTTTAGTTCTCTTTTACACTACCAGATCAAAATTGGGTTTACTTCATTAACGACCTCTAGGAGCTTGTGGTTTAAGTATTTTTGAATTTTATCACTATATTGTCTTTTAAGCTTATTAGTTGTAAATACTTTTTTTTTTATTTATTAAAAAGTGTTTTCAGAAACTTGTCTTTTTTTAATCAATAAAAACCATTAACTCAGCCAAATAACATATGGTTTGACCTAACTGATAGTTATTTGAAAAAAATATCTAAAGGTCTCTTTCACTCATTTCACGAAAAATCACTGATTTGTCTAGACCACCTTGAAGTTTCTGCTTCTCTTGTTAAGGTATTTTCCTCTGTATTGGACTTCAACATTCTTTCTATGATTACATTTTGTAATCCATCTTCAGATTTATCGCCATATAAACGCTTTCCGAAGCGATTGTTTAAAAAACATGTTTGGTCTCTTTCCTTTCAAGGTAAGTATGAGGATCTTAAAACCTACTTCTTCTAACTAAGATACTACGTCCTTGAAACCTCTACCTACAATACAAACATTACCTGTTCTCATGATAGTTCTCATACCATCAGGATCTCCCATCACTTTCTTCAAGATACTTGCATCATTTTCAGTACCTAAAAACGGTCCAGGAAGATCTACAACAAACCCATCAGTAATGCAAATAAATGGTGAAGGGTTTCTTTTGATCTGAATATGACTTTCTTTGGTACCATTTATTTTTGCCCTAAGATCCTGACCCACTTATATATGGAGCATTTATAGATTTTAATCTGTAATAGTTAGGCGAAAACATGTCGTAATTATCTGAGAAGTTTATTTAAATAGAAAAAAATATGATTGATTGATATGAGGTTAATTATCTATGTTTGCCAAAAAATGTTAAAAATCTATATTAATTTTTCCTATACTTGACGTTTTTTTAAAGCGCGTTGCGATTCTCGGCAATGTAAATCTCGATTCTCAAAGCCTTTTTTCCCTTGGAAATAAGTCCTAGAGCATAACTAAGTATATTGGCATCTATTTAGCTATTTGCATTTGAGGTTATGTCCCAAATATCTGATAAAAATATTAAAAGATTTTTTAGTGTGTTCCAGCAAAAAAAATCTTTATTCCATGAGTGGTTTTCGAAGGAATGAAAAAAAAAATACACAAAAAATCATTATTCTGACGTTTGCCAAAAATTTTGAACCTAACCTAAAAAAAGATTGCAAAATTAAAAAAATTTTCTTGAGCCCGATTTTCACTCAATAAAATCATGGTTTTTTGCAACCAGAAAATATACCTGTGATTTTTTTCAGATTTTTTGATGTAACATTGCGGCCGTAAAAAAAAGAAAGTCGAAAAACGTGAATTTCACCTCTTTAGACCTTTATATGGCCTATGAGGGGTTGAAAATGTGCACAGAAGCATCTTTTGACATTGGTTATCGGACGCGGTACTGACCGTAGTGAATCACTTGGGGGCAGATTTGACCATCTTATATAGCCTTTCTCCATAATTAGTACAAAGTGTAAAAAAGGGATTTTTAGACCAATTGATTTACTGTAGGACAATTGCTGAGAGATATTTTCAACATCTAATAAAATAGTTTTTTTTTTATTATTTGTTGTTTGGCTGTTTTGTTATAAAAATCAATATTTTGAAAACAGTTGAAAATAAGTATAAGGCATATTTAATAAAAAAATGTCTAGAATTTGTTGTAGAATCTAAAAATATAATGATATACAATGTGTTTCATTAAAAAAAATTAAGTTGATCTTTCTCATCCATCTTGTATAATATTTTCTTTAAAAAAAATGGATTTCAAAAAAATAAAAATTATGGATCCGAATCATTTTTCATCAAATACGCGGTGTTCCATATAAAAGGTTGATCTGCTGCATTATCACAACCCTTTATATAGATACATCCTTTTATGCTCTGCCTGTTTGAAAGGTTTTTATGGCCTCCTCTCCTGGATTCGCGCTTGCGCTGTACTAAAAAAACAAACGTTTTATATACATTTACTTTGCAGTTTTTTGCTTGGTTTTGAGGTAATCGGCATTTATTAGATCGGAAAAAGAGTAATTTCGGTTTTGAGATTTGAAATACAAATAATAAACTTAAATTGCTTGTATATTTTCCGTTTTGTTGAATGACCTTTTATTATCTTTCTTGCAACTTCATGATTCCTCGTTCATAAAAATTTGAGTCTTTATGAACCAAGTGCGATTTAAGGTCATCATCATTTGTGAAAGTTTTACCATTCAAAGAGTTTTGCAAACTTTGAAATAAATAGTACTTAGACGGTGCTAGATCAGGAGATGCGACATCACGTCCCAACCAAGCTCCCATAATTTTCCACGAGTTACTAAAGATGAGTGAGGCTTTGTATTATCATGATGGAACACAATTACTTTGCGACTTGCCAATTCTGGTCATTTTTCTTTGATTGCCTCATTCAGTTTCAGTAGTTTTATTTATTTATTTATTCATGGACGATGTCCATTAACAAATTTACAAACACCAAATACTAATACTAATACAAAGAATTTAAATTAAAATACAAAAATAATAGAACTTAATATCTACAGATAACCATAACAGTAAATAACTACCTAACATCGTAAGTTTATATATAATTACATAATTAGTGCGATGGTATGGAACGTTAAAAGCTTAGCGGCTACGAATTGGCCTGATGGGAGCACGCAGCCCCACACTGGCAAGCAAGGCAGGACAGTCAACAAGGGAGTTGACCGCCTTGTAAAAAAGACGCAGGTCATGATGAGCTCTTCCCACACAAAGTTGTGGAAGGCCTGTCAAATTACACATTAGATCATAATGTTCAATTTTGTTATAAAATTTATAGTGAATGCATTAGCATAAACTTTCTTTGAACACCCTCCACCCTCTGTCTATGAGTTCCACACAGATGAGGCGAACTCAAGGGAAGACCTTACCAAAGAACAGTAAAGGAGTCTCAAGGACTGCAGATACGAAAAATCTCTAGAGCTCCATTTTATAAAGCCCAATATCTTAAGGACATTGGTGGTAATATTTGCTATATGCTCAGTAAATGAGAGCTCCAGATCCAAGGTAACTCCGAGATCCCTAACGACAACAGCAGACGACACAATATCACTCCCGATTCAAAAAACACCCCCCGACGTTGACGAAAGAATCTCACGAATTTGCACTTGGTAGTGTTTAAACGCATTCCATTTCTATCACACCATGCCGAAAACCGGTCAAGGTCATCCTGAAGCAACCGACAATCATTCAAACCTTCGATCATACCCTAGATATAAACAACAATAGATTTGTTTGAAGGCTGTTTATGGTCGGTGGGGGAGACACTTTTTTTGCTGTTTGACAAACATAAACATATTTACTTATCTTTTCTTTCAGTTTAATTGCTTGTCGTGACTTTTTTCAGTGTTTTTAAGTGTTAAAAATTACTATAAATGCGAAGTTTACAATTAATATTAACAAAAAGAGGATTTAAAAACTTATTTTTATTGGTAAATATTGTTTACATATTAAAAATAACAATAATAATAATTTAGGCAACCATATATTCGTACTTTTATGTATTCATAATTGACGTACCGATTATCATATGATACTCGTTTAAATAGAAAAGGATAACATGAAATCGGCATTTCTGTACCAAGAAATTAAATATCTACAGTTTATGAACATTTTTTCAAATAGAAATAAAAATATTATTACGTTATTCAGCATTCAAACAACCGGGCCCTAGTTCTGACGTTATGCTAATTCTACAAGGGTATGTTCGAAGATTCAAACTGTCAATGCCCTTAAACAATTTTAAATCATCAGCAAACAAGAGAAAGTTGAGATTTTTAAAACACTTTTTGACATCATTGATTAAAAGATTATACAGTAGAGGCCCAATATGAGTCTACCTGAGTTCTACCATCAAGATACCTCAGAATCCATTCAAGCAACAAACCAGACACTCCCAAGTTTTAAGTTTGCTCAACTATACGTTGTGGGGAACCCTATCAAATGCCTTGGAAAAGTCAGTGTAACTGGAATGAATCTCCAAACCGCTCTCGAGGGCCTGTGTAATATAGGATATATAGGACAAAAGGTTGACAGTAAACATCTGAATCGATCGTCCTGCCTTGGTAGCAGCTCAAAATACATAACACCTTTGTAGACCCACCCAATTGGCAGCATGATCTTTTTTTGGACGCAAGTCAGCTTTAGATGTGGTTTGTGCTGATTCGTCACGTTTGAACCATGAACCATTCGAATTTTTATCACCAGCGACGGTTCTTTTCAAAAAAGGGTCGGTTTCATTGCACGCGATATACATATAGCAGATACTGGTTCGTTGTATTAAGTGAATATCTTTCAATTCATGCAGAACCCAAATATCGGACTTCTTATCGAGTTCAAGACATGTTAAGTGATTTTCGACTAGAGTAAAAAATCTCCAGAACGGAACTTTTTAAATTAATTCTGACACAGGAGTTCTGTTATGCAATCAACACTACCAACTTCACATATCTCTTTGTGAGCCTTAGCAGCTCTCATTCCTTTATGGAAATATAAAGTAAAATATGCCGGAAATGTTCGTTTTTTTCTTAAAACTGAACCTAAATTAATAACCTCAAATAAAATTATGCACAAGTTGCTTTTGAAGAAATTTAAATGTGACTGATATGAAATGTCAAAAGGGAAAAACTATAACACTGACAGAGGTTCTTTAAAACAATTACAACGTTCTCTATGTGTGACAACTAAACATTACTTGCGGTATAACAGGCTCCAATTATGACAATTAAATATTGAAAAATAAATTAAAAGTAATATAAAACTTTAAAAACTGCTTGCCGATCCGCCACTGGAATTAGCTGTGTTTTATTCATTTTATTGACTTTTTTAAAGCATAATCCAATACACCACTGGAAAATTGTTAATTTTAATAATTAAATTTATCACTATCAGTATTATGTGAAAAAGCGTTATCTAACAGTTAAAGTAAATGAAAGATTATTTTATAGCGAAAGCCTGATTTTAAAAATATATATTTATTTTGTACGAAGGCCGGGTATTACCTATCACATATAAAATATCCCGATTTTTGGCAAGTCTGTATAATTTTTTTATTACATTATACCGTGCATTGTACAGCACCATTCCAAAAATATATTGTTAGTTTATCTTACGAGTTTGGGATTATTTTCTTTTTCGTGTGATTGTTAATTTCTCTGTAAGTAATAACTTAAATAATAACATTATGTTTGGTGATTTTTAACACCTGTTTATGTAATTATTTTGAGTGTGAAGGTGACCAGTCTGGTTTCCGTGCGGACGAAAAGTCGATTCAATGTAAAATACACAACATAGTGATTTCGCAAATAATTTATTTAAGATTAAAGTCTGATATAAGTTTGTTTGTTTGGTGGATAAACGTACAGGTAATAAATTACTCTTGATTTTATATGGGGTGTCATTAACATATGGATTATATAGGAGATTTATCGTAGGTGGTGTGACTATTGCTCTCTTTCAAAACTAAGAGCTAGAAGATTGGTTAAATGAAAAAAGTTTCTACTCTTAGAGGTCATTTTAAGTGTATCGACAGGGTAGCCAAATGTCTTTGGTTTTTTAAGATATCGGGAAAAATGTAAAAATTGACAAAAATTAAGTTCTTAACAACTTAGGAATTAAACTTTAGGTACGGAATTTGCATGATTCTTTTTTGTTTACAAGGTGGTGTCATTGCCTCTTTTATGTGGTTTGACTTTTGAATATTTCTTACCGAAACGTTTAAAAATGGAATCGATTCATATATGGTTTTAACAGAAGTGAAAAGTGCATCTAACAAGTCCAGGTCTACATTGAAAAAAAAAAACGGTCCAGTGTGTGTTTGACACGCATCAGTTAGAGTTTCGTAGAAGTTGTTTTTTCTTTTCTTTTCTATTTTTCCGATATAATTTTATTGTTTTATGCAAAATTTTAGTTTACGTATGATTTTTTTGTTATTTCTTTTTAATTGGAAAATATTAAAATTTCAGAGATTTTTTTAATGCTTTTTATATTTATACTCTATTGACTATATGGAAAAAAAACGAGGTACATCCATATACGATTTTTTGTAGAAAATTGAATTTCCTATCGAAACGTGTTCCTCAAAGGTCAAATTTTTTTTTTCTGCGAAATAAATGCAAAAAACAAAGGGAAAAAAACAAAAAATTTGCAGTATTTTTTTTTTCAAACTTTTGTCCATAACTTTTTTCTGAGTAGATGATATATAGACCAGGGCTTATCTGTAAAATATCGGGTTTTCGTGGATGTGAAATGGAACATGGAGATTTTTGAATGAGAGTCTTCATAAAAACCTGAATAACGATAAATTTGATATGCGTACTTTCAAAAAATTGGGCAACATTGTTTTTATTAATAAAAATATAAAATTAACGAAAAAAAATTTTTTTTACAACTTTTCTCTCGTGTAACTCTGAAGGTATTCATTTTAGAGGAAAGTTGAAGAGGAAAAAAGTTTCGTAATTAAATTTGCCATAAGATAGGGTTAGTCGGAAATCTCAAACTATATTTCCCTTATTGCAAAATAGCAATAATTAAAAAAAAAAGTAGGTTTTTAATCAATTTTTTTCGACCATTTAAATTTCTCTGAAGATCTTCATATGAGAGCAAAGAAAACTTTATGCCGTGATAAAATAACACGCTAAAATTCGTTAGGATCGAATCGATAGTTTTTGCACAATAATTTTGCAATCCGATTTCGTTTACAAAAATTAACCATTTTTCAAGTTTGTTTGAGTCCAAAATATCACGTTAACATATTTAAATTTATTTTCGACATATAGTAGGGAATTCAAGTTGTACAACGCTTTTTTCAGAATCAAAATCGGATGATTTGGACGCCCTCAGGAATTGTTTAAAGATGTTGATATTTTTCCTGATAAACAAATAGATTATCTCGGCGGATTTTCATTGGATTTTTTTTGCAATACATGGTTTAAAAGTACTTGGAAAGACGCTTCTTTTCGTTAAAAAAATATTCAAATCCGTCAATTGGTTTCTGAGATACAAACTCTCAAATTTGGCAGCTTTTTACGGTGAATCTATGAACAATACAGACCTGGTTCTGGAACCAAAAACTTTGTCTTGCCAAGCTCTTTTTTGATACAAATATTTAAATGTTTATGTTATCGGAAACTTTAATAAAAAATGAAAAGAATATCGCCTACGCGCGTGAAAAATGAAAAAAGAGGGGTGGAGAGCTCTCCTTTTAAAATTGAATTCGAAGATTCAAAATACATATCTGAAAAAAATTTTCATTTTCTCGGCTTCTAATGGAACGATTTTCATCATTTTTTTAAAACCGATGTACTGCGAATAATGGAGCTCAAATATAATGTAATGTACTCATCATGCATTCATTTTGTTATGAACAAATGACGTTGTTTATGCATCATACTTACAGCATACTGCGCCCTATAGTATTGGACTTTCCAAGCGAATCTTTGTTTATTAATATAATTAAGCAGACTATAACGATATATATTTACTTTAATTATCAAAATTGTTTAAATAATCATTGTTTAAACAAATTGAAAAAAAAATTGGTTTTAAATTATTTTATTTGTAAAATACAGATAAAAATAAAATAATTATTCTTTATAAATTATGTTAAAAAAGTTCAATAAAGCACTCTTAACACTAAATATTATATTTGAAACTGCTCTATACACATGTCTATCCAAACGCCACACCAGATATTTTTAAGATCTTCGAACAGTAAAATAATCTGATTGAAGAATTTGCCATATTCAGTGGGGTTCATTATGGTTGGGAGATTGTGTATATCCTGCATATATATTTCCAGATTTGGCATAAAGAAAATGACCATTAGCATTTAAATATCGCAACATTCTACGCGAACTTTTTATATGCAATTCCCAGTTAGCATTCCATTCAGCAAAAATGAGTTGTTTCATAATATTCACCTATACGAAAAAATTAAGAAAAATATTTGATTAATCAGTAAATATAATGGTGAAAAGAACACTAATTCAGATTGAAAAACTTGTTTCCAATTGAATTTATTTGCATGTTAATTATACATACCATGTCGTGCACATTTATAAATTACAATTTTTGGGTAACACTGTAACCAGTATCTTTCCACAAACAGGGACACATAATAACTACAGACTAACTCTCTTTAATGCCTATTCTATACCTTTAGAAAGCCAGTTTGAGCAGATGTTTCTTGCTCCCGCCCCACTGCTGATGACATAATCTTAATAGCAAGTAATCTCCAAGAATTGAACGAAATGCTACAACAGCTAAATGACGTATCCGCATCTGTAGGCCTTAAAATGAACTACAACAAAACAAAAATAATGAGCCACGAACAGGCAAACATAACAACACAGAACCAGAGGATAGAAAACGTCGAACACTATTTATACTTGGGTGATGACATTAAACTAGGGAAAAAGAAGAACACAGCTGACATGCGCCGCTTTCGGTAAACTTGCATACATCCTGAAAAATAATTCAATTCCCATAAATCTAAAAAGAAAAGTATATGACACATGCATATTACCGGTGTGTACGTATGGATTAGAGACCATGTCTTGTTGCTTAAAAAGTCAATTTTCTTATGGTGAGATGTATATGCCTGTCCTGTCCTGACGGGAACCAGTGAATTCGAAGCAGAGTCTACAGATGGCGGTCCACTACCTATGGGGAAAGTTTGCACCTTTTCCTGGTAGCTACAAAAATACAGAATTTTTTGAACTCATATTAATTTTGGTGTATTAAATATGTGAAAAGATAACTTAAATTCAATAAACACTGGCTGTATATTAAATGTACATGGTTACCTAAAAAAGTAATGATCAGACTTTAAATTTAATATATGATTACATTAGATTTAATGGAATAAATTAATTTTGATTGATGTAAATTATCAAATTTAATGCATTAGATTTTATAAACGTTTGTGAAATTTGCTTTCAGAACAGTTATTATTTTATCACCAGATAAATATCTTAATAAGAGCTACTAACAAAATTAAAATTGCAATAATACTTTTCACTTGTTAATATTTATGATTTTTTAGACGACAATACTCAACCACACTCATTAATCATGACACAAAAACTTCCCAAGGAACAACGCTTAGCAAGATGGTACTTTGGTGGTCTCGCATCGGCAGGAGCGGCATGTTGTACTCATCCATTGGACTTACTCAAAGTATTGTTGCAAACTCAGCAGGAGGGAAAGTTGTCCATTGTCAAATTGACTGTTAATATTGTCAAAAAACAAGGTTAGTTGTGTAGTATATATTTTTAAATCAATCTAAAGTGAATACGTCAGATGTACACGCTATTGGGTCCGTGTATGACAGCAGCGTCAACTAATGTGTGAACCCAAGTGCGATATTTATGTATATTATAATGGGAATTCGCAATTAACAATTTTATTTTTTGGTTTAAATAAAAGTATATGGGTTTATAAAACAAGTGAAAAGATTTATTCATTATCATTAAATATTTTTATTACTTCAGCTAAAAAAAGTAAGTATAATCTATAAAGAAATAATCAAAACTCATAGAAATTTATGTGACGTAATGTCAAATAATAACGTGGAATAAAAATTATTATGTATTGTATACTTACCCTGGATGGCCAGTAAAACAAAAAAAAACTATTGAACTATGAATTTTATTACTTAAAATACGACTATACATTGGAACTTCTAACACGTGATATGCCAGCGTATTTAATCTTATACATTTATTTCTATGATTTAATTGCCTTTTTGTTACTGGAAATTTATTAAATTTACATTGTTGTTTTTTACAAGTATTTTTACAATTTACAACACAGGAACTCCGCTTGTTCATTATATGGTTTTTAATTATTAAAAAAATTAAACCTTTTTTACGTCAAAAGTACAAAATATCGCCCCCAAGTATTTGAATTGTGCCTAGCTCACGCTAGTACCCACAGTGAATACCCACATGAATAATTTTAGCTTTTCAATGACCTGTGGACATTGATTATAAATTTGATTCTAGTAACAACGCACTACAGCCAGAACTTTCAGCTTGAAGATGTTCAAAATGTTTTTTTGTAATTATGAATTTATTAATAAGATTGCTTGATCGAGAGATCTGACGACAATGAATGTCGCCTAAAGTTCAAAGTTAAATCGAAACCAAAACATGTTTTCTTATTGTTTACAGTCAAAAAATATCAAAAAACTGTGTTAATATTAACTAAATACTTAAAATTTCTTGACATTTGTTCTATTTATTGTTTTTCTTGATTCGAAATACTACAATGTTAGACGATGCCTTATCGATGAGATTAACAATGATGTCTGTGTAAATCTCTGACAATTGGCGTCAGACGGTTGAAAATAAATAATAGACTAAGAAAGGTAGGCCCAGGTATGGAAATATTGACATTAGTGGTGGGTTCATTAACTGAATCGGCTATTTTAGCTCCTTCGTCTAAATAGTTTAATATAATTGGGCGTTATGAGCTTAAATGGTATGTTACTCATCTAATATTACCAAATCTTCCGTTTGATCTATTAGACCAGCGGAGCTAGCATCTGGAAATAATTGTTAGTAGATTTCTGATTACGTAGAAACCTTCAGAATGATAATAGTTATTATGTAGTATCTTATGTCTCATTTTCTTTTTTGGGGAAAATTTTTTATTTAGCAATTAAGATGTGAAAAATAGTTTTTTCGGGTTCTAGGAAAAGCTATTGTTTTTCAGTAAAAATGTTTTAAACAAAAGTTGTGCGCATTGAAAATACCTACAAAATGAGCTAAGGCCCATCCGAATCGGCTAATTTGTTTGTTAGTTATTGCAAAAAAACCTGCTAAAATGGCTCCTCTTCTTTCAATTGTTAATAAACAATAGAAAAATATATTGCATTAACTTTATACTACATCGAAAGGAGCCTCTTGTTACATAAAGCAAGTATGCAAAATTTCAAGTAAAAATATTCAACAGTTTTTTGCATAGTGAATTTGTTTATAACATTTTACGTTTTTTTTTATTGTGTATTCTCAGCGATCTAGAGGTCGTACAGTGATCTGCGGGTGCGCAAATGAAAGCTCGAGAGTTACACTAACAACAACAAAAAAGACCCAAATTAATTGTTGATTTTAAATTGTTGAAACAGATAAACAAAGTTGTGGTTGGTTTTTTCGTTATAAACAAATAAAATAACTCTTCGACAATTGTTGATATCGCAATGCCGATAAGTGGACGTGATAGGTTAGGTTTTGGCGCATATTTTGAAAAAAAAACAAATTCTGTACGACCACTAGAAGTTGAGATAGAATTTTTTTTCAAAAAATCGCTGCTGCGTTGTTTATTATTAAGGGATTATTTAAGTAGGAACCCATAGGAAGATGGTCAAACTATTATATGCAGCAGTTTTCAATTTAATTAGTTCAAAATTGTCGGGAGAAAGTGAGTAGTGGAGGGGGCGTTCTTTCAGTTTGCGGAGCGTGGAAAAGAACGTGATTCGGACGCTTCACGGAAAAATTTGGATAATCTCAGCGAATATTGGTCGTAGAATCTCTATTTTTTTTTTAATATATGGTTTCTCGACGGGATAGAACAATGGATGATATGTTTTTGTAATCAAATTATTGTTAAACATAGTAATAAACAAATTGTTGCATGTGCTTTTCAAACTGCAAAAAAATGTTACAGTGGTCAACAGTATATAACTAATTAGAAATCTTAAAATCAGATTGATTTTCTCGGTGAATACTGATCGTAGAATCTTTTTTTTTTTTTTAATTTGTGGTGTTTTAATGAGATATGAACAATCGATGATATGTTTTTATAATCAAATTATTGTTAAACATATCAATAAACAAATTGTTGCATGTGCTTTTCAAATTTCGAAAAAAATGTTACAGTGGTCAACAGTATACTACTAATTAGCAATATTAAAAATCAGAATGATTTTTAATGTACCGGTAATATTTATGGAGTTATCGCATGAAACAAATTGCGACTGTCATTTGCCGCCAAAAAAAACATATATTACCTTTTTTGTTTATGTTATTGGACGAACATTTTTCACATACAGAATTTTTTGCTAACATATATATTTTTTCTTATATCTATACAAAATATTGTATTCCATTCTTCGTTTCTTAGACACCATTTTCGAAACCCTTATCGATTTCATTATTATTATTACAATTATCATGATATTATCACTTTCATCATCATCATTTTTACTCTCAATCATAATTATTTTCTCCCCTATTACTTTCATCGCCTTTGAAAGTAATATTACAATAATTCGCGATTGGATATTCGCTTACAATATAATCGTCTAATGTAGTTTATTCTGCATCTCGAAAAATAATAATGCTATCAACAAATGTTGCTATTTGTTTAATGCTATATCTCGATAAATATTAATGGTAGGAGTATTAAAAATCAACCTAATTTTTAATATTAATTAATAGTATACTGTTGACCACTGTAACAATTTTTTCGCAATTTGCACAGCGCGTAAGTATGGCAAAACTATAATTATGCATAAAATGTATAAAAGCGCAACAATTTGTTTATTGCTATGTTTAACAATAATTTGATTACAAAAACATATCATCGCCCCCCTCCACTGCTCACATTCTGACTCTCGGAGTAGGTGCAACTTTAAACTATTGCAACATCAACAATTTTGAAATAATTGAGTAGAGAACTGCTGCATACAATAGTATAACCATCTTCCTATGAGTTCCTACTTAAATAATCCCTTAACGTTAATAAACAACTCCGCGACAATTTTTGAAAAAAAAAAACACTATCTCAGCTTCCAGTGGTCGTACACAATTTTTTTTTCAAAATGCGCGTCAAAATCTCAGCTATCGCATCCGCTTATCGGCATTTCGATATCAACAATTGTCTATTTGTTTATGACGAAAAAATTAAACCCAATTTTGTTCATCTGTTTCAACAATTTAAAGTCAACAATTCATTCGTTCTTTGTTAAATAAAAAATTTTCCCCGAAAAAGAAAATGAGACATAATATACTACATAATTACTATTATCATTTTAAAGGTTTCTACGTAATCAGAAGTCTATTAACAATAAATTTTAAAACTCCACCGACCTATATATAGAATTAAAATACTATCGTTAAAATGACGTTACACAACAGTCTGATAAAGTATTAACTGAATAGTTTAATTTAAATATTACTCTTTGGACAAAAAACTGAAACAAAATTAGTATTTTGAAAACTTGGTGCTTGCTAGTTTCTCGTAGGCAGTTTGATCTATAGTTGTTGGTTTTGGTTTTAGTTCTTCCCAAATAGTTATTACGTATTTTCAATTTTATATCATGAAAAAGAAAAAAAATGGTTAGAACATTTGCTTATAAAAGTTACTGTCATATATCAGGTACATTGTTACAAATCAGGTATATCATCATAGATTATGTTTTTGTCACAAATAAGGAACTTTATTTTTTTGGTTATTATAACACATTATCACCAGTCAGGTACATCTCTTTATTATCTATCTACTTTATAATAAGATATACAAGGTGTCTGGGGAAATATGGAAATGTCCCGGATATGAAAAAAACATGTGAAAGGAATACTACAAGTTCATATAAAATTTTTTCCTATAGGCCTCCTCTTTAGAGATATGGGCATCCAAAGAGCTCCAATGGAATCAAGTTTTTTTACACACAATTATTGAACCACCAGGTATATTTCAATTTTTTTTAATATGATGTATACCAGGTAAGACCCTTCAAATTACCATCCAAGAAAGTGTTGTGAATTACTCACAGCTTCACGAACCGACTGGCTATGACACTCATGACCCCAGTTTGTTACACCCTGTTTGATAAGACCTTTGTACAACGTTTTTTGACTTACCTTTAATTGTTGACTAAAAATTAAGTACTTTTCATTCATGTCGCTAATCCTAACCGTTTTCGAAAAAACGTCATTTTATTTACACTATTAGTCCCCTTACTTCTGTTGGGGTGAATATGAAAAAGAGGAATTTTCCCCCGTCACCATAGTTGCAATAAAAAGTTAAACTAACTGCTTAGTTAAAAACTTGGTAAGAGGGTTCAACATGAGTTCCGTTAAGTCTTCTACACTCGCGGCACGACGAATTGAGGACTAATGTATCCGCCACATTATCTCAGCATTGTTCCTTATTTGATCACAATGAAACGTGATTCTCCGTAGAAGTTCCTCGCTACTATCGATCGGAGTGGAATACACCAAGATTTTGAGGTGTCCCCACAGGTAAAAATCCAACGACGTTAGGTCGGGAATCGAGGAAGCCAGGTCCTCCTCTAGTATCCAATGGTTTGGATAGACGTTATACAGGTGCTCCCGCACAGCATCGATGAAATGAGGTGAGGCCCCATTGTGCATGTAATACATGTTTCGGCTGGTTTCAAGTGATAAGTACTCTACTAAATCGTGAAAAGCGTTTTGAATAAATTCCAAATAAAGTTCTCCGTGCCGACAATACGAATGGTCCAATCAAAAAATTATTAATGATTCCTGCCCAGACATTAATTGATTGGAACTGATGATGCGAAACAATATTTGCATGAGGATTTTCATCATCCCATACATGTGAGTTGTATAAATTTATGATACCATTTTTGATAAACCCTGCTTCATCTGTGAAGAGAATGTTAATGAAGTTAGAACATTATTTCGTTGCTGATCCAATAGCCAGTTTGCTAACTGCATTCCACGGGGAAAATCTTGAGGAATCAGTTAATGCACTTTTTTCAGAAGATATGGATATAACAGCTGTTCTTGAAGAACTTCATGTACTATTATGTTCGACGTATTAAACTGCGCTGATAATTTTCGAGTGCTCGTTGAAGGAGTGTCATCTACAGCAGTTAAAATATTTTCATCTTATTGGGGAGTACATACTGTTCTTCCCCGACCAGTATCAGTTCCTAAAATTTCCTAAAATTATGAAGAAATTTAATAATCTTACTTTATTAAATAGAATCTTCTATCATACTTCCTTAGACGTTGGTCAACTCGTTGAAATGTTTTCTGATCTGGAAGAGTACAATTAGGATATCTGTCCTGATATAACCTCCTGGATTTCAAAGCATTGCAAGATGCAAGACCATACATCAGATGGTGTATTCCATATTTCGAATTATTTCATAATTAATTTCACCACGAAATCCAAAAATCAGTAAATTAATAGCCAAGTAAAAAGTCAATGTGTCAGCGATGTGAAAGTTGACAAGTTCTAAAATGCAGGATATTTATTTCTTTCGTACGTTTGCAACGACAGTACTTTGCTTTTGCGAACCTAGGTCGAACTGCAATGCATAGAATTAGACGTGTTTAACTAAAGCGGTAAATTCTAATTTTGGATTAAATTTTTTTTTATCATAAGTTTGAAGATTGAACATTTGATAGGAACAAAAATGTATCTTTTTTAGAAATATGCCAAATACATGATGTAAATAAGATGACGTTTTTTCGAAAATGGATAGGATTAGCGACATGAATGAGGAGTACTTAATTTTTAATTAAAAGTTAAAGGTATGTAAAAAACCTTGTGGAAAGTTCTTGTCATACAGGGCGTAAAAAAATGGGGTCATGAGTGTCATAACTAGTCCATCCCTGCAGGTATGAGTAATTTACAATACTTTCTTGGATAGTAATTTGAAGGGTCTTACCTAGTATACATCATATTTAAAAAAATTGAAGTATACCTGGTGGTTTAATAATTATGTGTAAAAAACTTGATTTCATTGCAGCTCTTTGGGAGAACATATCTCCGAAGAGGAGGCCTATACGAAAAAAATTTATATGAACTTGTAGTATTTTTCGCACGCGTTTTTTTTTTTTCATATCCGGGAGATTTTCCACATTTTGCCGGATACCCTGTATATTTTAATATTTCTTTATAGTCGACAAAGTTGGATGGTATGGAACCCTTGGCACGCGAGTTACACTTGCACTTGACAGTTTTTTTTAAATTTTTTCAGTATTTTCTCAAAAGCTTTTTAAAATATAGTATAATGGTGGGTATTCAAAAACATCCTATAAATGTCCTTTGGTGATATACTTTCACCTTTAAAATACTTTTGGTAATAGCATCACAATAAAGAAAAATACAGATAATTTCGCTGTTTTTCGAGAATCCTCGAAATATTTGCAATTTTTTCAATGATAAATGATCACAAAACTTTGTCCACATTTTGTAACCTGTTGTATGCCAGTAATCACATATTCATAGTACAATTTTTATCAATCAGAAAACATGCCGGTACTTAATGTCTGGTGCTTTATTTTGGTGATGATTTGCAGATTTATTTTCATATTTATTCTGAAAGTCTACAACATTATTATTTAACGTAGTAAAGTCCAAAAGTTTCCTATGACATTGTTTTTTAAGTAGTAAAGTCCAAAAGTTTCCGACGTGAATTGTAAAATAAGTAGAAAATTAAAAACATTTTTTATTGTTTCAGTATAATTACCATTTGTTTCAATACATTTTTTACTGCGCTTTATTTACATTTCGGTATCCGTAAAAATAGTCCGAGGTCTTGTCCTAATAATGTGCTAAAATCACCGACTTCAATTCATCATTTAAGTAAAACCTTTTTCTTCTCAATCTTCTTCGATTTTAATTTTGAGAATTGAGTCAAGAGACATTCTGAAAGTGTAGCCTTGAAAATACATTTCACATTTTTTTTTGGAACAGTCTTTAACCTTTATACATAAATGTAGATTTTTCCCATCGTTTTTGGAAATTTTTATAAGGTACAGTTTGGTTAAATGCGTCTTTATGGCCTCTATAAAATATTAGAATTTCATTAAATGATACAAGTCGATTTAAAACTTATAGCCGATAAGGTAAATCGCTGGGTACCTTTTTAGGGCTCTGTATCTCCGTTAAAGGACACTTTAAGAATTATTTTTCTATAACAAAGTAGGGTTATTTTAACCTCCCCTGTATGCTCACGAGAATATATATATATATATATATATATATATATATATATATAACAATTGACGTTTCGCCCTTTATTTAAGGCATTTTCAAAATTGTTTCTTCCTAAAAATATTTTTTTTTATATAATTAACATTCACATATCTACAATTTTAAAAAACAAACAAGACATTTTAAAAAACAGTATTCAAATTTTTAAAAATATTTAATTTTACCGGTACACACCTTGACATTTTGTTATTCTATTACTAAATAAAATTTAATTTATACAACGTCTACTGAGGATACATGGAATGCGAACGTGTTTTATTTTTTTTTATATTATTTATATTTTACAATGCACAAAAAAACAAATAAGGTATACGTTTAGTTTTATGTTTAAGAGAATATTCAATTTTTGATTCTTATTTGACAGGATCGAATATTTAATATTTTTGTTTAAATTAGGCTTGTGTAAATGTGGCTCAAATTTCCCATATATGTTCTGTCGTTAACAGTGTTTTTATCTTTTTTAATTTCAATCATTTTCTTTATCTGTAATTTTTGGTAATTCATATCTTTGTTTTTTATTATGGTACTGTTATAATTAAAAGTATGTTTTTCGTCCTGTGTGTGTTTGTTTAACGCTGTTGAGGCGTTTTTCGTATATTTATGGCCATTTAATCTGTTCTTCAGCAATTGGCTCGTCATGCCTACATATTTTTTTGGGAGAATTTGTGCAAGGGATCGAATATATTACATTCGATTTATTTATGAGAGGAGTTTTACTTTTTAAATTTTTGAAAAATGTATTTAATTTATTATGTGACTTGTGGCATACGATAATATCGTGCTTTTTTAACAATATATTTTATTTTTTCTGACAGCTCACTAGTGTAAGGTAATGCTATGTATAAGTGTCATATCTAGAAAATTCGATGGATGCGCTATGGAATCACCAATTTCATCTACCATTGCTAAGTTAGTAATGGAATATTTAGAGGAAAAAGTTTTAGAAAAATTAAATTTTAATATAATATTTTTCAAACGTTTTGTCGATGATTGCATAGCAGCCGTACCCCAAAATAAAATAAATGAAATTCTCCAAGAGTTTAACAGTTTCAACGAAAAATTACAGTTCACGTCCGAAACAAAAAATAATAATAAAATAAATTTTCTAGATATGACACTTATACGCAGAAAAAAACAAAATTTTAACTGAAATGGTATACCAAATCAACTTGGTCAGGTAGATATCTAAACTGTTTCTCTAATCATTCAAAAACTCAAAAAAATAGTGTTATAATCGGTCTGTCTGATCGTGCTATCTCCCTAACGTCTCCAGAATTCCGACCAAAAATACTGCAAAAAGTAAAAAAAACACTAATAAATAATAATTTCAACGAAAAGACTATCACCAAAATAATTGATAAACGAACATATAAGTTTTATAATAGCGTAAAAACAAAAAACAGAACATAAACAGCAAAAATATGTAGCATTACTTACACTAGTGAGTTGTCAGAAAAAATAAAATACATTGTTAAAAAAGCACGATATTATTGATGCTACAAGTCACATAATAAATTAAATACATTGTTCACAAATTTAAAAAGTAAAACTCCTCTCATGAATAAATCAAATGTAATATATTGGATCCCTCACACAAATTGTCCCAAAAAATATATATAGTCATGACGAGCCAATTGCTGAAGAACAGATTAAATGGCCATAAATATACGAAAAACGCCTCAACAGCGTTAAACAAACACACACAGGACGAAAAACATACTTTTGATTATAACAGTACCATAATAAAAAACAAAGATATGAATTACCAAAAATTACAGATAAAGGAAATGATTGAAATTAAAAAAGATAAAAACACTGTTAACGACAGAACAGATATGGGAAATTTGAGCCACATTTACACAAGCCTAATTTAAACAAAAATATTAAGTATTCGATCCTGTCAAATAAGAATCAAAAATTGAATATCCTCTTAAACATAAAACTGAACATATACCTTATTTGTTTTTTTTGTGCATTGTAAAATATAAAAAATATAAAAAAAATAAAACACATCCGCATTCCATGTATCCTCAGTAGACGTTGTAAAGATTAAATTTTATTTAGTAATAAAGTAACGAAATGTCAAGGTGTGTACCGGTAAAAATTAAATATTTTTAAAAATTTGAATACTGTTTTTTAAAATGTCTTGTTTGTTTTTTAAAAATGTAGATATGTGAATGTTAATTATATAAAATTATTTTTAGGAAGAAAAAATTTTGAAAATGCCTTAAATAAAGGGCGAAACGTAAATTGTTTTGTATTTTTTATTAAATATAGAACCTAAACCCAAGAAAAGACAAAATAAAGGAAAAATGATTCAAATAACTGAAGTTGGCACTCAGGCAATGTTGCCACGTTGTGACTTAATTTTAATGAAGATTAATCTTAAATTTTATGTCATCTCTTTGGATATCTTGGTAAATCCTACGCTAAGCTAAATATTTTATTGCGAAAAAGAAAGAAATATGTATGTTTGAAAAAGCTAATTTTTAATTTTTTCCAACCTTATCTAATCATCCTGATTTCCCATGAGAGTCTATACAAATTTTTATATTTTTGAAAATTGAATAATCAAAAATTTACTCGGTCCAGACTTAAACTACTATAAAAACTTGATTTTTATTATGTTCTGATATTTTTTATTTAATATGGGTAGCAATTCGACTTTCTTAAGTTGGAAACGTATGGAAAGCCTATTAAATTTTAGTTTTATGGAAAAAAGTTATTCTTTATAAAAATTCTGCATGGTCTAGAACGTAAAATGCAACCATCAGATGTCCAAATTTATTAGTAATACTAGCTTTTACCCGCGACTTCTTGTGCGTGAAATTTAAATAAAATTTTTATAAACAATAAATAATTTAAAAAAGCGGACTACTTCTTTTCATGCCTGTAAAGTTTTATTGAAATCGGTTTAGCCGTTTCGAAGATTAGCCGATACAGACAGACAGACGGATAGAAAAAAGATAACCTTCTCTTCACGCCTGTAAAGTTTCATTGAAATCGGTTCAGTCGTTTCGAAGATTAGCCCGTGCAGACTGACATACTGTCAGACAGAAAAAAATAGCCTATATCACTTCTCACAATCTTCTCTTCATGTCTGTAAAGTTTCATCGCACTCGGTTGAGAGGTTTTGAAGATTAGCCCGTACAAACTAACAGATAAAAAAAAAAGCAGCCAGTATCGCCCCTGACAAATTCTTTTTCATGTCTGTAAAGTTTAATCGAAATCGATTCAGCCGTTTCGAAGATTAGCGCGTAGAGACAGACAGACAAACATACAGACAACAGAAAAAAGTAGCATATATCACTCTTGGTAACCTTTCCTTCATGTCTGTAAAGCTTTATCGAAATCAGTACAGCCGTTTCGAAGATTATCTCGTACAGACAGACAGACACTTCAATTTTTATTTATATCTATAAATGTATAGAACAATTGCTGTAGTTTCTGACACTTTAATTTGCCCATCGAAGGGGTGCAAGTCGCACTGAAATTTTATCACCAACAGCACATGCTTTTATTGGAACAAAAGCCAAATTATTTATTGTGGAAACACACTATCATCATTTAATTATTTTTAGCATACGTCATTTTATTTATACACTTTTCGATATAAAATTTATGAAATTAGCTACATTTCATTATGAAAGATACTGATGAAAGGAAAACTGAAAAGGGAATATGTTGATCCAATTAAGAAATTTTCCACATGTTTCATTGTTACCGGGATATGACAATTGCTATAAAATACAGTGAAACTGTCATATGTGTGATGTTATTCAATGCCGCAAATCTGATTGAATTACGCAGGTCTACAGGGTTCTGTTGATGGACAGCTGAAGGTCATTTCTGAAGCAATTTGTTGCGTAGAATCAGAATCCGAGATCAGAATTGGCCAACACGTCAAGATTTCAAAATACAACACAAATACACAAAATACCGACAGCACAAAACAACAAATCATTTCGAAGAGTACAAAACGGTGAGAAACAGAATCAACAGTCAAATAGCTCAACTGAAGAAAGAATACTGGGAAAAGTATTCAAAAGACATGGAACACGACCTATATGGCGGACAAAAGAAAATATGGAACATGCGGAGGGACAAAAAAAAACAATCAATGAATACGTTCAACTAAATCCAATCGACAGCCAACAATGGGTCAGCCATTTTAAGGACTTACCCCAGGCACCAGCTACAGAAAACAACGTAGACGAAAACCAACACGAAAGCGCAGAACTAACAGATGTTAACATCAGTGAAGCAGAGATGCACCTGATAATTAAGAAATTAAAAAACAGAAAATCACCTGGTACCGATCAAATTACGAATGAGATTCTAAAGTACGGAGGCCTCAGCCTTGTCACAGAGCTCACTGTTCTATTTCAAAAAATACTCCGCACAACGTCAGTACCCAAGGAATGGCGGAAAAACATCACAATTCCGATCCACAAAAGAGGATCAAAGAAACAACCCGAAAACTACAGGGGAATCAGCCTACTGAACAGTTCAGCCAAATTATTAACCAAAATACGGTCACAACGGATCGTAGAAAAGTTAGGGGCGTGCGAAGAACAGCAGGGCTTCCGGAATAACCGCTCTACTATCGACGGTATATTTATTATCAGACAGCTGGTTGAAAAATCTATCGAATACAATAAACCGCTGTTCATTTGTTTTGTGGACTTTACACAAGCGTTCGACCGAGTCAAACTGGAACACATAACAGAACTACTGCGAAGAAAACAAGTAGACGAAGCAATCATACGCACAATATACGAACTGAATTCCAAAAACACCATGGTAATTAAAACAAATAACACTCTAACAGAGGAAATCCCACTATCCATAGGAATAAGACAGGGTGATAGCCTAAGTCCAACACTTTTCAATGTAATCATGGACGAAATCATTGATGAGGTAAAAAGCACAAATATTGGGCACCCAATGGGACACAACACCGTTCAGATTATATGCTTTGCAGACGATGTTGCCTTGACAGCAGATAGCGAGGACAACTTACAAAGAATGCCTTTCCATCTCAATCGAACAGCCAAACAGTATAATGTGAAAATATCTGTGGAGAAAACCAAAGCAATGGTAATAGCAAAAGAACCGGTTAGATGCAAACTAATGGTTGATGACAAACGTATCGAGCAGGTTGGGAAGTTTAAATGCCTGGGAGCACATATAAGAAGTAACATGGCAGTAACATATGACTGTTGAGAGCAAAGCAAGAATTTACAAGGTCTGTGTAAGACCGATACTGACCTACGGCGCAGAAACAAGAAATGAAACAACAAAGACAAAACAAATTATGAGAACCACAGAAATGAAAACGCTGAGAATGATCACGGGAACAAGTTTAAGAGATAGAATAAGAAACGCAAAAATACGTGAGGACAGCGGAGTGGGGGATGTTGTGAAGTGGGTTCAAAACCGTCGTAGGCAGTGGAGAGATCACGTGGAACGAATGGACGATGACAAACTAGCAAAAACCGTGATGAGAGAGAAACCAAACACCAAACGGCCAAAAGATGGAGAGACAGCTGGATTTCGACGTCAAACGAGGATCGATGAGGCATTGTGTAGATAACAGAACTTGGTTCTACCTAGAAGAAGAAGAAGAAGAAGAAGAAGAGTCAAGATTTTGAGATATTTGAGGTTATGTACTCGAAAAATGGATTTTTGGCTATGTACAGATTGCACAAAATTTTTTTGTTCTTTATTTCTGGTGGCATCATGTTACCTTTCAAAATAAGTTATGGAGCGGTTACCTGCGATTTTTTCTTGCAAAGTTCCGGCCATTTTAATTAATGAAATATATCCTAACAACGGCATAAACATTCACATTAACTCTTTAAGTTTTCTACTATATACATTTCTCTTGACCTGTACGTGGGATTTTTTGAGGTCGCTGAGTACAAATATGAAGTCATTAAATTTTTTATTTCCAAGATGGCGGATTTAAAATTGCGCATCAAAAAAAAATGAGATTTGTATCTAAAAAATTTCCCTTGTGGGTTTTCGGAGTTGCTGATTACCAATATTATGTCAGAAAATAGAAATTTTTATTTTTAAGGTGGCGGATTCAAAATGGCGGATCAAAATTTGAAAAAACGATATTGGTCTCTAAAAACCTACTAACCTGTATTTAAAATGGCCGGCACTTTGCAAGAAAAATCCTAAGTGACTGCTCAAAAGCTTATTTTGAAGGGTAAGAGTAGTGTTACATGGTGCAACTAGAAAAAAAAAACAAAAATATCTTGTGCATCCAGCACATAACCTTAAAACCAACCTTAAATATCTTAAAATGATGGGCCAATTTTGACCTCGGATTCGGATCTACGCTTCAAATTATTTCAAAAATGACCCCCAGCTGCCCAACAACAATCACGACCCCATTTTTTGTAGACCTATGTTTGGGACTTTAATCGTTTTATTTTTGTTATTTATAAATAATCAAAGATAGTCGAACTAATGGTGTCAAACTTAGACAGATTTTTAAAAAAATTGATTAGGATCCAATAAAATGAAATATTATTATATATTTTTAATTTGTAGGTTTCCTAGCTCTCTACAACGGCCTTTCTGCCTCTCTTTTACGACAACTAACATACTCAACGACGCGTTTTGGCATCTATGAAGCTATCAAGCAAAGATACAAGACTGAATCATTTGCAGCTAAAGTGGGAGTAGCAGCTGCAGCTGGTAAGAACAACAATAAAAGTATTTAAAAGTATTTAGTTATTGAATACGCGAAATTGTTACTAGTATTTAGTACAAATGAGAAACAATAAATTATCAAAAATTTTAGTTAACTTAGGATTAAGAGACTAATAGAGATTTATAACTGAAAGTGTCGGACTTAATATAAAGGATGTATTAGATTGTTTTCCGCATTAGTTCTCACTAATTTTTATGACCCAAAAAGACACAACATTTTATTACCTTTGTTTTAGGTGCTGCCGGTGGATTTGTTGGAACCCCAGGGGATTTAGTAAACGTTCGAATGCAGAATGACATTAAATTGCCCATAGAAAAACGAAGAAAGTAAGTAATATTGATCTATTTTTGTTTTTATTGAAAATTATAGTAATTTTAATTATATTACAGTCAACTCCATATCATAAAAGATAACGTAGTAAAACTCGATTTTTACTTAAAATTCCACTTTAATTGAAACTTGAATAAAAGGATAATCAACATGTTTCGCTACACGGTAGTTTTATTAAGAATGAATGCAATTTCTTATGTCTAGGTAGGGTAAACGAGGTATTTTCAAAATCTACCTAAAAGTTGTTCACACTGAACTGCTACATAAATTACATTATATTGGGTTTTCGTCTTTAGATGCTAATACGAGGGACGAAATAGGTAAAATAATTCAGAAAAAATACCAAACTCAAAAAAAGAAAATCAATCATCTTATCCAGTGTTCACAACCTTACAAGAAAAAATCTAGTACAAACAGATTTTCAGACCACAAATTTTTTGATAAATTCATTAATTTTAAGTTCTACAGAATTTTGTGACAAAGAAATAAAGATATTAGAAAAAGGTTTTAAACATAACAATAGCCCAAATAATCTGTCACCAAAAAATTTCGAAATATTAGGAGTAGAAACAGAATTAGCTATCAACAGTATTTCTCCATCCTCAATAAATTTTAAATACGAAATCTCAAAAATTATTAAAAGAGAATTTCTAAAAACTTCTCGCTTTCCTAGAGATAAACAAATATTAAAAGCAATCAAAAACAAGTCCATTCAAGAAAATGTTATTTTTACTAAAGCGGATAAAGGTAATACTGTGGAGCTATTTTTCAAAATGATTATATTCAGAAAACGATAAATTTCTTAAACTCAACACACATATATTTCAAAAAAACATCAAATCTGTAATACATAATTGTAAAAGTTTGTTTAATGATAGGGATTTCAATAGACTAACTTTGATGAACCCACAGCCCCAAAACTCTACTCTTTAATTAAACTACATAAAGATGGTTATCCTATCAGACCAGTAGTATTGTTTTTCTCAGCACCTTCTTATAAATTATCCAAAAAACTAATTGAAATTCTAAACAAATACACAAACTTTTCGGCAAAATTTCAAATAAAAAATTTGTCAAAACTAATTAACGAAAAAAAAAACATAAATCTTCCTAACAACGCCAGATTAATTTCATTTGATGTCAGTAATTTATTTCCTAGTGTCTCTATCCAAGAGACAATTTTGTTAGTTGAAAAACTTCTCTCTCTAAAAAATATTAACATAATTAAAAAACAAGAAATATTAAAATTATTAAATGTCTGGAACAAAATTACTTTGAATTTAATGGAACTGTATATTCTAGTGAAGAAGGCTTGGTAATGGGTAATCATCTTAGTCCCTTACTAGCTGAAATATTCATGGATTATTTAGAAGATCTCATAAGCAAACACACAGGCATAGATATGTCGATGATATCTTAATTTGCTTTACTGGTACAGAAAGACAACTGATACATTTTCTCAACTTTATAAATAACATTCACTCTAACATCACATTTACAATAGAAAAATAAATAGATAACAAAATAAACTTTCTAGATTTAACAATATCACGGGAAAATAACTCACATGTCTTCTCAATCTTTCATAAACCCACGCATACAGACACAACCATACACAATTCTTCTTGTCACCCAATACAACATAAAATGTCAACGTTCCATAGTATGTTACATAGACTTATTACAGTTCCTTTAAACCAAGTAAATTTTGAAAAAGAACGAAACATTATTAAACAAATTGCTGTTAACAGTGGATACAACCCACAAATAATAAACAAAATTCTAAATAAAAAATTATACATGAAAGCGTTAAATCTGGTATTTCCCGTAGTGAAAAATAATACAAAAAATTTTTATACGATTACATATTTTGGTCAAGCAAATAATTGCTTCGCAAAATTTCTAAAAAGTTTAATATTAATGTGGCTTTTAAAACCAATAATTCAATTGGTAATATTATAAAAAATAACAAAACAAAAACAAAAAAAAGAAAATAAATCGGGTGTTTATAAAATAAAATGTAAAGATTGCCCAAAGTGTTATATAGGACAGTCAGGCAGAAGTTTTTCAACAAGAATAAAGGAACACTTTAGTAGTTTTTTTTTTAAATAAAAAACAGATTCTCATTATGCAAACCACTTAAGAGAATCTAATCATAATTTTGATCAAAATTTCCAAATTTTACATACAGAAAATAAAGGCACTAAATTAAATTTGTTGGAATCCCTAGAAATAAATAGATTTAAAAACACCGATACTTTATTAAATTGCCAATTAGACCTAAACAACTCTCCTTTATTGAACCTATTTTAATAACCTATTTGAATTACCTGTTTATTATTGAAAAATCCAAAAATGGTTTACCCTACCTAGACATAAGAAATTGTATTCATTCTTGATAAAGCTACCGTGTAGCGAAACATGTTGAATATTCTTTTATTCAAGTTTTAATTAAAGTGGAACTTTAAGTAAAAATCCAGTTTCGATATACCAATGACCTATGAACATCATAGGCTAACAAATCGAATTCTAAAGTTTAAATAACTGTTTAGCGAGTTTTAAAAAACCATTTGGTTTAAAAATTATATTACTAATTAAAATTGAATATTTTGCAACTTTCGCCTTCAAACCCTTTGGGATTTTAAATTCTTTTAAAGGGTTTAAAATACCGCTTTGTTACTTAAGTATTTTGAGTACTTGAAATATTTTTATTAGGTGAGTTACTTCTCAAGAATTTGAAGTATTTCTACTTTTCCTAGTTATTTATTTGAAGTACATCTTAAAATATAGATATATAATGAAATAATGTTCGCGTGGTCTGTTAGGTATTTGGACTTGCACCAATATTAAAATCAAAGTATCATTTTTAAGATGGCGTGGTTTCTGAACTAGTTCTTTAGTCGGATTTTGGTATTTTTTTAAATGCTATGTTAATTATAATCAGTAAATTTGTAGGCTATTGACTGTAACTTTTGCTAAGGAACAAATTAGTAACAACATTTTGATGATTGAATACGTTTCTATAGCACTCAAATATGATAAAATCATAAAGTGTTACTAAATTCAGGGGTGCGTTTTTGAGAACGGGGTGAAAATGGCACTTTTTAAGTTTTTCAAAATAACTCAGAAACTATGCATTTTCAGAATATACATATATTACGATTTTTTTTTTTGAGAATTGAATTTCTTATAGACGCGTATTCTTGGGAGGTTAAAAAATTATTTTTTCGGCAAGATAAACGCAAAAAAAACAAAAGGAAAAAAATCAAAAATTCACAATTTTTTTTTTCAAACTTTTGACCATCACTTTTTTCTGAGTAGGTATAGGTATAGGCATTGCTTTAGGGAAAATAAAGCTGACGTTTCACCCGCTAAAATGAGTTTTCGAAAAAAAATTTCTAGCAAATTTGGCTGAGGTATAGTCATTTCAAAATTGCCACTTTTTGGCAATTATTATCGATTTTTCTTTTACATCATTATCTTCGAATTTTTAATTTAAAAAATGTATATTTATGCAATGAAAGTTAATATTATATTAATTTTTTAATAATAAAACGTGGTTTTTAAATGTACAACAGAAATGTTGAGTTTTGTGTTGAATCTAAAATATTTTCTTCATTAAATAATTAGTAGAGTCACATGAAATAAAAACAAAAGTTTTCTGCTCAAGGTAATACAAAACGATTTATTTTATTTCTTCATTTCTTTAAACTATCATACATTGTCTATATCAATATCTATTTCTTCATCAACATTTTCTTCAATATCCGCATCAGAGATGTCTTTTCGCAGTAGACTCCTGTACATTCTTTGCAGAAAATGGATCTTTTAATGCCTAATTTCCTGCAACCACAGTTTGCTTGATAACCTTTCAAACATTTACATGCAAAGACTGTGGTGCAGATGGCTGAGTTGCAGGAATCGGCATCAAACCATTTTTTGTTGATTTCCAATTCCATTCAATAGCATTTAGTTTGTATCCTTTCCATTGTTGCTCCATATAATACAGCTACGATCGCTTCTGCTGCATTACCTCACACTTCCTCATTTGCATCATCTTCTAAAAAACGTTTACATCTTCTTTTATATATACAAAGTTTAAAAAAAAATATCATGAACTTCTATTTTCTAATATTTAGAAAATACAAATGTGGAATCAGAACAACTAAAAGCCTGAATGCAGTCAAGAAATTCCTGGTATTGTGGGTATTGAAAGCTATTGGAACGGATAAAATTGTTTATCTATTTTTTTAATGCTTGGTTTCAATAAATGTTTTAATATTGATCAGATAACAATACTAATATTATGAGTAGATCCTCATCTTAGTCAACTATAACTACATTAACGGATTGTGTAATCCTTTCGTTTGCGATACTAATAATTAGCACATCTGCATCTTCTTCTGCCTCTGTAGTATCAATATCAGCCATTTTAACTTGATCCGTTAAAAATGTTATAAATATCTTTTTATTATTTTCTGGCAAAAAAATTATCTGACTTTGATCGGTTTCAAATTGGCCTTTATTAGCATGCCAGGAGGAACTTGTTTTGTCCCGCGTAATCTATATGTCTTTTGTGTACCAATAGTCTCGATACTATTGTGATACCCACCAAAAACAACGGTACGATTTTCATAAAAATGTTTCACATGATTTATATATTGTCCACTTATTTCAGCAAAATTCTCGCCTGCACTCCAAATAATTTTATGTAGTAAGAAACCACCATCTATCAAATAATAAATATGATTAATACACTCATCTGCAGGCATGAAAAACTCGTACCTACCTGATTTTTTTATTTTTTCTCATATTATGGCCGTCAAAAATACATACTGGATAATGAGCTAACTCATAATTGTAATAATTTTCAAATTCTGTTTCACGTGAATTGAATAAGAGCATTCTCTTGACAAGAGTCTCTGAATCGACAACAATGATATTTTCATCGCCCATTTTAATTTTTGAAAATGCAGTTTTCAATGATGAAACTTTCATATTCTTTTTGAATTTGATAGTATAATAGTTTCCTCTTATTACTTGCGGTATCAATGCGATTCCTTTATTGTAAGCTTCGTAACAATCAAAATCTTCACTTGCTTCAGTGCTTAAACAAACCAAGTCATTTTTTTGAATGAATGGAGGATGTTATTATAAAGTTAATTAAAATCAAAAATTCGAAGAAAATTATGTAAAAGGAAAATCGATAAAAACTGCAAAAAAGGAGGAAATTTGAAATGGCTATATTTCAGACAAATATGATCGAAAAAAAGTTTTAAAAAATTCGTTTTGACGGGTGAAACGTCAGCTTTCTTTTCTCTCAAGCAATACTTATACCTATATCCACTCAAAAAAAGTAATGGAACGTATTGAATCATCAAAATGCTGTTACCAATTTGTCGCTTATTACCTCATTTTTTTCTTATAGTCAATAACGGCCTGTTGTGTATAAGGCTCCGTTTTTCAAAGGTTCTGTTATTGGGCAGCTGGTGGTTATTTCCGAAGTAATCGCGTCAGGATTTTGAGATATTTGAGGTTATGTACTCGAAAAATTGTTTCTTGGCTACTTTTGAAGTTATGTACAGGATGCACAAAACGTATTTGGTCTTTTTTCCAGTTGCATAATTCAAAATAAGCTATCGAATGGAAATCTACGATTTTTTCTTTCAAAGTTACGGACATTGTAAGTTACAAAATATATCCCAACAACGCCATAATCATTCGCATTAAACCTTTGGAGCATACATTTTTCTACGATATACAGTTCACTTGAAAATTTGTACTTGGAAGTTTTTGGGGTCGTTAAGCACGAATATGAAGTCAAAAAATTGAAATTTTCATTTCCAAAATGTCGGATTCAAAATGGCGCATCAAAATTTACAAAAGTGATATTATTAATTAAGAAATTTCACTTAAGAGTTTTCGGAGTAGCTGATTACGAATATTATGCCAGAAAATGAAATTTTTTATTTTAAGATGTTAGATTCAAAATGGTGGATCGAAATTTGTAAAAAACGATATTGGTCTCTAACCTGAACTTAAAATGGTCTTAAGTTTGCCAGGAAAAAAGTAGCTGATCGCTTAATAGCTTACTTTGATGGGTAAGAGTAATATTAAATGATTCAATTAGATAAAAAAAGACCAAAAAAAATGTTGTGCACATAACGTCAAAAGTAGTAAAAGAAATCGAGTAAATAACCTCAAATATATCAATATCCTGACGTAATGGACCAATGTTGACCTCGGATTCAGACTACGTAGCAAATTCCTTCGAAAACAACTCCAGTTGCCCAACAATAATCATTGTCTCATTTTTTGTAGCCATGTGTAATTTAAAGATTGGTTAGGTTTATGAAATGGCGAAATAAAACACTTCCCATATGCTTGGCCTGAAATTTTACCATTTTATTGCCTTATAAATAAGTGGTCATTGGTATATTCCTAAAATACTAATTTTCTTAAACCATTTAGAGCTGTTGGTACCAGTGGCGGTTCGTAACTGTTTAGACTGGTGGTGCCAATACGTGGAACAATATATATATATATATATATATATATATATATATATATATATATATATAATCATTAAAAAACAACAATCCCCTTACATCATGGTAAGAAAAATTTAACCATGTTTTGTGCTTATCTTACCAATAATTGAAAAGCTAAAAACATTACTCATGTGAACCTTAGATCAATGAATATAGATCCATATAGAAGCGCCGTTTTTGGTTAGAAAGCGTCGCCAGTCGTGGGTACTAGTCTTTACAAAGGTTAATTCTGGTACCCACAAAGCAGATGGCGCAGACATATTTCTCCAAGTTCTCCTCTCCCAGATGAGGTAATGTGAGAAATGTCAATGACAAATGGCAAAATCCCATAGCAGGCATGATTGCCCCCATCTCAGTCACACTCTACTGCATTTACTTTTAGTATAAATAGTCATGTAGCTAAGAGATTTATTTAGTTTTACTTGAAAACGGCTAGAGATAACAACTAACCGAAACGTCGTGATATTCAACAAAAAATAAAGATAATGGAAGTCCAACAGATATCTACTACTTCGCAAGAAACATCATTGTCTATGACCTTCAAACAAACAATTTTAAATTATATTCAAATATTTTTTTTTTAATTACTTGACTGAAAGAGTTCAATTAACAATAATAATATCATTGTTCTTTGGAAATATTTGTTGTAAAGGGTGTTTTTCATAGAGGTATAGAACTTTTAAATGGAATAAAACAAAGATGAATTTTTTAAATTGACATGAAATTTACTTTATTTGAAAGATAACCTTCTGGCCTTATAATTTAAATATGACTTCTGGCATATGACCGCCACGGCTGGCTCGGACGTAGTCTAATCTGTAGGTCCAATTTTCGATGACTTTTTCCAACATTTGTGGCCGTATATCGGCAATAACGCGGCGAGGTGATCAATCGCTTCGGGCTTATCGACGTAGACTAGCGACTTCACATATCCCCACAGAAAATAGTCTAGCGGCGTTAAGTCGCACGATCTTGGAGGACAATTCACGGGTCTGAAACGTGAAACTATGCGGTTACCCAACGTTTTCTTCAATAAATCAATTGTGGCACGAGCTGTGTGACATGTTGCGCTGTCTTGTTGAAACCATAGCTCCTGCACATCATGGTTGTTCAATTGATGAACGAAAAAGTCAGTAATCATGGCTCTATAGCGGTCACCATTGACTGTAACGTTCTGACCAGCATCGTTTTTAAAGAAGTACGGACCAATGATTTCACCAGCCCATAAAGCACACCAAACAGTCAGTTTTTCTGGATGTAACGGTGTCTCAACATGCACTTGAGGATTATCATCACTCCAAATACGGCAGTTTTGTTTATTGACGTATTCATTCAAACAAAAGTGAGCTTCATCGCTAAACAAAATTCGCTTATGAAAATCGGGAACAACGGCAATCTTGTTTTGGGCCCATTCACTGAATCTACACCTTGCTAGGTGATCGTGTGGCGTCAATTCTTGCACGAGTTGGATTTTGTAAGCACGCAAACCAAGATCTTACCGCAAAATCTTCCATAAAGTGAATAGACACATATCCAATTCCTGTGCACGATGGCGGATAGACTGATTCGGGTCTTCCTCTACGCTACGCTCTACAGCAGCAATGACTTCTTCTGTACGCACTGTACGACGTCTCTGTGGATGCGTATTATCATTTAGAGTAAACGTGGTGCGAAAACGTTCCATAGTTAATCGAATTAATTGCTCTGATGGACGATTATGTTGACCGTAAAATGGACGTAATGCGCGATACGTATTTCGACAGAACCATGATTTTCAAAATAAATTTACACAATTTGGAAGCGTTGTTCAGGCGTCAGTCTATTCATGTTGAAATGCCAAACCAAACTAAACATAAATCACTTGACAGCTGACAAAATGGCCGCCAGTTAAAAAAGTGTTGCCAACTTAAAGTTCTATACCTCTATAAAAAACACCCTTTACATATAACAAATATTTTTTATATAAAAAAATGCATGAGACGAGATTCGAATCTATGCTATATACAACGGAAAAATATTTGCTAAAGCGATTGACCACTCGACCATGAATACATTGGAATAATGTAGTAAACATTTTTTTCCCTTGTTTATCTAGAAGGGGGAGGAACTATGGAAGAGAGATACTTGTGGTGGGGGCAGCGTGCGAGAAATATAGCATCAAAACAGTAAGCGCGGCTCGGGACCCAAAGAGTTCCATAAGGACAGCGCGTGTATATGGAATCTATATTTGTTGCTTAGATATTTCAAGAGTCATTGTATTATTCCATATATGAATATGGTGGTCTGTTCCTTTTTTTCGAACAAGTTTCTTCAACTACAAACAACACACATAAAAACAAAAAAGTTTATGTGTTTCTTTACACCTGCTAAATCAACTATTTTTATCATACCAATAAACTTTTAATAAATTTGCGACAGCGAGACTTTTGTCCATTTTCACTATGTTTTTCAATTTTTCCCCGTTCTTTTATCTTCTATTTCCTCTGAAGAGACCGCACTAAAGGAGTTCTTTAAAAACTAATTTTGTTTGTAGTCATAGCGTCAAATAAAACTACTTTTAGTAACAATGCACAAACACATGCCGACGTAGAAAAATAAATATTATGTAAATTACTTAACTCGGTATAAATAACTAAAATTAAATTTAAAATATAATATTTTTTAAAACCACCACGTGAAAACAAAACAAACTCTAACGCTAAAATAAAAAAAATAATGTCACTTGTCGCCCGGTAACAACTGTGTTCTTTCTTTGATTTATTTAATAGCATTCTAGCGTAGTAAAAAAATGTTTTCTTCGTGAATTATATTATTCTACAACCCAAAAAAGTGAATGTGTATTTTGCGGTTTTGCGAAAAAATCATTTTCAAGGAAATCACATGAATCGTAAACTTCAATAGAAAAGTTTGTTGTTGTCGATTATGGAAAATTTGCGCGTTATAAATTGTTATTCTGTTCTCAGACGTTGAAAGTATTAATATGGAGAAGGAAAAAGTATTTGAAAAGGTTTAAAGTAAAAACAAATATTTAAAAAAAATAAGTAGTGGTACTGTGACACTAACCTACGAACCGCCACTGGTCGGTACTTAAAGGAAGATTGAATACCTATTTGAAATACTATATTTCGGATACATTTATTTTTTTTCCCACTTGTACAGGAAAATTCAAGTACCATACCATAAGTACAATAGTCTAATTTGGTATTTGATTTTCCCAAAGTACTTTAACTATCCGCAATTTTCCTTTTAATTACAAAAAGGTAGTTCAAATATTCCAAAAGTACTTAAAGTAGTTGGAGAGTATTTGGATTATCCTTAAAATATTTTAAGTATAGTTTTTGTAGGATTGTTTTAAATATCGGCGAAATGAGATTTTTGGTAGTACGACAGGGTGACTGGGTAAGTGGGAGTGAAGTGACGTACTCAATGTTTGTGTCAAATCAAAGGTGTTTATAAAATAAAATCACGAAAGGTTATGCTACAAGCGAGATAGATTTTCTTCTTTCATTAAAAATAAAAGTTTGTTCAGTGTCAAGCCATATTTATTTTTATCAAACCAAATCGATCATAATTAAATCAAAAACATATATTTCTTTAATTTAAAAGCAATACGACATTAATTGGAGAAAAGGTCAAAATATGAAAAACTACAAGTAAAGAACAATATAAACTCACATAACTACAAATAATATATAAACTCACAACCTCTTTAAAATGCCTGCATATTATGACAGTTCTTTTTCAATAAAATATTTTTTAGTCACGTTTTAAATATTATACGATTACCAGAATCCTTAATATCACCACTTAACCGATTAAAAATTTACAACCTGTGAAATAAATGTATTATGGATATTTGGCGGATTTGTGGATTTCAGGCAATAAAATTTTTTTAATCTAGTATCATAAACGTGTGTCTATCTAACATCATAAAAAATCTCTATTACGATAAGTAAAAACACATATCTGGGGGTTCGCGAACCATCGCTTGGAAAAGCTGAAGCACTTTTGAGCGAACTCAAACAAATATTAAACTGGACTAGTTGATCTTCTGTTATACGTTTTTCAACAACTATCTTTAAATTTACGTACTTCAAAAACCTGTAGATTACAAGTACTATTAAAGGGCTTAAAACACCACTTTATTGCTTGATAACTTAGTACTTGAATAACTTTTTAGTACTTGAAAACTTTTACCAATTATTTATTAGTAACCTGAAATATTTGTTAAACTGTAGAAGTAGGTGTCTGCGCATAATATGGGTACACAGTATTTTACTTGAATCACTTTTACCAATAACTTTAAACTTGAAATAATTTTTGAGATGCAGAGATACTTATACTTGAAATATTCGCGCGCTTTTTTAAGTATTTATACTTTAAATACTTGTTATGAGTATTTGTGATAAAGCCGTCAATACATGTTTGTATTGTATAATGTAATAGTTGTAATAATTTGAGATGGTGTTATGGTAAATAAAGATATTTACTAGTCTTGGTTGAAACTAAAAAAATGTTTTAAGTTGAATGTAACTGTATTTTTTAAATCCTACTTTTATAACACGAGTTTAAATTTTGAAACAATAATCTCTTAATTCACTAACATGGTCCAGCTTTAAAACTGGTCTAAATTGACAGTAGAGGGTTTAAACTTACATGTATAACAATAAATCAAGCACATTTTGAACCTTAAAAACACAGGGTGTCTGGTGGCAGATTTATATTTTTAAATGCGATTATTTTGAAAAGTAATAATAGGTGCTGTAAGGGGGTAGCATCATTCGAATCACAAATCGTGTGGATTTGTCAGTCATGATGTTGCAGTGATCGGGAGAGCATCACGCGTTCGCTGTGGAGGAATTTTTCAAAGACGCTGATCGCTCGTCAACAATTTTCTTCGAAGTTCAATATCCGACGATTGTGTGAATTTAATTCTTTCCTGCGTGAAGAGATTCCGTGCTACAACTTCGACTATGAACAGCCCTCATCCGAGGTCTAGTAGATCTTCAAGGATATCCGCAAATATCGAACTCGTTGAAAGAAGTTTACGAGAAAAATCACGATTTTTGATTTGCAAAAGGATTGCTTCGTTGGGCTTCCATCTACGAAATTTTGAAAAAAGATTTAAAGTTCCATTTTTCAAAATTCAGATTGTCAAAAAATTAAAAGAAAATGGCTTTATTTTACACAAAACAGTCTTGTGAAATTATGTTAGAGAGGTTAGGAGTTAATTCCATTTTATTAGAGTCATGAAAGCCATTTTCATTTACACAGGCATGTTAATAAACAAAACTGTCATTACTGCCATTATATTGCCCCAGGGTAACTGTATGGTACGCTTTGTCTACGAATGAGCTTATTGGCTCTTTTTTTTGGAAAATGCCCGAGGCCAAGCAACGAATGTGAATAGTGACAATTATGGGAGGATGATTACGGATTTTGTTTTGCCGAATCTGCCAGCTTATCCACTGTCCTCATCACGCACCTGATTTAAACAGGATGGAACCACCCTATATTCGACCAGGGCTTTAATGACTTTGCTTCGGAAAGCTTTCCCTCAAAAACTGATGTCGATTTGGAGACATCCCGCTGCCACCGAGTTCGCGTGCTTTAACCCCGATAGAGCTTATGAAGCTACCTGAAAGGGAAAGTTCACGATAACAATCTGCGAACTGTGACCTTAAAAGAGAGCATTTGTCAAGAAATCCACAACTTTCAACCCTGCTTATTGCAGAGTGTGGCGCGCAACACGACTGAAGGCATTTGGATGACATATCTCTGTTTAAAAGTATTTTTATTAAAAAGACATATTTAGTAATTAAATTTTTATTTCATTTTGAAAACATAAATCTGCCACTAGACATCCTGTACAAGGTTAAAAAATTATTTTCTTTTATTACTAAACCGACTAAAATCGAAAAAATATAGACGTTCATTTGTTGACAAATGTAACATAAATTATAATAATATCATAACCAAAACAAAACTGGCAATCTAGAAGATCTAATTTCCATGGCAACTAGATTGGGTCTAAGTCTTAAACCTTCTTAATGAATCTAACGGTTAATGTCTAATTTGGTTAAACCTAGGTGTGAACCTCACCATGTTTTATGAAACTAGCTTTAAGAAAATGAAATATTGCAATTAAATTATAATAAAAACTAACTTTTTATTTTAGCTATAAACACGCAATAGATGGTTTAATTCGAGTATACAAAGAAGAGGGCGTGAGAAGGTTATTCAGCGGGGCAACGACGGCATCATCTAGGGCAGTACTTATGACCATCGGGCAACTATCATTTTATGACCAAATCAAATTGACTTTGCTAAATTCGGGATATTTTGAAGATAATTTGACAACGCATTTTCTATCTAGTTTAAGCGCGGTAAGTATTGCTATACAACCGTGGATTATCAGAACTGTTGTTAAATTAAATGTCCAGTATTATTATTATTATTAACATGTTAAATTTTTGTGTGATTTGTCTTTTTGTCTTAAATAAAAGGTAAAAAAGTCCTATCAATAGAGCCCCCGCAAAAATTTTCATTTGAGTTAAAAGAGAGTAATTTTTTTGGCAATTAACCATTTTTGGAGAAAAGAATTTTATCTCGTGAAGCTTAGTTCAAAAAAGGTCCTCCAATTTTTACATTTTAACTAATTGTAAAACGTGGCAAATTTGCAACGTCTTTATTTTGTGGAAAAATTCACTCTCTTCCACACCTCTAGTGGGAAGTAGAGAGTTGTCCCCAGTAGTAGATCAAAATTGACTAGTATATTCATGCTATTGTTATAAATACAGGGTGTCCGGTAAGTATCTCCTAATTTCTCGGGAGCATACAATGGAGGTAAAAATAGCCCTACTTTGTCACAGAAAAAAAATCCTAAAGTGCCCCTTAACAGAGGTACAGAGCCCTGAAGGGGTACCCAGCGATTTACCTATCGACCTGTATAATTTAATGAAATTTTAATATTTTATAGAGGCCGTAAAGACTTACTAAACCATACTATAGTAGATGTTTTAGATCATCAGAGAAGTGGACTTGCAGCCACACACGCTGGGCCTAATTTTTGACAGGTGTCATTTTACAGAATTGAAAACTGATTTTTTAAATACTTTGGCCATTCCTCTTCAAAAAAGGCACTCTTAATTTATTTCGATAAAACTGTCGATTTTTGAGATAAATCGTTTTTTATGCGAAACACTTAAAAGTTACTAATGCTAAACACAAACGGGTAAAAATCAGGTTGTTATTGTTAATAAGTTCTTTCTCGTTATTGTTAATACTTATACAATAAATTACTATTGACGGAACTTGTCAAAACCGCCTTCAAGTAAAAATAATTTTTAAAATGGAAGAATATTCTTACGCAGAGTATACTGATATGCATTTAATTTATGGTGAAGCGGTGTTAAATTCTTTGAAGGCAAGAAGACTTTATGCTGAAAGATTTCCAGCTCAAATATTGCTAAGTTCAAAAACCTTTCAAAGGGTTGATCGAAGCCTAAGGGAACCAGGTAAAGGATGATTAGAAAATAATTATTAGAGTTAACGAATTAATTTTTTACATAATTTATTCAGGGTCATTTTTGCCGCGACGTGGCGGTGAGGGCGCTCGCAGGGGAGCACGAGACTCTCACGTAGAGGAACATATTTTGCAATATATTGCTGACAATCCTTCAAACAGCATAAGAAAGCTCACGGCACAAAACAATGTTACAAAGTGGATTGTACGTGAAACTCTAACAGAACAGTAACTTCACTGCACCACGTTGAAAAAGTACACGCTTTGTTTTCAGATGATCATCCCGCAAGACTTCAATACTCCAACTGGTTTATACAGCAACATAACGTAAACCTAAATTTTTTTAACCTTTTTTTTTCCGATGAAGCCGATTTTACAAGAGATGGCTAATAAACTCACACAATTTACATTTTTGGACTTGTGAAAAATCTCACGCTATAATTCAAAATAAACCCAAACAAAGGTTTATTGTAAATGTGTGGGCAGGCATCATCGAAAATAACCTTATAGGTCCATTTGTTTTGGAAGGAAGACTTTTACTTCTGGGGACACCTAAAAGAACTTCACCGCCAGTTAATACTAGAGAAGAACTACTAGCGAGAATAGCATAGTATTCAAAGTCCATAGTAATGTAGGAATATTATTTGCAGTGAAGCGGGAAAATATTCGAAGAACAAGAAAATGTATTTTTGCATTTTAATAACATTGTAAATTAATTGAGCCCCAATCAACCCTTTGAAAGGTTTCTGCACTTGACAATGCCTGAGCTGGAAATCTTTCAGCAGAACATTTTGCCTTCGAAGAGTTAGGCAGCACTTCCTCATAAATTTAAGCACATCAGCACACTCTGCGTATTTTATTTTTATCTGTTTGTGTTTGGCATTAGTAACTTTTGAGTTATTCGCATAAAAACCGATTTATCTCAAAAACCTCCAGTTTTATCGAAATAGAATAAGAGTACCTTTTTGAAGAGAAATGACCAAAGTATTTAAAAAATCAGTTTTCAGCTTTGTAAATTGACACCTGTCAAAAATTAGGCCCAACGAGTGTGGCTGCATGTCCGCTCCTGACTTGTCTGGCGATCCAAAACATCTATTGTAGTATGGTTTAATGAGTCTTTATGACCTCTATAAAATTTTAAAATTTCATTAAATTATACAAGCCTATAAGGTAAATTGCTGGATACATATCCATTTAGGGCTCGGTATCTCCGTTAAGGGACATTTTAGATTTTTTTTTCTATGACAAACTACGGTTATTTTGACTTCCTCTATATGCTCCCGGGAAATTAGGGGGTACTTACCTGATACCCTGTGCATACATACATGACTCAGTCAAGGCAGCGACAGACTAGATAAAAAATGAGAGGGTGCGAAGAATACCTGGAGTGGACAATACCTGAAAAATAATTATGGCAACATATAATGTAAAAACGTCCAGAACAGACGGAAAGCTTCTTAAATTAGAAATATAAATTCGAAATATGAAGAAAAGAGGCCTGTATACAATTAAAAGCTTAACGCAAAATGATAATAACATAGCTGGGGTAGGATCCGTTGTCAGCAAGAAAATCGTAGATGAAATACTTGAAATACCTCGAATAACTTACTTCATATTTTAAATATTAAAAATTATACAGGTTTACGCCCGAACTTCATACTGTTTTAACAAAGATACCTAGAGAAAGTTTTTATGAATACACATATTTGAATAGAGTGATAGAAGCAAAGCCTACCGTTATATGGATACGTGGAAAGAGCAATACTCAATACAACCTTAAGCGATGAAAAGAACATAAGATGTATTAGACAGCGAACTGTTCTGTGATAATAGATAAATGATAAAATTATCGACCGATATCGCTCATCTTGTCATTTAGTGAACGATTCGAAAAAACCGTATAGTCTAGGTTCTTGGGGTTAAATCAGTTTCCTAGCCCCCGTCAGTATGGTCTTAGGTGAAATTATAATACAACTACTGCCTGATTTGCTTTGTTGGACGTGGTGTACCGAGAGGTGGATAGGTCGGAACTGGTGATGGGTCTATTCGTTGACCTTACTCGTGCGTCTGACGGTGTGGTTCCGGACATCATGCTTGCTAAGTTGGAGGCAATGGAAGTTCGGAGATTGTGCAGCATAGGTTTACTCATTTCTGACAAGATCGACAGTAGTTTTTCTTTTACACGGGGACTTTCTGTTGGAATTCCGCAGAGCTCTAATTTCAATCAGAGGAAAAGAAAGTATATGTAGAAATAGTTTATTTCCTGCAAATATAACTGTGGTCCTCTCTCCATACGCGTTTCGACCCCTTCGTGGTCTGGTTACTGGAGCTGTATCAAACCGAGAGCAACATTCTCAGGATATTAAAAACCTGCCGTCTTACATGTTGGACTGAAAAATATCGCCAGTCGAAACGACATCTATACATTCACCGGAGTAGTGCGAAATTTTAAAAGTCAAAATTTCAGTAACAAATAAATAAATTTATGCCGTGTTTAAATAGTTGCCTATATGTTATTTTCCTTTCAAGCAGAGAAAAAAATATATAGAAACAGTTTTTTTCCTGTAAATACAATTCTGGTTCTCTCTCCATATGACGAGATCATGAGGTAGTTTTTTAAGTTTGCTGAATTCTTTTCTAGTTCAGTAAGAAAACAGTAATATGTGCCTTTCTTGATATAGAAGGGACTTTTGACAACACTTAACCCAAGGCAGTTAACAGTGCACTTGCTGACAGAGAAGTGGACGAAACGACATCCAAATGGATAGTTCGACTTCTTTCCTCTAGAGACAGAGATAGGACAGGACACTATCGCCCTCTGTATCACCAGAAGTAGGGGGAGTAGCTTCTCTATTTATGTGGAGATTAATTGCAGATCGATTCCTCTGTGATCTGACTGACTTCGGCATATCTCGTCAGGGCTATGCCTAGTTATCTTGATCATGAGGAGTAAATTTGAGAATACCTTCTGTCCAAAGAGGGCTTGAATATACCAAGGAATGGGGCTAAATATCAACCTCACCAAAACCACCTGAGTATATTTCACAAGAAAAAGAAACCTCAATGTGAAAACCATTAAAATGAATGGGAACGTTATTGAGTGAAAGTCAGAGGTTAAATATCTGGGCATGACTCTAGATAATAAACTTCTCTGGAACAAGTACGAAAATGAAGTAATCCACAAGGCTACAAAAGCCTTGATGGATGATGGAAATTTTACAGGAAAAAATTGAGGCACCCAAACCCAAAAACTTTGCAGTAGATGTACACTTCAATAGTGAGACCAGTCATCACATATGGGGCATTGATCTGAAATAAAAGAACCAGTCTGGCCAATACCAGAGTCAACCACTCGAAAGTTCAAAGACTGGCATTTGCTTGTATAACTAGGGCAGTTAAAACCTGCCTAATGCCCGCCATGGAAATAATCCTAAACCTTACACCTCCACATATCCTTATGGAGAGTTTGGTGGAGAGGACAATTTATAGGATGATGAGAGATGGGGTCATAAAACGAGGGCCCAATCTTTCAACCAGAAATCAATAAATCTGGGACATACCCCAAGATGAAATGGAAACGAAGTTCAACTTTGTGAAAACATCATTGAAAAACTTAATAGATGGTTCCAAAACAACTGAGGGTAAGATACCAAGCATTTTCCAGGCAGAAATACATACCATTATTAAATGTATTCAGTTTAGCAAAGAAAAAACTATCACGTACAGGAGATTATCATCATGTCGGATAGTCAAGCGGCCTCAATGTGCTGAGTTCTCAAGTAATCAGTTTCAAGATGGTCTGAGAATGTTTAGAGGAATTAAATTAATTGAGTAGAAATAATAAGGTCACCCTCATGTGGGTACCGGGACATACGGTGTAGAGGAGAATGAAATAGTAGACAGGCTTGTGAGAAAAGAGGCTAAGACACCATTTCTGGGGTCCGAGCCTTTCTGCGGAATCAGTAGCAGTGAAATGCTGGAAAAATTAAAAAGAGAGGAAGAAAGCAGGAGTTCCAAATTGTAGGACGGAGCTGCAAAGATTGAGATAAACGAAGATACTTCTTGGGAACTATAACCAGAAAGGCTTCAAGGAATGCATAAGCCTAAGTAAGAACCATCTCAGAGTTCTAACAGGAATCCTGACGGGGCATTGTCACCTGTAGGAACACCTCAAGAAACTGGAATTGGCGAAAAGAGAAGAGTGCAGATTCTGTGAGGAGGAGGACGAAACCTCAATTCATATCCTTTCAGAGTGCAAGTGCTTTAGAAAACCCTCGAATGCGGTTCTTGGATGTACACCAAATAGAAGAAGGGCTTGGCCGCAGTAGAGAAGCACAATAGATCAATTATGTCGCAGTGTACAGATTACTAATTATATGTACATACATACATATTATGGCAATATAGATTAGACCTAATTGCAACATTGCAATAAAAAGCCTACTCTAAAACGTTTATCACGGAGTCTTCCTTGTGCAGTAAATTTTACGAGCTTTTTTGATAAGAACCACTTTTCCCTAAAACTTAGTAGTGTTCGAGATGTGTGCAAAAGTTTGAGTTTTACCACCATTCATCCTCTATAGGTTAAACAATTTTGCGAGTGTATTTCTTAGTTAAATTTTAAACAAGAATGAAAGTGAACACAAAAATATAGCTTGTTAATAATTTTTTATAGTTAACACTTAGTTTTACTAGGATATAAATAACAAAATCAAATACATTTTGTTCTTGCGTGGAATATCGCATTTTTATGGTATAAAAAAGTTGTAAGACTGCGGTACCCCATTTGATAACACACCGTTTTGTGATTTAACACTGAACAAAAATATATAAGCTTTGAATTTTTGTGATTTATTCAGCGGGATGGCTTTGCTTACCTCTATTTTTCTCCTATTTTTTTGTAATCTTTACCTTACTATCCTATTTTTTTTTCTGTTTCACAGGGCGCCATCGCCACCTCTCTAACGCAACCTCTGGACGTCCTGAAAACCAGGGCGATGAATGCAAAACCAGGCGAATTCTCTTCCTTGTGGGCTATCGTAGTTTACACGGCGAAACTGGGACCTCTCGGGTTCTTTAAGGGCTACGTACCGGCATTTGTGAGGCTTGCTCCTCAGACTATTCTTACTTTCGTTTTCTTGGAGCAGCTAAGATTAAATTTAGGTTTTTATCCGCCAGAGCTACTGGCGCGAGAACTTAAACAATAGGTCTTAAGACTTTTTTTAGGCAATTATATATTTGTAATATGTTTCTTTTTGGGAACATAGTAATAAACAAGGGTTTTATAAGAATACTATCGTGTACTTTGTATAAGTATTGGCACTTTTTTACAGCAAATTTCTACCTAGTTTAACAAAAACCAGTTTTTGAAACTGTGTGTGTACTAGTGATAAATAAAATATACCCAGTCGTAGATTTAATAAGATATGTTAAGAGCAGCTAATCTATTCAAATGAGAAAAAAATGGAAATTTAATATTAAAAGACTTTAATATATATATTTTTTAAATTACTCTCTAAACATTTTTCCGAAGAAAAAAATTGAGCTGTGTAATATTTTCTTATGAAAGCAAAATTGACAAATGTAAAAACATCTTCTTTTGAAAAAAGATGTGAAAAACTATATCCCATTTTAAAGTTTCCACTGGATTACCTCATTAACAACTTCGATCTTGCGGTAAATTTTAGTGACTGCCAAGGTCAACTTAATGTTTTTAAATGGAAACTCCTATATCTTATATCGAAAATGCAAAGAATATTTAATAATATTAAAGTTTCAAAATGACTTTTAGGGACATTCAGGAGGGTAAATAAGATATATTCAAGGTACTGAGAGAACTCATCGATTTGACAGACAAATGACGTGAAAATGACATCTGTCACATGGTATAGCGAGTTAAAAATTTCCCTAGATCAGTAAATGGTTGTTGTGTAACATATTAGCCCAAAGTCACTGAAATAGTTATTTTAATGCAAAGTTTTTCCGATACTTTATTCTTTTATGTTACCTTGTTTAAAATGGGCTGCTTAGAACCCTGCTTCTAACACGAGCAGGACATACACAGGTTTTTCCATAGGTTATTGTAATAGTTTTTCTTTAGTTATACTTTTCGAAGGACCATCAAAGTTTATAAATAAAAGAGCACCATAGCTGATTTCCTTGGTATTTATTAAAAACAGTAAAAAGAAGAATTATAAAAATGGTTATTTACAGTATTTCTCTTGAAATCGTACAATGCGCCACTGCACTACTTTTTTACTTTACATTTATACTATTTCACTTTACTTTTATTCCATCAAATCTACGAGAGAGGGAGAGAGATTTTACTAATACAGGATTGCACACACCGTGCCTTTGTTTCCAGAGATTTACAACGAGCGTTTTCTTTTTCAACTTGAGAGAGCGAAATATTTCTTTTCTTTTTTACGCGAGCTGAGAGAGTTCTTATTACAAGAGCTGAGTACTTTCTGACCCTTTTTTCTGATGAGGAGAAGATATCTCTTTTTAATTCGTATTCACGTCCTTTTCTATCTTAAAAGCACCCGATGGCTGATAAACTGCCAATTACAATTTATCTTGACGATGCCGAAAGTATCGGTTTATCTCTCGGTTTAATTTCACCGGTGTTCTGCCTTTACTGCGGCACGGATCAAATAGATCTAGTAAATCTGGGAAGTAAAAAAAAATTAAAATATGATATTTCAACTTGTTTAAAGGAAATCAGCAACTTTTAAAAAGGTTTTAGAATAACATTTTCTTGTGAATGTTATAGAGAGTTTTGGCATGACCAGATTTATTTATTAGATTTAATTAGTGGAATTATCTACTGACCCCGTTGTGAACGTTTTCACAACATACCTATTTAATGTTTTTAGATGGAATATCTAAGAGGCGATGAAAATTTAAGTCCGGTCCTGAAGTTATATAAACTGGTAAAAATTATATAAACCAGGACCACTCAGGCCTGTCATTAATCACATTTGTCTTGTTTAAGTCTATTCAGTATTTTATATGCCGCTGTAGAACATGTGAAGAAAAACTTTTTTAGATAAGAATTGTGCGGGTTACATTATATTCAATGTCAACCTTGAGTTGGACCTTAAGTATTTCAAGGTCAAGCTAATTTTTGTAGTGGTCAAAATCATGTCAAGTTAGTGGAGATATTTTCAAACACTTTGTTACTTGAATAATTGGTAACCAATTAAAATAATGGAATTATTTTTGAGAGTTAAAAGATCTTGCTTCTGCAAGTTGGAATGACTCCTAACGGTCATTTTGAAATCATAACATTAAAAATAAGGCAAAATAAAGTTGACCTGGTATAACCTGTGGAAACCGATGCTAAGTTTAAAGCAAGATCACACAAATTCGTGCTTGTGTATGGAGATTTTGGTTAAGTTAGTAAATTTTTGTATATCAAAAAAATTCACCAGAAAAATATGAACAGAACATGAATTTTTATGTTTAGATTATTTTTCAAAATAGTGAGAAATGAAGAGTAAATTTACAGACATTTTTAAGATCTATGAGACAGAATATTGCCCTTTTTTTTAAATATGGACCAAATAGACATGATTGAACTTTATAAAAAAATTTATTAATATTTTTTTCTGTTTGTCTTATTTTATTATTTAAATTCTATGAAATCAAAGCGACAGTTAAAAAAAAAAAAATAAAAATTAAAAGAAAAAAAAAAATTGAACCGACTTTTGAAAAAAGCGATAAAAAGCGAAAAATAACATAGAATATCTGTGGAATATATTTTTTATTTCTGAATATATTTAACAATAACCTAACAAAAAAATATATAATCAAAATATTCGTTTCATTCATGATACCTTGGAAAATGTAATGAAGTTTCGCAATCTCTATACATAAGCAGAAGTTTATAGGACTGTGTGCAAGTATAGTGTATGCATATTTACGCGCGTGGACCTTTTAAAGATGGTACCCAAAAAATGGTTTTTATTTGTCTAGAACCACTCTGGCTGCAGTTAGCAATAAACTTTTCAAAGCGGTTTTTCTCGAAAATCGTTTATTTTGCGATTGTTCGCAACTTCGAATATAGCCTAGTAGATCTCAACAATCAATATGGTTGGAGAGAGAGAGAGCGTTTTTTTTTATGTTTGACAGACCAAAACAATTTTTTTTTTGTTTTTGCCTTCAGTTTTTTTTTTGACTATTGTGACTCCTTTAAGCATTTTTAAGTGTTTAAAAATACTCTTCTCTGTCAGGCCTTTTATTACGAAATTTTTTACTGGTAGCGAAGAAAAAAAAATTATCACCGATATTAATAATTGCAATGAAGTGATTTCAGATAAATAAAATTCGAAGTAATTTTTGGGTATCATCTTCAAAGGCACTAAAATGCATTTTCGCACATATATTCATATAAACCTGTTTTAATAATCTTTGTGTAGTAATACACATTGAAATATGGCAAACAAAGAGGAAATATATATGATTGTTCCTCATACAAAAACTGTCACTCTTCATATACAAATGAGTTGAGATTGATTGTCAATATATTTTAATGAATACATTTATTACAAATATATATTAGAATACAAAAATTGTAGTTTTAGATTAGAAATATTTAATTTATTAAGAAGTAATTTTGCTAGTAATATTTATACAAATGGCCTATAAAAAATACCCGATAGTATTCTTATTCAGAACGGAATTTATAACGGGTTTGGATGGTGAAAAAGATTTTATTTGATTGTCAAATATTTTTAAATAACAATATTACTGTTTTATATTGTTAACGTATTTTTTTTTAAATTTTTATTTAATTATTGAAAAGAGTAAGTTCTATATTGTTTATATATATAAATAGCTAAGTGGTTTCTTTAATCATCAAAATTATTAGGATAAAAAATATTTAGAGGTGTCCGGAAACAACAAAAATTAAAGGTGATAAATCATTTAGGAAAATGTCAAATTTTCAATGGTTTTCATTTACAGGTAATCTATTTTTCTTTTAATTTTTACTTAATTTATAACATAAGAACTAGTGAATGATTTGTGGAAAATATACGGGTTTAAATTAATTACAAAAACATTTTGGACCAGTACAAAACAGATATTGATAATCTGGCATAGTAACTTTTGGAAGTTGGAGGGAGTAGGAGCAGGTAAGACTCTGAGTCATATATAATAATCAGAACATATTTAAAATATTTATTCGCGGAATTTTGTGGTAGCCGATTACGAACATGAAGTAAACATTATGGAAATCAAGATGACGGCTCCAATATGGTGGATACATTCCTGACTTTCTCGATATAAATTACGTAAATGTATATAAATAAATAAAGTAAATTATATATATATATATATATATATATATATATATATATATATATATATATATATATATATATATATATATATATATATATATATATATATATATATCATTTTTCTTTATTTTGTCTTTTCTTGGGTTTAGGTTCTATATCTAATAAATACACAAAACGATTGACGTTTCGCCCTTTATTCAAGGCATTTTCAAAATTCTTTCCTCCTAAAAATATACGATTAAATTACATCACATAAAAAACATATTAACAATTTCGAAAAACAAAAAATATTAAATTTTACCGGTACACACCTTGACATTTTGCTGTTCTGTTACTAAATAAGATTTAAATTTTACATCGTTTACTGAGGATACGTGGAATGCGAATGTGTTTTATTTTTAAAATTTTTTTTATATTTTACAATGCATAAAAAAACAAATAAGGTATATGTTTGGTTTTATGTTTAAGAGGATATTCAATTTTTGATTCTTATTTGACCGGATCAAATACTTAATATTTTTGTTTAAATTAGGCTTGCCAAATTTGAGCCACATTTACGCAAGCCTAATTTAAACAAAAATATTAAATATTCGATCCGGTCAAATAAGAATCAAAAATTGAATATCCTCTTAAACATAAAACCAAACATATACCTTATTTGTTTTTTTATGCATTGTAAAATATAAAAAATATTAAAAAAATAAAACACATTCGCATTCCACGTATCCTCAGTAAACGATGTAAAGTTTGAATCTTATTTAGTAACAGAACAGCAAAATGTCAAGGTGTGTACCGGTAAAATTAAATATTTTTAAAAAAATTTTAAAGTTTTGAATAATGTTTTTAAGTGTCTTGTTTGTTTTTCGAAATTGTAAATATGTTTTTTATGTGATGTAATTTAATTGTGTATTTTTAGGAGGATAGAATTTTGAAAATGCCTTGAATAAAGGGCGAAACGTCAATCGTTTTGTGTATTTATTAGATATAGAACCGAAACCCAAGAAAAGACAAAATAAAGAAAAATGATATATATAATCTATGGTTCAAGAATCAAGAAAATAAATATATATATATATATATATATATATATATATATATATATATATATATATATATATATATATATATATAGGGTGTTTATATAATACTCCGGTATTTGAGTATCAATCGTTAAATCGAAGAAAAATTTGACAGGCGGTAAAGAGGATAAGAGAGATAAAATAACCCGAGCTTAGACGTCCCACAAATTTTTAGAAAAGAGTAAAGAACCGTGGTGTGGTTATTCAAATTTAAGTGATATATTTGTCGAAAAATATTTAAAATTTTGATAATCTGGCAACGTCGCATTTTAAAGCAATATATATATTTATTGCTGCATTAAACAATAAATTGAAGGGTACACCTGTCCCCCTCATTGTTAGGTGGCTGCATATCTGCAGTACACTACTGACTAAATATTGCTCTGCAGGTGTAAACATCGGTCACTAACGCCATTGGGTGGGAAGCATGAGGGCTGCTGATGGGATGATGCCGTATAGTCTCACTGCGAGTAATTTTCTTTCCATTTAGGACAGAGCAATGTTCAGTCGGGAATGTATTGTAGATATGCAGTCGCTTGGCATTGATATAGGTAGATTACTCTTCAGTTCATAGTTCTACGAAGCAATTCAGTTAGACACTTCAACTTTAATATGCGCCTACCGGAGTAGACGGGAAAATGGCTCGAGTGGGAAGATAAGGACTCCTATCTTTGACAGTCTACAAGACACCGCGTCACACTGATGAGCCTATTCATGATAGGGGAAAAGTCGGGCCAGCATGCTCTACTTAGAGCCGTTGTTTGGTGAAAAAAAAAATTCTACGGAGTAGCCTTGGTAGAGTCAAAGGTCTAATAGATACCAATACGTTGCTATGACTCCGCCGTCGTCATGTAAAACAATTTTTGCATTACACTATGGAGGAAGTGGAGCGTGAGTATTGGATATCCCCCATAGCGGCATGTTTATCAACAGCTGACATGGGCCACACAGTCAGTAATTTGCTTCCCACCCACTGGCGGACGTTAGAGATATATGTTTACACCTGCACGAGGGCTACTAACGGGATGAGGCCGTATAGTCTCATTACGAGTAATTCTTATTATATATACGGATAATAAATGAGTGCAGTTAATGAAAGAAATACTGTATAGACCTATAAAATGATTCGAATGCATAAAAAAGTTAAATGCATATTGTTAATGGTGCATCTTTATTGTGATCATATATGTCAGAATAAAAAGTCATGAAAAAACTATGATTTTTAAGTAGAATGTCCTTTGGTTGTAAGTAAGGAAACAGTTTACGTGTGGACAAGCCTGTTCGTTAGATTTAGTTTCTATGCTAGATGTCAAAAACAAAATAAGCTACCTGTATTTATGACACCATTGATAGTTTGATACTTTTTTATGTACATATACAATTATCCCTGTAAGTTTCCCGTTGCTAGTTCCAGACTCCCTGTATATTTTTGTAAATTATACTGTAAAACAGTAGTACGATTTTGCTTTGATGGCATGTGTTTTTTACTTTTTCTCAGAAAATTAAAATCCACCCGATACACTTTATAAAACTTACTCTTTTTAATAAAGATTTTTGTTATTGTTATTTGTTTTGTGAAGTTTGTAATAGGAATTTTTTACTGTTTCTAGACAAGAGGTTTTAGTTTTGTTTTCTAACTTTAAATTTATTTGTTAATTGTTGTGAGACAACAAGGATATTATATTATTGTTCTCTAAAAATATTTAAACTATTACTATTATTAGATTAAGTAAATATCCCACGCGTTGGATTAAATTGTGGGTAAATGAAGTTCCACTTAAAATATTGGTAGAGATTATAAGAAAGATATTGTTAAATATGTATTAAGGGCGAGTGTAATTAGCATGCCGATGGTTTCGTATCACTCAACTTTGACTTCACTGAAATCTTAGACTGTGGTTATTACCAGTCAACATTTTTTCTTCGAAATCATTTTTCGATTCCCCTTCCTAAAGAAACAAACAACATTTTTTCGATTTCGACTACTGGACTAGATGCAGCTAAAAAAATTCTATAGTTGAGCCCAATTTCAAGTCGATAACGTATGTGGCTCCTGAGGAAAACGGCTGTGACACACCGAGACACGCGCCAAAGTCTCTTGATTTCATTTGTGTCTTTTGAGTAGGAAACCCTAAAAATTGTTACGTAATGTTTAATTATTTGTTGCTTAAGCGAAATGATTGCTTGGACAATCTGGGTACTGGTATTGCGTATTTTAAAGCCAAAAAATATTTAAAAACCGAAAACTGCCCACTATGTAAACTTAATAATTTTTGAAGGCAACTAAAATCAAATTTTTTTAAGAATTGTGATATTTTGCATATAATGCGTTAACACCTGTTTCTGTTCTGTTTTTTAAAGGCAATAATTGTTAATTTATTTTGTTTACTGTTAAGTGAAGAACTGTAGAATAGTGAGCTAGTGCTAGAATGTTGTTGAAATAGTAAAAATACATTATTTTAATAAAATTTTTCGTCTTTTAATGTATAAATCTCCTTTACATAATATTAAATATCCATGATACCTCGCTAGCCACGTTGTCTCCTAAAGTTGGGGCACATAAAATATTTAGTCTACTAATCTTTGATATATATATATATATATATATATATATATATATATATATATATATATATATATATATATACATACAGGGTAATCCTCCGGGAAATCGATTGTGGGAAAACTATAATTAGGAAGAATCTGAAAATTGGACAGTGTACTAACGTACATGGGAAACAGCCTGCTAAAATATTTTCAAGATGGCGGCACTTCCAGTTATACCGGAAGTAGATGTCAACTTGCTTATTTTAAATGGAACACAGCATTTTTGATTTCTACGTAAAATTCTAGACATATTTTATGTATAATGTTCTATACTTAAGTCACACCATTTTGGGTTAATTTTCTTGTAGACGAAGATCGACTTTAGTAGTCTTTTTATGTTATTTTGAAAATTATTAGGACAAAGGGGTAAAAAAGAATAAAAATTATTCCAAATGATAGTGACCTCAACTGATTATAAATCTGGGATTTAGTTAGACCAGGTCAATATATATTATTGACCTGGTCCAACTAAATCCCAGATTTATAACAAAAATTGTATTTAAAAAATCGTCAAAAGTCAATTTTTTTCAAATAGAAAACGCCTATATTTATAATTTTATAATATTAAGCATTAAAAATAAGGATAACTTTGTATAAGGTTAAGTTGAAAATCATGGTTCTTGGGTTTAGACCGTGTCAAATTGGAATTATTATCCGACGTTTTGCCTACGATTGCACGAGACATCTTCGGGGATCTTTACTCGTGGAGTAAAGATTCCAATTTGACACGGTCTAAACCCAAGAACCATGATTTTCAACTTGACTAAAGCCGTGAAAGCTTCCGTTCTTTATTTGTATTTATATTTTCAAAATATTGGCAATTCAACATTTTTCTAGTGTAAAAATGCTAAAGGGGTTTTAAGTTTTGTTATTAGTTGGCCATGACGGCGAGGCGTGGCGAAAATAAAACAATCGAATCCTACAAAATTGTCACTATTTCTTGCCATTTGAAATTCATTAATAATAATCATGTCGGGGCAATTAAATTACACGTACGAACATTATTTGACCATATTTATTATTTATGGAGAATGTGATAGTGTTATTTCACGAACATGTGATACAATCGGGATCCGATATCCGAAGAAACAAAACCAACACTACTAGATTATAAAAAAACTTCAAGAACTTTGGATCTATAAAAGCTAAAAGAAATAGAAATAAACCAGTTGTTAAAAAAATAAAGTTACAAAGATTATTTGAGTAAATGTTGAAATTGATGTCCTTGAACTTCCGAATATTTTTCGCACCTAAGCAGGAGCTCTTCATGGGCTCTTCTTATTGACTGAGCTCTTCAAATGTTATGCTGACGCGTTACATCCAATCATCTGTAATGGTTAATGCGATGTTGTTTATTTTATTTTTGATTGTCCCCCAAATAAAAAAATCAAGTACTGTTAGGTCGGGTGAACGAGATGGCCAAAGATGTGGCCCATTCTTGGCTATACATTGATCATAAAACAAGTTTTGCTGATTGTTACCAACTAAATGATTATTATGTGGATGCGCCCCATCATGTTGATAAAATAAATTTCTATGATAAGCCCGCGGCAAGGTATCTAAATAGTTCACTTCCAAGTTTCTCAAGATGTCGAAGTAGCGCTCACCTATAAGCTAAAAAACGTATTTTGTATCTTATAGTCTTCAAAAATGGCTAACTTACCATTCAGATTATCTTGGTATAATTCTAGGGCTAGGACGCCATCATTCCTTATAGCACAATACACGTTAAACTGCCAAGACTTTTGAAAATTTAATTCTCTAAATGGATATATGTTTGAATCGCTCCAATAGTGGGAATTGTGTCGATTAAACAATCCATTTTTTCTGAATTTGTCTTCGTCCGACCAAATAATATTGTTAATAATATTGTTCGAAAAACCAGCATTTTCTTGTGACCGCAGTAAAATAAATTGACAGAACTCTAGTCTTCGTGGAAAATCAGTGCCTTTTAAATGTTGTACTGTGGAATATACATAGGGATGAAAATTGTGTTTCCATAAAATCCTTAAAACTGATGTTTGCGATAATCCAGGCTCTAATGCTAACAGCTGGTTTATTTCTATTTCTTTTTCCTTTTTTGGATTCAAAATTCTTGAAGTTTTCTATAATCGTTTTAACAGTTGGTAGTGTTGGTTTCTGTTTCTACGGATATTGGATCGCGACTGTATCCCATGTTCTTGAAATAACTCTATCACATTTTCCATAAACAATAAATAAGTTTAAATAATCTTCGTGCATATAAATTAATCGCCCCGACATGATTATTGTTAATGAATGCCAAATGGCAAGAAATAGTGACAATTCTGTAGGGTTCGATTGTTTTCTTTCGCCACGCGTCGCCGTCAGGACCAACTAATAACAAAATTTAAAAGCCGTATAGCAGTGTTACAATAGAAAAATGTTCAATCGCCAATATTTTGAAAACTACAAATTTTTGGAATAGACAACCTTATACAAAGTTACCCATTTGTAATATGATAAAATTATAAAAATCGGTGCTTTCTATTTGAAAAAATTGACTTATGACGATTTTTTAAATATAATTTTTTTTCTTCTTTTTTATCACTCTGTACTAATAATTTTCAAAATATCATAAAAGACTGCTAAAGTCGATCTTCGTTTACAAGAAAGTTAACCTAAATTAAATAATAAAGACTTTCTTATAGAAAAAATGTATAGTTAAGTTTTGGTCCGCAAACGTCATTTTTGACATAAAAATTTAAATATATCCAAAACGGTGAGACTTAAGTATAGAACATTATACACGAAATATGTCTACGATTTTACGTAGAGTTCGAATTGCAATAATATATAGGATGTTCCATTTAAAATAAGCAAGTTGACATCTACTTCCGGTATAACCGGAAGTGCCGCCATCTTGAGAATATTTTAGCCAGCTGTCCCTCATGCACGTTAATACACTGTCAAATTTTCAGATTCTTCCTAATTATAGTTTTCCCACAATCGATCCATTGAAAGCAGTCTTCAATAAGGTTATCTAGATGATCTTATTGAAGACTGCTTATAATACCTTTCTTTTTTAATCGCTTTTGTAAAGAAGTACGTGAACGATCTCCTTCTTGTCCTTCCGGCACACAGAATAGATGAAACCTTGATACAACTTCCATCTCAAATTTACAGTCGAAAAAGAGGATCATCATACAGCATACCATTCGTGGACATGTTGGTAACACGCACAGAAACCAACCTTTTAAAAACCAAATGGTACCGAAAACTCATTTTCTCAAACAGATTTATAAATTTCCAATATTATCATCCATCAAAAATGAAAATTGACCTCATATTGGGAATGAAAACGAGGGCAATTAAACTCACTCATCCAGACTTCAGAAATGATAGCTTACAACTACTTAAAACCATTTTTCTATAAAACTTATATCCGCTTTCTATCAGCAATAAATTCTTATACAACACACAGTATGACATACTTGAGGACATTTTTGAAAGGACAAGTCAACCTTCATTAATACATACACAAACAACTCCATCACTAGCAGTTGAAGGCAACAACGCGGTTACCCTACATTGAAAATCTAATTCCTAGACTTAAAAAAGTTTCCAAAATGGAATCTCATTAAAATTGCTACTAAACAAATTGAAAAAATCGCACTACTTTACTCTAGATTCAAAACACCTATCTCCCTAAAAGAAAACTGAAATATTGTTTATAATATTCCATGTCTTAATTGTGACCAAGTATATATAGGCCAACCTTCCAGAAACCTTTCAAGTATAATAAGTTCTCATAAGAGTGATTGTTACAGAGGACTGCTTTCTTGTACTCTTGCTGGGCATGTTTTAAATAAAGATCATATGATGAACTTTGAGAGACCGAAAATTTTAGCAAAAGAAAATAACTTTCATAAAGGAGTTCTCCTAGAAATGGTTCATCTTGCACACAGCTTCCTCATGCCTAAATATTCAGTCAATATGCGATGTACAGCACTTCTTGAAATGCCTACCATTTCTGCCAACTCGCGCACTTTTAGCCGACGGTCATCCAATATCATTTTGTGGATCTTTTTCACCATTTCTGGAATAGTCACCTCATTTGGTCGTCCACTGCAACGTTCGTCTTCGCAGCTCGTAGGGCCTCGTTTAAACTCTGTCACCCCATACTTCAATGTTGACAACGAGGGTGGAGACTCCCTCTAGCTTGGTCTTGATATCGGTTGCACTAAATCCTTTCAAATGAAAATATTAAATCACATAATGATGACCATGTTTACGAATTCACTGAGAGCCTTCACTATTGATGACTGTCAAACAAGTAATAAAACTTGATCTTTGGTACTATCTAACACTAGAACTACCGCGATCTATGTGTCAGGCCGGTTAATTCTGGGACTGCCTTCGTAAGCAGCAGTGCGAAAACGTATATTAATCCAATTTAAGACCGTGTATGGGGGATAACGTAGAACTATGGGCTGTTGAAGAAGCTTTGGTAAATAGCAGAACAGACTCGAGATACAAAAATCTATTGCATAATGTCTATCTAGACGCAACGATGACAGTACAACTTGATGACGAGCTAAAGACGAACCGCATCTCAATCAAAAGAGGAGTAAGACAGGGAGATACAATCTCGCCCAAATTATTTACAATGGCCCTGGAAGACTTGTTCAAATCATTAGATTGGGAAAATAAAGGGATAAACATTAATGGTAGATTCCTAAATCATCTGAGATATGCAGATGATATACTCTTGATCGCATCTGACTGGGAAGAGCTGCAGTCAATGATAAACGACCTCCATGAAACATCACTCCAACGAGGATTAAAGATGAATCTCAGAAAAACAAAAGTAATGTCAAACTCAGACGAACAACAAGTTATAACAGTAAATGTAACGGAAATAGAACAGGTGAATGAATATATATAGGCCATACGAGCGAGTAAGGACAACCAGACAGCCGACATTACACAAAGAACTCGATTGGGATGGACGGCGTTCGGAAAACTCTCCTATGTTTTGAAAAATCAGAAAATTTCCTTATACTTAAGAACTAAAGTATTTGATTGTTGTATATTGCCGGTTTTAACATACAGAGCGCAGACGTGGACCTTTACAAAATCAAATTTGGACAGAATCCGCAAAATTCAAAGGGCTATGGAATGGAGTGGATAAGAAGAAAAACCAACGCAGTTGACGCTATAGAAAGAGCAGCATCACTAAAATGGAAATGGGCAGTCCATAACGAACGAATAAAAGACAACATTTGGAATTCAGAAATTGGAAAATGGCACCCATATGAAGGAAAAAGATCCAGAGGTAGGCCACAGATGAGATGGACGGATGATATAGTCAGACATGCCAGCTTGATGTAGCAAAGAAGAGCCCAGAATAGAGAGATTTGGAAACAAATTGGGGAGGCCTATATCCAGTTTTGGAAGGATGAAAACTAGGCTAAAATGAAAATAAAATGAAAAAATGGGGGATTTTATTCTATTTTGTCAAACAGTGCTTAAAATATTAGTTTAACGTTATATTTACAAGAGACAAAAACTATTTAGAATTGAATATGTAATAAAAATTGGGTTACATATTGTATTTTTTTTTATTTTTCCATAAAGTGAGAAAAACTACCATTCTTAACCGTAGCTCAAAATTGGACCAAATTAGGACTTGGTAGTCACGGAAAATAGACTCAACCCATCGAAAAACATTCAATAACTCGAATTGAACTCCAAATGTATACACAATTTTCCTCTGTACTGAATAACACGTTTCCCATTTTCCTGTAATCCTTCAATATCCTTACTTTTAGGGCGTTATTGTCACAATTTTAACTCAACCTATTGACGTAGTGAAAACAAGGATAATGAATTCTGAACATGGAGATTGTAAAGGCCTATTGGATTGTACACGGTAAGCTTAGAAATATTAAGCATTGTTGGACATTTTGCACGAATTTAAAAATTTATACATATTTGTTAAGATTAGTAGTTCTTATCTAAATGCTCGTATATGTGTATATGTATATGTATATATGTATATGTATATATGTATATATATATATATATATATATATATATATATATATATATATATATATATATATATATATATATATATATATGTACCGATGTTTTTCCGGTTTTCAATCCGTTCGTCAATAGAAATATCTTCACGACTTTTCGCCAACATCTCAGCTGGCATTTTCAAGTGATGCATCCTCGATGGCTGCTCGACTTAGAATCAGCGTGTTGGTCCTCTGGCGGCCTTTTTATACTTTGGCGGTTGCGCAGGTTATACCTTGGTTCTGCCTGGTTGGTTTCTTCGCTTCTCTGGGTTTGTGCCTCTTCTCGGTCCGCTGCCCTGTTTCTCTGGCGTGTTGTTTTTGGTTTGGTTTTGAGTAGAGTTTTCCATGTATTCGAAATATTTTGCGCATCATCTCTTCTTAAAGTTTTTAGTGCTTTCTATTTCGAGAGCTATTTGTCATCTTCTTCTTTTTTCTCTGCTACTGTTTTCGTGTTCTGTTTTATGGCCTTTTTGATACTGTGTTCTTTGTAGTTGTTTTGTTTTAGAGCTGTTGTGATATTCTTGAGTTCTTCTTGGCGGTTCGTGGGTTTGGTTAGTCGCAAGAATCTGGAAATCAATGTGTTGGCGACCGATTGCAATTGTGATGGATGGTGGTGTGATTCGGTGTTCAGGTATCTGTTTCTATGTGTGGGTTTTCTGTACACCGTATAATCGATGCTTAGGTCGTCATTTCTGGTGACGTCAAGGAAAGGTAGCTGCTTGTTAACTTCGACCTCCAATGTGAACTGAATGCGGTGATGAATGCTGTTTAGTTCCTCTAAGAATATGTCTAAGTTGGATCTTTCGTGTGGCCATATGATGAAGATGTCATCCACGTAACGTTTCCAGAGGGAAGGTTTTGTTTTGGTTTTTCTTAAAGCTTTTGTTTCAAAATATTTCATAAAAAGGTTTACGATGATGACTGGTGCTAGCGAAGATCCCATAGGAGCACCATGTGTCTATCAGTAGAAATTATTTTTATAGGAAAAGTATGCGTTTTTGGGACAGTGTGTTCATCACACAGAATAATACAAAACCAGGATGACAGAAATTTTTCAGGACCACACCTACAAGAAATTTACAAGAGATCCAACTACATACTTCGAAAAAAAGACAAAAACCATAATCAAAACCTCCAAATTAGGAGATGAAATCGAAAAGTGCATCGTTCCTCGGGAAAGAGCAAGTAGATATCCCAAACTATATGGACTACCAAAAATCCATAAAGAAGGAACACCGATAAGACCCATAGTAAGTGCAGTAGATTCACCAACTCAATAACTGGAAAAATACCTGGCACAAAATATGCAACCAGCGACCGAAGTTGCAGACTCATGCCTAAAAAATTCGGATCACCTGGTTAGCATACTTCAAGGATTAAAACTGCAAAAAGATGACATTCTTGATAGCCTGAACATCAAATCCCTGTATGCAAGCATACCAATTGACGAAGCTCTAGACCAGATTGCTATGAACGAGGAGTTCGCACATCACTTTATCGACCTCTCAGAACACTGTCTGAAAAACACATACTTTTCCTATGAAAATAATTTCTACCGACAGACAAATGGTGCTCCTATGGGATCTTCGCTATCACCAGTCATCGAAAACCTTTTTATGATATATTTTAAACCAGAAGCTTTAAGAAAAACCAAAACAAAACTTTCCCTCTAGAAACGTTACGTGGATGACATCTTCATCATATGGCCACACGGAAGATCCAACTTAGACATATTCTTAGCGGAACTAAACAGCATTCATCACCGCATTCAGTTCACATTGGAGGTCGAAGTTAACAAGCAGCTACCTTTCCTTGACCTTCTAGTCCCCAGAAACGATGACCTAAGCATCGATTATACGGTCTACAGAAAACCCACACATACAAACAGATAACTGAACGCCGCAATCACACCACCATCCATCACAATTGCAATCGGTCGCCAACACACTGATTTCCAGATTATTGCGACTAACCAAACCCACGAACCGCCAAGAATAACTTAAGAATATCACAACAGCTCTAAAACAAAACAACTATAAACAACATAATATCAAAAATGCCATAAAACAGAACACGAAAGCAGCAGCAGAGAAAAAAGAAGAAGATGACAAATCCAAACCAAAAACCACACTGCCATACATAAAAGGGAAACCTGACATATGCACAATTTACAAGCCGCAAACAACAATACACAAAGTATTGGGCAATCCTAAAGACAAAATACCATTGGAAAACCAGGGAGTGTACAGCATCCCATGTAGTGACTGTGAAAAAGAATACAATTGCCAGACAAACAGAAGAATCTTTACAAGGGTCCAAGAACATAAAAATAGCATAAAGAATAAGCAAACGACATCAGGAGACAGGACACACTATAAATTTCTAGGAATCCAAACAGATTGCACCCATTGCAAACACTATAGAACGCGCATCATCAGAGAAGCTCTCGAAATAAAAAGCACTAAAAACTTTAACAAGAGATGGTGCGCAAAATATTTCAAATACATGGAAAAATCAAACCAAAAACAACACGCCAGAGAAACAGGGCAGCGGACCGAGAAGAGGCACATACCCAGAGAAGCGAAGAAACCAACCAGGCAGAACCAAGGTATAACCTGCGCAACCGCCAAAGTATAAAAAGGCCGTCAGAGGACTAGCACGCTCATTCCAAATCGAGCAGCCGTCGAGAAAACATCACTTGAAAATGCCAGCTGAGATGTTGGCGAAACGTCGTGAAGATATTTCTATTGACGAACGGATTGACAACCGGAAAAACAACATTACACATTCCACCATCCGTGAAAAACTACAAACAGTTTCCTGTAGCAAATTTTTCTTCCTTTTCGCAATAATTTCTCCTAATGGACTTCAGTTTTTTAGATTTTTGAGTGAATTACCTTGACGTATTGAACCCGTTAGCAATTTTTCTTGCACTTCAAGATGAACGATCTACAGTAAGAATTTTAAATTTTAAAGGCTCATTATTTTTTAAACTTGAAAATTTACTTTTTAGCCCATTCAACATTTTTTCTACATCTGTTTCTCTTTGAGAACTATTTTTATATCGGGTGAAGCAGAAAACTTACAGTTAAAATTACAAATATATATATATATATATATATATATATATATATATATATATATATATATATATATATATATATATAACAACGCAGAAATAGGACAATATCGACAACGAATGAAGAACGAAAACTAATTTTGAACTTCCCCTATGTTAAAGGCATTTCAGAAAAAGTTAGAAGGATAGGAAAACGATATAAAATCAACGTTGTTTTGAATTCAAATAACTCTCTGAGAAGTCGGCTCACTAGGGTCAAACCAACAACTCAAAGGGATATGAAGAACTGTGTATATCAGATACCATGTGAATGTGGCAATTCCTACGTTGGCCAAACAAAGAGACCTCTTGACGTAAGGATCAAAGAACATCAAAAATGCTCATCTCGAGGAGAAACAGAAAAATCTGGTGCCGCCAACCATGCCTGGACTCATTGACACCACATAAAGTGGTCTGAAGCTAAAATACTACAGCGAGAAAAACATTGGAGAAAACGGAAATTGAAAGAAGCCGCGGTTATACATCAGAACCCGAGTTGTTTTAGTCAACCATCTTTAGATATAAGAGAAGTGTGGAAACCACTTGTTAGTAATTGTAAACTAAAACTAAATGCAGCATAAAAATGGCATTTTGCCATAGCAGGCATAACTGCACCCATCTCAGTCACACTCCACTGCATTTACTTTTAGTATAAATAGTCAAGTAGCTAAGGGATTTATTTAGTTTCACTTGGAAACGGCTTAAGATAACTACTAGCCGAAACGTCGTGATATTGAACAAAAAAAAAATAAAGACAATGGAAGTCCAGCAGATATCTACTACCTCGCAAGAAACATCGTTGTCTATGACCTTCAAACAAACACAATTTTCTTGGTTAATTTTCATCTCGATCGAAGCAAAAATTGTTGCCAAAGTCAAATTTCGAATAAATTATTAATAAAAAAATTCCATATGATGGGGACTTTACTGGTCATACTGTAAATATTTAATTTTTATCAAAAACGAAAATGAACACTTGGTGTACCTTCCTCGTAAGTGCTAATCTTCTATGACCCATACAGATTTAATTCAGAAGATGACGTGTGATCACGACGGAAATAATCAAATTAACCTAGCTGAAAAATCTACCTCCAGCAGATTTGGACTAGGTGTAAGGTGGCATAGATAACTTTGTCTTAATGCATTTTGAAATAGATGATTTACTCACTGTAGTGTCCATAACTATACGCCTCATCCTACTAATTCATGGGACACCCTGTATATAGCCTTATCTAATTGCATTGCGTGAGTTCTTAAATTCACATATAGAACCGATCAGCGTGAATAAATGATAATCAACTTAAAAATAATCAGCTTTTTATCTCGTAGATCGTACGTTTTTAATTAATAGTTGTTACCCTTATAATGTTATTTTTTAGGACTGTCGCAAAAGATGGCTTTGGAGGATTCTTTAAAGGGTATGTACCAGCTGCCATAAGAATTTTGCCATTGAATGTCCTGGTTTTCATATTCTACGAACAACTTAGGATTAACTTTGGTTATCTACCCAATGAGAAATAAGCCATTTAGCGTTTTCATCAACAGTTTTTGTTTTTTTTGTAATATGTCATAATAATAATTTTATTATTAAATAATATAAATTAATAAAGATATATCGTAATAGTAAAGAGTTTTTTGCCTAATATTAAGGGATAAGCGACGACGCAATAACAATTTTCACTTTATAAGACGAAATTCAGTTCATACGATCCCAAAAAACTAGATGTCTGTTATATCATGTATCGCCTAACTTCAAATGGAATAAAATATATGCATTTTTTTTTAATCATAGATGGAAATGAGACATAGATCAAAATTTCTTTCCTTATAATTGAAGTAATCGCCATAAAAAAAGCCATAGTTTATACTTCTTCTTCTTCAAGTGCCTTCTCCATTGCGGAGGTTGGCAATCATAATAGCTATTTTAATTTTTGAGGCAGTTGCTCTAAATAGTTGTTTTGAACTGCATCCAAACCATTCCCTTAGGTTTTTTAGCCACGAAATTCGTCGTCGTCCCACGTCTCTTCTGCCACTTATTTTGCCGTGGATTATGAGCCGTAAGATGCTGTTTTCTCCTCGCATAATGTGTCCGAAATATGCAGTTTTCTCTGTTTTACTATTATCTCGACTTCCTTTTCTTTCTCCATTCTTCTCAACACTTCGGCGTTCGTAACTCGATCCACCCACGAAATCCTCTGAATTCTTCTATAGGTCCACATCTCAAAAGAGTTAAGTCTTCTCATTGCCTCTCGATTCAGTGTCCATGCTTCCATTCCATAATATAGAACACTATATATGTAACATTTAGTCATTCGTATTTTCAGGGCTAACGTTAGATCTTTGCTGCAGATAACCGTTTTCATTCTAATAAAGTTGGCACGTGCTTTCTCGATTCTGGTTTTTATTTCGACGGTATAGTCATTATTTTCTGTTATTAGGGTTCCTAAGTAAGTGTACTTCTTAACTCTTTCTATGTGCTGGCCTCCTACCATTAGGGTTTCATTATTATTGGTGTTGTTTTTACTAATTATCATGAACTTGGTCTTTTTCGTGTTAAGAGAGAGTCCATATTCTCCACTAACTTTTAATATTTTATTCATTATCTTTTCTAGGTCTTTCAAACTATCAGCTATTATTATGGTGTCATCTGCATACCTAATATTGTTGATTAGTTTATACTAGATAACAGTAATGATAATAATAATAAGTCAGATGCAGTTTGAGCCAATCACCACCGAGGAAATCACTAACAACATCAAGGAATTTCATAACTGGAGAGAGCCAGGTGATAATAATGTCCAGAACACCTAGCTCAACAAATTTTGGAGTGTGCAACAATGACTGACTGTTTTTCCTTGTTACTGCCATATTGGACTTATAACTCATCAAAAAAGACTTAATTTTTTCTATAACACTATATGAAATACTAATGCGAAAAACCTCCGGAGCAGTTAGGCTTTGGGAGCGACCATAGCAGCGTTCAGCAGACCACCAGGCTGGCCTCGATGATCATCCAGGGATTTAACAAAAGATTCCATACAGGTGCAATCTTTTTTGATATAAGCAAGGCCTTCGACAAAGTGTAGCATAACGGTCTTGCAATCAAACTTACAAGGCTGGGAATTCTCATTAGACTAGTCTCAAGTTTCCTAGAAAGCAGGTCATTTGTGGTGTCAACGGACGGTGCAATGTCCGATTTAAACAAATAAGGGCTGGGGTACCTCAAGAGTCTCCCCTATCTCCGACATTGTTTAATCTGTACACAGCAGCAATAGAAGTAAACTTTACTCGCCGATGACACCGCATTTGCAACTTCCTCAGGTTCTTTTCGTCTCGTAATACTGAGGCTACAAAGACACATTAATAAATTAGAAAGATGGATAGCCAACTGGAAAATCAAATTGAACCCTGATAAAATTCAGGCCGTTATGTTCTCCAAATCAAGGTTTCCAACACCGGCGGGATAACGCTAAATACTTGGGATTAGTCTTCGATAGAAGACTTAATTGGTCAAAAGCGAAGACTTCTTGGATCGCTCTACTTGTTGCTGCACAATAACAGCAAATTAAATCTTAAAAAGAAGCTTATCATTTACAAGTTATTTTTACGATCTATTCTGTCCTTGGGTGCTCCGACCTGGATCACCATGGGCAGATCTAGATTTAAACAACTAGAAAGGTTCCAAAATAAGGTGCTTCACATGATTTGTGGGGCCCCATACTTTGTAAGAAATACTATAACACACAGGGACCTAAACTGTGACACCTTCGAAACATTGATTAGAAACTCAATAGAAAAGTACTTGGAAAGAGCATTACATTCCACAAACGCCCTCATCCAAACATCGCACAGTCTTACATCCACAGCACGGCAACATTACCGCGTCATCCGAGATTGGATACTTGATCAGTTTTTTCTAAATTAACTGGCTTAAAAACCAAATTTCCAATCTTATCATTTAAAGCCTTAAAATGTTCATCAATACAACAAGCGAGTCTATGGGTCTACCCCACTCAAGATATACAAAGAAGATCCCATGTTTAATGCAAGAAACAACGTCATAACCTAAAAATAACCAAAAACCCTTCTTTAAAGAAAATTTGACAACACTGAAATTTTAAATAATTCTCTTGCTTATAAATAAATTCAAACTAATAAAAAGTTGATGCTGGTAGCCGTTACTATGTGGTAGTTAATCATCTTTGGGAAATGTTTTCAGTTTGAAAATAACTCTGTTAGTTGAAACTGCAGTCACTGTTATCTAAATAAATTTAGTGGTATAAAACATAGTAGTTCCTTTATAAACATTTCTCAAACTAATAACATTACCTCTCCATAAGACTGCGTTTCCTATTGTAAAATGTGACATTGTTGCGAGTTCTCTAATCGATAACTTTACTGCTATTAGGGCGATCAAATTAATATACCTCATTTTTCACATATCCCCATAAATAAAAGTCTAAAGATGTTAGGTTCGGAGATCCAGTAGGCCGGTGTCCAGGACCTCTATTGGAGATAATTTTTTCACCAAAAGCCTCCGTTAAAAATATTTGTACATTCCTGGAATTAGTGTGGTACAACCATCTTGCTGAAACTGACCATTTGGCAGAACTTCTCAAATGGCTTAAAACTACCAAACCTAAATAAGTTTCTAACCAATTTAGGAAAATAGGTTCTTCTGGGTTGTCGTCGTTCGGGGTATACGTCAAAATAGTCATCCCCAACTCTGGTTGCATTTCTTTTATAGCATATCAAACTTTTCTTCGTTAGAAAAATGTAATGTCATTGTTACAATGTTTATTAAAACGTCAAAAAGCGCACTTATAAACATACGTAAAAGTTGAATTTATGACAGAGTAAAGAATTGCATTTGTTTCAGGTTCCAAGCCTACTAAACAAATATGTTACAATAACCGAATCAATCAAAGTCAGCTTGACTTAATTTTTAAGTTCCTTATTAGGGTTTTTTAATACTTTTGGAAGATTTTTACCTAGAGTGAACACAAGATAAAGAAATATTGTTATTAATTTGAATTTATTCTTAAGTAAAAGAATTATTTAAAATTTCGGGTTGTGAAATATTTAAATTTTCATTAAAAAAGTTTTTTACTTATTTTTAGGTTATAAAATTATTTTTTTGCATTATTGTTTTACATAGTATTGTAACAGCATTTGATTATGAACTCTTGTAAACAGAATATTTTGGGTAGCGTTCGCCGTTCCGTCTATAATTACACTGCTGACCCATATTAATAGCTATTCTAAAAACCAATAAATAAATATCACAGTGTAAAGACAATTTTGTGAGTCTGCTAATTCCTTCCGGTACATTTTTAATTCCAAATAACTACAGGTTATTTAAAATTACCACTACCATAACTCAGGACTTCCGAACTCGGGAAAGACTGCTGACTAGCTGGTTAGATAATGTCTCTTGATCTGAAGCTTTCAGAACAGCGCGACCGCGAGTTTGGTCACGTGAAAGTTTTGAAGTAAATCAAACAAAACAAGTTTCTCAAATCACCTAAATCTATTAAGAAAAACAAATAGAACACAAACTTATATACAATGAGAAACTTATAGTTAGTAACGTTTAACAATTTCAAAATACTACACTAATTGCTCCTGTTGGCCGTTCTATTATTAAAGAAAATGTAACAACCCAATTTAGAAGATAAATCTCATATTTAACTTTTAAAAATATAAATTGAGAAAAGAATAAAAACACGAAAAAATAACCATTTAAATTGTTTAGACAAATAGTTCAAAAGTCCCCTCTTACCCAATGAAGTAAAAACAGGATATTCCCTTAAATTCCCCACAGTGTTATAGAGAAAATTAAGCATTTTTCGATGAGTAAAAGATTCAATATGTCGTTCAAAAAAAATATTGATGATGACGCTAGAAACCCGAAACGTTGGAACTCTGTATGTGATTTGACCCCCTATGTTATTTATACTGTTGGATAGGAAATTTTCTCCACTTTGGATTTTTGCAATGAACAATGGGTATCCAATCTGAAAAGATTAACTTGAATCTTGGAATAATATGGTCAATCCGAAGGTCAAGTCGCAGGTCATTATTCTGTTTCTAATTCGAAAATAAAATACTTTTGTTCCGACACTTTTTTTGATTTAGGCCTTCTAATTAGATGCGTCCTTTAAAACAGGTATTTCAGTATAAATATTCTGCAATCCCTGGGTACACAAAACTTAAGTTCTTACAATTAATTGCAACTATTTCTATTTTAAATTTTGAAATATCTCATGTATCACATGTCTCAGATCCAAGTATAAATAATTTTTTAACTGAATTCTAAAAGAACGAGGTTCTCAATTCGTCGCATATGTATTTTTTTTATGTATGTACACCGATTACTCCGGAACGGCAGCACCGATTTGAATGAAATTTTTTACGTTATGTTCAGGAAATTGCTGCAGTGGTTCCATATTATTTTGGATGAAATTGGTGCAGTAAAATCCAAAATAGTGCTGACAAAAAAATTAATTTTGTCGGATTTTCTCCAAAATTGGTATGAGGAAATTTTCGGGGTTGCATATAACGAATTTATTATATTATATTTAATTATTAAAAAAATCAATATGGCGGATCTAAAATGGAAGACAAAAAAATTGATTTTGTCCAATTTTTTCCAAAACTGATATAGAAGAATTTTTCAGATCATACATTACGAATCTAAAATTATTTAAAAAAATTAAATATGGCTGATACAAAATGGCGGATTAAAGATTTTATATCCCTCGATTTTGTTTAAAATCAGTATTGGGGATTTTTGTTAGTGTTTATTACAAATTTAAAATATTTTTTGAAAAACCCAATCTGGCGGATCCTAAAAATTCTATATCTGTCGAATTTCTCCAAAACTGATATAGAAGGTTCTTGAGGGCGTAAATTATGTATTTAAAGTTAATTTTCAGGATTTAATATAGCGAATCAAGAATTTTACATTTCTCAACTGGATCGTTTTTGAGGATGTAAATAGCGAATATAAAACTATTTTAAGAAAATCTAATATGTCAGATACAATAGGACGGTTTAAAAATTTTAAATTTTCAGAATTCATCCAAAATTGCTACTAGGGGGCTTGGAAGGGTTTAAATTTAGATTAGAATAAGACGTTAAAATGATCTTTTTGTAATTCAATATGGCGGATCCAATATGATGGGTTGAAAATTTGCATTTTTTCAAATTTGGTATTAAAGGGTTTTCGGGATCGTATATTATGAATATGAAGTTAATTTCTTGCAACTTAATATGGCAGATACAATATGAAGGATTGAAAATTTTACATATTCCCGATTTTGTCTAAAATTGATTTTGCGGGGTTCTTGTGGCGTATACAAACTTATTATGCAGAATAAGATATGTCGGGCTATGAAATTTACGTCTCAAGTTGTTTAAATATCGATACTGGAAGGTTTTGGGGGCCTGTATTACCAATCTAAAATTAATTTAAAATATAATATAGCGGATTTACTATGACAGACTAAACATTTGTTTGACACAATTTCATTAAAAATTTGTATTTGGAGACTCCTAAGAATCAAAGAATTTTCAGTTGTTCATTTTAGGGTGATTTAGAACTTTGGATAAAATGGGTACTTTTTGCCACCTTGGAGTCATTGTGAGGTACACTAATCACGATTAGTAATTAGTTCAAATAATTTATGGATATCAAAAAGAATTCAAAGTTAAAAATCAAAAAATAAAAAGTGAAAATTAACTATAAATTTTTATATGAAACTGAAATTTTTGAAGTCGGTGTCAAAATATGTCTAATTGGAACAGATAACTCCTACTACGAGATATCTACAAACTGTAGTAAGAAAGCAATTACAAATAAAATATTTTTAATTTGTTTATCACATTTAATCAGGTAATAATTTGGCGCCGATTTCAAAAATTTCAATTTCATATAAGGATTTATAGTTATTTTTCGTCGGTTCAATTTTTTTTATAAAAATTGTATTTCATTTATATTACGCCTTAATTATCGGCATTCCAAGGCTGCATAAAAAAGAAAACAAATAAATAAATAAACAAATTAGTCAATACTACTTGCCCTTTCATTTAACATTACTTCGCCCTTTCGGAAATACACGCAACATTTCTCCCTTTTTCTGTTTATTTTCACTTATCAGTTTATTTACGACCCTTGCTGCCTTTCTGATTAATAACTCTTCTTATTTAAATTTAATTAGTTCTGACCTTGGAATTCTAATAGGTTTCTAATGTTACCATTATATTTATACTCTTTATTCATTATTCAATAAGAAAGAGGGTCTAGGTCGAATATAAATATTGAAAGAGCATTTTTTTGCATTCAATTCATGATACCATTCGTCATAAATTAAATTACGGTGACGCCAGGGATTACAAAATCATATCTAATTTTATATACGTTGTGGGCGGGCGCACGAAACACCGTCCAACACTTTTGTAAATAATTTTCAATAGGGATGTTGACTATTTTTGGAAAAGTGTATAAAACCATGCATAAGTACCTAATATAACCTAAAATACTTATTATTATTATTTTTTTAATACAACTAATACTTTAAGAATCACATATTTTAAATTCCGTTTCAAATTTCACAAAAAGTCAATACTTGTCATTTGACCGCTATGACGTCACATACTGCCAAACACTGATAAACTGAAAGATGTTGTAAAGGTTTTTGTAACAAAAGATGAGTTCTAAGTTATATAAGTGTTTTGTGGTGCCTCAGTGTACAAGTACTACAATGTATGTATGTGCATAGAGTTGAGGTCTGTAGACTGCAACCTGGTAGATCTACTGCTGCCCAGTTGTAAGAGTTACCTTATCGGCTAGAGCAGGTCCTCCAGTCTTATTTCCCTCAGGAACCTTAGGATGTTGGACGGCTTCAAAGTGGGTAGCTCTCCTTCTTCGATTTGGTGTGTTCCCAAGAACCGCATCCTAGAGTTTTCTAGAGCGTTGCACTCTGAAAGGATATGATGAGAGGTTTCGTCCTCCTCCTCACAGAATCTGCACTCTTCGCTATCTACCAGTCCGAGTTTCTTGCTGTGTCCCTTCAGGTAGCGATGTCCCGTCAGGATTCCTGTCAGAACTCCGAGTTGGTTTTTACTTAAGCTTATGCATTCTTTGAATCTCTTCTGGTCGTAGTTCCCCGGAAGGATCTTCGCTTGTCTCAACCCTTGCAGCTCCGTCCAATAATTGAATCTCCTGCTTTCTTCTTCTATCTTTAGTTCTTCCAGCATTATCCTATTACTGATTCCACAGAGGCTCTGGTTCCAGAAATGGTGTCTCTGCAGCTTTCCTCGCGAGTATGTCTTCTATTTCATTCCTCTCTATCCCGGTGTGTCCCGGCACCCACATGAGGGTGACTTTATTATTCTTACTCAAATAATTGAATTCCTCTAGGTATTCCCGACCATCTTGGAGTTGATAACTTGAGAGCTCAGCGCACTGATTGACTATCCAACATAATCATAATCTATTGGCCGTGATAGTTTTTCTCCTAGTTAAATTGAATATATATCCTAATGGTATGTATTTCTGCCTGGAAAATGCTTGGTGACTTACCCAAGCTTTCGTAGTATCTGGTGCCGGGTCCATACACTTCTATTCCAGTTTCGTCCGTTGTTTTGGAGCCATCTGTATACCATATAATGGATTACTTGCTGAGTTTTTCAATGATGTTTTTGTCCCATTCACTTTTGCGAGTCAACTTTGTGCTGAAGTTTTTCACAAAGTTGAATTTCTTTTCCATTTCATCTTTGGGCATATCCCAAATTTGTTGATTTCTGAATAAGAGACGGAGCCTTCGTTTTATGATATCATCTCTTATCATCCTATAAATCGTCCTCTTCGCCATGTTCTCTAGAAGTATATGTAGAGGTGTGAGGTTTAGGATTACTTCCATGGCAGCCGTTGGGTAGGTTTTCATTTCCCCGGTTATACATGCACAGGCCAGTTTTGGAATTTTCAAGAGGTTAGCTGTCTTATTAGCCAGACTGGTTTTTTTGCTCCACATCACTGTCCCATATATAATGATTGGTTTCACTATTGCAGTGTACATCCACTGCAGGATTTTTGGGTTTGTACCCCATCTTTTTCCCGCAAAGTTTCTACAGACTATTAAGGCTTTTGTAGCCTTGTTGATTACTTCTTTTTCATACTTATTCCAGATGAGATTGTTATCTAGGGTTAGTCCCAGATATTTGGCCTCTGACTTCCATTCAATAACATTCCCATCCATTTTGATGGTCTTCAGATTGAGGTTCCTTTTCCTTGTGAAGGCTACTAGGGTGGTTTTGGTGGGGTTGATGTTTAGTCGTATCATCTAGCACTAATGTATTCAACCCCCTTTGACCTATGTCACAGAGGGTATTTTCGAATTTGCCTCTTGCGATCACGACCACGTCATCGGCATAGCCCTGACAAGATATGAGGAGGTCAGTCAGATCACAGAGGAGCTAGTTTCCAATTAAGCTCCACATAAGTGGAGAGGCTACTCCCTCCTGAGGGCATCCTCTGGTGATACAGAGGTCGATAGTGTCCTGTCCTATCTCTGTCTCTGCTATTCTAGTGGAGAGAAGTCGTGCTATCCATTTGGATGTCGTTCCGTTCACTCCCCTCTCGTCGAGTGCTCTTTTGACTGCCTCATGTGGCGTGTTGTCAAAAGCCCCTTCTATATTAAGGAAGGCACATATTACAGTTTCCTTCCTGTTCAGTGCTTCTTGAATCTCATCTGTTAATTGTATCAGTGCGGCTTCCGTAGACCTACCCGTTTGATACGCATGTTGTTGAGGATACAGTGGCGCCTGTTCAAGAATTTCTATTCTGATATAATTATCTATTGCTTTCTCCATCGCTTTTAAAATAAACGATGTGAGACCGATGGGTCGCAGGGATTTAGGATGTATAGTGTCCTTTTTCCTCGATTTCGGAATGAAGGTGTCTCTGGTCCTTCTCCATATTTCCGATAGATAGCCCTGTTTTAGGCTTCTCTGACTGATGCATACTATGTGTGGTAAAATCTCTTCCCGCCCTCATTGGAGGAGGGCTGGGATTATTCCATCAACTCCTGGGGTTTAAATAGTTGAAAGATATTCATTGCCGATTTTAAACGACCGCTACTGCATATGTGTCTGGCCACTACTGTAGTTTTTCTGGTGGGCTTTTCGCGAAGTTCTACCACATCATTTGCGTTACTAGGCTTGCTCCCCGGAAAGTGAGTGTTGAGTAAGAGTAATGCTCTCTCCTCCTCGCTCTCCGTAAAGCTGCCATCTGGCTTGCTGAGTGCGATTGCTGTGTCGATCCTACCCTTCGCCATGACTTTGCGAAGTCTAGCTGCGACAGGTGTAGTATGAATGTCTTAACAGAATTTATTAAAGCTGTTTTTTTAGCATTCCTAATTTCCTTTTCGTAGGTTGTAAATTTCTCAGTGTAGCTCTGCCAGAGTTCTCTGTCACGCTTAGCCCTATTAAAAAGTCTGCGCGTTTCGGATCTTAGCTCTAACAGATAATCATTCCACCAAGATGCATCCTTACAGCTTTTGCTTTTTTGTAAAGGGCACCTCGATTCACAGGCTCCGAGTATTTCTTCATTTACTTCTTTTGGGTCGCTTTCTAGCTCCAGATGGTGCTTAGCGGGTCCTCTCATCTAAGTGCGTACTAAGTTTGCTTTCAGATTGGTACTGTATTTTTTCCCAATATGTTTTCCTGGGATTTCTTCTGAGGACTGACTCAGGAGGATCGGTTTTTAAACTGAATGTGATTATTCTATGATCAGAAAGAGAAGGTTCGTTCAATATCTTCCAGTTTCCTACTAGGTTTGTTGAGTCTGGTGTGCTTAGTGTAATGTCTAGCACTTCTTAGCCTTGTTACAAATGTAGGGGTATTTCCTATAATGTTTATGGTAAAATCACATTTAAAGATGTATTCTAAAAGTTGCCGACGTCTTTGATTGGCGTCCTTGCTATCCCAGATGGTGTTGTGAACGTTTGCATCACACCCCAATAGTAGTGGCAGTTTCTTTTTCTGGCAGTACTCTACCAGTCTTTGCACTTCTAGGAATGGTATAGGCCCGTCTCCTGCGAAATAGCTTGAGGCTATGATGATCTCTAGCTTCTTCTTCTTCAGTTCGAGATATGCTCGTTAAGAATTCTGAAAGATAGAAATAATTAATATTTTTCCTTATCATGGTACGTGTTCTGGGTATGTCACCACTGACTTTATTATCCTTACTCAAATCATATAATTCTTCTAGGTATTTCCAGACCATCTCGAAGCTGATAACTTGAGAGCTCAGCGCACTGATTTACTATCCGACATGATGATAATCTCTGGGCCGTGATAGTTTTTCTCCTTGTTAAATTGAATATATATCCTCATGGCATGTATTTATGCCTGGAAAATGCTTGGTGACTTACCCAAGCTTTCGTAGGATCTAGGGCCGGGTCTATACACTTCTATTCCAGTTCCCTCCGTTGTTTTGGAACCATCTGTATACCATATAATGGATATCTTGATGAGTTTTTCAATGGTTTTTCTGTCCCATTCGCTCTTGCAACTCAATTTTGTGCTGAAGTTTTTCAGAAAGTCGAATTTCTTTTTCATTTCATCTTGAGGCATGTCTCAGATTTGTTGATTTCTGGGTAAGAGATTGGGCCTTTCTTTTAGGACCTCATCTCTCATCATCCTATAAATCATCCTCTTCGCCATGTTCTCTAGAGAAGTATATGTAGAGGTGTGAGGTTTAGGGATACTTCCATGGCGGCCGTTGTGCAGGTTTATTTTGCCTCAGTAAGTACTGTAATTAAAACACCCCAAAATATATTTATTCACGTTCCACGTTCGGAAAAGAATAGGAAAATATAGCTTCAGCTAGCCCGCAGGGATCCGGCACTTGTGTTTACACAATCTAAAATGTATTTTTGTGAAGATCATTTCGATGTAAGTTTTGATAATGTTTTTTATTTTTATTTTATTAAAAGTTCTTATTTTTTATGCTTTCAAAGATGAAAATTGGAAATTTGAGATTAAAAATAAAGTAATCAAAATTGGTTAACAATGTTTTGTACTTGTTTTTTTTTTTAGTTTTGAGCTCATAAATACCTATGATTACTATTGTGTATTCATTATCGGTTGCAGAAATAACAATTCTTGGTATATTACTAACATAGAGAGAGAAGAAATTGGCCACTATAAAATAATCAATTCTCGGAAACTTAGAACTATTTGCTTAATAAATTTACTTTCCATCATGAGAAAGCATCTTAAAATCGTTTTTAAAGGAAGTACTAAGCAAATTTCGAGGAAATTGCACGGAAATCACTATAAAATAATGATGACCTAACACCGTAGTGTGACAATATTTGATCATAGACTCCTGCAAATGATATATTGTGGTAGCGTTAATCATTTTATCTATAATCATTTTTTGCCGCATATTAATTAGTAGCCATTTTGATAACCTATAATTAAATTTTACAGTAATAAAGGCACTCTGGAAGTCTGTACGTTCATCTTCTCTCTTGCAGTTTTAGTTCCAAACAACTACAGTTATTTAAGCTTACGAACCATAACTCAGAACTTCAGGACTCAGGCAATGTTGCTAATTAGCTGGACAGATGACTTCTCTTGTTTACCGCTCACACAGAAGTACGTCTGCCAGTTTAGTCGCGTGAAGGTTATTAATTAAATTAAATAAAACAAGTTTCTCCCAACACTTAGCCTATTAACAAAAATAAATAGAAAAAACGAACTATTTACAATAAGAAACTTAACTAATAAATAACAATTATGAAGAAACTAACATAATTGCTCTTATGGGCCGTTCTGTTAACCAAAAATGTAAATCCCAATTCTGAAAAAAACACGTATAAATAGCTTACTAAAATATTAAACAGAAAAAGAAATAAAACGTGAAAAACAGCTATTTATATTACTTAATCCAATCGTATGAAAGTCGCGAAATGCCCAACTAAAATAACACACGATATTCCCTTAATTTTCCAAATTAAACAAAGATAACCTTTTTTCCCGACGATTATACCCGTGACGTAATTATTCTACGGCACTGGTACTCACAGTACCGTTGTAACGACATTCAAATTATGACTGAACTTTGATGCTTCTTGAAGGGCCAGGCTTGTACGCCCTGCACCCCGCAGGTACGCATTTCACCCCCATATATCCCTGTAACTGTAAATTTCTGTAAATTTCATTCCCTAATAGTTCGAAGGTTTGGGTTTTTTCGTACTGAGGGCGTTAGTTATACTATACCGGATGCATGATTCCCGAATTGGCCTCTGAGCGTCTTAATCTTAAAAACCTGAGTGCCCTTTTATTCTTATTGGTGGTATTTAAATCATTCTTTCTTGAAATCAGGAAAAATAGTCGCAATATTAAATTCCTTTCACAGGTCAAACGTTATATTACAGTATAATGAGTATATTTGATTATTCTTTTGTTTCCTAATAATGGGAAAATCGTTCAATATTTTAATACCTTTTAACGGTATTTCATATACCATATGTTAAAAACTACCCTTGTCACGTCTGGTTTTATTTACATAACCAGAGTAGGATTATTTCGATAGTTTTATAGCCAAATCTTAAAGAGGGTCTTTTATGTCTTCATAATTTGATTGAGTTTATGTATTTTTAAGAAAACATTTAAACGACAAAGATAATAAAAGTTAAGCTCGATTCCTGATTTATTTTGCTTCTAGACTTTCTTGGGTAGTAATAAAAAAACATATACTACCCTATTCCCACGGGAAATTTATTCACAGAGTGATTATTTAATTATTCATTTGAACATAATATAGTTCACATTGAACCGCGTAACATAATTAATATTTGTTCAATTACAGTAGCCTTTGATAGCGATGATGTTTACCAGCAAGTGACGTAATGCACTTTGATTGTTGTTCGTTGTCACGTGACTTGGGAGTGATTTATTTACATTTTGATTATTAAATACGATTTAAATTCCTTAAAAACAAAAAAAATATTGCGTTTTTTAGGATTTCTGGTATGGAAACTACAGTTTCGCGACACAATTTTTTTAAAAGTTTTATTTGAATACAGTGAACATCCCTATTGTAACCGGTGTGTCCGTAGCGAAAAATATTGAGTAAAAATATCCAGAAAACTTTCGTATGATTGTTAGATACCAATCATTGAACAATCAACGTCGTTTTCTGTTATTTACTATTACTTTATTTGTAAATTGAACTACAAAAAAAAATAAGTGCTAGTTATCGGCATAAATGATGATATAACCTAAAAGAGAAAATTTTTACCCTTATATATCAAAATTTTGTTGACATTTGGTTAATAGTACGTCGACAGTTGTCAGTTATTATTCTCAAATTTAAAATAAAACAGATTTTATACATTAAGATAATAAAATCTGTGACATCTTATAAGATAATGTTACAGTACCAAGGTACAACTTTAATTTTTTTCTTTTCCGAATACTATGCTTTTCTATACAATTTTGACGTTTGGCACCAGAGCAGCAACTTAACACTCGCAGATTTTCTACTGCAACATAGGACAGTGTCATTTATTGATACAGCTCGGTAGAGTGTTACAGATGTGGACGAACTGGGCATTGAGAAGGGATTATTGGGTGCGATTAAGGTTTGGTTCACCATCCAAAGACGGCACAGAAGGGAACCAGGAAAATTACAATTAGTTAACATTAACGGCCGGATGTTGACCAATGTCGAGAAGGCCGCCAGAATTACTTCCATTCGTAGCCTAGGAAGGACCGCCAACAGTCTTATAAAGGGTGTTTTTTTATAGAGGTATAGAACTTTTAAATGGAATAAAACAAAGATGAATTTTTTAAATTGACATGATATTTACTTTATTCGAAAGATAACCTTCTGGCATTATAATTTAAATATGACTTCTGGCATTTGACCGCCAGGGCTGTCTCGGACGTAGTCTAAACTGGAGGTCCAATTTTCGATAACTTTTTCCAACATTTGTGGCCGTATATCGGCAATAACGCGGCGAATGTTGTCCTCCAAGTGATCAATCGTTTCAGGCTTATCGGCGTAGACTAGCGACTTCATATATCCCCACAGAAAATAGTCTAGCGGCGTTAAGTCGCACGATCTTGGAGGCCAATTCACGGGTCCGAAACGTGAAACTATGCGGTTACCAAACATTTCCTTCAATAAATCAATTGTGGCCCGAGCTGTGTGACATGTTGCGCCGTCTTGTTGAAACCACAGCTCCTGCATATCATGGTTGTTCAATTGATGAACGCAAAAGTCAGTAATCATGGCTCTATAGCGGTCACCATTGACTGTAACGTTCTGACCAGCATCGTTTTTAAAGAAGTACGGACCAATGATTCCACCAGCCCATAAAACACACCAAAGAGTCAGTTTTTCTGGATGTAACGGTGTCTCAACATACACTTGAGGATTATCATCACTCCAAATACGGCAGTTTTGTTTATTGATGTATCCATTCAAACAAAAGTGAGCTTCATCGCTAAACAAAATTCGCTTATGAAAATCGGGATCAACGGCAATCTTGTTTTGGGCCCATTCACCGAATCTACGCCTTGCTAGGTGATCGTGTGGCTTCAATTCTTGCACGAGTTGGATTTTGAAAACACGCAAACCAAGATCTTTCCACAAAATCTTCCATAAAGTGAGTGGACACATATCCCATTCCTGTGCACGATGGCGGATAGACTGATTCGGGTCTTCCTCTACGCTACGCCCTACAGCAGCAATGACTTCTTCTGTGCGGACTGTATGACGTCTCTGTGGATGCGTATTATCATTTAGAGTAAACGTGGTACGAAAACGTTCCATAGTTAATCGAATTAATTGCTCTGATGGACGATTATGTTGACCGTAAAATGGACGTAGTGCGCGATACGTATTTCGAACACAACCATGATTTTCAAAATAAATTTGCACAATTTGGAAGCGTTGTTCAGGCGTCAGTCTATTCATGTTGAAATGCCAAACCAAACTAAACATAAATCACTTGACAGCTGACAAAATGGCCGCCAGTTAAAAAAGTGTTGCCAACTTAAAGTTCTATACCTCTATAAAAAACACCCTTTACTTGAAGGAAAAGTCAATGATACACCTATTACTATAACTGTTGATACTAATGCTGCAGTATCTCTGATAAAGTCAAGCCTTGTTGATAAATTTAGAATTCTACCATTGTCCAGAAAAGTAATGGTGAGAACTGTAACTGGAAAAGCAGCTGGTGTGAATGGAGAAATGGAAGTTGGGCTTCAACTTGAAATGCTAAAATTGAACAATTTGATGTTAGTTGCCGACATAGTAAATTATTCTTGGAATGTACCTGATTCGTCAACATGAGTTTTCCTTCAACAACAAGCTTAACATTCTAAAGTTATAGACATAATGATCAATTAGAGTATTGCCGAATAAACAATCATAATAAAGAGTAGCATGGAGAAAATCATTTACGAAAGACTGGACGACAGTTCTGGAAGCAACGTCGGACTAGTTCAACACTCAAACAAACCCTGTAAATACCTGGTACCGAAAGCATTAGTCAATTCATATGACATCAAGGCAAATTCGGCAGAATTTCAACGAGATGATAAAGTTTGATTATGGAATATATAGAGAAAAAAATTTTTATAAAAAAATTGAACCGACTTCTAAAAGTGCGTTAAAAAGTGAAAAATAACTAGAAATTTTTATATGAAATTGAAATTTTTGAAGTCGGCGCCAAACTAATACCTGACAAAATGTGATTCGCATAAACAGATTAAAAATGTTTTATTTGTAATTGCTTTCTTACCATAATTTGTATATATTGGTAGTTATTTATTTCATTTAGAACAACTCCTGCGTCAGTTGGATCTTGTACTGATGTTAGCCTTGTTATTTGATAATATGCTAGAGCTTTCAGCGCTGCCTCACTGTCAGAGAAAATGAGAATAGCCCTGTTCCTGTAACCCCTTTTCAGAATCTCCTGAAGACAAAAATCTATAGCATGTATTCCTTCATGGAATACCGTAGTATGCTGCCCTAATCCTTCACTTATGTAAGTCTGAATGTGTCCCCGTATATTCTACTAACCTGAACTAACCTGAAGTAAGTGCTAATCGAGATTAGTGTACCTCGCAATGACTCCAAGGCGGCAAAAAAGTTTTAACATTTTATTTGCAAATCACCACTAAAAATTCTTTGATTCTTAGAGTTCTCCAAATACCAATGAAATTGTGCCAAACAAATATATAGCCTGTCTTAGTAAATCCACTATCTTAAATTTTAAATTAATTTTAGATTGGTAATATAGGCCCCAAAGTCTTCCAATATCGATATTTAAAGAACTTGAGACGTAAATTTCTTAGCCCGATATATTTTATATTGCATATTGAGTCTGTATACGACCCAAGAACCCCGCAATATCAATTTTAGATAAAACCGGAAAATGTAAAATTTTTAGTCTCCCCTATTGTATCTTATCAACCTAATAGTTGTAAAAAATTAACTTCATATTCGTAATACACCACCCCCAACCCCCTAATACCAAATCTGAAAAAATGCGAATAAGGTAAAATTTTCAACCCACCATATTGGATCCGCCATATTGAATTTCACAAAAATAATTTTAACGTCTTAATATAATCTAAGCTCTTCCAAGTCCCCTAGTATCCTGAAATCCAGAAATTTTAAATTTCTAAATGGTCATATTGCATCTGACATATTAGATTTTCTTAAAATAATTTTATATTCGCTATTTACATACTCAAAAACGATTCAGTTCCACATTTGCAAAATCGAAAAATGTAAAATTTTTAGTCAGCTATATTGCGTTCGCCATATTGAATCCAGAAAAAAATACTATTAAATTCATAATTTACACCCTCAAGAACCCTCTATATCACTTTTGGAGAAAATCGAAAAATGTAAAATTTTTAGGACACCTTATTGAATCAGCCAGATTGAGTTTTTCAAAAAATATTTTAATTTCGTAATTAACACTAACAAAAATCCCCCAATACTGACTTTAGACAAAATCGAGAGATGTAGAATCTTTAATCCTCCATCTTAGATCCGCCATATTTAATTTTTTTTAATATCAAATTCGTAATGTGCTATCATATCAATTTTGAACAAAATCGGACAAAATTAATTTTTTATCCACCATATGGATACTCCATATTGAATTTTCTAAAAATAATTTTAGATTCGTCATGTGTGACCCCGAAAACTCCCTGGTACCAATTTTGGTGAAAATCGGACAAAATTGATTTTTTTGTCCACCATATTGGATCCGCCATATTGAATTTTTTAAAAATAATTTCAGATTCGTTATGTGAGACCCCGAAAACTCCCCCATACCAATTTTGGAGAAAATCGAACAAAACTGATTTTTTCGTCCGTCATATTGAATTTTTTAAAAATATTTTGAATTCGTTATAAGCAACCTCGAAATCTTTCCCATACTAATTTTGGAGAAAATCGGACAACATCAAATTTTTTTGTCCGCCATATTGGATCCGTCATTTTGAATTTTTTAAAAATAATTTCAGATTCGTTGGGTACAACCTCAAAAATCCTTACCAATTTTGGAGAAAATCAGACAAAAGTAATTTTTTTGGCCGCCATATTGTAAGCGCTATCTTGGACTTTACTGCACCAATTTCATTTAAAAAAATATGGGACCACCGCAGCAACTTCCTAAACATACGTAAAAAATTTCATTGAAATCGGTGCAGCCGTTCCGGAGTAATCGGTGTACATACATAAAAAAACATACATAGTCGACGAATTGAGAACCTCCTTTTTTTAGAAGTCGGTTAAAAAGAGTAAATTGCCTGAGTTGAGGCCATCATGGGAAGGGCCATCTACTATTCTGAAAAAAATTAATGACGTTGTTTATAAAATCCAACAAAATCCCAAGACCAAAATGAAAATAGTACATCTACACAGGTTGGAGCCATACTATGGAGATATCGAAGCTGATCGGGACGATCAGGATTAGGAGGGGAGCAGTGTTACGAACGACTAGGAGAAACTTATTGGTGTGTCCTCGTATACAAATATTCCGATGGGATGAGTCACCTTTATTATAATGTGCCGAAAGGAATCTTATATCGATGAGTCATAATTCTAGATAGATCTCAACTTTTATGTTAGTAAGTTCTAGATTTTTATAGGAAATTGTATATGTATATAAATAGGATTAGGAGAGTTCTATAATGGTATTTGAATAGTGAAAGATATTAAAAAGTAGTAATTAGATAGTTGTGATTTAGCAGTGTTAAGAAGTATTTAATGTAGGTATTGGAAGTATTAGTGAAAGGTGGTGAGTTTTATTCTGCGAAGCCAGTGAGCGATTTTTAAAGGAGATAAAATAGTAATAATATTAAAGTTCCTTTTTTTAAGTAGTCATTTTTTAATTTAACAACTAAATAAATATTGGCGAATTCTTTTAATTGATTGTATAAATACGTAGTCTTTCCTTAATTTTATATACTACTTCGAGGACAATAAAAGTATAATTAATGTATAATGATTATAACGACGCTTACTTTCAGGAAGTGTAAACATTTTACGGTGCTATGTGGTGATATTATTTCGAGACCTTATTAAGAAACATTATAACACTTTAATAATTTTTCGATGTTGGCACACGCTTACCAGAAAGACAAATATTTATATGTTAATTGATTATCGTAATAAATTTTGTTGGATAAGGAGAATGATCCCATCTTATATTCTTTTATATTAACATTATTTACGTAGCCTATTCAGCAATCTATTAACTCTGACATAAAATAGCTTTTATGACAGATAATGGAAGCCCAATAACCTTTTAAATATTGATAAAAATGATGTCCATGAAAAATGGAAGAAAATCGAATAGTAATTTGGATTATTAAAGGTTGTGTCTGAGGTAAGTTTGCCATAATGTAAGCATTAGGGAGAAACGTAGTTTAAAGATTTATTCTTTCTAAATATAGGGTGAAGCAAATTCGTTTCTCACCACTGGAATTTTAGTCTTTTTGTCATGGAACAAACATGAATTATGATTAATTTTATTAAATGTTGTTTGACCTTAAATGGAGAAATTAGATAATTTTGTATATTGATTTTAACCATGGGAACTGAGAGAGTGTATATCTTATACTACCATTGAAAATTCGTTTTAAGTACAAATAAATTCCAGTTATCAAGCTTGGCTCGGTTTATAACTTTTGGGTTATCTGTTTATCTGGAAGTACAAATTTAAACATTTTATGAAGTCATAAAACTAATAACTAGTGAAACTCATATAAATATTTAGAAATATGTTGAAAAAATCCTATCCTTCTTATGTAATTAAATCCGTTAGGGATAAATATCAAGGATATTTTTAGCTCCTGGTATCAGCGACCAACGATGAAAGGAGAGAAAAGAATAATTAAATAAGATCGCTAAAATACAATGTATTCGTTTGCCTATAGGTACATTTTGATCTTTTTTTAACCTACGCAACAAAAATAAGAACGAATAAAATGTGTCAGGAATGGCTAAAAGATCGAGTAGGGTTTTTCGTATGACCATAAACGGGAATTTTTAGTTATACAGGGTGTCCAGGAAAATATGGGAAATCTCCTGGATATGAAAAAACACGTGAAAGGAATACTACAAATTTACGTAAACTTTTTTCGTATAGGCTATATTGAACCACTAGGTATATTTCCAATTTTTTTTAATATGATGCATACCAGATAAGACCTTACAAATTACTATCCAAGAAAGTGTTGTGAATTACTTACAGTTGCAGGGACGGACTAGCTGTGACACTAATGACCTCATTTTTTTTACGCCCTCTATGATAAGAATTTTGGACAACGTTTCTTACATACCGCTAACTATTGACTAAAAATTAAGTGCTCTTCATTCATATCGCTAATCCTAACCGTTTTCGAAAAAACATCATTTTATTTACATCATCTATTTGGCGTATTTCTATCAAAGATGCATCTTTGTTCGTCTCAAAAGTTCAACTTTCAACCTTATGATAAGAAAATTCGATCCAAAATTAGAGTTTACCTCTTTAGTTAAAAACATTTAATTCTGTGAAATGCAGTTCGACCTAGGTTCGCAAAAAAATGTGCGTTTTACTTAACGGCACCAAAAACAATGTATTTTTGCAAACGTTGCTAGGTACGAAAAAAATAAATATCCTGCATTTTAGAACTTGCCAACTTTCACATCACAGATGCATTGATTCTTTACTTGGATATTAATTTTCTGATTTTTGGATTTCGTGGTGAAATTAATTGTGAAATAATTCGAATACACTTTTATGGAGTATGCAGATATGCATCTGCTGTATGGTCTTGTATCTTGCAATGCTTTGGAAGTCAGGAGGCTATATCACAACAGATATCCTAATCGTACTCTTCCAGATCAGAAAACATTTCAACGAGTTGACCAACGTCTAAGAGAGAATGGTAGGCGATTTTTATTTAATAAGGCAATATTATTAAATTTCTTTCCAATTTTAGAAAATTTTGGGAAAGAATAGTATGTACGTCACAATTAGAAGAAAATATTTTAAATGCTGTAGATGACACTCCTACATGAAGATCTTCAAGAACAGCTGGTATATCCATATCATTTGAAAAATGTGCATGCACTAATTCCTGAAGATTTTCCCCGTAAACTGCAGTTTGCAAACTGCCTATTGGATCAGGAACGAAATAATATAAACTTCATTAGCACTATTCTCTTCACGGATAAAGAAGGATTACCAAAAATGCAATCATAAATTTACACAACTCAAATGTATGGGCTAATGTAACTCATGCAACTATGTTTCACATAATCAACATCAGTTCCAATCAATTAATGTCTGGGCAGGAATCACTGTCAATTTTTTGATGGGATCATTCGTATTGCAGGCACGACTGAATGGAGAAATTTATTTGGAGTTCCTCCAGAACGCTTTTCACTATTTAGTAGAGCATTTACCACTTAATATCCGCTGAAGCATGTACTGCATGTACTATGGTGCACCACCTCAGTTCAGCGTTGCTGTGCGGGAGCACCTGAGTAACGTCTATCCAAACCGTTGGATAGGTAGAGAAGGACCCAGTGCCTGGCCTCCTCGATCCCTCGACCTAACGGCTTTGGATTTTTACCTGTGGGGATACTTCAAAACCTTGGTGTATTCCACTTCAGTCGATAGTAGGTAGGGACTTCTATGGAGAATCACGTTTCATTGTAATCAAATAAGGAACAATGCTGAGTTAATGTGGAAGGTACAGCAGTCTTCAATTCGACGTGCCCGCGAGTGTATCAGACTTCATGGAGCCCATGTTGAACCTTCTGACAAAGTTTTTAACTAAGCAAATGATTTAACTTTTTTCTACTACTATGGTGACAGGGGAAAAATCCTCTTTTCCTTATTCAACCCGACATAAGTTAGGGGACTTCTTCTTCTGCTGCTTTCTCAGCCCATTGACGTCCATTCCTGGACATAAGCCTCTCCGATGGTCCTCCACTGGGATCAGTCTCTCGCCTTCCGGAGCCAGTCTTTTCCAGCAAACTGTCTTATATCATCCATCCATCTGCGTTGTGGCCTGCCACGATTTCTGTTCGTTTCTCGCGGTCGCCATTGCAGTAATTTACTCGTCCACCTATCGGGCTGTTGTCTAGCTATGTGCCCCGCCCATTGCCACTTTAGTCGTGATATGCGTTCAATGACGTCAACTGCTTTGGTTCTTGATCTTATTACTTGATTTCGTATTTTATCCCGTAACGAGATTCCTAACATTTGGAGCGTTGAGTGATTCGGAGCCTATTTGCGTTTTGTTTGGTTAGTGTTATCGTTTCCATGCTGTAAGTAGCAACAGGCAAGACACACGTGTTATACACTTTCCGTTTAAGGTTGATTTGTGTGTTTCTATCTCTTAACACGTACTGCAACTTTCTAAATGCAGTCCATGTCAGCCCTATTCTCCTTGTTATTTAAGCCGTTTGATTTTCTTTGCCCAGTTTCATGACGTGGCCTAAATAGATGTACTCTTGGATATTCTCTATGATTTCATTTTGAATTTTTATTTGTACATTTGCGTCAGGGCTCATTAACTTAGTTTTCCCCAAGTGCATCTTAAGTCCCACTTTTCTCGCCTCTTCATTGAAATCTTGAAGCATTTGTTTCAGCTCTTCTGGATTGCTAGACATGGCAACAACATCGTCGGCGAAACGAAGATGACTAAGATAGGAACCGTCGACTCTCAAACCTTTCTCATCCCAATTTAATTTTTTAAAGACATCTTCCAAAGCTACCGTAAATAGTTTCGGAGAGATGACGTCTCCCTTAGTTAGGGGACTATCAGTGTAAATAAAATTGACGTTTCTTCGAAAACGGTTAGGATTAGCGACATGAATGAAGAATACTTAAATTTTTAGTTAGTTGTTAAAGGTATGTAAAAAACGCTGTTTTTATCATACAGGGCGTAAAAAAAATGGGGTCATGAGTGTTACAGCTAGTCAGTTCCTGCAGCTGTGAGTAATTCACAACACTTTCTTGGCTAGTAATTTGAAGGGTTCTACGTGGTATACATCATATTAAAAATAATTGAAATATACCTGGTGGTCCAATAATTATGTGTAAAAAACTTGATTTTATTGCAGCTCTTTAGGAGCTCATATCTCCTAAGAGGAGGCCTATGCAAAAAAAAATTATATAAAAATGTAGAATTCCTATCACGTTTTTTCTCATAACCGGGAGATTTCTCACATTTTCCCGGACACCCTGTATAACGACGTACAATAATTTGGTTAACCTTTTGCGTAAACATTATTAAATTTAAGATGCTCAGGCCAAATTGGGAATTAAAAATCCAACATACTGATGCCCTCTACTAACAAAAGATGGAAACTCTCGGGAATGGAATCACCCTTACAGGGTTGTACTCCAAACTAATGACTGTTTCCATTGGTGAAATGGACACGAAATAGGTACTAACGGGAATTTGCAGGGAACTCAGGGGATGAAAGTTTGGTGTAAAGATAGACAAAAGAAAGCTTCCGAAACACCAATTCTAAAGGTCCAGGTAAAAGATTCGGATTAATCGTCCGATTCCTGTCATGAATTCCTACGAAATTCAAATGATTTTTAATTTTACCTTCTTTTTAATGTACAATTTTAAAACTACTGATAATTTCAACCTGGATCATTCTTTTTTTTTTAATAATAAGTCGAATTAAGTATATCTGCAAAGGATAATACAGTGTGTTCCACTGAACTTTCAAATATTTTTCACATCTCCGAGTTAGTTCGTTATGAGTGGCATCTCTAATTGAATCTAGAGATAAAATTTTGAACATGTCCCTTACCCTTGCCATACAGTTCTCCATCGTTATCACTAGATTACTATAAACGATGTGTTTTATCGTTCCCCATATGACATAAACTACGACAGGAGAACGGGGAGACCACAGAAAAAGGTCCATTTTTGGCAATCCACTTGTAAGAAATTGGTAACTAGAACAGTTCTGTGTACTGGGACGTCACTGTATTGGTAAAAAATATGTCTGTGTTCCGCCAGAGATAAATTGCTAACTCTTGTAGAATATTTAAACATTTTTCTCCTGCAAAAATTAATACATGGGAACATAATTTGCTTTGTATTATTACTGAATTACCATTTAAGTTTTACTATTTCATTCTTTCTTACAGTATAAAATATGTTAAATTGCCAGATTTCTTGAAAATTCCGCAGTCTTACTGCATGACGATATGAATTACTCCAAAAATGGGAATTGTGTCTGTTAAAAAGACCATTTTTCTTAAATTTTGCTTCATCAGTCCAAATTATGTTGTCCAAAAATCGAGAGTCATCTTGTATCATCGTTAATATAAATTCGCAAAATTCGACAAATCAGTATTTCTTGGGTGTTGAACCAAAAATATTAAATAAGGGTGAAAGTTGTTTTTCAACAGAATTCCATGTATTAAGCTTTTCGAGATTCCTTTTTGTAGAGCCACTTGTGTTAACGGTCATAGGATATGGTTGAAGGTTGTAGACAATGTTGAAGATTGACTAAAATGTGGTTGTCGGAGTTGCATTGTCTTTATTTTTACGGCGTTTTGATTAGGTCGAATCGTTATGAAGTATAAACTGAATGTCTCGTCTTAAGACTACGAACTTATATAGGGACTGTATTCATTAAAGCGCAAAGTTTCGCTTCACTGTACACACCTCAAAGATTTTATGTTACAAAGTAGTGGTTGCCAAAGATTAGGTATCTCAACACTCGGTTTACTAAAGATTACATTATTGTTTTTAATGTAAGCTGCTTCTATAATTTTTTTTTTCATGTTCATATATATATATATATATATATATATATATATATATATATATATATATATATATATATATATATATAGTATAGGAATTAATTTGTCTTGAACCATTAAATATATTTTTAGTTGGTTATTTTCTTGGGAATATGGTTCATTTTATATTGAAACTACATATATAAAGTAGTCATACTTATTGTATATATATATATATATTTTTATTTTTCAGGACGTTTCGATTCTTTCGAATCTTTTTCAGCTGACGGTTTCGGCGAATGCATTAAGAACAGAGATTTTTGTTTTAGACAAAAATTAATTACATCATAAACTAATTATAATCACTCACTTTTTTGTGTATTCACTTTTCAAAAGTATTTTTAACAGTCTTTTGAAAAGTGAATACACAAAAGAGTGAGTGATTATAATTGGTTTATGATGTAATTAATTTTTGTCGAAACCGTCAGTTGAAAAAGATTCGAAACGTCCTGAAAAATAAAAATATATTTATACAATAAGTATGACTACTTTATATATGTAGTTTCAATATAAAATGAACCATATTCCCAAGAAAATAACCAACTAAATATATATATATATATATATATATATATATATATATATATATATATATATATATATATATATATATATATATTGTAGATTTTCACGGATGGTAGAATGAATAGTTTGGTTATTCCGGGTTTCAATCCGTTCGTTCAAAAAATCGTTTTCACGACGTTTCGTCAAAATCTCATTTGGCATTTTCAAGTGCGGTTCGTCTCGTTACTCGCTGAGAACTGATGGTGGCCTCTGAAGAATTTCGAGTTTTGTTTAGTTGGCTCGCTGCCTGATTGGGTGGGCGGCTTCGCAGGCTCCTCCCCTCTCCCGAGTGCGATATATTTTGTTCTTGTATGCAGGTCTCTCCTGTACTAGTTGATTTTTGTTGTTTTCTTTCTTGATTTTTTATTAATGTTTTCCATGTAGATGAAAAATTTATAGCATCGTCTCGTTTATTTAGCTGTCCCGCTTTTTCGATTTCTAGGGCCTCTCTTATGACGCGTACCTTGTAGTTCTGTACTGGCGCTATTTCTTTTGTTTCTACTATAATGGTGTCAAAGTTTTTGAAATTTTCCCGTAATCGTTTAACACTGTTTCCTGACAGTGTCTATTTATCTGGGTATCTATTAGTAAATGTCTGGCATGTTCTTGATAAAACTTTGTTACAATTCTTATAGGTAATAAACAAATTTAAATTATTTTCGTACGTATAATTATCAAACGACAAAAAATAGTGACATTTCTGTAGTGCTCTATTTTTTTTTCTTTCGTCGCGTTTCGCCTTATAGCGTTTTTACAATATAAAAATGTTAAATTGCCAGTATTTTAAAAACTACAAAATTTTTCTAATAGGCCTTTTTAAAGATAATATTTAATGTTAGTTTTTGATCACCCTGTATTTATTATCAAAATATCAACACAGTACACTAAAGTAGATCCTCTTCTAGAAGTAAACCAATCCCAATTGAATAAAAAAGACTTTCATATGGGAGAAATTGATAATTGTATTTAGGTCTGCAAACGGCACATACAATTTAAAATATGCCAAACGACAAAAAATAGTGACATTTCTGTAGTGCTCTATTTTTTTTTTCGTCGCGTTTCGCCTTATAGAGTTTTTACAATATAAAAATGTTAAATTGCCAGTATTTTAAAAACTACAAAATTTTTCTAATAGGCCCCTTTAAAGATAATATTTAATGTTAGTTTTTGATCACCCTGTATTTATTATCAAAATATCAACACAGTACACTAAAGTAAATCCTCTTCTAGAAGTAAACCAATCCCAATTGAATAAAAAAGACTTTCATATGGGAGAAATTGATAATTGTATTTAGGTCTGCAAACGGCACATACAATTTAAAATATGCCAAAAACAATTAGACCTAGGTATAGGACATTATACATAAAATAGATCTATAATTTTGCGTAGAATCTAAAAATGAAATAATGTATAGGGTGTTCTATTTAACATAAGCAAGAAGCCATCAACTTTTGGTATAACTGGAAGTGTCACCATCTTGAAAATATTTTAGCCGAATGGCCCTTATCGAATTTAGTGAACTACCAAATTTAGAAAAAAAATTTTAACTCTATTTTATGAGAAATCGATCCCGGTTATTTCGTCGTGTGACACATTTTATATAATACATTTTCCAGGTAACTATAAAAGTACGTGCTGATACGAACATAAAAATTGCATGTGAATTACCGGATTGTAGATAACGTATCCTTACTTCGCGAACATTCACTTGGCAAATATGTACATATCGTAATAGGCAATAATTGTTTATGTTAAGAGTATCTCAAATTTGTATATTATTGTTGATATTAGAAATATTTAATAGCCTTATAGAGTAAGAATCAAAATTATTTATTAGCGAGTAATAGATTATTCTGCCTAGACTATAGCTTCGATAAAAATTTTATAACGAAAACTCATGAAACACTAAAAAAAAAACAGAAAAATCAAAAATATATATCACTTTCATATATCCGGACACTTTCCCAAAAACTCCAAAATACGTTAAAAAAACATAACGTAACTGTCAGCCATAAGGGTCACAACTTCCAAAAAAATTGCTATAATAAACTAATATTTGAAATACCAAAGAATTAAAAAAAAAACATGTCGTTTACCGTGTTCCATGCAAAGGCGAATACATAGATCAAACAAGCAACATTTAAAGAACCGATTAAATGAGCACAAAAAATAAAGGTCATTAACAACATATAGCATGGAAAACCACTATTCTTTTCATTTTGAGACAGTGAAAATCTTAAAAACTCAAAACTACACACAAAAACGAGAAATTCTGGAATGATAGTTATACAAAAAAGTAAATATGCAGTAAATGCTAAGGCAGATACCAATCAACTTAACAGAATATATAACTGTTATAAAATAACAACTAAAAAATATAATTCTAAAACCAAAAACTCATTGCACTTTCGTACTAGATCCCTTAAATCCTCAATAACCAGAACAATCTTTATTACCGTACAAAAAATTCCATCTGGCGCTTTCACTACTACTCTAACTTTAAGATGACATACGTGGTCATCTTTATTCTATTATTTTACGAAATCTAAATTTCTAATAAAATGTGATATTAAATTGATTTACACACAGTGAGTGCAGTATATGTTCTTGAATTATTGTTCAAAGTAAATATACAATAAAATTTGATAGCTATATCAACAAAATACTTCAATTGTTTTTAGCTATACACTGTATATGCTGACGAAGGTAAAATAAATTTATCGAAATGTTAATCTTTTAAAAAATGTAAAATATAGAAAATATAACACCACTATTTCATTTTGTTCCCATTTTTAACAGACCATAATCTCACGAAAAACAAATAAAAAAACATTTTATTGAAATAATAAATACTTCATATATATATATATATATATATATATATATATATATATATATATATATATATATATATATATATATATATATATATGTAATCGAAGGTTTTCGGGCATCCCGTGTATGTGCTGAGTCCCTCTCAGGACTATAAGGCAGCTGACGTTTCGGTGAAATCTCATTCACCATTTTCAAAACTCACTGTATGGCGCCTATGAGATTATCTGACACAACATATATATATATATATATATATATATATATATATATATATATATATATATATATATATATGTTTATGTGGCTTTCACGGATCCCTCCGTGTGAGATGCAATAGCAGTGGATATATCCAGATTATGCCGTTGTAGTGCTGAAATCACATTCAGCAAACGTACAACTATATGCAGCTCTGTGATGAAGTAAAATACGAACAGTAAATGCAAACTTCTCTCCATCTTATCCTTTCTGTGTTAGAGGTTGCATCTCACACGGAAGAATCTGTGAAAGCCACATAAACATTTATACTAACACAGAAAGGATAAGATGGAGAGAAGTTTGCATTTACTGTTCGTATTTTACTTCATATATATATATATATATATATATATATATATATATATATATATATATATATATATATATATATTATATATATATATATATATATATATATATATATATATATATATGTTTATTTATATATATATATATATATATATATATATATATATATATATATATATATATATATACAGTGCCTTCATTTCAAAACGAACCATCCTTAAAAAAATTTGTTAAATAGAAAAATTTAAAAAAAAGAAAAAACACGTCAATTTAGATATATAGGGGGAAGTTTAATTTTGCATTTGTTAAAAGTCTGTCAATCACCTCCTCACCTCCAGCTAACCTCACTTTGATATGTCAAATGGGAACCCCCACCTTGTGACACATCATTGTAAGCAGCATAAAATTGTCTATCCAACCGTATAAAAAAAAATTAAATCAGTTGACGTACAAGCGAACAGTGTGCAAAAATGTCTTGTAATAATGCATAATATATCGGCCTCGAACTTTAGTATGTCAAATGATTACCCTATAGTGTGATACATCATTTTAAAGGGCATACTATCTCCTATTTAGTCAATAAAAAAAAAACAAAATCTGTTGATGTACAAGCGAATAGTAAGAAAAGATGTGTGGTAATAATAGACACCTTATCACATTAAACTTTATTATGTCAAATGGCTACTTCATAGAGTAAAATATTATTTTAAATTTAAAATAAATATTTTTTTAAAATAATAAACAGTTAAAATATTTGCGAGAAAAAAACTAAGCCTGTTTTAAAATTCATCGCAAAATTCATTGCAGTCTAATCAATCTAGTGTATTTATTTCAATGATATTTTTTGCGGTACCTGATAGGTACAAGAAATCACTGCAATAAATAAAATTTTTAAGTTCTTTAAACACCAGTTGTTTATTATTGTTAAAATTGTCATTGTGACGCCTAGTTGAAACGTGAATATAAATGGTGTATACGCTAGCCGAAAGAATAGAAATAATTTTTCTCTATGGAGCTGAAGATCGGTGCGCTCGTAGAACCGCCAGAGCATTTAACGAGAGGCATCAAGACAAAAACGTGGGCCATAAATATGTACTCGAATTGGTACGAAAGTTTGAAGAAACGGGATCCGTTTGTAATAAAAAATCTATTGAGAAAAGGGTTGTAGATGAAGCATGCCAAATCGAGGTACTAGGACAGTTTGCAATAGATCCAACTTTATCCATCTCAAAGGTCGCAGATTTAACCAACATTTCTGCTGGCTCTGTGCATAAAGTTTTAAAACAAAATAAGTTTTTTCCCTACAAAATTCAAATTCTTCAAGAACTCGGAGAAGACGATTTTGATAGGAGAATTCAATTTTGCGAATTAATGTGCCAACGAATTGACGAGGACCCCCATTTACCTAAGAATATCTGCTTTAGTGATGAATCAACTTTTTTTCTAAATGGACTGGTTAACAGACATAACTGCAGATACTGGGATAATGAAAATCCGCACCTTTTCCGAGAAGGGCATACTCAATATTCCGAAAAAATTAACGTGTGGGCAGGAATTTATGGCAATGAAATCATCGGGCCATTTTTTTTGGAAGATAATTTAACTGGGCAAATTTATTTAAACCTTTTAGAAAACACAATATACCCTGCCATTGTGCAATCTTTAGAAAATCAAGTGGATGAAAATGCTGTTATGGTACTAAATGAAAATAATTTGCATTTCCAGCAAGATGGAGCTCCCCCGCACTACGCTTTGGCAATTCGAGAGTGGCTTGATGAACATTTTCCAGGGACGTGGATTGGCAGACGTGGTGCAATTGAATGGCCAGCACGGTCTCCAGACCTAACCCCTCTAGACTTTTTTCTTTGGGGGTATTTAAAAAGCAAGGTTTATAAAACCCCACCTGAAAATATTGACGATTTAAAAGATCGAATTGTTCGGGAATGTAGAGGAATTAGCAGAGAAACCCTTGCCAATGTTCGTGGGGAATTTCAAAATAGGCTTTTTTATTGTCTCGCTAATAACGGCGCACATTTTGAACATTTAATAAAATAATTTTCTTCAACTGAATAAAACTGAATAAACTGCTTATATTTAACACACATTTTTGCATCCTAATTGCCTATAACGTCTATTAACTTAATTTTTTTTGACATCATTGGATAGCAGATCGTACGTCCTTTAAAATGATGTATCACACTATAGGGTAATCATTTGACATACCAAAGTTCGAGGCCGATATATTATGCATTATTACAAGACATTTTTGCACACTATTCGCTTGTACGTCAACCGATTTAATTTTTTTTATACGGTTGGATAGACAATTTTATGCTGCTTACAATGATGTGTCACAAGGTGGGGGTTCCCATTTGACATATCAAAGTGAGGTTAGCTGGAGGTGAGGAGGTGATTGACAGACTTTTAACAAATGCAAAATTAAACTTCCCCCTGTATATCTAAATTGACGTGTTTTTTCTTTTTTTTAAATTTTTCTATTTAACAAAGTTATTAAGGATGGTTCGTTTTGAAATGAAGGCACTGTATATATATATATATATATATATATATATATATATATATATATATATATATATATATATATATATATATATATATATTAACAAAATCAAAGGATGTCGGCCCGTCAGTTTCTCGGAAAGTTGAAAGATATATATATTTTTTAAAGCTATTTTTGGCTTTGCATTGAGTGCATTACCATAACTTAAGCGACATTCTGTAGTTACATCTTGCCTATTAAATTAGTGACAATATATGTAAAAAAAATAGGAACTCTCTAATCAAAACTGTAAAGTTTTTTTGAGCTTGAATTATAAGTTTAAAGATAAAGTTTTCCAAATTTTCTCATTTATTTTAGAAGAAACAAGCATTTTTTTCGGTTTTAACTTTTCAACGTTTGTTTGTAGACAATGTGAAAGATTGACTAAAATGTGGTTGTCGGACTTGCATTGTCTTTATTTTTGTTTACAATTAGAGATACAACCTAGTCAAAACGTCGTAAAAATATACATAAATAAAGACTATGCAAGTCTAACAAATACATTTTAGTCAATTCTCAACGATTACTGCTTTATTTTTGTTTTGGAACAGCAGTATTATCATATTTACCGATTATTTAAGATTTTAAGCCGTGATTGAAGTTGTGGCTACTAATTTTGCGCTACAACGTAGACTTGAAAAAATAACTTATTCTTTTGATGTGCTCATTTGAATTTTATCGAACGAGTTGTTATGGAAACTCAAGGCTTATAAAGTTTACAAGCCCCTCGCCATTTTATTGAGTTGGTATCTAATAGACATTATTTCATGGAAAAGTGCATAGTATATTAACTATATATGGTGCTACAGATATAAATGCATATATTTAAATCAGTCGATTCGTCTATCAGATAAATGTAGATTTACTAGATAAATATGGAAATTTTTCGAGAATATTTAAAATATACTGGGTTTCCGGTAAGTACCTCCTAATCTCTCGGAAGCATAGAGGTACCTAAATTTTGAACCGACTTGTATAATTTAACAAAATTTTATTATTCTATGGAGGCCCTAAAGATTTATTAAACTATACTATAGTAGATGTTTTAGATCATCAGAGAAGTCAGGAACGGGCTTACGGCCACACTCGCTGGGCATAATTTTTGACAGGTGTCATTTTATGGAGTTGACAACTGAGTTTTTAAATAGTTTCGTCGTTCCTCTTCAAAAAATGTACATTTAATTTATTTCGATAAAACTGTCGGTTTTCGAGATAAATCGGTTTTTATGCGAAAAACTCAAAAGTTACTAATGCTAAACAGAAACCAGTAAAAATAAAATATTCAGGGAATGCTGATGTGCTTTAATTTATGAGGAAGTTTTGTCTAACTCTTCGAAGACATCAACATGTTATGCCGAAAGATTTCCAGCTCAGGCATTGTCAAGTCCAAAAACTTTTCAAAGAGCTGATCGGGGCTCAATTATTTTACAGTGCTATTAAAATGCAAAAACAGTGAAAACATTTAAAAGTTATTTTGGCAAATGTTCAATATGGACTCCACGTACTTCAATACATTTTTTATTCTTCGAATGTTTTCCCGCTGTATTGCAAATAATATTCCGGCAATATTATGAACTTCGTTAGAATGCTGTACTATTGTCGCTAGTAGTTCTGTTCTTTTCTCGTATTTACTAGTATTGAATAAACAAGTTCTTTTAAATGTCTCTAGGAGTAAAAGTCTAAAGGATTTAGGTTTGGAGAACTTGGTGGCCATAAAACAGGTCCATCTTGACTTATCCATCGAGGGCCAAAAACATTTGTTAATTATTTCAATTTTGTTGCAAAAATTGTAAATAAATCTCACCATTGAGTCTTCCTTCCAAAACAAATGGACCTATAAGGTTATTTCCGATGATGCCAGCCCACACATTTACAATAAACCTTTGCTGGCGTTTGTTTTGAATTATAGAGTGCGGGTTTTCATCAGCCCAAAAATGTATATTGTGTGAATTTATTATGCCATCTCTTGTAAAACCGGCCTCGTCGGTAAACAAACTAAGGTTAGAAAAGCTTAGATATATGTTATGTTGATGTATAAATCAGCGGAATAATCATCCGGAGAGACAGCGTGTACTTTTTCAATGTGGTACGGGTGAATTAATGTACAATTCACATTGTAACATTGTTTTGTGTCGCGAGCTTTCTTATACCGTTTGAAGGACTGTCAGTAATATATTTGTTCCTCTATGTGAGAGTTTCATGCTCTCCTGGGGGAAGGAGGGCCCCCACCGCTACGTCGCGGCAAAAATGACCCTGAATAAAACATGTAAGAAATTAATTCGTTAACTATAATAATTATTTTCTAATCATCTTTTACCTATTTCCCTTAGGCTTCGATCAATCCTTTGAAATGTTTTTGGACTTGGCAATGCTCGAGCTGGAAATCTTTCAACATAAAGTTTTCTTGCCTTCGAAGAATTTGACAGCGCTTCGCCATAAATTAAATGCATATCAGCATACTCTGCGGAAGAATAATCTTCTATTTTTTCCGTCAATAGTAATTCATTATGTAGGTATTAACAATAACAACTTGATTTTTACCTCTTTGTGTTTAGCATTAGTAACCGAAATCAATTAAATTAAGAATATCTTTGAAGAGGAATGACCAAAGTATGTAAAAAATCAGTTTTCAGCTATGTAAAATGCCACCTGTCAAAAATTAAGCCCAACGAGTGCAGTTGCAAGTCCGTTCCTGACTTCTCTGATGATCTAAAACATTTACTGTAGTATGGTTTATTATCCCCTCTATAAAATATTAAAATTTAATAATTTTTTCTCTATGACAAAGTAGGGTATTTTGACCTTCCCTGTATGCTCCCGAGAAATTAGAAGGTACTTACCGGATACACTATATATAATAAAAATAAGATTTAAAATATTTGGATACATTTAGTCGCAATTGAATTGAAACTATTGTTGTTTCTTTGTATGGTGCGAAAAAACAGTACTTACTGAAGAATATCTATTTTAAACAAAGAAAAATATTAAAAAAAATATATAATTTTATTTTTCTTTGAATCAGTACTTCAAAAGAGTGTGGCAGAATTTGATCGTAGATTCTTGCAAACAGAAAATCTTAAGTAGCGTTGACCATTTCGTCTACAATCATTTTGCTGCCCCGTATTAATTTATAGCTATTTTAAAAAACTCTATAATTAAATTTTACAGTAATACAAACACTCTGGAAGTCTGGATATTCATCTTCTCTCTTGCAGCTTTAGTTCCAAACAACTACGGCTATTTAAGCTTACCACAACCATAACTCAGAACTTCAGGACTCAGACAAGGCTGCTAATTAGCTGTTCAAATGACATCTCTTGTTTACAGCTCTCACAGCGGTACGTCCGCGAGTTTAGTCGCGTGAAGGTATTTAATTGAATTAAATAAAATAGGTTTCTCAAACACTAAGTCTATTGAAAAAAATAAATAGAAAAATGAATTATTTACAATGAGAAACTTAAACTAATAATAAATAACAATTACGAAGAAACTATCATAATTGCTCTTATTGGCCGTTCAAAAATGTAAAACCTAATTTTGACAAACACTTACTAAAACATTAAACACAAAAACTAATAAAACGCGAATTTCAGCTATTTATATTACTTAATCAAACTGTATTGAAATCGCTAAATGCTTGAGTAAAATAACACACAATTTTCCCTTAGCTTCCCGAATTAAATGAAAAACAAAACAAAACAAAGAAAACCTTCATTCCCGACGAATATACACATCACATAATTATCTATGACACTGTTCTTAAAGCGGTATTAACCTTAACGAATTTCAGACTGTAACTAAAGTTTAGTATTCCTTAAAAGGCTGAACTTGTACCCCCTCGGCACCCCGCGAATCCCGTTAGCACCCATACTACCCATGGAATCCTGTAAACATCATTTTGATTCATGAAATGTAGAGGGCGTTAGCCCTGCTATACCAGATACTTTATTCTCGAATTGGCCTCTGAGCGTCTTAATCTTAATTTTTATATAAACACAGTTAATCAAACTATTCTATTTCTTTCTATAACTAAAGGAATAAGATAATATAGCATCTGTAAAAAAACCTGAATGCACTTTTATTCATATTGCTAGTATTTGAATCATTCTTTCTTGTAATCAGGAAAACAGTTGATGTATTAATTCCTTTCACAGGTCAAACGTTATATCACATTATAATGAGTTTATTTGATTATTCTTTTGTTTTCTAATAATGGGAAAATCGTTTTAATACATTTTAACAGTATTTGCATTTACCATACGTAAGACCTCCGTGGGTCCTTTTCTCTTCGGTTTCATTTACATAACCAGGGTAGGATTTCTTCCACAGATTTATAGACAAATCTTAAAGAGCTGGTCGTCATAAATTGACTAAGTTTATATATTTTTAAGAAAACATTTAAACGATTATGCTTAAGTACGACAACTGATTTATTTTTCCTTTAGACTTTCATGGGTGGTAATAAAACAAATATACTATAGAGTTCTCATGGAAAAAAAACAATCCATAAAGTGATTATTTACTTACTGGTTTTAGCAGAATATACTTCACATTAAACAGTATAAAATAATTTATATTTGTTCTGTTCCAAGAGAACGACCAGAAACCCATTAATATACTTTTAGATGAGCAGTATTAGATATGTTTTATAGAAATACTCCTTTCTCTATACTCCGCTCAAATATAAAGCGCAAGCCTAAACTTTTACGGGCATGGAATTGCCTCTCTAATATAACTAAAACCATTCTCAACCCCATACTTAGTTTAGTTCAATCTTCCAGCCTTTAACGATCAAAAATAATAAGTTTGTTTACGTGCGATACGATACGTAACGACACGTAACGTGGAGAAAGTAACTTACAAAAAAGTTATAGTACTTTGCAAAAATTTATTTTAAAAAATTGGAAAAAGAACACTAACTTGTAATATATTCTTGAGTTCTTTTAAAATAATGGTGAATTTTGACGTTAAGAGTTGTAACAGTGACAATATTAACGCACAAATGAAAACTTTTTTATTGTTTAAAAAGAATTGTGTAATATTTTAGGTACTGACATATTTGTATTATATAATTTATTATTTAAACTGTACATTTAACTTTTTATAATTTTTTGTTATGCAATGTTCTTAGGCGGATAACTTAAAAATATTTTTAAAAATACATGGCAGTTGTTCAAGCATGGAAAACCAACGAAGTATATTTTAAATTGCATCTCCTGTATGTTTTGAAATTTTTGAATTTTACCAAGATACTAAAATTAAATAATTTTATATGCAAAATACACTTTTTATACGTTGGCAAACTATATGATCCTATTACATTAGCAGAAATACGACTTACAAATTCTTATTCTATTTCTTTATTTTAGGTGCACTTGAAAATTTAGATTTTTAGTTTCTACACATCATAGCAAATTAAGTATTTCCCTACAAGTAGTAAAATTAAAGCTCCACCTTTTGCTTTATGGGCTTTCCTAAGGCGGTCATGCCCTATGGGTTGAGAAACTTTGGGTTAAGTTATTAAATTGTTAAAAATATGATGTTCCAAATATACAATTCATAGCACTTTATAGAAAATATGTTTTAGTTTTGGCTTCGCCCGAGAGAATAATGTAGCCAGCTCATTTTCTGATAGCAATAAATTCGCGCTACATATGCAAAACCGTGTTTGCTACGCGTTCAAGTATTACCTTTTTAACATTGTGTTTTTTTTTATTGTAGTTAATGCTTTTTCAAAATGAAATATAATTATTAACATTATTATTTATTCTGAAAAACAAGGGGAAAAAGTTGGTTGCCATTTTTCCAGTAGTTTTTTGTTTTTCAAAAACCTTCCCCCACTTTATATATAAGTTGTCGATTAAATTAGCAAAGTACTAGCATTTTTCTACTGATTAAGAAAATGATTGAAAACAGAAAAACAATTGAACATAGAGTTTTCGAATAAATAATAAAAAACATTTTTTTGGAACTCCCTGTTTATTTTTTTCTGGTAGGTTTTTAAATCATCTACAGAACAAAAAATTCATATGCAATATTGGTCTAAAATTGAAAATAACCGAAAACTTCATTTTCTAGGTATTGCTTTATTTGAGCGTAATCAGAAAAAAAACAATATTAAATGTACAAAGAGATGATAGTTTTGTTATATACATTTTAGAGCATTTATTAATACACACTTCGTGGCTTTTAAAACTGTTCTGCCATCTAGGAAATGTGTTTAATACTATCTTAAAGGTAGCCTAGGTTAGCAAATTTCCTTTCGTAGTTTTAGTCCTTGACATAACCACAAAAGTAAAAGTCTAATGGAGTTATGTCAGGAGATCTTGGTGGCCAACGTATCGGATCATTTGCTCTACCTTGTTAAAAATAGTTTTGGTTACCTGTCTCCAAATTGACATCATCTATATATTTTTCCAGTCATTCTGACAACATATCAAAATATCTCCTGCCTGAAAAAGTGTCATCATAAAAAATTGGCATAATTATTTGGCTGCCTATTAAACCACACCAAATATTAACACTAAATTGTTCTTATCGATTTCTGGGACGTAAAATAGATAAATTTTTTCTATAAAAACAGTGCATGTTAATGCGATTAAACATCCCCCACTGAAGCTTCATCACTTCAAAAAATGTGTCTTAAAACGTTGGGATTTTACCTACACATATTTACTAACCATTGAAAAAAAATGAGTTTTTAGTACCCTCACGTAATAATGTTTGCACTGGTTGATGCCTTTAGGGTACAAACTTATATTTTTTAAAAATCTCCAAATTGTAAATAATCTTAAACCACTGCCCGTTGCCAAATCTCTGGTCGAATTATTTTTGTACCCTTCAAAATAGGCTAACACATTTACTTTTACTTGTTCACTTAAACAGATTTTTAGTTATAGTTTTTCCTTCTTCAATACTTCTAAATTGTCTATACAGCTCTAGAAAATATCTCCTGTTTGGTAAATCACATTTAAGGTACATTTAACCATATTTTTCCACTGCTCAAAAATAATTTTCTCTTACGCTTATACATATAGTAGTGAACGCCATTTTGTAATATTTATACCTAAAAATCTAAAACCCCATTCAATATGTATAATTACATAAAATTCTTGCTTTTCTTGACAGCAGACGGTTCTTCTTCTTCGGATGCATATCCATTAATGAATGTTTGCGATCACATGCTCCATTGCTTCTTTATCTCGGGCGGTGTGGATCAGTGTTTGTACATCACGTAACCCTGTCCATTGTCTTATGTTCCGAAGCCAAGACATTTTCTTCCTCCCCATTCCCCTTCTGCCCTCAATTTTGCGCTCAATCATCAACTGTAAGAACCCATATTTTTCGTTTCGCATGATATGTCCCAGATAGGCTGTTTTTCTTTTCTTGGCTACTTCGAATAGTTCACGCTCTCTTCCTACACGCCCCAGAACTTCCTCATTTGTCTTCTTCTCCGTCCATGAAATTTTAAGAATTCTGCGATACAGCCACATCTCGAAGGCTTCCAGTTTATAGATATTAGGGTCCAACCCTCCACGCCATAAAAAAGCACTGACCATACGTAGCATTTCATAAACCTCACCCTCAAGTCAATATCGAATTTTCAGCAGGTAAGCACATTTTTAAGCTTCAGGAAAGTCTGTCGGGCTTGCTCAACACGGCTTTTTATTTCTCTGTCCGATGTCCAATCCTCACAAAGCCATGTTCCTAGGTATTTGAACTTGTCCACTCTTTCAATGGGCGCTGCATCAAATGTTATTTCGGAGTTTGTAAATACATCCAAGTTTCTGGAGATGATCATAAACTTTGTTTTCCTAGTACTGATGTTCAGACCCAAAGATGCACTGTGTTGCCCAACCATATTTACTATTTGTTGTAGATCATCTATATTTTCGGCTATCAGGACCGTCTCATCGGCATAACGAATGTTGTTGATCCATACACCATTCACTCTAATGCCCTTTTTTACATCTTCCAAGGCCTCTCGGAAAATTGTCTCCGAATATAGATTAAATAGGAGCGGAGACAGTACGCACCCCTGTCTCACTCCCCTCTCAATTGGTACAGTATTGGACATACCGTTTTCAATTTTTATCTGTGCATTCTGGTTTCAATACAAATTTTGGATGCATCGCATGTCCTTTTGATCGATGTCGAGCCTCTCGAGGAGTTGTATTAACTTTTGATGTTGAACACGGTTGGAATGAAGTTTAATTTCAAAAGTACACAGTCAACTTGTCTAAAAGATAAACTATGCTAGTAATTCGTTATTTTCAATTTTAGACTAGTATTCTCTATGAACTTTTTTATTCTGTAGATGATTTGCAAACGTAACGGTAAAAAATATACAGGGTGTTCCTTTTAAGAAAATATATTTTCATCGTTTATTCGGAAACGCTATGTTCAATTGTTTTTTTGCTTCACCATTTTAATCAGCAGAAAAAATGGTATTACTGTGCTAATTTGATCGACTTTGTATCTGTAGTAATAAAACAGTTAGCAAGAGTGTTCATTTAATTTGGTACACCTTGTGTATAAATTTATTTATTAGATTTATTAGATTTAAAGTAGAATTAAAAAATAGTAAAACATAAGAACAGTGGCACGTGAAAAACATGTTTTTATCTGAATTTTGATTTGAATGTTGTGAGAAACGACTAGATGAAAAATTGTGTCCTGAAATGAGATGTGAGAGTAGTAATCATTTTTCGCCTCGGAAAGTTGAGATGGGATATGAAACCTATGAGACGATAATTTCTCGTAAGTTGACTAAAATGTGGTTGTCGGACTTGCATTGTCTTTATTTTTATTTATCTTTACGGCGTTTCGATTAGGTTGTATTTCTAATCGTTATCAAATATAAACTGAGTAAGTTGTCACGAAAGTTTACATAAAAGTTTTCGTAATAAGTAATTTATTTCTCATCTTAACCCTACGAGACGAGTGTAGAATAATACTATTTCTTGTCCCGTCTCATCAGGCAACATTTCTAATAATAATATTATAAAATAGAGTTGTTTGTTAGTTTTAAACGTCAAACAGGAATTAGGTTGATTTGAAATTTTAAGAATTGCAAATGGATAATTCTCAAATGAAATGAATTCTACACATTCTGAAGTGTCAGAGGCGGTGAAATTAACAACATACAATTTGCTATCTGATTTTTTTTTGTCTGTTAGGAAAGATTTTATTTTTATTAACTCGTTGCTTTCATTTTGCAGATGCGACAGAAGGCGTTCTCGCCGAAACTAGATTTCGTAACCTCAATTGCTTCGCGACCCGCTATTACAATGAAAGAAAATATTAAAATTAGAAAGCATACTGCCGTGGATTACTGCATCTTAACCAGATGTGACAAAGGCGTTCCCGCCAAAATTAAATTTCTTTGCTGACTTCTATTAGATTGAGCCTAATTATACGTGTAGTGTTCTTTTCTATTCATATTTTATATTTTTTATGTGAAATTATCATATATAAAATATTTTTGCCTAAAAACGGTATCAAGAAGTTCCTGTGCTTGCAGTGACTGCACGTCGAAAACTGGAAATAATATGGCTCTTTTCAAATTCCCTAAAAATCCTTTAAGATAGGCCTTTGAATACTGATAAAATCATAAGAACAAAAAAAGTGATGTAGTCTGAATTAACATAATTTAACCAATGATGTAAAATTATTTGTATAGATAACATACTAAAAACATAAGATATGAAGTTATCCGATAACATTTTTTACGCATATTTATAATACCTAATGTACTTACTAATTGATTTAAAAACAAATAGCGGATCGTGAGATAAGCGAGGTCACGAAAATTGATTCTTCAAATTCAAAGCCGTCGCCAAAGTTCTCGCATCTTACAGATGATAAAATTTGTGCGCAAAGACAAGCATTCTAGAACTTTAAATCGTTTTATTATGTAAAATAATCTTGCTTGATGAATATAAATATAGATTCGAAAACTGAGTCCCAGTCAACTTTTCAGAGAATCTCATACAAGATGTTCGGATAATGCATCAGGATGATTCTATATTATAAAATAACAACAGTAGGTCGTATAACAAAAAGTCGAAAATCTCATACTTCTTGAGATAAGCCTTCAAAGTTCATTATTTTTCCTATTTTTAATATCTTACTGTTAATTCTGAACTTATTAAAGTGATATATGAAACAGGGATTACGCATGATGATTTCTATCATTCTGTTATAAAAATGTTTCTCTATTGTGCTACTAGAGTCACTTTACCTGAAAACAGTTATTAAAAAAAAGGATATGTCATGTCAAAGATAAAAGAATACCTAATAAAAAAGTTACTCCTTATTCGAGTCGATAAACCATATCATTTATACCCAGTTTTTAAAAGAACCTAAAAATTAAGTTACCATGCTGTAAATTTAGTTAAATCTGGCGACCAGACATCTAAAACGTGATCTAACAACTAAAATAACGATAACAGTTAAATATATATATATATATATATATATATATATATATATATATATATATATATATATATATATATATATATTATTTTATTTAAGTAAATGAAATTTTTCAACACGAAATTAATATTTTAAAAAAGAAAAAGAATTATAACACAAAAACTAATATTTTAAACATTTCCTGATTTAAAAATTTCGACCGTATTTTCAAAAGCTTGAAATCCATTTACAAAATCGATTTTACTGATAATAAAAACTTTAATACCCATTTGCACCCAAACGGGAAATTTACCGACTTGAATAAAGAATACTTCTTTAATAGGTATTCTTTGGTCTTTAAAATAACATTCCAATAACTGTCAAATCAAAATTTGAATTTAGGGTAGTGATCTTCGGTGGTACAGTAGAGAAACATTTTTTTACCAGAATGATAGAAGTGATTAAGCGTAGTTCCTTTGCCGAATATCAACTTAATAAGTTGAAAATAAACCGCTAGATCTTAAAAATTAGAAAAAAAATGAACTTTGTAACTCGAGAACTATTGGATTTTCGACTTTTTGTTATATGACTTACTACCTTTATTTTGCCATGTAGAATCACATGTCTAAGTAATTTGATGCATTGTCGAAATATCCTGTATATGGTAGTAGTAGAAAAAGTACTGTATTTCACTTACATTTAATAAGTATCACTCATTCAGATGGGTGTAGACATTTGCTTTTGCATCGTGACTCAAACTTTTATCCTCGTGAACATCGATATCGTGCTTGTTAAAAATATACTATTAGATTATCAGTTTAAATAACAACATATTGAAGAAATTGTGCCACAATCCATCTCAATCTATCAAGCTATGAAGAAACACTCTGTGCGCCGTTGGCAAATTTATGATGTAGCTCTATTCTATCGCCGTGATCTTTTAGTCGCTGAAGTTGAGTATTACAACTTTCCTAACACATATATATTTAAATAATGGTTGCAAATATTCATTGTGAAAATAAGTCTGAACCCAATTAAATACACTTATAAACCACACGATAAATCAAAGATTAACACATAATTTTAAAAAGCCGAAAAAAAAATACAGCTATAGATATTATTTACTCACAGCTTAATGAGTATTTTCATTACTTGGCTTGGCTAAGGTTTCAAATGAATTTAGTCAAATAGGCGCACAGAATTATATTTTATAGATATTTTACATTCAAGAAACTCAAAATGGTGAATTTTTTGTTAAATTTACATACTAAGTACAAATTATTTCCCATACATATTTATTATATATAAATGTTGTTCATTCTTTCTTCTTTCTTGCCGTTGTCCCTGCTTTAACCCATGTTTTATCGCGCCTCTTCTTTATATCTCCATCGCATATTTGTCTCGATCTTCTTCTTTTCTGCTGTCGTATTCCTATAAAGTCTAATGTGGCTTGTATTTTTAAATCTTCTCTAATTTTAATATTTCTTATTCTGACATCTTTATCTCTTTTAAGATATTTTATTTCAAATGCCTGTATTTTACTTTTCCTTTTTTTTTGGAGATTTATTTTTTACCTATAAATGTTTTTTTTCGTTGTAAGGTAAACACTCAATATTTTTTCTATTCTGCTGTTAATTTCCTGTTCCTGTTTTCCCGTGTCCTCAATTTCTATCACCAAATTTTTAAAGATCTTCACTTGATCCGTTTTTATCCCGTCAATTAGTAAATTAATCCTTTCTTGTTCATCTCATATTACTATTACACACTTATTACTACTATGACTTTCATATTATTTTTGTTAAGGTTTATATCGTGTTCTCCCGATATTTTATCACATTTTTTCAAATTTGTTTGTAAATACTTTTCTTTTTCTGCTATAACCACTATGTCCTCAACGAATGCTCCCTTTGAAATATCTATTCTTTATACAATGAATTTCTTGCTTATAGACATATATTTTTTTAATTACTTCGTCAATAAAAATTGGGTTTATCCCTAATTTCTGCCTTCATTCTTCATTTGTTGACAATGCCTTGAATGTTCTACTTTGACTAGTGATGCGTTATATCTCTTATTGATAATTCTTATTATCTTAGTGTGAGTTCCTCTTCTGCTCATTATAGTGTGACAGAATTTGATTATAGACTCTGGCCAATGACATATTGAGGTAGCGTTAATCACTTTATCTATAATCATTTTTGTCCCATATAAATTAGTAACTATTTTAATAACCTACAAATAAATATCACAGTAATAAAGACACTCTGGAAGTCTGGTCGTTCAACTTCTCTCTTACAGCTTTAGTACCAAACATTACGGTTATTAAAGCTTACCACAACCATGACTCAGATCTTCAGGACTCAGGAAGGGCTGCTAATTAGTTAGTCAGAAGACATCTCTTGTCTTGTAGGTCTCGCAACAGCGCGCCCGCAAATTAACTCGCGTAAAGGTTCTATTTAAATTGAATAAAACAAGTTTCTCAAACACTTAAATCTATTTAACAAAAATAAATAGAAAACGAACTATTTACAATGAGAAACTTAAAACTAATAACAATTACAAAAACGAACATAGTTGCTCTTCTCGGGCATTATTTTAACCAAAAACGTAAAACCCGAATTTGAAAAAAAGACGTATAAATAGCTTAATAAAATATTAAACAAAAAAAAAGAAATAAAATGCGAAAAGCAGCTATTTATATTACTTAATCGAACCGTATGAAAATCGCGAAATGCCCCATTAAAATAACACCCGATAATCCTTTAATTTCCCAAATTAAACAAAGACAAATCCAACAAAGAAAACCTTCATTCCATATACACTACGGCACTGGACTTAAAGAACGGCACCGATCACCCTAATTCGACTTTCAGATTGGTACTGAAATTTACTATTCCATAAAAGAGTATCTTCGAAACTTACACCCCTCGACACCGCTCTGATTCCCGTTTGTACCCATATTACCCGATGGAACCCGGTAAACGTCAATTTCTTTCCCTTAAAGTTCGAAGGTTTCGATCGTTACGTGCTGAGGGCGTTAGCTATTCTATACCGGATGCTTGATTCACGAATTAGCCTGTGAGCGTCTTAAACTTAATTTTTATATAAACACAATTAATAAAACTATTCTATTTCTTCCTATAACTAAAAGAATATATGTTAAAGACGGTAAAAAAAAACTATTCACTTTTTTTGGCTATTTTGGCAATAGACACCTTAACTCGTTATTTCTTGTGAATAGAAAAAACAGTGATTACTCAGTATTCTTACAAATTGACAAAAATTCTTTTGTTTCCTAATAATGGGAAAATCGTTCAATATTTTAATACGTTTTAACGGTATTTCATATACCATATGTTAAAAACTACCCTTATCACGTCTGGTTTTATTTATTTAACCAGGGCAGGATTACTTAGACAGATTTATAGGCAATTCTAAGAGAGGGCCTTTTAGGTCTTCATAAATTAACTGACTTTATGTATTTTTTTAAAGAAAACATGTAAACGACAAAGATCATAAAAGTTAAGCTCGATAACGAATTTATTTTTTCTTTAGACTTTCGTGGATAGTGACAAAAAAATATAACTACCCTATTCCCACGGGATATCTATTCACAGAGTGATTATTTAATTATTTATTTTAACAGAATATAGTTGACATTGAACAATGAAAAATAATTAACATTTGTTCCATTACAATACCTCCTTCTCGTTCACGCCATGTTAAAACGCAACCATCCGAATGATATAAGGCATATTTTGACTCATCCATAAACCAACAGTTCCCCCATTCCTCTGTAGTCCAGTTATGGTGTTCAATTGTCCATGTTCTGCGTGCAACGCGGTGTTCCCTGTTTAATCGGGGATGTCGAACACGTCTTTTGGCTCTAAAACCATCTTCGTGTAACATTCTTCTGATGGTTGCCAAACTTATATTTATCTCTGTGTGCACCTGGAGTCTGGAGGCAGAAAACACTCCATTTCTCCGAGCAGTAGTAATCAAAAACTGATCCTCTCTTCTAGTTGTGGCACGTTGACAGCCACCGCCGTGGCGTATGTTACTACTCCCAGTTTCTCGAAAACGATTCCAAGCCCGACTTATTGCACAGCGAAAAGTTGTACGTTTCAGCAACTTCAGACTGTGTACGGTTTCCATGTTGAAGAAGAGCTATGATAGCGGCAAAATCACTAGGAGACATTTTGTGATATAACAAGATACAAAATACTTCACGGTATCACTGTGCGTCTTGAAAATTTAAAATTCACTAGTAGTTTTGACAGCTTGAAAATGGAATGTGGCCGGTTTTTTTTTTATCTGTGATAAGTAAAATATGCTTGTGGAGATAAACAAGTCTCCAATAAATAAAACAAGACCTTTAACAGAATTTGAAATATATTTTGGGGAAATAATTGTTAAAATTGAAATATCCACTTCAAAAAACGCACAGTGTATTATACGCAAATATGAGACAGTATTTCTTTTAGGAAAACATATTATATTATCACTACAAAACTCCCATTACATGGGCAAACAAATTTTTGTACGTTGTTACATGAGGAAATTGACGATTTTGTTTTCTCCATTGATGAAGCTATAAGCCGTATTGCCACTATCTCTAATTTGACAGTTTGATAGATTGAGATGGTTATATTTGTATGTATGTATTATTTGTCTTTTATATTAAATTACAATTCAACTATGTAAGGTCAGATAATACAATTATTTAGGCGAAAAATATAGATGCTTGGAAAGCACAAGGCTAAAAGCAACTATTTCGATTTTCAAATTTCACTTGCCTTTCAGATATTGATGTGTAATTTGTTTTATTCGATATTGTATTAAAATTAAGAATGTGATGGACTTGTAGGAATTTTCATTGTGACTGCAAAGTTATTGAAGCTTTAAGAATATTGCATTTATTATTTATTAGTGCTTGACTTTATCAGTAACAACAAATTTTTGTGACTGAAAATTTTTGAAACTACTGCAAAATGACCCCAGAAACACCTAGTTCTTCTGGTAGTGATACGTCAAGGCCAATAGTGAAACCTGCAGAAGAAAGACTTATGGTGGCCGTGCGGATTAGACCTTTGAAGAATGATGAGGCGCAGAGGGTGTTGTACGCTGCTGATAAAAAGGTAAGTACCCATATTGGGGCAGATTAGATGCATTGTATTTTAAATGATATTAAGACATATTAGAAAACTATTTATGAATTAATTGTCGTTAAATTTATCTTGTTACTATTACGCTGGCTAAAGAAAGACCCCAATGGGTATTTTTCGAAGTCTTAGCAAATATAAAACAATGTTTATTGTGTGCATGTGTGTGTGTGTGTGTGTATTGCGTTTTATGGCTCTGAATAAAACTAACTAACCAGGGTCACTCTTTTGTAACAGAGTTTTGAAATTTTATTTAACAAACAAGGAGTAATAACGTAGAATACATGAAGTTCACGTAGTAAATGGTAGTCAAATGGATTCGAAATTGGGCTTGATAAAACCATTTTCTAAACAATACATTTTTATGGAACTTTATTTCCTTATCCAATATATAGGATTATTCACCCTATTCGGCACGGTGTAATGCGGCCAGAATTCATGACTTTCAAAAAATTTTACTTTTGGGATATATGGGGTCTAATAAAGTTACATTTTAAAATTATTTTCATATTAAACAGGGTGTCCTTAAAACTTTAAAAGCATCAAAGTTTTTTTTTTTTGAATGGAACCCTCTGTATATTACTGTATTTTTGGAATTTCCGATCAAAATAAGTACCTATTTTAATAAGGTTTACAGTACCTAAACCTTAACCTCCTAATTCACTAAAATGTTTTAACTTTAAACCCGGTCTAGATTGAGAGTAGAAAATTTAAATTGACAAGGGTATCAATACTTCAATCAAGTTCTGAACCTTTAAAAAACAATTAAAACAATATCATAAGAAAAATAAAACTTGTCATCTAGAAAATCTAATTTCCAAAGCAACTAGATCGGGTCTAAGTCTTAAACCTTGTTAGTGAATGGCTGTAAGGGTTTTTAAATAATTTGAATTTTGACAAAATCTAACCTAATTTTCATGTTTCAAATACTTAAGAAGTATTTTAGTTATGTACTCGAAATTTACAGTGAAGTGTAACAATAAATCATATTTTATATCCCAATTATAATGAACTTTCTATATTATACAGGGTGTCCAAAAATTAAAACTAATCAAATAAACACTTTACGTGGCTATAGCTTGATTAATTTAAATAGAACGTTATACTTTTTCACTTAACAGAAGATGTACCTTTCAAATACCTATCGAAAGACAGCTAAGTCTTCTCGTTTTCACAGAATACGCCAAATAATCGTTTTCTGCACCATTTTGTGTTTTTTGAACTAGATACATTAGAAAATCTATATATATATATATATATATATATATATATATATATATATATATATATATATATATATATATATATATATATATATATATATATTTCTGAAATTTCTTGGGTATGAGGTTTTTTGGTTTTAAAACAATCTAATTAAAATTTGACGTTTCGCCCATTCTTTCGGGCTTTATCAAAAATATAATGTCAGTCTATGGATAAAATCTGCAAAATGTACATTTGATACTTTAAAATTTAGAAACACAGGAATAACATTCAAATGTTTGCATCTCAAAAGGAAGATTCTTCTGTTCTTCTGCTTTGCCAATCTACTGCAAGTTTTAGAGAATTCTTTCATAGTTTCCGCACATTGTAATCCATAGGTTTCTCTTATTGTTGCCAGGAACGTTCGGCTTGGTGCTGTTTGCATTTTTCACCCATGCAATTCTTTATAATATCTTTGTTTTCTTAAACCATCTATATTTGTTTTTCTGAAATTTCTTGGGTATGAGGTTTTTTGTTTTTAAAACAATCTAATTAAATTTTAACGTTTCGCCCATTCTTTTGGGCTTTATCAAAAATATATTGTCAGTCTATGGATAAAATCTGCAAAATGTACATTTGATACTTTAAAATTTAGAAACACAGGAAAAACATTCAAATGTTTGCATCTTAAAAGGAAGATTCTTCTGTTCTTCTGCTTTGCCAGTCTACTGCAAGTTTTAGAGAATGCTTTCATAGTTTCCGCACATTGTAATTGTAACAATAAGAGAAACCTATGGATTACAATGTGCGGAAACTATGAAAGCATTCTCTAAAACTTGCAGTAGACTGGCAAAGCAGAAGAACAGAAAAATCTTCCTTTTAAGACGGAAACATTTGAATGTTTTTCCTGTGTTTCTAAATTTTAAAGTGTCAAATGTACATTTTGCAGATTTTATCCAGATACTGACAATATATTTTTGATAAAGCCCAAAAGAATGGGCGAAACGTTAAATTTTAATTAGAATGTTTTAAAAACAAAAAACCTCATACCCAAGAAATTTCAAAAAAATAAATATAGATGGTTTAAGAAAACAAAGATATATATATATATATATATATATATATATATATATATATATATATATATATATATAAATATATATATATTTATTTAAATTTATGCAATATATTTAGGAAGTTGCTGAGGCGGCCCCAAATTGATTCAGTAAAATCCAAGATGGCGCATATAATGTGGCGGATAAAAAAAATTTTGTCCGATTTTCTCCATAGCGGACAAAAAATGTTACAATTTTCGATTTTATTCAAAATTTGATCATTCCGAACAAAATAATATGTCACAATAGTAAATCATATAATTTGTTGCGGAGATATTGGTTTTTTTTTATCCAAAGATACAAAACGTTTATTGCTAAAACTTTTTTTTGGGTAAACATTTGAACCTCCACAGAGATTCAATCTCTTCGTGAAGGCCTAAATTTTCATATCTTGTTAGGAGCAAATGAAAAAATTAATTTTCAACCCCTTAAATGTCGCTCTAAAAAAGGAGGTATGTCATATTCATAACTTTTCGAGCTACCCTAGATCAAAAATTGGTTCATTCATTGCTGAAATACGGCAATATTTTCCGAGTACTGCTGATTTGAAGTTGTGAGTTCAGTTTTCTCGCGCGCACGAGAGCTCTATTTATTTATAAAAAAAAAAACATTTTTTAAACCGATATTTAAGGTGTTGAAAATTAATTTTTTCATTTACTCATAACAAGATATAAAAATTTAGGCTTTCACAAAGAGATTGAACCTTTGTGGAGGTCAAAATGTTCATTCAAAAAACTTTATAGCAATCAACATTTGGCGTCTTGGGATAAACAATTAGGAATATCTCAGCAAAAAATTATCCAATTTACTATTATAAAATATCATTTTATTCAGAAAGACGGGGGTTTCCCTTTAAAAGTAAAAAATTACAACAAAAAGTTAATTTTGCAATAAATAATTAATGTGGAAAAAATGGCCAATTTTGAGAGTTTTTTAGTTTTTTTAACAAAAATGATTGCACACAAACGCAAATTGTAAGTTTTTAAAATCTCTACAAATTTTATTTCAAACTTTTTTCCAAAATTTCTTCCTTAGTTTGTAGATTCAAAAAACTTGTTTTAGCCCACTTTGACTCCCCCCCCCCCCCCTACCTGGATAGGTCTCATCCATCTCGGAACTTACGTCATTATAGTTACCTATGGCTTGGACTATTTCGCTTTTTAGCACTTCTTAGACCAATTTTTTTCTCAAAATTATTAAAACTAACCTGGCTGAATATGCTAAAATAAAAAATTTCTACGCTAGAAGTCCGCTTATGGTTTTAACGATTCATTACATTAATTGCGTTAAGCAAATTTCTTGATTTACCTTCGTACTGGCTGTACATATTTATGCTATCGCCAAGATCGGTTTCATGCAAAAAGGTATTTAATTTTTCAAAATTCCACGTTACTCTTAATATATGCCCATTTTTATCATTACTGTGCCTATCGGTTACATAAGCAATTATTCTAAATTTATTCAGTTTTTATTGCATAATTAATGATGAAAATTATTTATTGCGCTTTCCGCATTGCACCTTATAACATTTATTTCCACGTGATCCAGATAAGGTTTTTGTGGTTTATAATACCCATGTAAGAATGACGTAGGCAAGTATTTATTTTAGAGGATCCTAATATTTGAATCTTTAAATATTTATTATGCTATTCGCGGAAATCGAAATTTTTATCAAACTAATAAAGTGTTACTTCCCCAAAGCATGTTGTCTTACAAAAAACCGATATGTACAGAGTTTTTACTAAAAGAGGCAGGATCTATTAATTGTTGGCATAGTATGCTGAGCAGGAACTTTAAATACGTATCTCCATTTATTTAAGGTCACACGAATGAAAAAAAATTACCGTTGTTAATCAAAATTTTTAAATACGATGTATCCACGAATAAGGTGCTCCAGTCTAATAAACTCCAATATTTTTAATTTTTCGAAGAAAAGTCATTCTTGACCAAAAGTCTTTCTGTCGCGAAAAAATTCAACCTTTGATTTTATTATTGGAAAGTGTGCATTTTGGCGTCCTATAAAACATATCTTATGTTAACATTGGAACTCTGTGCTAACAAAGTGGCGGTTCAAAAATTATCACTTTTTTTGGTTTTTCCAGTTTATCTTGAGTGAAGTCATTGGATTTACACCCGTTAACGAAAGGATCTGCTGCATAAGGATGCGAGGCAAGCTTTACATCCTCAGTTTGATATCCACATATGCACCAACAGAAGAGACACAGGATGATATAAAGGATACTTTCTATGGTACCCTACAAACAGTTATTAATCAAATACCAAAACAAGATATGCTTATAGTATTGGGCAACTTCAACGCAAAAATTGGAAAGGAGCCAGCAGCAAACCCAGTGGCGGGATTTCACAGCCGGCATGACAGATCGAACGACAACGGAACAAGAGTCATAACATCGTCAAACGCGTTAAGGGTAAGATCAACGATGTTTCCGCACAAACAAATACACAAACAAACGTGGATTTCGAATGACGGCGTTACCAGAAATCAAATAGACTATGTACTGGTCAACTCTAGACATGCCAACAATATAATAGACGTGAGAAGCTACAGAGGGGCCGAAGCAGACTCCGATCACCTGTTGGTGGCAGCCAAAGTTAGAACTCGCATATCTTCACACAAAAACAATAAATCCAGAACAGAGGCACAACACGACACGAATAAACTACGAGACCCACAAATATGCCTAGCTTACAAGAACAGAATCTCGCGGAACCTTAGCAGAATAGCAGAAACTGACAATATAGAAACTAGCTGGAAGCATATAAAGGAAAACATCAGGGAAGCAAACGGAAGTGTATTGGGTCCCAAACCAAAACCCAGCCGACATCCGTGGTTTGAAGATGAGTGCAAAAATCTTGATGCCATCAAAACAGAGGCACGAATTAAAATGCTTCATAACCCATTAGAGCAGACAACAATTAAGTTTAACGAACTAAGAACACAGCTACGTAAATTGATCAGGAAAAAAAAAGAACATGAGACAGAAAAAGTACTTAACTTACAGGCTGATTTTCAGAACGGCAATACTAGGAGGTTCTACAAGGAAGTGGGGATACATAAAAAGGGATTCCGCCCAAGATGTGCCACAATGCTAAAGCATAACGATGGCACGATCACTGCCTCAAAAGTGGAGGTACTGGACAGGTGGAAGTGCTACTTTGATGAACTACTAAACGTGCCGATGCAGGAAGAACCTGAAGCTACAGTATTCGCTACAGCGGAGATTAGTATCCCACCTCCATCCATGGAAGAGAGCATTAGAGCCATTAAGAAGCTCAAAAATAACAGAACGGCAGGTCGAGATAATATCTTGGCAGAAAGTCTGAAACATGGAGGGAACGATCTAATCACACAAATACATAACCTCGTGAAACAAATTTGGAATCAAGAAATCATTCCTGATGAATGGAAAGAAGGAGTAAAAATTCCACTCCACAAAAAAGGGGACCAAATGCAATGTAAAAATTACCGAGGTATTGCTTTACTAAGCCACGCCTATAAATTATTCTCCAGCATTCTCCTTCAACGTCTCTCTCCGTATACCGAGGAGATTATCGGAGACTACCAATGTGGCTTTCGAAGCGGAAGATCAACAGTTGACCAGCTGTTTACTATCCGACAGATGCTAGAGAAATGTTGGGAATTTAACAAAAACTTACATACCTTGTTCATAGATTTCGAGCAAGCATATGACAGTGTTATTAGGATAAGGTTGTGGGAAGCTATGGAAGAATTTGGAATCCCGCACAAGCTGATTAGACTGTGTAGAGCGTGCCTGGAGGGGGCAAAGAGCTGTGTCAAAATTGAAGGAGAATGTAGCCAAACATTTTCTATCAACAGAGGATTAAAACAGGAAGATGCTTTGTCGCCGGTAATGTTTAACCTTGCACTGGAGAAAGCCGTAAGAACAGTATCAGTTGACGCGGAGGTTTTTGAGCCAAGTGGCCCTAAACTTATTTTGGCCTACGTGGATGATATGGGCGTGATAGGAGAAAGCACAGTCAGTATGAAGGAAAACTTCATAAAGATAGAAAAAGAAGCTTAGAGAATAGGGCTCCGAATAAATGAAGGAAAGACCAAATACACGCATGTCTCCCATAACCCCGCCCGAGACAGAATCAGGCAGAACGTCACCATGGATGACTATAATTTTGAGCATGTGCGAGTTTTCAAGTACCTGGGCGCAGTGATAACAGCAAACAATAATATGCAGGAAGAGGTTAAACAGTGCATCACACAAGCAAATAAATGTACATTTGCGATACAAACCTTGCTTAAGTCAAAATTTATCACTAGAAAGGCAAAAACTGAAATTTATCGAACAATAATACGACCAGTAGCAATCTACGCCTGTGAAACATGGACCCTGACAGTCCACGATACGGAGCTGCTAAGAAGGTTTGAGAGAAAAATCCTGCGCATAATATATGGCCCATACCGAGACCTTGAAACAGGCCGTCACAGAATGAGAAGCAACATAGAGCTAGCGCAAATTTATCAAAGCCCTGATATCATTCAAGAAATAAAGTCCAGAAGACTACGATGGGCAGGTCATATACAAAGGAGTCAAAACGACCGACTAATAAAACGGGTATGGGAGGAAGCACCACAAGGAAAAAGACCACTGGGACGACCCAGGCTTAGATGGAGAGATAACATCCACAAGGATCTAGCTATTCTTGAAGTTGACCAGCGAGAATGGAGGGAGCTGACACAAGACCGTTCTAGGTGGAGGCAGATAGTCGAGGCAGCCAAGACCCACCCTGGGTTGTAGTGCTACGGAGTCAGTCAGTCAGTTTATCTTGAAAACTAAAGGTTGTAGGAAAAAAATTTCACACAAAAGATGTAGATAACTGAATTATTTATTGACTCCTATATAAAAAGTTATCGGCAGCGTCACTTGATATTTTTCTTTGTTTAAAATAAAACCATATTTATTTATTAACTATTGTCTCAAAATTCACGGGATATATAGATATTATTTATTTAAAAAAGATTGCTAATCTCGGAATCTATGTGATTAATATTCCGAGAAATTCGATTTCTAAGTTGAAAGTTCGACTTTGATTTTTTGCTCTCCTAATTAAAATACAGCAACCCCTTTTACAGCATTCTACAGCAGATTGTTAAAAATGACGTATATTTTTAAGATCCTATTTTTAAAATTATTTTGCAGCCACACTCAGGCCTAATTTTTGACAGGTATCATTTTATATAGCTGAAAACTGATTTTTTAAATACTTCGATCGTTCCTCTTTAAAAGAGATACTCTTAATTTATTTCGATAAACATTCAAAAGTTTCTAATGCTAAAGACAAACAGGTAAAAATCAGGTTGTTATTGTATTATCTATATAATGAATTACGATTGAAGTAACTTGTCAAAACCGCCTCCAAGTAAAAATAATTTAAAAAATGGAAGAACATTCTTACGCAAAGTATGCTGATATGCATTTAATTTATGGTGAAGCGCTGTCAAATTCTTCGAAGACAAGAAGACTTTATGCCGAAAGATTTCCAGCTCGAACATTGCCAAGTCCAAAAACCTTTCAAAGAGTTCATCGAAGCCTAAAGGAAACAGGATGATTAAAAATAATTATTAGTGTTAACGAATTAATATTTTACATGTTTTATTCAGGTTCAGGAGAGTAGGAAACCCTCACGTAGAGGAACAAATTTTTCAAGATATTGCTGACAACCTTTCAAATAGCATAATAAAGTTCGCGACACAAAACAATTTTACAAAAGTACATGAAATTCTAACAGAACAGGTACTTCACCCGTACCACGTTGAAAAAGTACATGCTATGTCTCCAGATGATTATCCCGCAAGATTTCAATATTCCATCTGGTTCAGACAGCAATATAACCTAAATTTAAATTTTTCTAACTTTATTTTGTTTACCGATGGTTCTACAAGAGATGCCAAAATGAACTCACACAATTTACATTTTTGGACGGATGAAAACCAGCATGCTAAAATTCAAAATAAAGGTTTATTGTGAATATGTGAGCTGGCATCATAAGAAATACCCTGATAGGTCTATTTGTTGTGGAAGGAAAATTCAATGGTGAGATTTATTTACAAATTTAAATAAATTAAGAGAATCTTTTTTGAAGAGGAATGACCAAAGTATTAGTTTTCAGTACCATAAAACGGTACCTGTCAAAAATTAGGCCCAACGAGTTTGGCTGCAAGTCCGTTTCTGATATCTCCGATGATCTAAAATATCTACTATAGTATGGTTTAATGAGTCTTTATGACCTATATAAAATATTAAAATTTCATTAAATTATAGAAGTCGGGTCGGAGCCGATAAGGTAAATCGCTGGGTACCCCTTTAGGACTCTGATCTTCGTTAAGGGGCACTTTAGGATTTTTTTTCTGTAACAAAATGGAGTTATTTTGACCTCCCCTGTATGCTCCCGGAGAATTAGGAGGTACTTACCGGACTTCTATATATTTTAAAGGGTAACCATTATGTTGTAAATCAGATTTAATTTTTCTCATATCTTTTGCAAGTGAATCTATATTAATATAATGATTATAAAGCTCCAGTGGTTAGTGGTTCAATCTGATAATGTTGAATTCTTTAAAAGACTAGTTTTAATTGAGCTTAGTGATTTTCCTAATGGCACATTGAGGTTTTCCATATCAAAACTTATTAGTCTGTTGTATGTCGTTAAATAATTAATCCTAGTAAATTACAAAATAAGTGATTGGTAAACAAGTCTGGTAAAGTAAATAATACTAACTACGTTGATTTTTCTATTTATCAATTACAATAATCTTAAGTGGCTAAATTAGAGATTGAATTGCTCACTACAGACGCCTCTTTCTTTTAACGATAAATGTTTGTTCTGTTTTTGTAGTATTATGTAATTTGCGCTTATAAACTTTGAAAAAAATGAATTATTATCCGACGTTCCATATCCATAATTTCTTGGATCATCTAAACCAACAACACCTTAGTATAAAATTCATTATGGAAACTGAATCAAATCGATATCTCAATGGAACGTTACACCATCATCCTTCTCAAAAACAATCCGTCATAAACTTCTTGGTACATAGAGCACTTTCAATATGTGACGAACAATCACTGAAATCAGAAACAGAAAAACTGACTAAGGCTCTGAGAGGTAACGGATATTGGGCTGAAGATATAAGAAATTCTATTAATAAATACAAAACCCCAACTCCTCAACAAAATGTCCTAAATGTATCTCCTATGAACAGTGTTGTCTTACCTTACATATACAGAAACACCGACGAGATTGCCAGATTGCTCCGAAAATTATACATTCGGACAATTTTCAACATATATAAGAAAGTTGGACAATGTTTGAAGTCTCTAAAGGACGCAATACTATTTCAAACAGAAGGCGTTTACAAGATACCTTGCTCTTGTGGTAAAGTGTATGTAGGGGAAACAGGACGGTCTATATCCACAAGGCTTAAGGAACGTGAAAGATGTATAAAAAAGAAACAAATTGTACAATCTGCAGTAGCTGAACACCAGCATTGCTCAGGTCACACTTTTAATGTAAAAGAAACTAAGGTGCTAGCATCAGTGTCTGGTTTCTTTAAACGTAAAATTAGAGAATCAATCGAAATTTGTAAATGTCCAAAAAAATAATATTAAGAGAGAAGTCTACATCACACGTGAAAATCGATTGTAACGCTGGATCACGGTTCGCTGAGCAGGAGTTGGGTATAAATACCGGGTTTTTACTCCTCAGTCATTCAGTGTTTTAATCTCGTGGAGTAAAGATCCCTGAAGATGCCTCGTGCAATCGTAGGCGAAACGTCGAATAATAATTCCAATTTGGCCCGGCCTAAATCCAAGAACTATGATTTTCAACTTCCGTTCTTTATTATGAACTTATAAACATTTATTTATTTAGTTATGTTTAAAATAGAATCCGTATGTGGCTTCAGGAAATGGCTACCGAAAAATGTGTTCAACCTTGTTATAAAAGGTTTTAAGTTTTATTCAACACACTGATATTGATTTGGTTAAAATGGTGACTATTTGACCATATTAATTGAAAATTGATATCAGTTGTATTTATTCGAAATAACTTATTATTCTTCTTTTTTAAATTTAGACCATGGAAATTATTAAATTTAAATATTAACTCACCTTATCTAATAAGGGGTGTAGAAGAATAGTTAAATATATAGGTTTTTGCAAGATTCTTGTTCATTTTAACCTATTTGCACCGTTGTATTTTCACTTCTCTGATTGGTTGAATGCTGGTTTGAGAAGTCCCTATACTCTTTACTTCGTCCAGCAACCTTCAAGCATCTTTCCTTTCCAAATATTTATTTTGATTATTGATTTAAACAAATTATCAATTTTCTCCCTCAGACCGTTAAGGTTTATTTTCGGTGAATTCGATTCTGGTTCTCTCTTTATACTCGTTTCGGCTGCTTAATGGTCTCATCAGTGCACCTATAATGAACTAAGTACAAAGTTTATAGAAAACAACTGTCTATATAACAGGACGTTATACCTACAAATTTGATTTCAGAATGTTAAATATTTATACTCAAGCAACATCATATATACATCGTCAGTTGTAGAATGGGTTACCGCTTTTCTCATTCAGGCCGGTACAGAAAATAGTTATTTTAAATCAAATAATGCTGTAATAAATAAAAGGACTGGAAAGCGGGGAAACTGAACTTAGGCAACTAAAAGATTAGTGCGATACAATAGAGCTACATATTACGTTTGGCAACCTCGCACAACACTTTGTAGGAATATAAAAAACTGTAGAATTGCAAATAATTTTTTTTTCCAGTAGCTTTTTAAAATTTATAAAATTATTGCTTTATTATAAAGGTGTCATTTTATAATATATAATCATATATAACCAGGAAGATTATGAAACGTAAGAAAAAATATCTACAGACTAAACAAATAGAAGAAATAGAGCAAAATGGACAAAGCAGTAATATAAGAGCATACTATCTCAAATATAAAAAAAGGATACCAACCAAAAGCAAGAAATTTTATAAGAACAGACAATAGACAGCTTATAATGGAATGTACCGAGGTCATGAATATATAGCGTGAACATTTCCATCAACTACTGAACCCGGATAACAACGACAACACTCTCACAAGCACAGTACAAACAGCTGAAATTCCAGATCCTTTACCAACCTACGAAGAAGTCCAAAAAGCCATAACTAAACTTAAAAATAACAAGGCGCCTGGAAGTGACAATATTCCCGCCGAATGCCTAAAATATGGTGGAAAAGCCCTCTATCGAATCACTCACCATCTGATAGAAGCTATATGGCTCACAGAAGAAATGCCAAATGAATGGAAAGAAGGGGTCATCGTACCCATACATAAGAAGGGCGACAATATTAAATGCGCCAACTATCGAGGCATTACTCTCCTTAATACGGCCTATAAAGTACTCGCAATTGTACTCTTAGGAAAGCTTAAATTCTATGCAGAGGAAACTATAGGGGACTATCAGTGTGGTTTTAGGGGCGGTCGCTCCACCGTAGATCAAATATTTACCATTAGACAGTTAATAGAAAAATGCTGGGAATTCAATCGACACCTCCATCAATTATTTGTGGATTTTAGACAGGCGTACGACACCATTCATAGAGTTAAATTGTGGCAAACAATGGAGGAACTTGGCTTCCCAAAGAAATTAATCAGACTAACCCAGGTGTGTGTTAGAGGCTCAAAGAGCAAAGTGAGAATTGGACAAGACTTTTCAGAGGTGTTCAATATAAATGACGGTCTCAAACAGGGTGACGCTATATCCCCGTTGCTAGAAAAGTTGGATTGAGTGTAAAATTTTCTCTTTGTGTGTTACTATGTTGCCGTGTATATCCTTGATCTTCTGTATTTCCTTTCTTCCTGGTGTACTGTTTCTTAATACTTTCAAACTTCTATTCTCCTCTATGACGTTCTTAACTTTTTCCGTATTATGTTGTCTCTTATGCTTTCTAATTTCATTTGATATCTTTCTGTTTAGGGTTTTATATCCTTGTGTGTTCTTGTCTTCCATTTCTTTTCTCTGCTTCATTAAAAGTTTTGTTCTTTGGTTTAATTTTTGTTCTTTTACTTCCTTACGACAATTTTTCGATAGCTGTTTTTATGGAGTCTTGAATGTTTCCAAATATTTCATTTATCGTCGTACTATTTTCATAATACATTCCGAATCTGTGTTTTCAGGAGTTACCCATTTCTTGCCGTTTTTCTTGAGTGTCATATTGATTCTTTCTTTCTTTATATTTAGTTTTACTTCGACTCTTACAATGCGGTGATCGCTTCCTGTCGAAAATCTGTTCAATACAGTTACGTCTTTGATTATATCTTTTCTATTGCTGATCCTGAAATCTACTGCGTTTTTGGTTTTATCATCTGGACTAGCCCATTTGCATTTTTTGCTATTTAGTTTCTTGAAAAAGGTATTCATTATATATAAGTTAGTGTGGCAAGCAAAGTGTATCACATTTTCAAAAACACCCTGTAGGTTGTTCTAAATACCATTGACAAAACGTTACTCGGCGCTCATCTCCGGGGTGTAAATGTTGCACTACTTTTAATTAATATGAATGATATTTATACTTTATTAAAATTCTTTCGGCGTCAAATTTTGCTACACAAACTTCTTTCCCTATTTTTCTACAGAATGATGAAGTTGTTGCTGCTGCGTAAAATAACACATTTGTTTATTTTCTCTCCCTGTCTTCTTTGACGTGGGACGAGGCTGAATAAAAGATCCGTGTTCAACTAGATTTCTTTTTAAACGAGTAAATATATCTGGAAAGGGTTGCCTTCTTTCTGGATACCTAACATGAACAAAAACGATTGCCAGATATGAGAAGTTATCCTAATGATAACGCTTTAATTACATTACCTATTGAAATATATTTCAGAAGCTTCTTAGAGACTTTCATTGCTTTGTAAAAATTTCATATTTTTCATAATTATCATTAACGGCCATTGTAATTGCAAAATAAATAAAAAGTAAAATAAAAACACCTACGTAACAAAAATATTTCATAAATAATAACTATCTGACAAAACTGTGAAGTTTTGGACATCTGCCTTTTGTTTCTTATAAATTGGCCATAGCCCACTCTTACAAATAAAGTAAATTATTGAAAATATCGAATTCTAACCTTGTTTTTCAACACAAAATAAACACATTAAATATTTTGAAAAGCCTAAATTGTACTTAATCAATATCTAAAATAATATATTAGTTATCCTATTTAAAAAATCATAAGTTTGGTTAATATCTCAAACACTAAACTTTTTAAAAATAAAACTGACTACACCACTGAACTCTACGTAAAAACTCTATAAAAATCATTTTTTACTTTTTTGGTAAATTAACACAACGAAAATCGATTTGTGCCTAAAAACAATAGTTTTCAAAGTCACCCTGTAGATTAAAAACCAAGAGAGCCATGATAAATTTGGCACCAGAATATTTCGTTTCGTTAAAGAGTAGGAAACTAAAGTGAGAACGGCAATATTCTATCTTTGATAATAACTTCAATACCCCCCTAAAAGTGTCGCAAATGGGACACCCCGTACAGTATGAATTTGTGCTTAAATACGTAAAGGTTATATAATGACATTTTGGAAAGTTTTTTATATTCTTGTGCTGCTTAACATGTAGATAAGAAATTTATACATTATTTTGATTTTAATTTTTTTCCTGATGATATACAATTTTATTAGAAACAAAACTTATACTACACTATGCATATTTCTAATTGTTTCTGATAATATCACTATTAGGCATTCTTTCACAGTCGGAATGCTTAAATATATAATCATTTATTTACTCCCGGAATACCACTATCTTCAACAATGTAGTGTTGAGCTTATTCTTATATATTTCCTTATTATATTTTAACACCACTGCATAAAATATTCATATCCTTTATTTCTTTTTAGCGTGCTATGGAATTTATTATCATTATCAATCTACTATATGTCTCTATTACTACGAGAATAATTTAATATCACCAAAAACATTAACGTAAAAAAATAAGCCAAGCTTCTAATAAAAAAAAAAAGTTAAATTGATTCAACCACGAAAATAAATTAAGTTTAGGAGAGAGCTTAGATTCAATTTAGTAGGTAATTTTATGGTCTTTTCTAGGCAACTTTCTGGTGAATATCAGGAGCGGAGTAGAATCTTGGCCCAGTTGCAATGTGTTAAGTAAATCTTTCATTATTAATATTATTGCAATAATAAGTGACGTGTCTAGACCTTTGCAAATGGGAAAGCTGTTAGATGAAGGTACATGGAAGAAACTAATATGTAACCTGAGATTCTCATCCTAGATTTACTTTTTTTCTTTAAAAGAGGATTTCTTTACAAAAAATTTAACAACAAAATAAATGCAGACAGTCAACAGACATTTTTGATAATTTTCAGTTTGAAAATGTCTAAATAACCATTTTTCTATTCAAAAGTAAAAAGTCCAATATTACTTGTCACCGGTTTATATACGATACATTCGCAGTTCGCCCTTTTATCAGCAATTGACAACTCTTGTTTGATTTTCATCGCCGGTGTTCCGCGGTAAGCTCAGCTTACACTGTCTAGTTTTGCACTTGGTTGTCAAGAATTCAAAAGGTAATAAAATTTTTATAAAAAAAATTGAACCGACTTCTAAACTAATACCTGATAAAATGTGATTCGCATAAACAAATTAACAATAATTTATTTGTAATTGCTTTCTTACCATAATTTGTATATATTAGGGGTTATATATTTCATTTAGAAACAATTTAGCGCCGCCTTCAAAAATTTCAATAACGCATTTTTAGAAGTCGGTTTAATTTTTTTTATAAAAATTTTATTTTTAGGTTTTAGTTTTGAATTCATTATGATATCCATAAATTATTTGAACTAAGTACTAATCGAGATTAGTGTACCTCGCAATGATTCCAAAGTGGAAAAAAGTGAACCCATTTTATCCAAAGTTGTAAATCACCTAAAATGAACCACTAAATATTCTTTGATTCTTAGGGTTTTTCAAATACCAGTGAAATTGTGTCAAACAAATATTTGGTCTGTCATAGTAAATCCACTATCTTAAATTTCAAATTAATTTTAAATTGGTAATATAGGCCCCAAAACCTTCCAATATCGATATTTAAAGAACTTGAGACGTAGATTCTTTAGCCCGATATATATGTTATACTGCATATTGAGTTTGGATACGCCCCAAGAACCTTGCAATATCAGTTTTAGATAAAATCGAAAAATGTAAAATTTTCAGTTCCTCATATTGTATCTTATCAACTTAATAGTTGTAAAAAATTAACTTCATATTCGTAATACACCCCCCCCCCCAACCCCCTAATACCAAATCTGAAAAAATGCGAATAAGGTAAAATTTTCAACCCACCATATTGGATCTGCCATACTGAATTACAAAAAAAATAATTTTAACGTCTTAATCTAATCTAAATCTAAAACCTTCAAGCCCCTTAGCACCAGTTTTGGATGAAATCCAGTATTTAAAACTACATCCTCAAAAACGATTTAGTCCTTCCTTTATATATTCAGTATTAAATAAATTATTTGTTTTATTTGAGCGAATAAAAATAGTTATTTATTATTTTAATTTAAGGGATACTGTGCTTCCCTACTTCCACCGAAAATACGCCATTTTAATATAAAATATTTGATAATTTATTTTCGGTTTTTAATGCACAAGGAGACACAATGTCTTCTAAACTATTTACTCTTAGTTTGGAACGTACTTTAAAAGAAATAGCAGGGTATAAATGTTAATTGAAAGTACTTACATCTCTTTATGTTTGCTGACGATATAGTAATTTTTATCGAATTTAAAGAAGACTTTGTATATTATCAACGATGCTACAAAACTAGTATAACTCAAACCAAACTTAAAAAAGCTCATTATAAGAAAAATCACGCAACAATATATACAATATCAAAATTTGGTCAAACCATTACAACAGGAAAAAGATCAAAAATTAGAAGAATAAAAAAACAAATAAAAATGAATTGGGCAAGATACGAGAAAATTAAGGTAGTAGATGATTGAACGATATAATTGCAGCCTATATAGATAAATAAATCCATATTTAGTAGTAACCAACTGAGTCAGCCTTATATTATAAGGAAGGTGTGCTTTCTTCTTGTTAGGATCAAAAGCACCACTGCAGATTGAGAAACTACCAGAAAAAGGTGGAAATTTTTCCCATGGTTTCTCTTAAATGTGCATTTATTTATTTATACCAGCTGCAAGTGTATCATTTCATCATCTATTTAAATTGATTTCTCAAAAGATTTTTGTGTTTAGATTTCGTGAAATTCCGGGTGATAGCGCAGCTTATATCGAACTTTTTGTTTAGTTTCATGTAAGTTCCTTAAAGGATTCACGTTTTTGTGGTGAAGTGTAGTTGGCTGCCCTCTACTGACGAGAATCAATTAGTTCGAAACCTCTTTACAGGTGGCGGTACACTACCTATGGGAAAAGTTTCCATCTTTTTCTCGTAGTTTCTTGTAAACTGATTCCTAACTAAGTACGCCTGTCTTTATTATGAGGATTTTCAGTAAGTTTTCCTAAATGTGTATTTAAAATTAAGGTAGTTTATCGGCTTACCGAGTTTCTGTATAGAGTGTGAAACGGAAAATATGAAAAATGTAGTGGACTGTATTTTAATAGTAGAAAAACCTGCACAAATCACTTACCTTTCTGTAAGGTCAATAGGGCACAATCTTGATCCTGCAGATACCCTCTTGCTGATGTTCGCAGGGCTACTCAATTCACTCTTAGTTTCTTCCCGCTCGTTTAGGTTTGCAGAAATTGTCTCTAAAATCAGTTGTCCATTTTGCCGCGATACCGAGCGGAGGAACGATATCGTACTCGACCTTATTTAGAATGTGAGTGTTTGACCAACTCGCTTGTATTGGCCATGCGACTTGTGAGCAGTAAATAAGTTGAGAAAAAAATATAATAAAAAAAAAACAATATATTGAAAATAAAAGTGTTTATGAGTAGGAAAGGAACATAAATTTAAGTATAATTTATAATAAAATTATTATTTTAAGTATTTTAAATTTATATCATTTGTTTTTAAAGACAGTTAAGTCAAATTTGGAACATATAACAGTTTTTGCAATTCTCGTAAAAAATTATTATTATGTGAAATAATATACAGAGTGGTACTTTTTCGAGGGTTTGTAAGACTTTACCCCCTCAAACTTTTTTTGGGTGCCACTGACTCGACTTTATTACTCAGTTAGCTTTCCCATCTTATTGTGAAACTTTTTTGTCTCTTAAGTTTTCATTTAAAAGTCTATAGTTTTTCCACAAAAAAAGAAAATACATAAGTAAGTAATCTTTAAAATATATCGATTGTCTCACTTTTTCATTTTGCATTTCAATATCTCTTCGATAACCGTTGCTTAATTGAGCAGCTATGTTAACAGTCCGAAAAAGTGAATATTGCGAAACATTTTTCATATGTTTTGCCGACAACATATGCTTTAGTGCGGTCCTCCGAATGAAAAGTCGGTAAAACCTACTTTTGTCCAAGAAGTTTCTCCTCCAAATAATAAACAAGGACAACAAAATAGAGCATTTTTAATTTCACAATCACAAAGCCACGTATGTTTATAATAAAGGTCCGGATTAAACGTTCTATTAAAAGTCCTTTTTGCTAGACACGAATTGTTCTATTTTTAAATTCGGAGTAGATCTTCAAAGCTTTTTTATTTCAGCCTTATCACTTAATGACCGACCACAGTATGTCTCTGCAATTAAACTTTGAACGAAATTCATTTTTGTTTTTACTAAAACCAAAACCTAAAAAAAATATAATAGCGTACCGCACAACAAACACCTATGACCTCAAAATTGACGGGAAAACTAAAGATGTTTTTTCGTGGGGTAATCCGGTTTAATATATGTTTAGATCTGTTTTGATACACATTTGAAATGACGTTACTGTTTACGATCGCCCGAATTATGATAATGATAAAGTGGGTATGTTCACTTATCTGAAAGAATATCTATAATTGTTTCAAAACACGTGCAAACAATTTTAATGTGACGTCACTATTTCATCGCCAGAAATACTTTAAACTTTAAACTTTAAACGTGGTTGAAAATTGACAGCGAAAATATAGCTTAAATACAGGTGTGCAAGTCAACTTGCAACATTCATTAAGGTTATGAGATGAAATTAATCTCCACGTCTTAGATAGGCAACTCTATATACGTTCCAGTGTAGTAGCTTGGATTGCATTTAAATTTTACATAGCAAAATGATAACGTTTCCAGGGGCCGTATCCTCGAACTGGGGAACGTGAAGTGAACGGTGAAAAGGTGGCGAACGCGTATTCTTGAAATGTTTATCACTCATATCCTCGTTCGCCCGGTGGAAGGCAAGCGAACGGTGAAACATGCGCAAATGAAATGTCAGCCACTAAATGACATATTTAACGCACGGATTTCAAAAAATAAAATATAAAAAATTTTTGTTTTATTTTTGGTTCTTCAAAATAACTCGTGATTAAAAAAAATATGTTGACGAACCGTTTCTTTAAGATGCTTTATTTTTTGAATAAACAGTTGAAACGTTAATTAGGTGGTACTCCGATATTTTTAATATTTTCAAATTTTTTAATAAAATATCCTTAGAAAGTTGAATATGTCTCGCAAATATTAAGTAAATTTGAGACTACAGACATAAAATTATTACAGGATAATCTCTGTTCATAACTCAATTGTATGAGCGTGTTATTTAAAAATGTTGTTCTAGGGCCAGTTCTGCTTATGGATTTAACAAAAATACTTGTGTCCATAACAGCCGATATACACAGTTAAATCTAACATAACTCTTTTCACGACGCAACTTATAATAAATTTGAGAAATCACAATTTGTAAGCTATTTGAAACTTCTATTTAAATAAATAACAAATTTTATATTTCAAACATGTAAACTACAGCACTTCTTAATTAGACTGTGTTAAACACTATACGACACTACAATTAAATAAATATTATAATTATAATTTATCGCGACATATAAATATGAACTCTACAGACCAACGAATGAGGTCCTTCAGTATAAAAACCTTATTTATGGTATTTTTGATCTTCAAGCCTCTGCAAATCTTTATAAAATAAAAAATATATATTAAAAGTTGAATGTGAGATCCGCCAGTATCTTTAATGGACGTCTTCTGTCTGGCTTTTCGTTTTGGTCCCTGGTCATAAACAGTTTCTCTATCATTGTTCAAGTTTCAGGTTTTCTTTCAAATTTAGTTGTCAGGACCGAATATCTTGCAGTAAGAGGCTGGATATTTTGTAAATTCATACAATAAATAACTGATTGGATAGTTCCCGTAGTGGATTGGGATATTGGCTTTTAGTCACACTATGTAGAGTTGTAATTTCCACAGTTTCAATGTTTATCAGTGCTGGCTTTCTGCAATTACTGTCAGTATATTACTTTGTATATATGATTGATGTTTTTCTTGATATCCCTTTTTCTTTATATATTAGAATCTTAAAGTACTTGGTTGTTTGTATACATTTTTGTTTAACAGTTCTAGAGTGTCAATTTATGATAAATTTAATCCAGGCAAATTACGAATATTGTAATGGCAATCAATACCTTCACAAAAACAACAGCACTATTTTTTTTTACTTTTGACGATTAATTTAACGTACCAAAACTACTTTTTGCCTAAAATGGCAACCAACCATACTACGGACTTTTGTCATCTATTTTATTTTTTGAAATTCTCGGGCACGTTCATATCTGGCAACATTGCCTTTTCAAGAATACGGCTTTTACTGTCAAAAAGTTCACATCGCCAGTCCCATCGCCATTCACATCACACTTTCGAGGATAGGGGTCCAGGCGTAACACTGTAATACAGACAAACTATTCTTGGCATTTAGGCGAAGGAAGTTTAATTATTTCAATAATTGATTGTTATTGATCTAGGTAAAATATTTATTCAAATTTAATCATTAAATTATTAGTAGAAATTAAAAAAAATATTTGTACTTATATTTATTAGTATGTTTTATTTCAATTTAAAATTTTTTTGGGGGTTGTGTAAACCTGCAAATCCAAGGAAAAGCCGCCACTGGCCAAAGAATTAAAAAATGATACAACGAAGTGTACCTTGTGTCTACAAATACAAAACTGAAAATTTCTAAAAAATATTTTTGGGACCTAATTACCAGCCTGTATTTTAAGTCTCTAAAATTCAATTTCTTTTTATTATGGTGTTGGTAATTACTATTTTATTGATACTCTGTATCTGTGCAATAAGGTGAGTCATTGGGTCATTTACCTCAGAGATCATGCAATAATTCAAGGGCGTATGAACAGTAGTTAACACAATATATAAAGCCAAAATTAAAACGCCAAAATCTCTGACGTCTTAGCATGTTAACGTAAAAGCCAGTCCGTGTAAGCAATAACCAGCAAAAAATTCTATTTATAGCCTTTAAACCGACGTGCTTTTCCATCTTATTTACATACAAATGGCGGTCCGTGTGAGATTTTAACAACCGATAAGATGTTTTTTTCTTATTGTGATTTTTCATTCACCGACCACGAGATAAAATAACGTGGCTGCAGTGCTATAAATATATTAAATTACGTCAAATTGTTGCTAATGATAAATATCAAGCACATATCGAGTTTTGGTAATAAAGTAACATGTGAACGTATGACGTATGTAATCAGCTTTGGGGAGTGGAGAAATGCCTCCGTTATTTATTTAAAGTTATTTACAATTTCAAGATTATAAGTTTGGGAAAGGTGGGGCGGCTAAAAGTAAAAATGTTTTTAGTAAATCTCTAAAGGATAAATACGGAAAAGAAATAGTAAAAACTAGTGAATTCTCATAACTAGTCCTTTTAAATCATACCTGACACATTTTATTTTGGAATACCTACAATACAATAAAAACTATTTTTTGAATTATAACCATTTGCATTTATTGAGGTTAGTAAGCATTATTACTTTACTCTAGAAAAATGAGGCACTAATTTGATGTACTTGGATGGATTACAACAATTTTAACTTATAAACTAATATATATCTCTTTCTTCTTTTCCTTTTTCTTCTCCTTCTTCTTCTTTTATCAGCGGTTCACGTCTCCCTGTAAACATATACTTACCTCTTCCATATTTTTTCAGATCGTTTAGTCCTGTGCTATGGTTATCCACCATTTTCCAGCTACTTTCTAATATCGTTGTGACAGAATCTGATCATAGACCCCTGCAAGTGATATATTGTGGTAGCGTTAGCCATTCCATCTATAATCATCCTGCTGTCTCATATTAGCAGCTATTTTAAAAACCCTATAATTAAATTTTACAGTAATGAAGATAGGCTGGAAGTTTATATGTTCATCTTCTCTCTTACAGCGTTAGTTCCAAACAACAACGGTTATTTCAGCTTACCAAAACCATAACTCAGAACTTTAGGACTCAGGCAAGGCTGCTAATTAGCTGCACAGATGACATCTCTTGTTTATCGCTCTCACAACAGCGCGCTCGCAAGTTAATTCGCGTGAAGGTTTTTAATTAAATTAAATAAAACTTAGTATATTAACAAAGATAAATAGAAAGAAACAAATTATTTACAATTAGAAACTTAAACTAGTAACAAATAACAATTATGAAGAAACTAACATAATTGCTCTTATTGGCCGTTCTGTTAACCAAAATGTAAAACCCAATTTTGACAAACATATATAAATAGCTTACTAAAACATTAAACAGAAAAAAGAATAAAACGCGAAAAAACAGCTATCTTTCTTAATCAGACACTATTAAAATCACGAAATGCTCGACTAAAATAACACACGATATTCCCTTAATTTCCCAAATTAACTGAAAAACAAAACAAAACAGAGATAACCTTTCCCGACGATTATACCCGTTATGTAATTTTCTACGACACTGGTTTCGAGAATGGTACTGATCTTAACAATCTCCAGATTGTAACAGGAGTTTAGTATTCCTTAAAAGAGCGTCTTCGAATCTTAACCCCTGCACCCCTCTGTTTAGTGCCTTTTTAGATCGTACCCCCTATAATCGCCAATTTCATTCCCTTAAAGCTGGAATGTTTCGGTCTTTTCGTGCTGAGGGCGTTAGCTATACTATACCGGATGCCTGATTCCCGAATTGGTCGCTGAGTTTTAATTTTTATATAAACACAGTTAATAAAACTACTCTATTTCCTTCTATAACTACAGGAATAAGATAATATAGCATTTGTAAAAAAACCTCAGCGCCCTTTTCATCATATTGCTGGTATTTAAATCATTCTTTTTTGCAATCAGGAAAAACAGTCGCTATATTAATTCCTTTCACAGGTTAAACGTTATATCACAATATAATGAGTTTATTTGATTATTCTTTTGTTTTCTAATAATGGGAAATCGTTCAATATTTTAATACATACATAATACGTAAGACCTCCATCGGTCCTTGTCTATTCGGTTTTATTTACATAACCAGGGTAGGATTTCTTCGACAGATTTATAGACAAATCTTAGAGAGGGTCTTTTACTTTATGTCTTCATAAATTGACTGAGTTTATATATTTTTAAGAAAGCATTTAAACCACAAAGATAATAAAAGTTAAGCTTGATAATTGATTTATTTTTCCTTTAGACTTTTTTGGGTAGTAATAAAAAAATATATACTACTCTGTTCTCACAGGAAAAAAGTGATTATTAAATTACTCAAGTTAACAGAATATAGATTTCATTGAACACTGTAAAATAATTAATATTTGTTCCATTACATCGTCGTACCAACACAGAACGCCCTTGGTTTCTATTTTCTCCCTATGGTTTTTATTTTGTGTTTCTTCGAGTCCACTTAGATTCGTCCATTTGAGCGATGTGTCCTGACGATATCCATTTAGATCTTGTAATTATTTCTTTTATGTCTTCCATCCTTATTTATTGTCTTATCCACTGTATCGAGTTACTGATTCTCAGTGTCCATATCTATGTTGTGTAATTTAATAGTTAACCTAGGCAACAGAGACTTATATATCCTGAGTTTACTAAAATAAATGTTAAACTACCATCAAACAGGAACTGTCCGGAGGGAGAAGGTTTATCACCCTTGCTGTGGAGCCTTATAATGTTTGTTAGTTTATATACACAGGTTTGTGTCGATGATTTGATCATTCCGTTCTTTGGTTGAAATGTTCGGGATCTGGAGATCAACGGATCGCGGAACGGTGGTATCAAAATGAGGGGCTTGAAATAAATCCGAGCAAGGTCCTGAAAGTAAATCTGGAAACATGACTTGGAATTATATTGAAACTCGAATCAAGAAGGCAATAAGTGCTTTTAGGGCTTGCATGTGAGTGTTTAGGTGTACATGGGAGCCTTACACTATGATGACCCGTTCTATGATTGCGCTTGCCGCTATTGACAACCAAGCATAAATACCCTCTTCAATTTACCGAGGCTCAAGGAAAGCCCTCACTAGATCATTAGCGATGTTTATAAATTTTCTACTCTCTGCTCTGTTATCTAGGTCATCATTTTCTTTGCAAACATGCTACATGGCCCCGATTCTGACACCGAACCCTTTTCTTGCCTTACAGAGACGATCGAGTGGAAGAGTAAACTCTTTTGGTAATACATATGGATCTAGAAAGGATAAAACAGCTAAAGCTGAAGTGTTCGTTAAGAGCACAAAGGTCAGAGAGTCTTTAGGTCAGAGAGTCTTTATCTTTCAGACAATACATTAAATTATGCTATTCTGTCATGTGGCTATTTCCTTTTGGAAGATATAAACACAGAACTACAATATTGGTACTAAGATTTAGTGTTATAGCTTTTTGGCTGGTATTTGAGTATAATTATATTCTTTACAACCTGACAAGGAACTGGTACACAATCATACGCGTGTAAATCCTGGATTATGCAAGGAAACTGATCGTTTAGAGCAACCAATTACATTTGTATCAACAGTTGTTTAATAGGAAACTGAGACTTTTGCTTAAAAGCAAATTGATTGAATGCTGGAGGAAAACCCTGGAAACATATAACTGGACCTAGTTTACGGCTTACCATGAAGCTTTTTCCGTTAAAGAGAATATAATACTTGCGGGGACAACTTCATAAGATTAGCATCACGGATGACTCAATATTCAGATACGGATAAAACTGTTGATCATGTTTTCAGTTCCCAGTGGAATAAGATGAAGAATTTTCAGAGATACAATAATATCACTTAAAGTAGTCAGGCAAGTTACGGTTACGAGATTGGATTCGCAAAGGCTATCGTCGTGGAATAACATGTGATCATAGTGAGATGTAAAAACCTAATAAAGCCTAATCATCGAAGATCACTACTTATATTTGTCTATTCACTAGTTCATTCACTTTTCAATTCGATACCTTTATTTAATCCTGAAAAATTCAACTGTGAAAGACAGATGGATTGATAAGGGTATGGTCTTAGAGGGTGACGTTTTCCCTTTTTAAAATAGGAAATTCAAATAAAAAAAGGAAACATAGTAAATTTACGGTAATGTTATTCTCTCCAGATATAAAATAACGATCGGTTGTTTTAAGTTTAACTTTTTGTGGTTTTATTGGTATTTTAAAGCTAACATCGTTTTATTATATTTGTTTGCTATTCTTGTTTGTCTAGTAATTATATTAACATTTTTCGATAAAGCTAATATTATCATGATAAATTGATTTTATGCATATTATTGTTTTATATTTAAATCTAGCAAAAAATCAAATTCTATTTTGTATTTTAAGGTTTTTAGTTTTTAATGTTAATAAATAAAGATATTGCGATTTTTTGAAAAAATAACTCTATTTTGGCTGCTATTGGTTGTAGGGAGCTACATATATTTTTTTTAATGTGCGTTCTTCCCTAGCTCTGTTTGAAGTAATCACTTGTGCACTTTTGTATGATTCTCCAAAAAATTTTTCATTTACATTACTTAAGGGTAATTTAAAACATAAGTCAAATTTGATGATGGTCTTAAAAAGTGAAATATTTATATTCTGCTTATTTCTGATGAAATATTATCTTTCTAGATTTCAAACGCGAACTTATGCTATGCTTTTAACATAAACTCCCTTCTATACACTAATCAATAAAATTTGTATTTTAGAAAATAATCGTGTTTCTTACATTATACTATTATGACTATTAAGTTGATAAGTAAATGTGTATCATATAATTTGATGTTATAAAATTATTAGTACATACATAAAAAAATATAAACCACCAAAAAAATTATAATATTCACAATTTTTGAAAAGTCTCATTTAATTACTATTTGAAAATTATCCAATTAGATTATAATGCATTTGGCTCAAAATTGTAGCTGCAGTGAGGTATGTTTCTTCAGAAATAATTTTTCTATCTTCCTCTAACTCATTTTGACAGGTTGACAAAAGACATACCTGAAAGGGTTACATACGTTCAGTGACCTCAAAAGTTAGTGTTTTAAAGTATCTTTTAAGGGATGTTAAATAATTCAATAAAATATACATTATGTACTGTTTATTAATGCTATAGATAGACCAAAAAGGTTATTAACTTTCTTTGTATTAGATTATTGATATTAATTGAGGTTACTTACATCACACAGAAAAAATACAGTTCGCCATCTATATTATAATTTATTTAAAGATAATTGAAACTAAAAAATGCAAAAAGATTTTTGTAATACAGTATTGCTGATACATCGAATCGAATTTTTGAATTGGAACTGAATTTAACAATTAGCGTTTTTGAAAAAAAAATCACTTTTTATTTGTTTATAAAGAGAACTATAGAAAAAAGGATTATGACTATTGAAAAGAGTCATAAATTATTGAACTGTTAGAGTTATCCTATTGACAGTGTCGAAAAAAGTAATTTTGAGAAAAATGCATTTAAGAAGTTTCTACAGAAAATGGTAACTGCTTACTGGATTATGAATGTTGTTACTTTGTTGTAAAATTTAGTACTTGTATTATCAATGATGTGTACTCACTTTTGAAATAATGATATTACTGTTAAGACATGTGATCATTAAATTTTCGATTGTAATCAATTCGGCTAGTGAATTTTTAATCCTTAACACTCATCATCCTCACAATTTTGATGATAGATTTTAGAACATTGAAAAATAAAAGCACGAATTTTTCTCATTTATTCTATAGCAAAAATACTTTTTTGCTTTTTAGCTTTCCGGGTAAATTGCCCCTTCAATAATTAACATATTATCAAACCTTAACAATTTTTATGGGTAATTGTTTAAACTGTTTTAAAGCTGACCATTCGATTACAGAGAAAAATAACGACTTAATCGACATTCCCTTTTTTAACCAAAGGAACAGTCTTTACTATCTTTAGACAATCCTGAAAATTACCCTGAACCAGATTACAATTAAATAAATGCTTCAAAGATTTGACCCTTCAGAATAGCGCTACTCATATCATATATGTCAAAATAGTTCGATCTTTTAAGAGCATGTATAGCACTTCAAACATCACACTCCGTAATGGGCAAAAGGGCAAAAGAATGCACTGAATTTGGGATCGACGAAACTATAACATTTTAACAAAGAACATTATGTGCAGATTGATTTCTCTCCTAGGTAATAACAAAACATCCCTTGCATTGTTTTGGGAGTTTTCAAGAAAACTCCAGAAATGGATCCTTCTTTGTAGAAGTTACCTGCTGTCTGTATTTTTTATTCATAAGTTTATACAAATCCCAGAATTCCGTGCTCCTATCACTCAAAAGCTTCACAACAGAGAGCTTATCCCTCATTTTCCTTAATGTCTCACTAAACCACCGAACAGGAGACCTATCGGTGAAGACATTTCTCATAGGAAGATGCTTGCAGATCCCTTGGCATTCAAAGTCGACATTCTGATAGAAAATGTCCAGGTCAATCATACTCAGGTCGTCCAAAATAAGATCAATTCCCTTTGTTGTTGTTTCACTATGTCAGTTCTTGCGTACATACAGACTCTTCCGCGAACATGATCAGACCTACAAAAAGAGTAAACCAATTTATAATTATTAATTTTAAAACACATTAAATTACTGGTCGTGCACCAGTGTTCACTAATACAAATAAAATTATACAACAATTTATCCAAAAATAAAGAGAGTGTGTCAATTTTATTAGGCAAGTCTCGAATATTTAAGTGAAAAAGCCAGATAGAGTCATTCTTATTCTTGACAGAAAAGCTCGATAATTTTTGAGGCTCAACAATCAAAAAAATTAGTCAAATTTGATGACAGTTTTAAAAAGTGTATTATTTATATTGTTCTTAGCTTTGACGAAATATTATCTCTTATCCATAGGATACCACTTTTTAAAACGAACTTATGCAATGTAAGCTATATTTCTATCAGAAAACCCCTGTTATCCAACAATCAATAAATTTTGTGCTGTGGAAATCGTGTTTATTATGGCTATTACTTGTCAAGTAAATGTGTATCATAAACTTCGATGTTATAAAAATTATAAGTAAATACATAAAAAAAACATAAATAAACAACCAAAAAAACTGTAATACAATTTCTGACAATACAACACTAATGTATATATACATTTTTTTATACTCATTTTTAAAAAAATATATGTACATGAAAAGTCATGAAAAATTGTGCAATTAAATAATAAATGTATATATATATATATATATATATATATATATATATATATATATATATATATATATATATACCTTTTACCTTATTAAAGAGGGTTACGATGAAGATACCTGAATGGGTTACATACGTCCAGTGACCTCGAGTATTTTTAAGGATCTTTTTAGGGGCTATTAAAATATCTGAAAAACATATATTATAAACTGTTTATTAGTCCTTTAGATAGACGAAAATGCTAATTAGAATTTTTTGAACTTAATTATTAATGTTAATTGAGGTTATTTACATGTCATTGGAAAAAAATGCCGCTTCGATGTCTGTATCATAATTTATTTAAAAGTGAATGAATGTGAAATATATACAGTGTGTCCCACGACAAAATGCCGCGACCGATTTCTCGAAAGATCGACTTTGGAAAATTTTTAAAATATGGTAGTTTACTAAAGTCGATGGGAGCAATTCGGCTAAAATGTTTTTCAGATAATGGCAATTTCGGTTTTACCGAAAGTTAATGTTTTCTTGCTTATTTATCGGATACCATATATGTTATTTCATTTCATAGACATATTTTATGTATAATATCCTAAACTTAAGTCTAACTATTTTTGATATATTTTAAATTTTATGTCAAAAATGGCTTTTGTAGGCCTAAACATAACTATCAATTTCTCCTATATGAAAGCCTTTAATATTTAATTGGTATTGGTTTCTTTCTAGATGAGGGATCTACAGTGTAATGTGTTGATGTTTTGATAATAAATAAAAATACAGGGTGATCAAAAACGAACATTAAATATTAACTTGAAAAAATCGTTAAATGTCCATTTTTTAACATAAACAATAAGGTTATCTATTCCAAAAATTTGCAGTTTTTGAAATAATAGCAATTTAACATTTTTGTATTAAAAAATGCTAAATAACTTACCTACACAAGAAAGAACTTATTTTAACAAATGTTCAAAATTTCCGCCGTGAACTTCCAAACATTTTTCGCATCTCCGCATTAGTTCAGGTTATTTCAAGTTTTAGTTCGTCATGGGTGGCTGCTCTTCTAGAATCTGAAGATAAACTTTCGAACACGAACACGTCCTTTACTCACGCCCTCGTTGCGACTGGATTAAAATAAACGATGATTTTAACGTTCTTTATATAAAATAATCTAACCAGGTCAAACCAGGAGAACAAAGAGGCCACAGAAAGATCCATTATTGGAATCCACTTTTCATAAAATGCTTCTTGAAAGAACTTGGTAACTAAAACGGGTCTGTGTGGTGGAGCGTCATCGTATTGTTAAAAAAGTGTCTGTGTTTCGTCAGAGCTACAGTGTTTAAATATTGATTGTTTAACTTTTCTAGAATTTTTAAATATCTTTCTCCTACAAAACTTAATACATAATGTAAAATGGGGACATAATTGGCTCTGTATTTTTAATGCATTATCATTTAAGTTTTCTTGATAAAAATGAAGTTTTACTATATCATCATTTCTTACAGAACAAAATATCATGAACTGCCAGGTTTCTTGAAAATTTGGCTATCTTACTGCATGAAGATTTGAATTACTCCAAAAAGGGGGATTGTGTCTGTTAAAAAGGCCATTTTTTCTAAACTCTGCTCCATCAGTCCATATTGTTCAAAAATCAAAGGTCGTCTTGTATCGTCGTTAATATAAATTCTCAAAATAAGGATGAAAGTTTTGTTTCAACAGAATTTTAGGTTGTGAGCTCTTCGAGATTCCTGTTTGTAGAGCTACTTGTATTAACAATGTGCCGCAAAATATTCCAGAATTGCAATTTTGGCATATTCATCATTGAAAATAGGCTGCTTTAACGGTGCAAAAATTTTTGAAATTTTCCAATTTTAGTTCAACACTGTTCCATGTCGGTTTTCTTTTATCTGGATATCTATCAGCAAATGTCTGGCATGTTCTTGATAAAACTTTGTTTCATTCTCTATAATAAACAAATTTAAATCATCTTCGTGCGTATAATTTAATCGTTCTGGCATAATTTTTATTAATAATTGTCAAATGGTAAGAAATAGTAACACTTCTCTAGTGCTATATTGTTTTCTTTCGTCGTGTTTCGCCGTCATCGCCAACTAGTAACAAAAGTTTAAAGCCGTGTAGTGTTTTTCCAACACAAAAATATTTAATTGCCGATATATCAAAAGTTACAAGTTTTTCGAATAGTCAACATTATAAAAATTTATTTTAATGATTTTTCAAGTTGATATTTAATACAATTATATGATAAACTTAGCTCTCAACTAACTGAAAAAACCTTATACTATAAGGACAAATGTGCTCTGTTCTAACACAGTTAGAGATAAAGCACTATCTCAGATTGCAAGAATACCAGGAAAGGGTGGAAGCCTTTCCTATGGTAGTGCACCGCCATCTGTAGATCGGTTTCGAACTTGTTAGTTCTCGTCAGTACAGAATAGGCTACCGCACTTTAGCATCGGAAAAGTAAACCCTTTAAGCAACTTATATTAGACAAAACATGAAATCTAATACAAGCGGCGTCATCTCCTAGCATTCCACGCAATCTGAATATAAAATCTCGTAGAGATCTGCATATATAAACCAAAAGTGGATAATATACTTGCAGTTGGGTGTATAAAAAAATAATTATATAAGATAAACTTAGCTCTCAACCAACTGAAAAAACCTTATACTATGAGGACAAACGTGCTCTGTATCTGTATCTGTTTCCACTTTTGGTTTATATATGCAGATCTCTACGAGATCTTATATTCAGATTGCGTGGAATGCTAGGAGATGGCGCCTCTTGTATTAGATTTCATATTTTATCTAATATAAGTTGCTTAAAGAATTTATTTTTCCGATGCTAAAGTGCGCTAGCCTATTCTGTACTGACGAGAACTAACAAGTTCGAAACCGGTCTACAGATGGCAGTGCACTACCATAGGAAAGGCTTCCACCCTTTCCTGGTATTCTTGCAATCTGAGATGGTGCTTTGTCTCTGTGTTAGAACAGAGCACGTTTGTCCTTATAGTATAAGGTTTTTTCAGTTGGTTGAGAGCTAAGTTTCTCTTATATAATTGTATTTTTACACATCCAACTGCAAGTATATTATCCACTTTTGGTTTGATATTTAATGTTAGTTTTTGATAATCATGTATTTATTATTAAAATATCAACAGAGTACACAAAAGTAGATCCCCTTCTATAAGGAAACTAACCTCAATTAAATAATGAAGGCTTTCATTTAGGGCAAACGCCATTTTTGACATAAAATTTCGAATATATCAAAAGCAATTAGACTTAGACATAGGAAATTATACAAGAAATATGTCTATAATTTTGCGTAGAATCTCAAAATGAAATAGCATATAGGGTGTTCTATTTAAAATAAGCAAGAAGGTATCAACTTCCGGTATAAGCAGAAGTACCACCATTTTGAAAATATCTTAGCCAAATTTCCCCCATCGACTTTAGTAAACTATTAAACTTCAAAAATTTTCCAAAAAATCGATCTTGGATTTTTGGGACACACTGTATACTTTAAACAGAATTCATGGGTCTATAGAGAAAAAAAAAATTAACGAAGCTAGAGGTCTAATTTTCGATGCAATGCAATATTTAGAAAAAGATTGCTGTAGAAATATTGGTCAGATAATTAGAAATAATAAGAAAGAGGAAACATCTACTACAATATATAATTGAAAAAGCTGGCTAAAAACTTTTGAGCAAGAATTTAAATAGGACATGTTCTAAAAATGAAAGATTAACATAAATCCTTGGATTATGAATCATAATCGTACAGTTGTTTATGCTAAAGAAGGTTAGTGATATCCCTTTACATCTAAATCATTATATGAACATTTTTTTTCTTCTGAAAGAAAGTGGAATTTAATTTTTAATCAAAAGAGAAAAGCTTTATAAATTGACCTGTTTGTTGTAAGAATAAAAAAATTAATTAATTTCTTATATATGTTTAATATATTTTTTGGTATATGATTTTTTTGTAGCCTGTTCAATAAAACAAATGTTTAAAAATATACTGCGCGCCTTTTGAAGTTGATATTATAGCAATATTTATGGAATCAAATATGCAAAATATAAAATTTGTTATAAAATTAAAAATAATATGGAAATTCTCATTAAATCTTAATTAGTAGTTTGCTTGTTTAAAGGATATTTTGTGCCTGCTTTTAAATGTATTAGGCTGGGTACTCCAATTAGTGTTGGAGCATTTTGCAGTGTTGCAGGCCAGTTTTTTTTTTCTTAATCTGCCCTTTCTAGGCAAGGGCGACTATAGATTCTCCCCAAGGCCACTGTATTCCTATATCTAAATTGGTGTTACTTTGTTCTCAATCTGATTAAAGCTTTCTTGTCATTCGATACTCTTGCAGGAATTTGCTTCAAGCAAATTTCTTGTCTGTCTAGAAGATTTTGAGTATTTTGGCAGTAAGTTGTCCATTTTCTATTAGTTTGGTATATAATGCAATGCCAAATATTGAAATATTGTCGTTAAGTGTTCCGATCCAGTGCTTTAATCTTGAGCTTCCCTCACATGATCTAGCTTTTCTTGATTTTCAGAAATTGGTGGTCAATATAACAGTTTTAAATAGTTGCGTAGAGAAATCCGTTCAAACTACTCTCCTAAGTTTTTTAACCAATATTTATGTCTTTTTCCTGCTAATCTTTTTCAAATAAATAAAATATTAAAATTTTGTCAATTAATTATTATCATTAATACAAATAAAACATTACACGATATTGATTCTTTCTTAAGAAGAAAGTTTTGGTAAAAACAGCTAAGAGAAACTGACAACAAAGACAATACTACAGATTAAAATTAGATTCGAAATACTCCTCAAACGAAAAAAACGCGTTCAGCACAAGGTAGCTCTTGATTTGTTTTTTTGTACTGATTGAAGTTAAGAGCTTTAATTCTAGCTGGCACGCAGTTGTAGAACTTTATTGCTAAATATCTTGAACCATTTCTGGATCTCTCAAGCCGGCCAAAGTCTGGTACAAGATTGTTGTTGTTTCTTGTTGGATAGTTGTGAATATCTTCGTGTGATCTGTATAGATCAAGATTTTGTTTAATGTACAACAAACACTGCATAATGTACACACAAGATAAAGTTAAAATTTTAAAATTCTTAAACGAAGTTCGACAGTCTTCTCTATAACCAAGCCCAGAGATAATACGAATGCATTTTCTTTGTTGTCCAAATGCCTTATCAGTATGACAAGAATGACCCCAGGAAAGAATAGCATAAGCCAAAAGAGAATGAAAGTTACTGTGATATGCTGTCAGAAGAGTTTCTTTGGAAGTTACCCGTACAAGACTCCTGAACAGGAACAGTTGTTGGGATAGTTTTTTTGAGAGATTAACAAGGTGTTGTTCCCAGGTTAATCCTGCATCTAGGTGTACTCCCAGGAATTTGACCTCCATTGCACATTGAGGTAGAAAGGACTGTACAATTTCACTGTTATTCCTTTGAGTAAAATTAAATCTTTTTGATTTGGAGTTGTTCAATTGGCTCGAAACCATTGAAATAGTTTTTTTTCTGACGTTTGGTAATCAAGATTGTCAATCTCTGAAGGGTGATAACTTATATAAAACGTTGTGTCGTCTGCAAACAAAACAGTGTTGACTCCCTTACCCTTAGGGTATGCCAGGTCATTTATATAGATGAGGAATAAGATGAGACCTAATACCGACCCTTGAGGTACACCATACCTTAGGGATTGTTTTTTAGAATTACACTGCCCAAAGTGAACATACTGATCACGATCCGACAGATATGAATCAAGTAGCTGAATGGCATCAGCCTGAAAATTGTAGAATGGTAGTTTTTTTAGAAGAATGCTATGTGTGATACAATCGAATGTCTTTGTGAGGTCTAAAAAGGATGCAAGAGTGTCAAGATACCTTTCAAAACCCTGTAAAACATTACTAGTGAAGTGATCAATAGCTAAAGTTGTGGTCCTGTTCTTTCGGAATCCAAACTGGTTAAAGGCAAATAATTTGTTTGACTCAAAGTGATCATTAGCCTGATATTTCAAAATTCGTTCATAAACTTTTGACAAGATTGGTAATAAAGGTATGGGGCGATAATTGTTGCAGTCATCAATGGAGTCCTTATTCTTGAAGAGGGGTACCACCTTTGCAGTTTTGAAAACTTTAGGACATGTAATGCAAGCTATAGATTGATTTATCAATATTGTTAGGGGTTGAACTATTATATCCTTAATTTTTTAAAATAATTTTTGTGTTAATTCCGTCAATATCTTGGCTGTTAGTATTTTTTATTTCTGAAATGGCCTTCTCGACATCACTAAAACTAACTGATTGAAATTTAAAGGCCTGAAAGCTTTTCAGTGGAATAGATTTTAGGTAATCTTCAAAAGGCTGTTGAGAACTTTCAAGTTTATTCATCACACATTCAGCAGTTGAACAAAAGTGGTTATTAAATTCATTTGCATTTAGTTTTGAATTAGAGTCAGAGGTATTATTTTTGCTTTTATTATTAATAAGTTTCCACATAGCTTGTTGAGGGTTACTGGATTTTTTTATAAATTCGTCATTAGCTTTAATTTTTGCAAGCCTAATTGATTTTCTGAAATTTTTTCTATATTCAATTATGATACTCGTTGGCATGGTAATAGGATCTCTTTTATATAATGCTATCGTAAACTGAAGTCTATTACGCATCTCTTTTAAGTTATCATTGAACCAGTTTACTCCTTAATTGGGATAATTTTTATTGAATAGTTATGATTTTTCTGGAAAAGAGATATTTATGCAATGTGTTAACGCATCAATTAGCATTTTGAATTTAAGGTCAGAGGTCATCTTCTATTATTGGCCTATAATTGGTTATAAGTTTAGACTACGATTGCAGACAAGCTGTCTTATTTTTGTATCTGATATTTATCGTTAATCCTTGTTGCAAAATATTTATATTTGGACATTTTCCTATGCGGAATTGAATTTTATATCGATACCCTAACAGATTATAGCAAAATTACTTGTTAACATATGATATTTTTTCCAAAAGTATTTAAAGTTCTTTTGGCCAACATTAAGATATAGTCAATCATTATAAATATTATATATCTGTTAACATGATAAGAAATAAAATAATCATGTCTTGTTAAATGATTTCCAGTATAGTTCAGCTAAGTACTGAGAATTAGCAAGTTTAGTTTTCTTCTACACTATACAATAATTACAAATACGTGAATCAATACAGAAATAACTATAAATAATTAAAGAGTTCAAATCTAACGAAATGACTTAGAAACAATAATTTTTTCTTGGTTTATTTGTGTGGGATTCAAAATGTAACAAAATAACTTGGGAACAATGATTTCTTCTTGTGTATATTTGTGTGGGCATATTGTTTTAGTAACTTAAAAAAATACTAAATATTTTTTTTTTCGGTAAATAGTACAAATTATTAAGTTAGTTTATCGATATCAAAATGTGTTATCTGAAATTTTAGTAAATTACAAGTCTCTTATTAAATTAAAAATAATATGAAAAAGGCGTGTTAACAAATATATAATTTTTTAATTAAAAAATAATGGCGTTGAGCAGTACATATATATATATATATATATATATATATATATATATATATATATATATATATATATACCTTATAGTCCTGAGATAGACTCAGCACATACACGGGATGCCCGTATATATATATATATATATATATATATATATATATATATATATATATATATATATATATATATATATATATTAAATAGTTTGATATTTCCGGGTTTTAATCCATTCGTTCAAAAATTCGTTTTCACGACGTTTAATCAAAATCTCATTTGGCAGATCAAACAAAATCTGCTAAATGAGATGACGAAACGTCGTGAAAACGAATATCTCAGGACCTTATAGTCCTGAGATAGACTCAGCACATACACGGGATGCCCGTATATATATATATATATATATATATATATATATATATATATATATATATATATATATATATTAAGTAAAATGCGAAACAGTGAATGCACCATCGAGATGATGGTGGAATAGGATGAATTGTGTTTTATTACAATTTATTCTAACTGTGCAAACACAAAAAGGATATGATGAAGCGAAGTTTGCATTCACTGTTTCGCATTTTACTTCACTTACATACGGAGTTGCATATAGTTGTACGTTTGCTGAATGTGATTTCAGCACTACAACAGCATAATGTGGATATAACCACTGCTAATGCATCTCACACGGAGGAATCCGTCAAAGCCGTATAAACATATATATATATATATATATATATATATATATATATATATATATATATATATATATATATATATATATATTGTAACGAACTTTATAGCGTTATAAATTTCTTAGTATTAGTTTGTGTTTATCGTTTGTAGGGTTTTAGGTTTATTTTTTACGACTTCATAATTTATTTAATTAATTTTACCTTTGTTAATTTCTTCAGGAAACATCTATGAAAGAAAATCTGGAACTTTTTAGAATATTCTATTTCCTTATTTTTAAGGTGGAACGCCTACAACAGAAGGTCTAGAAATCGTCAGATTACTCCTGTTTCTTATTTTTACTACACCATGTAGTATGAAAATCCTTCTAGAAAGATGAAGAATCTTCTGGTATCCACAAAAAGGATATATAAAGGGACCAGATTGTTTTTCATGGACCGTTTAGTTTGAGAGTTCGTTGAAGTAACTGAAGTGATTGATAAGTTGTGACAATAACGGTTATAAAAAGAAAACAGTGTGTGTATAAAGATAGGTCGTCCGGAACAAATTGGTGTCAGAAGTGCGATCAAATCCAAAAGAAGTTAGTCAGGTTAGAAAATTAGAAAAAGAAAAGAAAAAGTGAATTGAAATTGTATGCCAGTGGAAACTACAAAACAGATAACAAAAATGGAAGAACAACTTCAAATTAGTTTAAACCAGATACTGATGTTGATATAAGATATGAAAACAAACCAAGAAGATCTGACAAAAGCCTAGAAGAGATGAAGTAAGAATTAAAGAAAAGCCAAGGAGAGATGAAACAAGAACTGAAAGAAGATATGAAGAAAAATCAAGATGATATGAAAGAAGAATTAAAGACAAACCAAGATGATGTAAAATAAGAATTGATGACACTGAAAATAAGCCAAGAAAACATGAACCAAGAATTTGAAGAAGATCAAGAAAGTATAAAACAAGAACTAAAAATAAACCTGGAGGACGTGAGACAGGGACTTAAGAGAAGTCAAAAAGATATGAAACAAGAACTGAAAAAAGACATTAAGAAATCGAGAAGATATAAAGCACATAAAACAAGAAATGCAACAGAAAATTAGCAAAAAGGGCTTTTCAAAGTTACACTAGAAAGTCTGGACCGTATTTAAAAAATGAAGTTGATGAAGTTATTCCGAAGACCAAACGTCATATAAAGAAATCGACAGGATCCACAGACACTGCGCTACATCGATTCGTTACAAATATCAAAAACGCTCTGTCGAATAGTCAAATCACCTTAGATACTTTTATAGATATTAAGATGGCGTTTATCAACACAACTTATGATTCGATATGCAATGCTTTATAACGTCGAGACTCTAAAGCAACAGTAGTTGAATGGATCAGTGTTAACTCCGAGACTTGAAAACGTGCTAGTGATCTACTTTAGGTATTTTCATCGACATGAGGGAGCATTTGACAATACATTTCACGATTCGATATGCAATGCTTTACAGTAACATAGCTCTGAACCGATAATAGTTGGATGAGAGCAATGTTGAAGCAGGGTTTAACAATATAACTGTTAAAACACTGTCAAGCAGGGGTTGTCCACGGAAGTCATTTTGTGACCTAGTCACGACATCCGGAACCTGAGGGAACGAATGATACAAACCCTCTAAGATTAAGGTAGTACTCTTCTCAAAAAGACGAGAGTGGGAAGATTGCATATAATTACATTGACAGAAGGATCTTTTCAATACAAGGGAATAGTTAAATACCTGGGAATAACTCTGGACTAACGACTGAGCTGGAAAAATATTTTACCATGAAGCTCTATAAGCTTTCTAGAATTGTAAATGAGCCTTTGGGTATACATGAGGGCTGACTGTAAAATCAGGTTTGTATGAGTTCCGAGTTACTCGAATAACAAGGGAATAAGGAAGCAGATCGCCTGGTAAAAATGTGCTTTGCGATTGCACCATACGGACCCAAATTAATTACACCTGTTCCAATTACCGTTGGTAAGTGGGAATTAAAATTGTTGCTGGGAAGTAAATTTATTGAATCGTGGAGAGGGCTCCAGGAATGAGGTGTGACGAGGAACATTTAACCGGACGTAACGTACCACTTACTAATAACTGCAAATCGTGGTGGAACTACTGATAGGATATTGCCACCTGCGAGACCAAATAAAGGACCCAACGGCGCATAGGCATCGCAGATCAAGAGTTTTATTCATTCAAGATTATAATTAAGTTCATTGAAAGTTGCTATAAAAGTTTTACTCGTTTCGTTCGGATTTAAATATTAATGTAATTCAAAATCCGAAATTTTGATTTATATAAAATAACTCAAACACTAAAAGTCATATAAAAACTTCTGACCGTTGTATTTTTTCTATGTAACCAAATCCGTGTTTCTTACTGTTACTGAGATTCCCATACTGGTGTGGTAGGCCGAACCTTAGGAAGTTTTATAACAAGTTTTAAAATTATTTTCGTGTAAGGATTCCAAAATTTTTTTTTATATTTTCAAATTATACCGATATTGCTATCTGAAACAAAATATCCGAAACCCAAAAAGTGACGTCAATTAAACACCAGGGTCTTGCAGCTGTCTTTTGGTCACGTATTTTCCGCGAATCCATTAGTACCTAACGTGGAGCAAAGTAATTAAAAATTTTAAAAACCTTTTAACTTTATCATATTTCGACCAATTAATTGTTTTAACCTCGGAAATCTATTAGCCAGCTGTTGTTTACGACAGCATCCCTGCAGGTGTTCGAAAAATCGAGAGAAAAAGGGAAATATTACGTCAATTGAGGGTATAAATACAAATTGGAATTTTTTAGCGAGTTAGTGTTAGAGTCGGGAGAAGTTAGTGTCGGGAGAGGTTAGTTGTCAGTTAGTGTCGGAAAAGGTTAGTTGTCAGTTAGTGTCGGAAGAGGTTAGTTGTTAGTTAGTGGCGGGAAAAGTTAGTTGTCAGTTAGTATCGGGAGGGGATAATCAGTCTTAGTCCAAAAGTCAATTCTGAGTTGTTAGAGTCAAAGTCAGTTAGTTACCAAATCAATCGTCTGAAAAGTTCAAATGAAGTCGTTGGACGTTAGTTATTTTTTTTTTTAAATCGAGAGTTGTCTGAGGTAAGGCGAGCATTAAGTTGTCGGTCGTTAGAAAGTGAACCTTAGTTTCGAAAAGAAAAAAAAATCTTGATTTCAAAACAATAGTCGAGTTAATTCAGGAAGTACCTTGTAACGTAAACATTTACGATACTAAGAGCCAATTCGTCGGAGGCCAGAAAAAGCGCGAAAACGGGATTGTAAGTTTCGAGGGGTAACGAAAATTAGAAATTTGCGAAGGTGCTTAGACATTGTGTGAATGAATTAACACCAGGCAAATAAGTGAGTCCGCATAAGAATATGTGTAAAATTTAAATCATAAATTATTCTAGAAATAATAACGAATGAACTCTGGAAAAAGGTGGCTCTATATCTAAGAAAATAAAATTAGTTATTTTAAAATTTTCGAGTTTGAATACTAGGGAAATAAATTATTAAATCAGGTTGTACAGGGTGAGTCAACGATTGGATGAAGTAGGTTTGTGCCTTTTCGGTGAAATTAACAAAGAAACTATATTTATTGTTTGATACAGTTTATTTTTACGCAGATTTTAAAAATATTTAGGACTCTACAGGGTGAGCCAAAAAACTAGGACAGCATAAAGTTGTATTTTTTTAAATAGAACACCCTATATACGAATCGTATTTTCGATTTAGCTTATAATTTTAAATCTTTTTATTAAGGGTTTACTATAACAAAACTTTATAGTTTCTGAGATAATTAAGTTTAAAAAAAAAGTCACATTTTCAAGCATCAATTCAATCCTAAATAACGTCTTCAATTTTGTGACAAATATATTCAAATTTGGAATTTAGCAAGGCCAAGGACAAGTTAACATAATTTTTACCTAATATTTGCAATAAAAGCTACAGGGTGTTGAACACATCGGCTCAAATTTGAACAAGTTTAAATGAATAAATATCTTTTTTTTTAAATGGCACACCCTGTATATTTTCATGTTATTTAATAGAGTAATAAAAACCCTAAAAGTTTTGTTCAATATATTCTATACCTATTTATAATAGTTTTTGAGATATTTCATTTTTTCTTATTTTCCATACTTTTTTACAGAAATAGTCTTCATTATCATAGTATCCATGTAAAATAATAAAAAGAAACTACAGAAACAAACAGAATGTGGTTAAATATGATGAAATACATTATTCGTTATATTACAACGGCAATAGTTTAATTAAACATAATGTGAAAAAATTAACACAACAATAACGACAAGGCAAATACATATTTACTTTGATACTAAATTGAAACAAAAAAATTACCTATTAAATACTGAGATTAATTATTTCTTTTTAAGTGTTCGAATAAACGACCCTCTTGTGCAATGCACAAATTTAGTCTTTTTTGAAGATTTTCTCGGACCCTGGACAAAATTAGTGGCGTTATTGTTCTACAGGTATCCCTAATCCTGTTTCGCATATCTTCCACTGTTGTTGGTGGATTAACATACACCTTATTTTTAATATAACCCCATAGGAAGAAATCTAATGGGGTGATGTCGCAAGACCTTGGTGGCCACTCAATGAAACCCCCACGTCTAATCCATTTTTGCGGATATCGTTGGTCCAAAAACGCACGAACTTCACGATGGTAATGCGGAGGCGCACCATCGTGCTGGAACCACATACGGTCGAGATCATCCCTATCGAGACCTTGAAGCAGTTGGGGTAGTTCTTCTTGTAGAAAGTTCAGGTAACTATGGCCATTTAGTGGTTCATTAAAAAAGTGGGGTCCAATAACTCGATTATGATGAATACCACACCAAACATTTAATGACCAGTGGTTTTGATGTTGCACCTCTCTAATCCAAAATGGGTTTTCTGTGGCATAATAATGCATGTTGCGTCTATTTACGGCACCGTTACTTCTAAAAGTAGCTTCATCACTAAACATTACCTTGCATAATAAATTTAGATTTAATTGAATCTCCGCATTTATTGTACGACAAAAGTTTACACGACTTTCAAAATCCTGTCCATGCAATTCTTGGTGTAATTACATGTGATATGGATGATACCTATATTTCTTGGTAGTACGATTAGCGGTGGATTGTGATGTTTCACATAATGCTGCCAACTGACGGCTACCAATAAAAGGATTTTCCTGAACATTTAACAATACTTGTAGTTCTTTTTCTTCATTAGTTACTGGTTTGTTGACCTCTTTACGTTTTGGATAATCAACAGTACCAGAAGAATCAAATCTTTGCATTAAGTTTTGAAAAGTATGGGTATTAGGCTGGCGTCGATCAGGATACTTCATTTTGTAAATTCTTTGAGCAAGAAGGCAATTTTTTTGAGCCTCTCCTATTGTATAAATCATATCTATTAACTCATTCTTTGGAAAATTCATTTTACAATATAAGATAAATAAAATCAAACTACACTACATAAAAACCAAAAGAAGCGATTGCGGTTATAAATTTGACACACAGAAAAATGTTCTTTTACATTGTTTCTGCTATGGCTACTATGATAATGAAGACTATTTCTGTAAAAAAGTATGGAAAATAAGAAAAACTGAAATATCTCAAAAACTATTATAAATAGGTATAGGATATATTGAACAAAACTTTTAGGGTTTTTATTACTCTATTAAATAACATGAAAATATACAGGGTGTATCATTTAAAAAAAAGATATTTATTCATTTAAACTTGTTCAAATTTGAGCCGATGTGTTCAACACCCTGTAGCTTTTATTGCAAATATTAGGTTAAAATTATGTTAACTTGTCCTTGGCCTTGCTAAATTCCAAATTTGAATATATTTGTCATATTTTTGTCATATTTTTTCTTTAAACTTAATTATCTCAGAAACTATAAAGTTTTGTTATAGTAAACCCTTAATAAAAAAGATTTAAAATTATAAGCTAAATCGAAAATATGATTCGTATATAGGGTATTCTATTTAAAAAAATACAACTTTATGCTGTCCTAGTTTTTTGGCTCACCCTGTAGAGTCCTAAATATTTTTAAAATCTGCGTAAAAATAAACTGTATCAAACAATAAATATAGTTTCTTTGTAAATTTCACCGAAAAGGCACAAACTTACTTCAAGTAATCGTTGACTCACCCTGTACAACATAAATCAGAATTATGCTCCCTTTCAAGTTGAATAGCTTTTATAATTAACTAACTTTATTTTTGCAATCAAAAAGATATGAAATTATGCTCCCTTTCAAACTAGATACCTTTTAAACCCTTACATAAATTTTCCACGAAAAATTAAGAAAGTGAATAGTGCAGTGGTCAGTCTATAGAATTGGCTAACTTGTAGCAGCTCAGGAGAAGGAAAGGCCGACAATTTGTAAGTACAAGGGGGTATAATAAGTAGGCGGCTACACTGGCTCTCCATATCCAAGGTACCCTGTATATTTTTAACGCTTAAGTGCATAATTTCTATCTATATTTTGGTTAAAATTGCCTTAACAGATTATGAACTATATAAGTTTTACCATTATACCTCGTCTAAAGAAAAAACTTAACCACTAATCTTTATTCTACCTTAACGTTGCTTAAAAGAAAAAATACATTAGTACATAAAAAACTAGTTATAAATATGCTGTATAATGACAAAAGTTCCTTTAAATTAATGTTTTATTATTTCGACTTAAATAAGTTTAAAAATTATTCCATTGATTTGACAATCATCTATAATAGGTGAGTAAATAAATAAATATAAATAAAAAATATTGAAAAGTAACAGACCCCCGTCAGTGATCGCGTGTCTGCGTGTTTAACCTCCAATGATGACTAACCAGAATTTACTACGATAATAAAGATTTGACCTAAATGATAGATAAATAGTAGAATTTAACAGGAACAAAAGAGTTTGTCCAGGAAATGCAACTATTTAACATGCTTATGCATTACTATTGATTTATTTATTTATATATATATATATATATATATATATATATATATATATATATATATATATATATATATATATATATATAAATGAGACTTCTCAAACTAATTCAAATTACATCGACAAGCTCTCAAACTATACTATTCCCAAAAACCAATCTGGACCCTTTATATACCCTTTTGTTTGATACCGGAAAACTCCTTAATTTTCTAGAAGGATTTCCATACTACATGGTGTAATAAAAATAAAAAAAGGAATAATCCGGCGATTTCTAGACCTTCTATTATGGGCGTTCCATATTAAAAATAAGTAAATAGAATTCTCTTCCAGACCTTCTTTCATAGACGTGTCCTCAGAAAAATAAACAAAGATAAAATTAATTAAATAAATTATGAACTCGAAGAAAATAAACCTAAAACCCTACAAACACAAACTAATACTATGAAGTGTATACTGCCATAATGTCCGTTACAATATATATATATATATATATATATATATATATATATATATATATATATATATATTTTGTAGTATCTTGTCAAAAAGTGAACCATGTGTTAACAATATGTAGTCTAAGTTCGGAAAAAACTTATATAAGTTATAAAAAATCATTCTGAAGAAGGTCAAGTGTGACCGAAATGTCAATAGATATGCATAACAAATAAAACATATGCAGTTTTATTAATAAAACGGATTTTACACCCAAGAAAATCAAAAACTTTAAAAAATATACAAATAGAAAAATCCAAGAAAAAACATATATATATATATATATATATATATATATATATATATATATATATATATTGTACTTTTTGTACAATTTATCTTACAAAATTTGGTAAGTATTTTTAAGGACTATCAATGCAAATCTCTTGAAACATAAAAACGTACAGCCGTATTCACTAACATGGTTTAATTTTAAAACCATCGTTAATTGATAGCAGAGGGCTTAAACTGACAAGAGCAACAATAAGTCATTCAAGTTTTAAACCCTAAAAATATAAGCATAAAAATAAATTTGTTTTACTACTGAACCGGTAAAAATGGGGAATTTTATTTATTTTCGATATACAACTATTTTTCTTATATATTTCAAGGCTTTATCGCAAGGTTTTTATCCTTAATAGCCCTATATATACGTTTATTTGTTGACATACGTAATATAAATTATGACAATATTATAAGCGAAACAGAACTGATCGACTATAACATTTAAATTTCATGACAACTTGATAAAGTGAGTGAATCTGGCTGATAAATTTTTATATAAAATTGAAATTTTTGAAATCATCTCTAAATTATTACTAAATGAAAAAAAAAAACCACAACATAAGCTACCGTAAGGATGCAATTACGGATAAAGTATTGCTCAATTTTTTTATGCACAAAATCGGGAGGTGTTAAATTTATTAGCCTGTCATATTGAATTTTTTTAAAATATTTTTAAATTTGTAATTTATACTTTGAAGAACTCGGCTATACTAATATTGAAGAAAATCGAGATATGTCAAATTTTTGGTCCACCATATTGAATTTTAAAAAAGTAATTTTAGATTCGTCATGTAGGATCTCGAAAACTTCCTCATATCAATTTTGGAGAAACTCGAACAAAATTAATTTTTTTGTCCACCACATTGTCAGCGTCTTCTTGGATATTACTGAACCAATTTGAACCAAAGTAATATCGGTGGAGTGACCGAGAGGAGAGCAATCATGCGTATTATGCCACAGTCCCAGCTGTATTTAGTTTTAGTTTACAAATACTAAGAAGTGGTTTCCATACTTCTCTTATATCTAAAGACGGCTTACTAAAGTAATTTTAGTTCTGATATATAACTGCGGCAGTGCTGTCTTCGCTGTGGGATTCTAGCTTCAGACTATTTTATGTGATGTCCATGAGTTCAGGCGTCCAGGTTACTTCAAGGTTTCGCCAAAGTAGCAGTTACTACATTCATATGATATCTGACACGTAGACACATAGTTTTTAAAGTGTCTTTGAGTTGTTGGTTTGACTCAAGTAAGCTGGCTTCTCAGCGAGTTTATAATACTAAGTTTTTGAGTAGATACGAGGTGTGGCAATTAAGTTCCAGAAATTTAGTTATAACTCGGGAATTGGCAACATTGTGTAACTTGTTAACATTTGTCTAGAGAGGGGGATCTTCCTTTTACTTTCAGTCCAAGGTTAGTCAATAGCACGTTTGGTTTGTGTTTTATGCGAATTTTTCGAAAGTAACTTTTTAGCGGCGTAGTAAAATGACTCACATTACAAGCAACGCGTTGTGATTCAATTTTTAGTGAAATCTGGCGCAAGACTCTCGGAAATCCTTCAAAAATTGCAGGTGGTATATGGAGACGAGGGCATGTCAAAAACGTGCGTGTTTGAATGAGTGAAGCGGTTCAAGGAGGGGCGTGAATCGAAAGCAGACGATCCACATGAAGGAGCTTCCGTCACCTCACTTACCGACTCGAATGTCGACCGTTTGCGCACGCTGATCACGTCTGACCGGCGCCTAAATATTCGTACGTTGTCTGACGAGTTAAACATGAACAAAGAAACCGTTCGCAAGATGTTACACGAGAAAGATGGTACTAAAAGTTCTTACCCGTGAACAGAAAGGAATGCGAAAATCGATCTGCGAGGATTTATTGTCCCACATTCTGGCGACGGCAGAGACTGGATGAGTCAGGTAGTCACTGGACATCAGACCTGGATATTTGAGTATGATCCCGAGACCCGTAAAAAAAGTCACCAATGGGTGGAAAAGGGTGGGGAGCGGCCAACGGAAGCGAGGATATCCAAGTCGCGTCTGAAGGCAATGATGATCGTTTTTTTTTTCGATATCCGCGGCATCATTCATCGTGAATATGTTCCTGACGGCCAGACAATAACTGGATAGTTCTATGTTGGCGTCCTGAAGCGACTGCGGGCACACGCTTTCTGTGTGCGACCCGAACTCGCCGAGAACGGCTGGATCTTGACCACAATAACGCATCAGCCTATTTCTCGTTCATTGTGCAAGAGTTTTTGGTGAAAAAAGGCATTCCAACGTTACCGCACCCACTCTATAGCCTCGATATTGCTCCATGCGACTTTTTTATTCCCCAAGATGAAGTCGCATCTCAAGGGAACTCATTATGACGACGTACAGGAGGTCAAAGAAGCTGTATCCGTGGTGCTGAACGAGTTAACTTCGGAGTTGAAGTCATTGTGTAGAGTTAGAGGAAGACTATTGTGAAGGCCGATAATAAAATTTTGTCCGAAACTTAATTTACTTGTTTTTTATTGACAAATTCCCGGAACATAATTGTAATGGAACAAATATAATTTATTTTATACTGTTTAGTGTGAAGTATATTCTGTTAAAATGAGTAATTTAATAATCACTCTGTGGATAGATTTTATCCGTGGGAACAGGGTAGTATATTTTTTTAGTACCGTCCAAGAAAGTCTAAAGGAAAAATAAATCAGTTATCGTACTTAAGCATAATTGCCTAAATCTTGTCTTAAAAATATATAAATTCAGTCAATTTATGACGACCAACTGAAAAACCCTCTCTAAGATTTATCTATAAATCTGTCGAATAAATCCTACCCAGGTTATGTAAATAAAACCCAAGAGATAAGGACCGATAGAGGTTTTTAACACGTGTTATATGAAAATACCGTTAAAATGTATTAAAATATTGAACGATTTTCCCATTATTAGGAAACAAAAGAATAATGAAATAACTCACTATAATAGAAATATATCGTTTGATTGAATGTAACGGAAGTTTGTATAATGTCTGTTTTTTTCTATTCACAAGAAAAAAAGAGTTAAGTACTTTTAGACTACTAAAAGAGTGAATAGTTTTTTTTACATGGGTATTATGATCGACCCCTTCTATCATTGGAATCCCTAAAATAGTTTGTTTAACTGTTCTTTTTATATCAAAAATTATGATTAAGACGCTCAAAGGCCAATTCAGGAATCAAGCATCTGGTATAAAATTGCGAACGCCATCGACACGAGAATTCTGAAACCTTCGAACTTTAAGGGAATGAAGTTGACGGTTACAGGGAGTTCAACCGAAAAAGACACTGAAAAGAGGGGTACGGGATGTAAGGTTCGAGGACGCTCCGAGGACGCAACAATTCGTTAGAGTCGGTACCGTCTTGAAGGCCAGTGTCGCAGAAAATTACGTAACGTGTATATTCGTCGGGAATGAAGGTCGTCTTTGTTTTGTTTTTCATTTAAGTTTGGAAGTTGAAGGAATATCGTGTGTTATTTTACTCGAGAATTTAGCGATTTTAATACTGTTTGATTAAGTAATATAAATAGCTGTTTTTTGCGCCTTTAATGTTTTAGTAAGCTAGTTAAATGTATTTGTCAAAATTGTGTTTTACATTTTTGTTAATCGAACGACCAATAAGAGCAATTATGTTAGTTTCTTCGTAATTATTATTAATTTAAGTTTCTCATTGTAAATAATTCGTTTTTTTCTATTCGTATTTGTTAATAGACTAAGTATTTTGAGAAACTTGTTTTATTTAATTTAATTAAAAACGTTTACGCGACTAAACTCTCGGACGTACTGTTGTGAGAGCTGTAAACAAGAGATGTCATTTGACCAGCTAATTAGCAGCCTTGCCTGAATCCTGAAGTTGTGGGTTATGGCTGTGGTAAGCTTAGATAACCATAGTTGTTTGGAACTAAAGCTGTAAGAGATAAGATGAAAGTCTAGACTTCCAGAGTATCTTTATTATTGTAAAATTTAATTATAGGGTTTGTAAAAATAGCTATAAATTAATATGGGGCCGCAGAATGATTGTAGATGAACGGCAAACGCTACCAGAGATATTCTGTTTGCAAGAGTCTATGATCAAATGCTGTCACATAATTGCTACATCTCGTATAATATTAACTAAGGAAAAAAATTTCTCTCCTAATAGTTAAAAAATATTTTACAAACAAAATGCGAGACGCTAATAACGATAGACGTTTTGTATCACCCGGAAGAATGATAACCTCATTCACATTTTATGTTAATTTTTACTTATTATCAGTCTAATCTCTCTGTCTCAATAGACAATTATTAAATTAGGTGACATACAAAGCTATAAAATATTGTTATGTTAAAAATCATGAAAATAGAACTAATCTACTTATATTAATGACTATTTACGCCCACATTTTTCACTTGGGTATGTATTTTAATTAATTCCGGATTCCAAGTATTATCAAGAATACAGATATGGTCTTTAATTCCTACGTCAAAAACGATTGTTTTAGCCATTTATATTCGTAAGAATGTAAACGTATTAATGCCGCAGGGATTTATTTAAAAAGAAACGGAATAAAAATTGAACTTGACCAGTAAACTTTTCAAGGGGAGTACGCTATTAAAATTAAGTAGGTTAATGATATTTTAAAATCTAACCTTCATTCAGCAAAGAGGTTATTTAGTTTTATTAGAAAAGAAGAATGCCAAAAACAAATAGGTTCATTTTTAGGATTTGAATATTGATAAATACGAAAGTAACCGTATACAGGGTGTTCGGGAAAATATGGGAAATTTCCCGGATATGAAAAAACATGTAACATGAAAACTACAAGTTTCTTTAAACTTTTTTCATATCGGCCTTCTCTTCGGAGATATGTGCTTCCAAAGAGTTGCAATGGAATCAAGTCTTTTACATATAATTATTGAACCACCAGGTATATTTCAATTTTTTTTAATATGATGTATACCCTTCAAATTACTATCCAAGAAAGTGTTGTGAATTACTCACAGCTGCAGGGACAGACTAGCTGTGACACTCATGGCTCCATTTTTTTACTTCCTTTATGATAAGAACTTTGGACAAAGTTTTTAACATACCTTTAACTATTGAGTAAAAGTTAAGTACTCATGTCGCTAATCCTAACCGTTTTCGAAAAAACGTCATTTTATTTACACTGTTAGTCCCCTAACTTCTGTCGGGTTGAATATGAAAAAGAGGAATTTTCTGCTGTAACCATAGTTTCAATAAACTGCTTAGTTAAAAACTTCATAAGAGGGTTCAACATCGGCTCCGTGAAGTCTGATACACTCGAGAGCAGGACAAATTGAGGACTGCTGTACCCGCTACATTAACTCTTAGCATTGTTCCTTATTTGATCACAATGAAACGTGATTTTCCGTAGAAGTTCCTCCCCCTATCAACCGGAGTCGAATACACCAAGGTGTAGAGCTGTATCCACAGCATTTTCAGCGTAAGAAGGTTCAGGAGAAGAGTGATAGCAAGTTTAAAGAATGAATGAATGTGTTTATAGCGTTAAGTTATATTCTTTAGTAAATTTTGTGGAAAGGTTTTAAAATATTACTGTAATTTATTAATCAGTGACATGTCATTTCATAAAAAATTTAATAACTTTTGTCAACGTAGTATAATTAATTCAAAATATTTTAATTGTTGCCTATCTTGTTGTTAACGTCCGTGTAATTTTAAAATAAAATAAGAAATTCTCAACTATTCGGACTAAGATCGTTGATAAATATTATTCTCATGCTAATAAGTGCGGAAATCTCCAAAGAACATGGAAAAAACTCCGGATCCGAAAAATGACGAAAGCACTGTTTCGTCCTAGTATGGGACTCGTCAGGCCATTGCATTTGGTACAAACCACCATCTCGCATCTGTGTCATATAAACAGTCTTCCCAGTTGAAAAATAGTAAATAAGATACAGTGGCGACATCTTGATGGCTCACTCAATAACATAAGAATAACAGAAATCAACAAATGTTGTATAAAATTGCCATGTGGTGGCGCGACGGTAAATTAAAAAAGAAATATATCAAAACTCTGAGAGCTGCTGTGTATGTTTTAAGCCAACAAATATAAAAATAAAATGAGAAGTTTTTGTCCGTGTAATTTAAAATAAAATAGAATAAAATATTGGCGAAGCGGACGTGAAAATTTGTCAATCTACATGATTCTCCTAATATTAGGACGAGTCCCATATTAGGACGAAACAGCGCTGTCGCCATCAGTTGGACCCGGAGTTTTTCCATATTTTGGAGTGCTCCGCACTTTTTAACACGAGAATCATGTAGATTGACAAATTTTCACGTCCGCTTCGCCAATATTTTATTCTATTTTATTTTAAATTACACGGACAAAAACTTATCTACTTATTTATTTACTTGTTTGGCTTTGAAACACGCTAAACAATGCTCTCATGGTGGGATCGTTTGGTGCGGCACGTGGCTTTGCCTGCTAAAATAAGCGGTAGGCTTGCTTGCCAGAACCGAAAAATGCGACCCCTATCCTTTGGGCAGCGCGTTTCGTGTACTCGATTTTACATATTTCTGTTTTAATTCACCGTCGCACCACCATATGACGGTTCTTTTACAAACTTTGTTAATCTGTGTGGTTCTTGTATTATCAAGTGGACCATCGAGATGTCGCCTTTGTCGTCTTATTTGCTGTGTTTTGATTATAAAATCAGCTTTATACGATGCAAAGGCGAGATGATGGTTTGTACTGAATGCGGTGGCCTGACGAGTCCCATATTAGGACGAAACAGCGCTGTCACCATCTGTCGGACCCGGAATTTTTCCATATTTTGGAGTGCTCCGCACTTTTTAACACGAGAATCATGTAGATTGACAAATTTTCACGTCCGCTTCGCCAATATTTTATTCTATTTTATTATATATATATATATATATATATATATATATATATATATATATATATATATATATACAGGGTGTCCAAGATAAGGATCCTAAGCATGGGGATCTCAGTACCTGTTGGAGTTACAGCTTAGGTTAAATTAGAAAAAAGTTGCGTACTTTGAAGCGTATTTACATGCCGTTGAGAAACTTTAAAAATTTTCATGGCCAGCTGAGATATTGGGGAAAAACGAAAATTTGACGAAATAGATTTTATTTTTTTGTGACTTTATTTTAAAAGATATTAAAAAACTAATAAAACTTTTTCATTGGCACTTTTTAGATAATACGTGATGGCGTTTTTAAATTTTATATCCGACGTTTTGTTTTCGAGAAACCATCATCAACTTTATTTTTTTATATGGCCCAAAAAAAAAGTATACCCTGTATCTGATTCCATTTTTTATTACAAATTCAACGATGTATCACATGTCATATTTTTTTTGTTAGACAAAAAAAAAATGCGATTTTTCTATTTTTTTAAACATATTTTTAAGTAGGCTTTGCAAACAAATAATGCTTTGACACTTTGACGTAAATACCTGTTATTCTGTCACATATGACTTAATTTAATGTTTATGGTAAGATAAAATAATAATTGTTAAGTTGATTTAGAGTTATTAAGTTGTTTGTAGAGTTCTTGTCGTTGTTGTTACTGTTGTTATTGTTTATTGTTGAATAATTATTATTGTGTTATTATCGTCGAATATGCCGGGTGGCCATTATAGTCATGAAGAAAAGTTTGACATACTGACCTGCTACATTTTGTGCCAGAAGAATAGTATAAATACTGCAGCAATGTATCTAAATAAATTTCCAGATAGAAAGCAACCATGTAAGTCCATTTTCTTACAGTTGGCGCGAAATTTAAAACAATATGGATCATTTAAAAAGCCAGTTTCATCCCGAAAAAAGGATTCTTCCGAAGAAACCCAAAATAACGTATTACAAGCAGTTGTTGAGAACCCTGACATCTCTTCCAGGCAAATTGAAAAAAATATAGGAGTAGCCAAATCCACTGCTCAATTTATTTTGCGTAAAAATAGATATCACCCCTATAAATTTAGGATTTGCCAAGCACTTAAACCAAGGGATCTTGAACGACGCCGGCATTTCTGTGAGTGGTATACACGCACATGTGAAGATGATATCAATTTCCCTGCAAAAATAATATGGTCTGACGAAAGTCTAGTCACTAATAATGGTGTCTTTAACCGCCGGAATACTCATTACTGGGCGCAACAGAATCCGCGTGTTCAAAAAATTTCAAGACATCAGGAGCGTTTTGGGTTTAATATGTGGTGTGGAATTTTCGGTACCAAAATACTAGGTCCATTTATCTACCATAGTTCGTTAACTGGAGAACGATACCTTCAATTATTACAAAATAATTTAAAAGACTGCTTGGAGGATTTACCTCTGGCACAGGTTAATACCTGTTGGTTTCAACAAGACGGTGCTCCTGCACATAATTCTAGGCAGGTTCGCGAGTATCTTACGCAGCGATTTCCTGGAAAGTGGATTGGAACCTCCAGTGAAGTGCCTTGGCCAGCGCGATCTCCGGACTTAACCCCTATGGACTTCTTTCTTTGGGGGTTTCTTAAAAGTCAAATATACCATCATTCTTTTGAGACTGAGCAGCAGTTACGAGAATGTGTAACTAATGCATTCAACAGTATTACACCTGACATGTTGCGTGATGTTTTAAATTCTACCATAAGAAGATCATATTTATGTCTGGAAAATAACGGAAATCTGTTTGAACACCTGCTTTAAATTGAATAAAAAAAATTGTTAATTTATTTGTTGTTTTAGTTATTTTTAAATAATTTATCATTCTTTGTATATCATTAAAATAATGATTATCTTATGGTTAAATTTATGGTAGATTAAATTTTCTTGTTTCTAAGTAGTACTATGCTCCATTCAGCTTCATTGCTCTGTAAATAGATATTAACTAATATGTGAGATCAATAACTCATAACAGGTATTTACGTCAAAGTGTCAAAGCATTATTTGTTTGCAAAGCTTACTTAAAAATATGTTTAAAAAAATAGAAAAATCGCATTTATTCTTTTATCTAACAAAAAAAATGTGACATGTGATACATCGTTGAATTTGTAATAAAAAAGGGAATCAGATACAGGGTATACTTTTTTTTTTGGCCCTTATAAAAAAATAAAGTTGATGATGGTTTCTCGAAAACGAAACGTCGGATATAAAATTTAAAAACTCCATCACGTAGTACCTAAAAACTGCTAATGAAAAAGTTTTATTAGTTTTTTAATATCTTTTAAAATAAAGTCACAAAAAAATAAAATCTATTTCATCAAATTTTCGTTTTTCCCCAATATCTCAGCTGCCCATGAAAATTTTTAAAGTTTCTCAATGGCATGTAAATCCGCTTCAAAATACGCAACTTTTTTCTAATTTAACCTAAGCTGTAACTCCAACAGGTACTGAGATCCCCATGCTTAGGATCCTTATCTTGGACACCCTGTATACATCAATTTTCATTTTAGTTATTGTTACTCTTTACTTTAATTTTTTTTGTGACATTGCTATGTTCTTTGTAACTGGGCTGACAATAACGAGTACAAAAAAATAAATAGTCCAAAAGTATGAATGTTTCTTTCAGATTTTTTCAATTCTAGCCTCTTTCGTACCATCTTTTTATAATACTGAGTAAAATGAAGCTTGCTTCAAGGATTAAAGAATTTTTAAAATTGATTCGGTAGTTTCGAAGATCACCTTAAGTAAGCAGACAAAGTTTATCTTTTCATTGTATAAGTTTAGATTGGTTCAAATTATTTTTCACCGCTGACTATAAATTTAATTTGCCTAATTATTAATATATAACCATAGATTGGCGATCACATCACATCACTTTTTCTTTATTCATCATATTTTCTCTGATAAGAAACATTAATTATTTTAATATAAATATCAAATTGATATTATATTTTTAGTAAAACTGAAAGTGATGGAAGCAAGGAACATCATTTGCTTCTATTTAATATTAATTTTGATGAAGTAAGGATAAATGTTACTTATTTAATTACTTTTATTTCTTTCGTCTGTTACAGACTGTAATTTTGGAGGATACTGAAAAAAATGACGTTATAAGGCAGAAAAAAGGCATCGAAAGACAATACAAATTTGACGTTGTATTTGGAGAAGACTCGTCGCAAGAAGATGTCTACGAAGTAACCACCAGCGGTCTGGTTAAGGATGTTTTAAATGGGTCAGTAAGTAGTTATTCCACAGGAAACATTAATGCGTCTCTGCTATTTAATGTTGGTTCAATGACAAAAAAAAAAAAAAGATCGAAATGGGTATCAAAATATAAGTATTTGGAACTTGGCACTCATTTAGATCTTCTTTTTTTTTTGGCGCAGAAAACGATAATACCACTTCCAACTTCAATGCTTTTTTTGTATTTTGATTAGGTAATATTTAATTTTTACCATATTTCACTTGAAGATAAACAAGAAGAAGCCATGGCAAAATAAATTTTTTTTAGTGGAAAGATTTTTTCTTTTGTTGGTGACCTAAGGTCGAAATTTGTACTAATAGTAACTAGGTCAATGGAAAGTAACCAATAGGATCTAATGAGTCAATGTCAAAATAAGCTATGATTGTGAGACTCTTATCTTATAATTAGTAAGATTTAACAGACTTTCTTAATGCTTAATGGGAAAAAAATTTATGGAGGGAAAACATAATGGTTGAAATGGTTCGTCCAGTTAAAAATAACGTTTGCGGTTTGTTGTACTAAGCCATCATGATCATGAGGCGGATCACCACATTATGTATCCAAAATAACACTCTCGGTGTTAGCTCTCATGTGCATCTAAAGGCTAGTTTACAAGCCTAGAAAGCACACATGGCCTTCTTGGTCTTAATATGATCATTTTAGCTCAGTTGCGAGTCCAGAGATGCTCTCAGGCATTTAACTGTTCCCTTCCTATCAATGTAATTGTGGGCCACTTCCTCTTTTTTTCTTTTTTTTTAAAGAGAGTACCACCTCGGCTTTGTCCCGATTTTTTCCGAGCCATCCTCTGTGACACCGTCGCACTGCGATTCAGAGGGCCCGCATCATTGGTCTCTCCAGGTCACGGACATCGCGTTCAAAATGACCAGGTCGTTGGCATAGGCCTGTGTATACAAACTAGCCTTATTTAGTTCATTCAGTAGACTAGCAACCACAAGGCTCCACAACAAAGGCGATAAAGCTCCTCCCTGTGGGCAGCCCTGTCGTGACGGTGCTTTAACAGTAACAATGTTAAGTTCACCATATATTCGTCTCTGAGTCATAATTGGCCTGATCCATGAGAGTAGTGGCAGGCCAAAGTCTCGTTCTTGTAGAGTATTATAAATTCAGTCGTGAGATATGTTGTCAAACGCCCCTTCGATATCGATAAAGGTACCTAAAGCGGATCGACTATTCGGCAGCGCGTTTTCGACTCTTGTGAAGAGTCGATGTAGCGCCATGTCTGTGGATCTTCCTGCCTGATAGGCAAATTTTAAAGGATGTAAGGGACACTGTACCATTACTTCTTCCTTGATATGTCGATCCACCAACCTTTCCAGTGTCTTTAGTAAGAAACTGATTAGGCTGAGAGTGCGAAAAGTTTTGGTAAGGTTTGTGTAATTCGTTCTTCTTCCTCTTATTAGCGATTAGTCTTCTTTATTATTACTATTATCATCATTTGATAGTCGGTTGCATTCAATTGTCTCCAGAGTTTTCAGTCTTATGCTTTATTTATCCTGATTCCTGCCACTTTTTTCACGTTATCACTCCATCTTGTTGGTAGTTGACTTCTATAAATTTGGTTATAGCAAATCGAAGCGAAAGTATTTTAAATTGTTAGGTTATCAGTTTATTCTAAGGGGTCCTCTCCGGGGGTCCCATAAAAATATTTCCAAGGAAAATTTATTACAAAGGGTTAAAAACTGAAAAAAAACTACGGTAGGAGGTATGAAGGAGATACTGAAACTGAAAAAAAAATGTTCATGAGAAAACTTTTTTTCGAATAATTTTTTTTTCAGTTTATAAATTTTCAAAATAAGACACGCAAAGCTTTTTAGATACTTACCTCCTAATTTAATGACATTGATTGTTGATTGTACGATACAGCAGGCCAGGCTAGAGGTCCATACAGTCTTCGGACTTATAGTGTTCCCTTTTATATCGGTTCTAGGTGAACAAATTGGTTGCCTTAATCTGGTTTAGTAGCCTACTCACTAGTTTATCCTCTGATTATAAGGCTTCTGGATGGATCGATCAGTGAAGGTGATGTGTGAGGTCGTCTCGTCCTCGTAAATACATAGTCTACATAGTGGTTCTTCATTGAATATACCCATTGTATGTAGATGTTTTCTCAAGCTGCAGTGTCCAGTTATAACTCCTGTTTCCAGTCTGATTTGTTGTCTGCTTAGATACAGAATTTCACGGCTTAGTTTGCCGAATGATCTGCTCAGCAACAGCTTGCTGTGCCTGTGGCTCACAATGTGGTTCCAGTGGATCGGGATTGATTTGTCCACCAGGATAGCCATCCACGAATTGCAGCCTTTGTTACTCCAAATACTGGCTCTGGTCCAATAAATGGAGTGGCGGACCCCTGTCTTCCAACAGGGTTCACTTTTTTATTGTCCGGGACGTCCTTGTATCCTGGTACACACGCGAGAGTAACCCTATTGCATTTTGCCGGCGCCATAAAGCTTTGAAGATAGTCCCAGGCCGGTTTTGATGTTATGTGATAGCACGCTAAAGACTTTAGTGTTGCCTGACTGTTAGATGGATGAGGACGATCTTGATCCTGTAACCCTTTCTTAAATTCTCCCGAAGACAGAGGTTTCCCTGCTGACTCACTATTCGGTCATACCCAGCCTTCCAGTTAAGCTGAATGGTGTAAGGTCTGTCAAATTTACTGGAATGGTTTAACTTTAAATTTAGTCTTTGATTTATACTTGACAAGCGTAATAAGTCGACCAGCATCACAATATTTTTAATACCAAGCTGGCAAATATGAAAAATTATTTATTTTTCGGTAACAACAATTCCTTTTGTTGATTGCAAGGCTTTACTTTTAGGTTTCTATTCTTAATTTTTTTTTATAAACATTTATTTGGTGACGTTGATAATAAAAATTATAACTACATAATAATAGAATGGTGAATTTATCCGGTTTAAGGCTCAAATCTTCATAAGAAATCTGATATTTTATTTTTCATTTATTACAGATACAACGCTACTGTTTTCGCTTATGGGCCAACAGGAGCGGGAAAAACACATACAATGGTTGGTGATCGAAATCATCCAGGGATCATGATTAGAGCTCTTAATGACCTTTTTGAAGTCGTTAAGGATAAAGAAGATGAATATTCGGTAAGACATTTTCTTCTAAAAATATTATTAGTTCCTTTAAGATAAGCTTAGGACTTGTAATAAAAAGCAGAAGACCAGATTTACTGAGGGCGTTTAATTATTTATTGAGTTTCATTAAATAATGAAATATTTTAAATGGGCTACGTCTTTAAGGACATAGTAATCAAAAATCCTTATAATTTTGTTATGTCCGTCTGTTTATATGTAAATGTCAGCCGCAAATTCGAAATTTTTCTTTTCTTAAAGAGGGCTTAAACTAACGACAGCAAACAATCAACCAAGTGTGGAACTTTAGCAAATTCGTTTTTTTTATCAAACGTGCAAAAAATCAAAAATTTAATATAATACTTTATGGTTAGGTTTTCATCATCAATTTTCCTATATAAGTTTGGAATAAATTCATTTTTAAAAAACCCTAGGGTTTTTGAAAAATCACTCGAAAATCTCCACTTTGATTTTTGGTAGGAATTTTTTCTAATATATTAAATTTTATACTGTGACCTGAAATAGGCTTTGCTATCAACTTTGATATTTTAGATAGTGATGCCATATTTTTAGTGAACTTTTAGACTCGAACTGTCTTCGATTTATCGATAGCTAAAACTCGAAATAAAACACAATTATTATTTGGGTTTGAGGAAGGATTGGGGGGAACGTAGTGTTTTACGATTTCTTACTTGGGAAGGAGGGGGGTCAACATCTCTTACGTAATATCTAAAAAAGTATTATTTAAATGAGATAAAATTACATATTCGAGGATTTCATTACGGTCCTTATTTAATGATTTAACACTTGTAAATTTTTTAAAAGAAGTATTTCTATAACATGTGAATCATATAACTATGCGTTGAAATATAATTAAATCACCAATATTTATAGGTAAATTTTATAATTTTTTAATATTTTTATATTTTAAAATTTGGAAAGTCGTCTTTTTCGATATTATGTTACGAATATACTTCTAAATATAGTTCTTTATTTTAGAATAAGTATATAATTATAAGTAGTATCTTAATTATATATAATGTTCCGGACGGCTGGTCTTTATAACATTTATTTTCAAAAATCTGATAACTTGTCAAACAATTCAATTTACTTCAGCGACATCTCAAACTAAACTGTCTATGAAAGCCAATCTGATTCTTTTATATACCCTTTCCGCCAATACCAGAAGATTCCCGAATCTTCTAGAAGGATTTTTATACTACATGGTGTAATAAAAATAACCAAAAAGAATAGTCTGGCAATTTCTAGATCTTCTGTTACAGGCCGTGTATACTGCTATAAAGTCATACATATATATATATATATATATATATATATATATATATATATATATATATATATATATATATATATATATATATATATATATGTAAATATGTAACCGAAGGTTTTCGGGCATCCAATGTATGTGCTGAGTCCTCTCAGGGCTGTAAGGCCGCTGACGTTTCGGTGAAATCTCATTCATCATTGTCAATGCTCACTGTATGGCGTCTACTATGAACTAGTTCACTCGTACACGCAGCGATCATAGACTCGCCCGGTGTAGGATCGAAGTCAACGCAAAACTGAAGAGAACAAAGAAGTTCAAAAACACTCAAAAACAAGTTGACATGCCCACTATAAAAGACAACAAAAATAGAGTATAGAAAAATAAGATTATAATCGATAGTGAAAGAAATAATGTCAACAAACGAAAACATAGATGCCAACAATAAACTGACAAAATAACGCAGGAAACAGCAGCAAGCCTGGTAGTACCAACTCAAAGGAGAGAAAAAAGTTATTAAAAATGAGAAGAAAACTAATCAGAAACGACAAAAGAAATGCATATAAAGGAACGGAATTTAATAAAACCGTCACAAACATGGCAAAGGAGGAAATAAGAAATAAACAAGAGAAAATATCAAAGAATTATTAGAGCAAAAGAGAGGTTTGAATGTTTTTAAAAAAGAAAATACAAACAAAAGATAAATTAAATGGCTCAGAGACTGAAAATATTACAAATACCAGAGACATTTTACTCAGACTTGTAGAAGTCAAAGGTTGATAGCGCAAATGTCAAAGAAACCAACAAAGACAAAAAGAACGGATAATGCAACGTTGGCTCTGAAGAGTTGCTCGACATCGCAGAGGACGAAATTGAAAAATCGTTCATGCAAATAAAAAATGTTAAGACAGCAGCTTATAAGAAAACTAAAATCTCTATTTAATGCCTTCATGAAGGAATAATATCACAAGACTGAAACACCGCGATAATAATCTCGAAAACTATAGGCCAATAAACCTATTATCACAGATTTACAAACTCTTTACGAGAGTAATAACCAATCACCTAGCAGCAAAATTCGACATATACCAATTTCATGAACAGGCAGATTTCAGAAAATACTGTAGTACAGTAGAATACGTTCACAGAATACTAATAGAAATTGCAACTGAGTGAAATATCTAAATGTGGAACGTTTTTATAGATTTCAAAAAGGCTTTTGACAGTGTAGAATTTTAGGCAATTACAAGATCTATAAAAAAATGCAGAGAAGCGATACATTAAAGTTATTTAGGAATTAAACGAATGATCTAAAATGAAGATAAGACTGCATGAAGACACCAATTAGACAGAAATCCATAAAATCCTTAAATAAGGGTACATTATATTGCCTAAATTATTTACTCTGGTCCTGGAGAATATATTCAGGGCGAACAAAGGAATTAATATAGCAGGAGAATGACTTAGTAACCTCAGATTCGCAGAAGATATAGTCGTCTTTGCCACAGACTGCGAGGAACTGACAAGGGGACCATCTTAACCCACAGACATGTCTTTTTTTTATCGGCTGGCATTCACTTTTAAGAAGTAAAATTCACCCCCAAAATCAACCTTTAAAATTATTTTTTTCAATATATCTCAGCATCTAATGAATATTTTTAAATAAAATCAAGTGATAATATTCGTCATAAAAGTCACAATATTTTATGACTAAAATGGTTGCAACCCCTATTTTATATTTTAAAATATTATATTTTTTATGAATATATTGTTTCATAAATATCGAAAAATGAACTTAAAAAAATTATAAAAAGCATTTTTGTAAAGAATATTGGCGTATTTTGGGATTTTTCAAATCACCATCCCTAAATATCGTTAACTACCCCTTACACTGATAGACAACATATAACTGTTAAAAAAAAATTCTTAAAAATCATGCAATGTGTAAAGCAAATGTAATTTATAACAAATGTAAATATATTAGTATTTTTTTTTTTCAATAAAAGTACTAAAAGGTTGAAAAAAGTCACCCCACAAGTAAATACCTAATACATCACGAATTCGAATTAAAATTCTTGGATAAAAAAAGAAAATAAGTCCTGTATAACTGAAAAAGGAAATAACGTTATTCTTTTGAATATGCCAACATTTTAAGGGGTGAAAACCACCCTAAAATTTACCATTAAAATTTGTTTTGATACACCTTACCATTTAATGGACATTTTTGAATAAAACCAAGTGTAACAATGTGTGTCGTACGAAGCCTGGAATATAAAGTGTATTTATGACCTAAGGGGATGCAACTCTTATTTTATATTTTAAAAAACTACATTTTTTATGAATAATTTTCTTATAAATATCGGGGAATGAACCTAAAAAAATTATAAAAAGCATTTTCGTTAACAATCTCGATTATTAGTGTTGGTGTGTTACAAAATTTATCAAATCACCACCCTAAATATCCTTTACTATCCCTTACAGTGATAGACTACATGAAAATGATAAAAAAAAAATTTCTTAAGAATCACTCCATGTGTAAACCGATTTATAACAAGTGTAAATATATTACAAACTTTTTGCAATAGTATTATTAAAAGGCGCGAAAAAAGTCACCCCCAAAAGTATATATCTCAAGTAATATGAGGTTTAATTAGATAGGCCCACAAAATAAAAAAAGTTTTCTATGCTGGGGGCCTGGTAATGTCTTTTATTGTTAAGATATTTTTTAAAAACCATAAAAAAATCGAGATTAAAAATTAAAAACGAAAATGCTTTTCTTATTTTTTTTTGAGTTCATACTCTCATTTTCATGAAAAAATTCTTGAAAATAATATATCTTTTACAATATAAAATAAGGTTTGCAATCTCTTCGGTATAAACTTTATATTTCTGGATATGAAAACTATTTTTCAGCTTATTTTATTAAAAAATATCTATTAATGATGCACATGAAAAAGTAAATTGTAAAGTTTCAACTTTAAGAGTAGTTTTATAAGTGAATATTAGTATGGTAAAAAAGTTTTCTCCTTATTAATTCATACAGGACTTATTTTATATTTTGTTTTATGAGGAATTTTAATTAGACCTCATGTTACATTATGTATTTACTTTTGGGGGTGACTTTTTTCACCCTTTTGGTACTATTGTTATAAATTACATTTGCTTTACCCGTTAGATGACTTTAAAAAAAATTTACCACTGATATGTGATTCATCACTATAAGGGGTAGTTAACGGTATTTAGGGGTGGTTATTTGAAAAATCCCCGTAACACGCCAACACTAATAATCAATATTGTTAATGAAAATGTTTTTTTAAATTCTTTTCAGTTTATTCCCCGATTTTTATAAAAAAATATTCATAGAAAATGTCGTTTTTTAAAATATAAAATAGGGGTTGCAACCCCGTTGGTTATGAATACACCTCCATTTATGACTTTTTATAACAAATATTTCTCACTCGATTTTATTTAAAAATATTCATTAGACATTGGGGGTAAATTTTATCCCTTAGAAGTGGATTTCAGCCGATAAGAAAATGCATGTTTATTATTTTTTCAAGTATCCAAAAATGATCAAAATCGGTTATGTCGGGTTAAGGTGGTTCCCTTATAAGTGACATGCTTATAGAAATACAACTATAAGCTAGGAAGTTGGAGTTAGAAATGGACGTTCTAAAACCAAATTTATGACAAATCAACATACAAATCAATATCGTGTAGTCTTATAGCTTTTTATACAAAATTAGAACCTGCCGCTGCGGTTTCCGCTGTAACACTGAACTCTTGTTGGACTAGAGTTGGGGAAAGATCTTTTAGGGATCATTGAAATCGTCGGTTGATGTGAAGCTGCGTTTACCCACAGGATATTTTAATTATACCGTTGTAAAACTATGTAATAATCAGCTTTTAATAAAGACACTTTGTTTGTTTTAAATCTGTCATGTAAGACCTATTTTGTAATAGTTTAAAAACAATTGTTCAACTTTAAACATAAACTCTTTTATAGGTCGAGATTTACGTAAAATCCAACAGGAATTTTAAACAAACAGGTATTTTTCCATAATCGCGAAGATAGATCTTTGTGTAATTATAAATTTCCTCTTTAAGTAGATAAATGGCTACTTAAGCTAGAATTTATATTTAAAATGCCAAGGCAAAGTTTTTAACTATCCCACATTTTAAAGGTTTCTGCTGCATTACTGACCTTTATGTTGCGATTTATGTAATTTATTTCACAAAGACCTCAATAGCCCATAATAGAAGTATGTATGATTCACCGGTTATCAGGAATTATGAGACCGAGAGGCAGTTAACTTTTTCCACTGACTTTTTTGTACCGTGATATATTTTTTATGAAATTCTAACATTAAGTAAATAGTATACCTACTTACTATCGATTTCTTAAGTTTTAGCCACTCAGTTTTAAAAGTTGCAACACAGAACCTATGCAATGAGGTAAAGACTGGAATAAATTTATTATTTAAAAAACGGTGTTTTTTTTTTGAAAAATCGCTAGAATACGTCGATTTTGTTTTTCGGTACGATTTTTTCTCAGTATGTTAAATTATACAGGATGACCTGAAAGTAGTTGTGCTATAATCAGCTTTGAATTTTAACTGGTGACCCCCTAATTTTTATATACTTTTAGACTCCCTGAAAATTGTTCTAATATGTTCTATGTCTAAGTGTAACTGTTTTTGATTTATCGATGGTTAGAACTCGAAATAAAGTAGCAACAACAGTGAATTATTTATTTTATTAAATCTTGAATATCCCTTCCATTGGTTAATTCAAAGTAATTTAAGCGATTTGTAAATTTATTCTAAACATTTACGACTACTGCAGTAATTTTAGGAACTGTATGAACAGAGTCACAACCTATCCTGGAGCAGACATTGGATCTGACCATAATCCCGTGATTGCTGATATTAAAATCAAACCTAAAATAATAAAAAGTAATAGTCAATACAGTAAATTTGAGATAGAGGAAACCGATAAAGAACTGCTTACAAAGGATCTGAACAACTACATAAAGAACACAACGACAACGTAGAAGAAATTTGGAAATCGTTTAAGGAACTAGCCAACAAACTAATAACTGAAAATACTGTACGGAAGAACAAACCGAAAAAACAGAAATGGATGACAGCAGAAATATTGGACCTCATGGAACAAAGGAGACAGTCGAAAACAAATCGAGTGGAATATAAAAGAAGACAAAGAGAAATTAAACAGAAAATTCGGATAGTTAAAGAGAACTGGATGAGAGACAAGTGTATCGAAATGGAAGATCTAGAAAGGAAACATGACACATTCAACATGTACAAAAAGGTCAGAGAAATAGCAGGTCTATATAATAAGAATACCACTAATACCCTTGTGGACCCTGATGATAAAATTATCTTGGACGAAAAAGAAATTTTTGAAACATGGGTTAAATATGTGAAAGAATTATTTGATGATGACAGACCAAATGATCTCGCTAATATAGACGATAATGTAGACATGGGACCGGAAACTCTAAACAGCGAAGTTCTATCTGCCATAAGATTTGCAAAAACCAGGAAAGCCATCGGGCCTGTTAACGTCCCAACCGAGCTGTTACAAATGATCCATGAGGAAAATATAGGAATCTTCGTCCCAATCCCAAAAAAACAGCGAGCAAAGCGATGCAGTGAGTACAGACTAATAAGTCTAATGAGACACACTTTGAAGGTCTTTCTCAGAATCATCCACAGCAGGATAAGATCTAAATGCGAAGCAGACTTAGATGAAATCCAATTTGGTACTAGAGAGGCTTTATTCGCTCTAAATATACTTCTGAAAAAATGCCGAGACTAACACAAGGAAGTATTCGTATGTTTTGTCGATTACGAGAAGGCCTTCGACAGAGTACAGCACAGAAAACTCATAGACATTTTAAATAACGTAGGGGTAGACATCAGAGACGTGAGAATTATTAAAATTCTATATTGGCGGCAGAAAGCAACAGTAAGGCTAAATGGAAAACTCACAGAAGAAAGCAAAATTCTGCGAGACGTCAGACAGGGCTGCATACTATCTCCACTGCTTTTTAATATATATTCAGATAAAATCTTTAAACGGGCTACTCAAGGACAACGAATGGGAGTACAGATCAATGGAGAATATATAAATACAATACGATATGCTGACGACACTGTTATCTTAAGCGACAAACTACAAGACCTGCAACATCTATTAAACTGTGTTAACACTGAGGGTCAAGAAATGGGACTCAACATGAATATCAAAAAGATAAAATTTATGATCTTTAGTAGACAACCTCATCTTAACGCTTCAATACAAATAGAAGGAAAAAGTATAGACTCATTTTAAATATCTTGGATGTTATATCACCGAAAATCTAAACTCAGATAAAGAGATAAGGTGTAGAATAGAGACTGCTAGAACAACTTTTCAAAAAATGCAATCACTTTTCTGCAATGATAACCTCAACCTAAAACTACGACAGAGAATGATTAGATCATATGTCTGGCCGGTGTTACTATATGGGGCAGAGATCTGGACAATTAAGGCTGCCACGATTAATCGGTTGGAGGCTCTCGAAATGTGGTTACACCGGCGAATGTTGAGAATACCTTAGACAGCTAGGCAGACCAACGAAATGGTAGTCAATAGGACCGACACAGCTCGTTTACTATTAAACACTGTGAAGTGTAGAAAAATTTCATATGTTGGACATATATTCAGAGGGGAGCGATATAGAATTCTTCAGCTAATCATGATGGGTAAAGTAGAGGGGTAGGAAGGAGACAGGCTTCCTGGTTGAGGAATATTCGTGAATGGACAGGTATACGTAGCGCAGGGGAACTGTTCCAGCTGGCGCAGGACCGTGAAAGACTTGCCAATGTAATTGCCAACGTCAGGGGACCTGATATGGCACTTGAAGAAGAAGCAGTTATTTTTGAAAAATCCAATTCTTTAAGACTTCTATGAAAATTCGCTTAGTTTGGAGAACTTTACCTTTAAGGTAATCCCACAAAAAGAATTCAAGATGGTTTACATCTGGAGACCTCGGAGGCAATTCAATAGATCCCATTGTGAAATAGGAGGAAGATTGGGATATTTTACTTGAATTAACCGACACATTTCTTCTTGGGTTTTTATTGTATCGCCATATCCTATCCTCCTACGAATTTTTATCCTTTATGCTTCAGTATATTTCATTTTCTGTTAGCATTAGCTGAATATGACAATTTGACAAAATGTGACAAAGGAACAGGTCAATAAATCAATTACTGTATTTCATTTAGAGTTTTAACTGTCTATAAATCAAAAACAGTTATATTTAGGTATAGGACATGTAATAGAAAAACATCATAACAGAGTTTTGTAGGGAGTCTAAAACTGTAATTTATCAATAATCCAATAAAATCAGAAGGAATTCATTACAGTATCAATATCTCAAGGAGCTTTAATGGACCAAAATAATGTATCTTGATTCACGAAAATCGAATCATTCCAGTGTGATTACGAACTGATTAGAACATGCTAATTTTGTGTGATTTTTACGATTACAAAAAAAAAAAAAAAAAGAGTTGATGCATATTTGAACAGATTATTTTATTTTTACGTAGTTAGATGTCCTGAATCCCAACCTCTATCAGGTCAAGTTTAAGGTCATTTCAAGGTCAAACGGAGCAGAATTCACTAAATAAATCTAAAGAAGTAGATATGAAGGTTTTTGAAGCCTCTGAATTCGAATTCATGGTTTGTTTAATCCCCTAAGCTCAGTCAAAGGTCATTTTAGGGTAATTTCAAGGTTAAATTAGGAAAACTCTACTAAATAAATCTGAAAAAGAAGATACATGGTTTTTTGAGATCGCAAAATCCGACTTTGTGATTTGTTTAATCCCCTAAGGTCAGTCAGAACTCATTTCACCATCATTTCAAGATCAAATTGAGAAAAATTTATTAAATAAATCTGTAAAAGAAGATATGAAGATTTTTGAGGGCTCTGAATTTAAATTCGTGATTTGTTTAATACCTCAAAGTTAGCCAAAGGCCATTTCAAGGTCAAATTGAAAAAAAAATACACTAAATAAATCTATTAAGAAGAGAACCACGCATAGCTAGATCTATGTCTGTATTATAGCAGACATGCAACCAGGGTTAGTTATTATGAAATAGTAACCCAAGCCTCCAAACTCACTAGGCTACGCGCAGCTACATCAATATCAATTACACAGCAGACAGGCGAGCGAATCGAGTTTTTAGGGCGAAACCCAAGCTCCCAAAACCACACACGCCACGTGCAGTTAAATTGATGGCTACTGCACATCAGATAGCCGAGAGGATCAAGTTTTTATAAGTAGGTCAAAACATAAGCATGATGAGAGCTTGAGGTCTGTGTTATACTCGCTTTGTTAGCCTATCTGTTATCTATGTAACCGATATCGATCTATTCAATATTGCGGCATAAGATTCGTAAAAAGTTCATGCGCATCTCATCTCTCGAGGGTTTTCGGGGGCACTGATCACGAATCTGAAGTGCGAAATCTGGAATTCCTAAATCCAAGATGACGATTCATATATGGCGGTATTGGATTCCTAAACATTCTAGTAGATGACTTTTAGAGTTACACTGACTAATCTTTAGGAATCAGCGATACAAAAACTTGTGTATATAGTGATTGGTATCCAATACACGCCTTCTTTGAATTAGACCTTGAAAAGGCCAAATTCAGTTACTTTAACACTTATGGGCGCATTTCATTATATCGTTCGTTTTTTTTTCGGTTTTAAGGGTTCCAGTTTCCTTTCTGCGAGCAAATTTCTGTTCCAAATCTACCGTTAATAAGAACATTAACGTGGTCTTTTTCCAGTTTCATCTGCTTATAAATGGAAGGATTGAAACAAAAACAATCAGTTAGTTAGAAAAAACGGAACTAGAACCATTGGAACGAACGACGTTTAAAACGAGTTCTATGTATCCACTGGTTTCCTTTAATCACAGGCGTTTTTTTCAGTTTGACCTAAAAAGGACCTCGAGCGATGAAGCAAACGAATTCGGATTCGGCGACCCCAACAATTTACATATTTTCTATTTCAGATTTACTTAGTAGATTTTTTCAATTCGACCTTGAAATGACGCTAAAATGATCTCCGGCTTACCTTGGGGGCTTAAACAAACCAGGAGTTCGGACTCAGAGACCAAAAAAATTTACATATACTCTTTTTCAGGCCTATTTAGTGGATTTCTCTCAATTGGATCTTGAAATGACCTCTGGCTGCTCCTGGGGGACTAAACAAACCACTAACTCGAATCCAGCGTCCCCAAAAACCTTTGTATCTTTTTTTTTCAGATTTATTTAGTGAATTTTACTCAATTTGATCTTGAAGTGACCTTGAACTTGACGTGAGTTAGCCGAGCTCTGATTTGGATTCAGGGCATCGAATTACATAAGAATAAAATAGTCGGGTCAAATATGCATTAACTTTTTTTTTTGTAAACCTATGTTATTTGTGTCAATTAACACGCTTGTCAAATATACGAATTAGAATGATTTATTCTGGTTTTATGTCATTATTGATTAATTATATAATAATTAGCTTCATATTATATATTGGTACTGAGGCTTTTTATTAGAACTCCTGTTTCCTTGAATATGAAAAAAAAAACGTAAATAAATTAGCAATTAGACAAAAATAATCCAATTAGCCTCATTCGAATTTCATTATAGTCGTTAATTAACTTACTTTTCAAATATTCACTTCATTATATATTATTCCATTTTTTGATTATGGAAAAATTGCACAAATAATGAACTACAGCGGGTCAATAAAAGTAATCGGCTTATACAGATGCTCACTAAGGCCCAGTCCCTTGATTTTGCTGCAGGAGGTTCTTTGGTATCACTCCAGTTGTTGACAGTATTATGAGAATTGTCTGGACGCTGTTCATTGCCCATTGTCTTCGGATTTGGACCTCCAGATCTCTGTATTTGGCGATCTTCTCGTTGTATTTTGACCTTAGGTTGTTGTTGTTAGGTACAGCAATGTCGATTAGTGTAGTTCGCCTAGAAATTTTATCTATTAGTCTATTATGAGCTACTGTTTGATCCGTCAGAACCGTTCGGTCCCAATATAACTTGAACTGGTTGTTCTCAAGAACAGGCTCCGGATTGAACTTGTAATAAGGCACTTTTCCTACCTGTTATAGGTTTAACTTTTCTGCTAACTCTTGGTGGAGTATCTTAGCGGCTGAGTCGTGTCTTTCCTTATACTCGGTTGCGGCAAACGCTTGGCATCCTCCAGTTATGTGCTGAATTGTCTTCGATGTTCGACAGCCATATCTGCATTGGTCATTTTTTATTGAGGGATCTCTAATGATGAACTTCCGATAGTTCTTCGTCGGAATAACCTGGTCTTGGATAGCTAACAAGAAGCCCTCCGTTTCCGGAAACATCTGTCCTGAAATCAACCAGTAGTTCGACGCTGAGTTGTCGACATTGTCCTGATTGACCTCATTTGGATGCCGTCCATGAAGTGGCTTCCGCAGCCAGGTTTGTAACTTCTCTTGGTCTGTTTGGTGGTGAGAAGTAATATCTTGTTCCCTCAACTGTAGCGGCGTTGAATCGTCTGCCTCTCATATTGCTCGACGTAGTGTGGAAGAGTCCGCTAACCTGTGGAAATATGAATGTAAGTTTATTATTTGTTGGTCGAGCTGCTTACCAATATCCACCAATCCTCTTCCTCCTTGGTGTCTTGGAAGCATTGTGTGTTCAATAGCACTCCAAGGATGATGTTTGTGTGAGTTTTGTTAGGAGTGTCCTTATTTTTCTTTGCAGGTTTTGGATGTCCGTCCTGCTCCACTTTGCAATTCCAAAACAGTAGCTCAGCGCAGAGCAAGCATACGTGTTGAGCGCCTTAAACAAATTTCTACTATTTAAATTAGTTCGTAATACCTGCCTTACCCTCCTGACAAATTCGGCTGTCAATTCGGCTGTCAATTCGGCCTTCATAGTGCCATGGTCAATTCTTTTGGCCTGTTTCATACGTAGATATTTGTATGTGTGATCATTATATTCATTATTATCATCTTTTTCGATATCATTTTCATCGTTGTTTGAAATGATATTGTAATAATCTTCAGTCACATTGGATTCTGAATTCTCGATGGTCATGATTGGATTATCACTTACGCCATAGTCAGAGATCAAATTTTCATCCATATCAATTTCTCCGACATTCGAACAAGTTTCCCATTACAAGTCGAATAAATCGATGAACAACGAAATCTGGATCAAATATACAAAAAAGCATTCATGTGTTTTTCTTGTAAAATCAGTTATTTGGCGAAAAATGATTGTCGCGATTTATTATGTTGTTATTTGTTTTAAGACCAAAATTGTGTCCATAGCTCTTTTTGATTCAGAGATATGGACAAATTTATGAAACGACATTATCCCTTTTTTACCCTTTTAGAGTACGAATTTTGTAGTGGAGGCCTACATGGTGTTGCCAACCTTTTCTCAAAATTTCATGATTATATCTTTAATAGTTTAGGCTGTGTGTTAATATGTCAGAAAAATGCGCTTATATGTAAGTACATCTAAGAGCTATCAGCATGCCAAAGACATATCATTTGGAGAAAACTGAACTATCGTAGAACACGTCTCTCGTGATCTACCTATTATGCCTCAAATAACCAACTAGAACTCGCCATGCTAGATAATCTTCCTACTAAGACCAAAGAATGATTAGGTGAGGAAAAAAGTTACAGAATAAAATAATAGATAATGTTCTGGACAAAGGTATTTGCCATTGAATTGTGTATCCAGCAGATGGAAGAATGGTGACTCCGTGGCAAAATTATCAAAATTTGTTCAATTTGAGCACGAAAAAAATCCTGGCAAAGCAACTAAGAAAAGAACTATTGCAAAATTCATTAGACAAGAATCGGTATTATGCATAGCTTGCAATACTGCTGAGCAGTCACTATTAACCTGGACAGAGTGCAAAATACTTCAAGACCTGTTGGACTTACTGGACTTGACACATTCAAAGGCAATAGCATCGTTTTCTTTTGGACGCACAGATAGCTACTAGAGCACCTTGGGATTTGGCTCACGGCTCTGTTAGAGCTGTATACTGTGACGCGTTTTCGTGGGCGGGGAGCGGGGAAGCAGGTCGTGCTCTTCGGCTCTTCTTCGTTCACGGCAGCGGAACACCGGTCAGTAGATATTTCTCGTGCAGAGAGTCATCGGTCAAATGCTCAGCGCAGGGGTATCGGGTCAGCGGCATCTACGTATATTCGGGATATCCCTGCTCTCTCAACTGATCAACGGTTTGACTGCCTGAAGGTCAAAACATCCACTCGGTGGTCGGTTCTCGAGCGCCACCCTCGGGATTTAATGTGGTCGAGGGTCCACTTTATGCACCGGGCAGCTTGGTACAGTGGAGAAACGGCAAGCCAGGAGTCAATTGTGCGTATAAGTGCTGGCTGCCGGCTGCCAATTGTCACATGTAATGGTAAAAATGGGACTAGGTAAGAAAACAAACGGTTATAAAACATCCTGTATCCTGTATTCCATTCTTTTATACAAAGACATGGCCTAAAACTAACTTAAAATCTAAGATATACAACAATATTAACAAATAAACAGTCTGGAGGGCAAGAGTATGTTTTGAGAGCTGTTCACGGTAGCTCATACTGTTCGGTTGCGCTAAAGACGGTAACCCGGCGGTATCATTCTCGACGCTATTCACGTACCTCGTACTATACGGTTGCGACGCTATTCACGACGGCTTGTACGCAAATTATCGCGCCTCGTATCTAAAATCCGCGTTCACGGTCACGGCGCTTCGTATTAAAATTTCGACCGACGGCGGTATACGTGGTATGTAACAACAACACGGCATCGTACGGCGATAGGCGGCGTCTCTACACGGCGACAGTATTTACACGCGGCGGCGGCGATAGGCGTCGGGGCGGCAGTTGTTTAGCGCCATTGTGAACAGACATCGGAGGACACCTGGCGGTAAACACATTCCTGGTCATTACGGAAACAATAACAAACTTACGGCATCAGTGCGTGTGTGTATCGGTGATGCTAGGAAGGAAAGAAAGGAAGTGACGCTGCCCGTTCTTATAAGGGTCCTCGACAGCGTCAGCAGGATGGAGCGACATTGCCAGTTCTTATAAGGGTCCTCGACAATGTCGACCAATAGCGGTAGGAAATTAGGAAAGGAACCGTCACTGCCCGTTCTTATAAGAGTCCTCGACAGTGACGGTAGGATGACACAACATTGCCCGTTCTTATAAGGGTCCTCGGCAATGCTGGCCATTAGAGGGGTAGGACGTAAGGAAGGAAGTGTATGGTAAACACCATATACACACAAGCCTAGCCTCACCTACATTACTAGACCATGAAGGCGCGGCCCAGCAGGCGACCCAGTCCAGTCCTTTTGGACTGTTGACCCGGGTGGAGAACGTTTAGTTCTCAGCGAAATAATGGTCTGTTTGGACTTAAATAGACGGCTCGAGCTCCCACTACGCTGACGTGTGACGGTGTGCGGTGATCGCGCATACGATACTGCTGTATGCGGCGCGCGATTACTATGGTCGGACGCTCTGAAAACCTCGGAAAATTATAATTCCCGGCATAGCGCGGTGAATCTAATTATATTCCGGTAATATTAAAACTTTAAGCAATCTTTTCCCGCAAGAATCAGATTTTTCGGATGTAAAATAAATGAATTAAATCCCGGCGAACATACTCATGCCCAAAAATATAGTAACTTCGTTACAATACCGAACCTTGTAAAATGAGACTTCACATGCATAATATCAGTTTGACAGCAAATCCTGAATGCTAATGGCGCATGTAACTGCTGTTTGTCAAATCTGTCATTATCTTGGAAATTTTTTAATAAATTTAACTTATGCAATTTTTGTTAGTGAGTTAGCAGTTTTGGAAACCACCTTGCTGAAACTTTACTTATGCCTAATTTAGTATGTGGAATTGTAAAAATTCTTGGTTGAGTTAAATTTAATGATTTATAAATAGTAGTCACACACATATTTGTTGCGTCCGAAAGTCTTCTATTTTTATATTTTTAGTAATAGTTATTTTTAATAGATTTGCGACTTCATCGAAGCAGTTTCGATCAATATTACACATTAAAATATAGACCCTTGTCCTCCATATACGTGAATATTTATCTTTCTTGGTTAAAAATTTCTAATTTTCAAGTTCACAAAACTCATTTTTTGCCACAATACACTTTATAAAATATAAAATAGTGGATGAATTGAAATCAAATTTGACATATAATAGAAAAAAGTTGTCACTAGGCAAAGCACAAGTCAGTTATTTCTATTATGATAAGATAGATGGTTTTTCTAGTGTTCCTAGTAAATTTTTTGTTACCTTTATATACGAGTAATATTTTATTTAAAATAGACTAAGAATAGTAATTTCCGAAAATCAACAATAAAATTGTTTCCTTTACTATACACACTTTCTACTGAATTTTACCTAAAGTTTAATTTTGTAATGTTGTCAACAAATATATTTAGGTTCAAATGTACTAACTTAAACAAAAAGAATAAATTATAATAATTGACGTATGTGTAAGTCGTCAACATATATTTTTAGGTAGCAATGTTCTATATCATTAGAAAAAATTTTTTTATTTACTTTCGATGATGATGATGATCTCTATCTTTATTAGAATAATTATCTAGTAGGATATGTTTAAAAACGAACTACTATGTTTTATAACACCAAATGTATTAAGAAAACAGTGACTGGAGTTTCAACTCACAGACTCATTTTCAAACTGAATTACAAAGAACAGAGAAAATTTAACAATAAATAAAAACTACCTGAGAAATTACATTATTACAAAGGGAAGGTACTAAATTTTGGGAACTAATTATTATTTGGTGACAACAAATAACGGGGAAAACCCAAGTTCTATCTGGTCATTAAGCAAATTTACATTTTTTTTTACTATGTTTATATATTTCTAAAGATTCAAGAATATTTAACTTTTGGCCCTTTATTGAATAATGTAATACGTCAGTGTTGCTTAAATCAGGAAAACTGTGGCTGTGTTCTAAGCAATTGTTGGCAAAGCTCGAGTCTGTTTTTTGTAGTCTATATGATCGGTGGTGTTCTGAAAAGCGAGTTTTAAAGCTTCTACCACTTTGTCCAATATACAAGCTATCACACTCCGAACATTTTAACTTATAAACTCCTGATTTATCAAATTTATTAATTTTATCCTTAGCATTGTAAAGGATAGTGGACAGATTGTGTTGAGATTTAAAGGCTACTTTTATGTTATGTTTGGAAAGAGTATTAGCTATGTTTTCTGATAGGGTACCACAGTATGACAAAGATACATAAGATGAACTATCTTTATCATTTTTTATTTTGGGATATATTGAATTAAAAGCTAGTTGTTTTTGTTTTTTAGTTATTAATTTCTTTATGGTTTGTTGGGAGAAATTGTTTGATATTGCAATCTTTTCAATGATATTTAGTTCCTCTTGAAGATCTTCTTCAGAGAGAGGCAAAGAGAATGCTCTATGTATCATTGAATTGTATGCAGTCATTTTGTGTTGTAAGGGGTGAAAAGAGTCATTAGATATAAAATCCACTAATTTAAAATCCAATAATACAGTTTTAGACACAGTAAAAAGTATAAGAGAGAAAGTAAAAGATAATCATCTAATAATAACAAAAGTAGATAAATCAAATGCAACAGTTATTTTACCAAAAGTTGAATATGTAAATAAAATAGAAGCATTTATTCAATCCAAAAATATTACAGAAATTAAAAGTGATCCTACAAAAGTTTTTCAAACAAATTTGAAACAAACCCTGTCAAACATAACAGCCATTTTTCAGAATTCGATAAAAGAAAAATAATAATCAATATGAACCCACAAGCACCAAAACTCTATGGCCTTATAAAAAATCACAAACCAGGAAATCCCATTCGCCCAGTCGTTTCATACATAAATAGCCCCACTAGAGAACTCAGTATGAAATTAAATTCATTCTTCAAACAAATAAGCAACTTTAAACCAAGTCACAGTTTAAATAATTCAGTAGATCTCGTCCAAAAACTAAAAAACATAAAAACCCCATATAACTCCATACTAGTTTCTTTTGACATAAAAAGCATGTTTTCTAATATTCCAACAGATAAATGTTTTACACTTATCCAAGAAATCTTACAGGAAAGAAATATAAATCCAATAGTTACTACTGAAATCTTGTCCTCTTTTGAACTTTGCCTATCACAAACCTATTTCCAGTTTAATAACAAATTTTATTTACAAAATTCAGGCTTACCAATGGGTTTTTCTCTTAGCCCTCTCCTAGCAGACATTTTCATGTCAAACATAGAAAACAAAATTCTTAATTCCCCTTTGGGCAAAAACCATGTTCAATTTTGGTACAGATATGTGAATGATGTTCTAGCATGTTTTAAAGGCACTACTAGACAGCTTCAAAAATTCTTACAATGCATTAATAATTGCCATCCAGAAATTCAGTTTACTCTGGAAACTGAAAATAACCATAAAATAAATTTTCTTGATCTCATCGTATCTCACCTCAATAATCAGTGTAATTTTAAATTTTTTAGAAAACCAACGTTTACAGGTAATACTATATCTAATGACTCTTTTCACCTCTTACAACACAAAATGGCTGCATACAATTCAATAATACATAGAGCATTCTCTTTGCCTCTCTCTGAAGAAGATCTTCAAGAGGAACTAAATATCATTGAAAGGATTGCAATATCAAACAATTTCTCCCAACAAACCATAAAGAAATTAATAACTAAAAAACAAAAACAACTAGCTTTTAATTCAATATATTCCAAAATAAAAAATGATAAAGATAGTTTATCTTATATATCTTTGTCATACTGTGGTACCCTATCAGAAAACATAGCTAATACTCTTTCCAAACATAACATAAAAGTAGCCTTTAAATCTCAATACAATCTGTCCACTATCCTTTACAATGCTAAAGATAAAATTAATAAATTTGATAAATCAGGAGTTTATAAGTTAAAATGTTTAGAGTGTGATAGCTTGTATATTGAACAAAGTGGTAGAAGCTATAAAACTCGCTTTTCAGAACTCTACCGATCATATAGACTACAAAAAACAGACTCGAGCTTTGCCAACCATTGCTTAGAACACAGCCACAGTTTTCCTGATTTAAGGAACAGTTTGAAAATGACTTTGTGAGTTGAAGCTACAGTCACTGTTTTCTTAATAAATTTAGTGGTATAAAACATAGTAGTTCCTTTTTAAGCATTTCCCGAAGATGATTAACTACCAAATAGTAACGGCTACCAGCATCAACTTTTTATCTAGTAGGATATTGTGGAAATAATTTCTTAGATTAAAATCTACAAATTAAAAAAAAAAGAAAATCAAAATAACTTTTTAAATGATGCTGATGGTGATTTTGATTGATTGATTAAGTAATATAGCAGGCCAGAGTTATATCTGTTCTAAGTGATTAATTTGGTGCTTTAATCAGTCTGTTCACTAGTTTGTTCTCTGAGTATCAGCCTTTTGTATTGATCGTTCCCTGAAGGTGTTTCCAGTAGAATAAAGTTTCGCATTCGAAGATTTGTGAGCTTGTTTCGTCCTCTTCGTCATATAATCTGCATATTTGGCCTTAACTATAGATTTCCATTGTGTGTAGATATTTTCTTGAGCTGCAGTGGCCGGTTAGTACTCCTGTAACCAGTATAATCTTTCATCTACTTAAACGCAGGATTTCACGGCTTAGTTTGCCGGATGGTCTGTTCAGCAATAGCCTGCAATGCTTGTGTCTTGCAATGCGATTCCAGTGAATCCATCTACAAATAGCAACCTTAGTGATTTAAATTACTGCTTGCAATCCAAATGTGGTGGCAGACCCTTATCTTACCAGTTAATTCGCTATTTCATTACCCGGCTTGCCTTTATGTCCTCGTATCTACGCAAACCAAGTAACCATTTTGTATTTTGCCAGAGCGATAAGGCTTTGAAGACAATCCCAGACCTGTTTTGATATGATCTGATAACATACGAGAGCTTTCAGTACGGTCTGATTGTTAGAGAAAATAATAACGGTCCTGCCCATGTAACCTTTCATCAGATCATCACTACATAGTATAAAACAAAGTCGCTTTCTCTGTCCTTATGTCCCTTTGTATGCTTAAATCTTTAAAACTACGCACCGGATTTTGATGCGGTTTTTTTCAATAGATAGAATGATTCAAGAGGAAGGTTTATATGTATAATAACATCCATTAAATAGTGGAGAAATACTGTTATTTTTGAGGTTTCTAATGTGATGTCGTTAATTATCATATTTTTTTCCGCTTACATTGCAAACGCAGGCTGAACCCTACGAGATTTATCAAAATAATGTACTAATTATTTGTACACATTGAAAAGGTCTACAGAAAACTCCGCGATGGTATATGTCTATCTCTCATGGATATCCCACAATAACATTTTTTTGTCATTTACTTTTTACGACAAATAATGGCAAATTTTGAAGCGATTTTAACCAATACAGCATTAATCCTTATCCAATTAAATAGCTTAAATACATTGTTGATTTAACATAGATCTATATGGTCCTTTACAGCACAAGATTTAAATGAATATTTTCGAAGATATTACAGATTTAAAATTGCGGGAAGTAGCGCTTGCGGCGGTACTGGCCGACCGGGGCGGCGGCAGCGTGCCTATAAATAGTGCGTCGGAGGCCGATGTAATAATTGTTGTAAAAATAAAATAAATAGTCACAGTTTTTCTGTAGTGTATTTAGTATCAGCATTGCACCCGTGCGAAGCCGGGGCGGGTCGCTAGTTTATAATATATATGAACTGAACGTGTGATTTTCTCTATAATTTTTTGTAAAAATTTTGTTAATAAACAAATTAATAATTAATATGACTAAGCAAATTGTTACTATCATATAAATTAATAAAACAACATCAATATTATAAATATTACTTGTGATGTATACGTTTCCTTGAAGCGCCAATGAATAATGTTCCTGAACTATGGCAACCCGTCGACAGCGGCCAGCAGCAGCTATTTTCGATTAGATCCGGTCCAATTTTCGAAGGTTCACAGATCCTATGAAAGTGAATTTCTTGGATCCAAAAAATTTACAGGTAAATTACAAGTACTAAAAAGTATCTTCTGCAAATTTGAGCCCTTAATATTCATTTGCCACGCCATTATGAATTTTTGAAAAAAAAAGTTTTTTTCATCCAATATTAATTTTTTTTGAGATCGGAAATGATACATCTGAATCCAATGCACGCATTAAATAAATTTTATCTCCATCCGGTGAAAAGCTATCGCAATTTTTTTGGTGTAAAAATTGGTTTTCGCAAAATTTCTCGGCCCACGATTGAAAAAAGTTTTTTTTTATAAAACTTCAAAATATAAAACAGTACAACTTCCATTAAAATTGAGCATTGTATCTGAATTTTCCACTTTGACATCGAATTTCTCGGAAAATAAAAAACCCACAGATTTCGGGTTTGACATACTTTTTTAGAATGATAATAACCATATTTATGTTAAATTTTAAATCGATAATTTGTTAATAAATGTCTTTTTTTTAAACAAAAACCGTAAATTTTGTCGAAAAAAAAATTTCGATAACTAGTGGCGCCACCTATAACTTGTATTAAATTAATCGATAGGTTTTTTAATTCTCTACAACTTTTGTTTAAAACATTTTTCGATACAACTTTTACTTTTCGAGAAAAACTCAAAAAACCGAAAATCGTGACAATTTTTGGTCCGCCATTTTTTTTGCACAGGTCTTTCAGAGTTAGTATCGAGATATGTTTTATAGGATGCCGAAATGAACACATTCCAGCAAAAAAAACAATGTTACATTTTTGTTACTGACAAAAGTCAATTTTCCATAGAATAGAAGAATAATTGATGCAAACGCTGAGGAATTTTATTAAAAAATTAAGCATGAATTTAGTTGAAAGGAGCCTTATGCTTAAATTCAAAATAACACTCTGTAAATAAATAATTCGAAATGGTTGTTTACTTTGCGATACTTATATGACGATTAGAATAAATTACTTCAATACTTTTTACATAAAATTCAATTTTTCACATTATTTTTTTTTGTATTGAAAACATTTGTGAATACGCCGTACAAACCCATTATCCTAATTATCCGTAGCATGTATAAAACATTATGGAAATAGACAAATAACAATAATACAATATCAAAACAACGTAATTAAATTTTCCGAAGTTTTCAAGCAATTTTCTTTTCCACTGTCATTACTAAAAATATAGTTTATTGATTTTCAAAGGGTCTGTGGCTTCTTTTCAAAAATCAAAATAATGCGGCAATCATTAATTTTCATGTCAACGTTTTAGTGGAACCATAATTTTTCATTGTCATGGCCTAAGTGGAAGCGATTCTTAGTAAAATAATACTATACTTAACTTTTTTGTGTAAAAATGTATAATGTGGATTTGGTTATTTAATTGATACTTAAATAAATAAGTAAATATATAAATAACGTCTTTTATCGTCAAAAACAAAATATAATAAGGCGAGGGTTAAACCAGATGGCTATTTTTACACCTAACCCTAATTTTAATTATTGTAAATATAAATTAATATACAGGGTGTCTCAAAAACTATATCTGCTACGATTTTGAAATAAAGTTAATTAACCAATGTAGGAGATGTATTTACTAGGGTGTCTACAAAAATCGTTCATTTCTATAAGTGTCTTAGATATAGGATAATGAATGTTGTAAATAAAGATATCAGCAACCCAAATTTTAGTATTTTGATTTAAAGTCATAAATAACGAAACAATGATATCTCTTACGAAATACAAGATGCACATGCACCTGGCTGTGCAAAAGGACAGATCGGAATGAAGCATGCAAAAACTAAACGCGGTTTTGCCAACCTCCCGCCGAATGGCGTATATATGTTTATGCGGCTTTCACGGATTCCTGCGTGTGAGATGCAACAGCAGTGGATATATCCACATTATGCCGCTGTAGTGCTGAAATCACATTCAGCAAACGTACAACTATATGCAGCTCCGTTTATGAATGAAGTAAAATGTGACAAGTGGGCCATCATCTCGATGGTGGTGGAATAGGATAAATTGTGTTCCTTAACAACTTGTTCAAACTGTGCAACCTCTAACACGGAAAGGATATGGTTGGAACGAAGTTTGCATTTACTATTCGCATTTTACTTCATTCCTACACGGATCTGCATATATTTGTACGCTTGGGTAAGTTTTGACTTTCTTCTCGGTATGGTGGTACAGGTGGGCCATCATCTCGATGGTGGTGGAATAGGATAAATTGTGTTCCTTAACAACTTGTTCAAACTGTGCAACCTCTAACAGGGAAAAGATATGGTTGGAACGAAGTTTGCATTTACTGTTTCCATTTTACTTCATATATATATATATATATATATATATATATATATATATATATATATATATATATATATATATATATATATATATATATATATATGAAGTAAAATGCGAACAGTAACGCGTTCAGTATTTACATGCTTCCTTCCGATCTGTCCTTTGCACAGCCAGGTGCATGTCGGTAGCCTGATGAGTCTAGTAGAGACGAAACATGTACCTCTGCCGTATCACTGTGGCGGGGAGGGTAAGTTTTGACTTTCTTCTCGGTATGGTGGTACAGGTAGGCCATCATCTCGATGGTGGTGGAATAGGATAAATTGCGTTTTATAACAATTTGTTCTAACTGTGCAACCTCTAACACAGAAAGGATATGATGGAGAGAAGTTTGCATTTACTGTTCGCATTTTACTTCATTCATACGCGGAGCTGCATATAGTTGTACGTTTGCTGAATGTGATTTCAGCACTACAACGGCATAATGTGGATATATCCACTGCTATTGCATCTCACACGGAGGAATCCGTGAAATCCGCATAAACATATACACGCCATCCGGCGGGAGGTCGGAGAAGCCGCGTTCAGTATTTGCATGCTTCCTTCCGATCTGTCCTTTGCACAGCCAGGTGCATGTCGGTACCCTGATGAGTCTAGTAGAGACGAAACATGTACCTCTGCCGTATCACTGTGGCGGGGAGGGTAAGTTTTCACTTTCTTCTCGGTATGGTGGTACAGGTAGGCCATCATCTCGATGGTGGTGGAATAGGATAAATTGCGTTTTATAACAATTTGTTCTAACTGTGCAACCTCTAACACAGAAAGGATATGATGGAGAGAAGTTTGCATTTACTGTTCGCATTTTACTTCATTCATACGCGGAGCTACCTATAGTTGTACGTTTGCTGAATGTGATTTCAGCACTACAACGGCATAATGTGGATATATCCACTGCTATTGCATCTCACACGGAGGAATCAGTGAAATCCGCATAAACATATATATATATATATATATATATATATATATATATATATATATATATATATATATATATATATATATATATATATATATACATATATATATATATATATATATATATATATAATAAATAGGGTTATTAAGGATGCAGTCTGTTTAAATTTGTAGAACGTGGTAAGGAGAAAAACCCTTTTTTAATTCCGTTTCGAGAATTTATTTATCCCTTTTTCAGGACATCTCTACAATTATTAATTGTTAAGTAACTCACCAATGTAGTTTGAATATTAAACAAGTATACGTTTGAACAACAGGGGGGAAAACCCAACATAAGCACTTTTGAACTGTATTTAAAGACATATTTTTAATGGAATTGCAAAAATTCTAGAAAGTTCGAAAAAAGCCAAACATCCTACCTGACTATTCCACCATTTTCTGGTGACACCTGTCATGTGTCAAACAGGAGTGTAGTGGGTGGTGTAAGTAGTGGGGGAAAATACGGATACCACAAACAGTGGTGTTGTCAAGCAAAATATTTAGCAAAAACAGAAAAATAAAGTTGATAAATTACTTGTTTGATATTTTTTACATATGAGAGAATTTATATTTATTTATATCATATTATGTAAAAAATATCAAACAAGTAATTTCTTAACTTTATTTTTCTGTTTTTCTAAATCTTTTGCTTGACTACACCACTGTTTACGGTATCCGTATTTTTCTCCACTACTTACACCACCCACTACACTTCCTGGTTGACACATAATAGGTGTCACTAGAAAATAGTGGAATAGTCAGGTAAGACGTTTGGTTACTTTCGAACTTTCTAGAATTTTTGCAATTCCATCAAAAATATGCCTTTAAATACAGTTCAAAAGTACTAATGTTGGGTTTTTCCCCTGTTTTTCAAGCGTGTACTTGTTTAATATTCAAACCACATTGGTAAGTTACTTAATAATTATAAGTTAGATTAATACTCAAACTATTTAATTAATAATTGAAGAGATAAATAAATTCTCGAAACCTTGACAGAATCAAAAAAGGGTTTTTCTCCATACCAAGGCCTACAAATTTAAACAAACTGCATCCCCAATAACCCTAGTTTGGAATATTGTTTCTGGACTAGTCAGTCGCGACTACTTTCCTCCACCCCTTTATATATATATATATGTATATATATATATATATATATATATATATATATATATATATATATATATATATATATATATATATATATATATATATGAATTCCATTATCTTTATATTTTGTTCAATATCACGACGTTTCGACTAATAGTTATCTCTATCCGTTTTCAAGTGAAACTGAATAAATTCTTAAGCTACACAACTATTTATACCAAATTTTACTGCAGCGGAATGTCATCTTCTTTTCTTCAATGTTATTCTCAGTGTAGGATTCAAGTTTCAGTCTATTTTATGTGCTATCCATAAGTCTAGGCGTTGTTGATAGCACCAGATTCATCTATTTCTACACAACACATGTGTTGTTCTGGTGTTCTTCGATCCTTTCTTCAAAAAATGTCTCTGTTTCGCCAGCGTAGGAGTTGCATATTCACATGGTATCTGATCAATGCAATAATTTATGTCACTTTGAGTTGTTGGGTTATTTGAATTGAAAACAACGTTGATATATCGTTTTTCTATTCTTCCAACTTTTTGTGAAGTGTAACTCAGAGTATGGTTAACACTAGTTTTCATTAATGGTTCGTTCTCGATCTTGTCCTATTTCTGCGTTTTTCACCAAATCAACTGGGTATCCGTTGACTGTCAGGTCACATTTAATGTGATGTAGCTCTTTCAATAAGTTCTCGTTGCAGTTGCAAAGAGTTAATGCTTTATCTCGTATGTCATAAAAATACGCTTAATTTACGATAAAATATTAAATTCTAAGTTTCATATTGCCTCAGACTCCCTAAATAATCAAGAAACAATATAACAATGTCAGAAAACTTAATAACTTTGAATTTTTAAGTCGGTAAAATTACTGTCGCATTAAAGATCACCTTTCATCTTCCTGTTTAGGTATAAGATATTCTGGAACGAAAATCTTATACTGGTTATCTCAAAATCTTGCCAGGGAATGATGTCTGTAAAAACAGGTTGTCCTCCTGTAGAACGCATAGGGTTTCCTGCATCTAAAGATCGTGCTTGATTTCCTGTAAGACGTCGGTATGGTTCCTCTTCACTAAATTCAAGTAGATTTTCCCTAATTCTCGTGCTATCACTATTTCCTACTTGAAAAAGTAGTCTGCAAAAAAGGAATCTAACTCTGAACCTGTAATTTGTGAATTTTCAGGGTTGAATTATGGAATAATGGGAATGTTGTAAGTTTCTACAGCTATTAGGAGTATAGGCGAGAACCTACCATAACCACTCCACCAGGTAGAAAATCCCGGCCGCCTCACCTGTCTCCTCGTTTCGCCGGGACATGTGAAGTTTCGAGCCATGCTCTTAAATTTTGAAAATATATTATATTTTATTACCAAAAGTAATTAAGCGACTTGGGGACATGTCTTGTAAGTGAGCTGGAATGCTCTAAGAATTAAAAAAGAACTTTACGTGATGTGGCCATTAATCACGGAAATTATAATTAATATTTTGTGTAAAGTACTTTTTGTTTAATCGCACATTCTATATCTCTAAGCTAACCTGCTTTATTATTTAATAACGAACTAATCAACCTAATTATAAAATAATAATTGAAGTAATTAGCTAACTCTATCCTAATTCTAACAATTAAGATTAAATGCGCAACTTGAACTTAAGTATGTCATAATTTTTTAACTTTTGCACGCAACTGTAATATTCGGAGAATCAAAGCTTAAACTCGCGATGAAAACCGCATTAGATTGTCGTTAAGTGTCCTGGTTAAATTTCTGAAAAGTAGCGTATTTTTGCGATGAGTAAAAATCGTCTAAGTCCAAGATTGTATGCGTAAAGTTTCTTAGTAAACGGTTTTTAACCGACTTCTAAAAGAAGGAGGTTCTCAATTCGTCGACTATGTATTTTTTTTTTTTTATGTATGTACACCGATTACTCCGGAACGGCTGCACCGATTTGAATGAAATTTTTTACGTTATATAAAGGAAGTTACTGCGGTGGTCCCATATTTTTTTAGATGAAATTGGTGCAGTAAAATCCAAGATGGCGCTTACAATATGGCAGCCAAAACAATTAATTTTGTCCGATTTTCTCGAAAATTGGTATGGAGGAATTTTCGGGGTTGTACCCAACGAATCTGAAATTATTTTTCAAAAATTCAAAATGGCGGATCCAATATGGCGGACAAAAAAATTTAATTTAGTCCGATTTTCTCCAAAATTGGTATGGGGGAGTTTTCGAGGTGCTACATAACGAATCTAATATTATTTTTTTAAAATTCAATATGGCGGATCCAATATGGCGGACGAAAAAATCAATCTTGTCCGATTTTCACCAAAATTGGTACGGGGAAATTTACGGGGTCGCATATGACGAATCTAAAATAATTTTAAAAAAATTCAATATGGCGGATCTAATATGGCGGACGAAAAAATCAATTTTGTCCGATTTTCTCCAAAATTGTTACAGGGGAGTTTTCGGAGTCGCATATGACGAATCTAAAATAATTTTAAAAAAATTCAATATGGCGGATCCAATATAGCCGACAAAAAAATTAATTTTGTCCGATTTTCTCCAAAATTGGTACGGGAGAGTTTTCGGGGTCGCATATGACGAATCTAAAATAATTTTAAAAAAATCAATTTGGCGGATCCAATATGGCGGACGAAAAAATCTTGTCCGATTTTCTCAAAAATTGGTATGGGGAAGTTTTCGGGGCCTCATATAAAGAATCAGAAATTATTTTTAAAAAATTCAATATTGCGAACAAAAAAAATCAATTTTAACCAAAATTGGTACGGGAGAGTTTTCGGGATCACACATGATGAATCTAAAATTATTTTAAAAAAATATAATATGGCGTATCTAATATGGTGGATAAAAAATTTATTTATTTTCTTTAAATATCGATATTGGAAAGTGTTGGGGCATATATTAACAATCTATGATAGACTAAATATTCGTTTGACCCAATTTGATTGGTATTTGGAAAAGTCGTAAGAACTAAAGAATTTTTAGTGGTTCATTTTAGGGTGATTTACAATTTTGGATTAAATTTATACTTTTTTGCCACTTTGGAATCATTGGGCAGTACACTAATTTCGATTGGTTCTTAGTTCAAATAATTTATAAATATCATAATTAATTCTAAAACTAAAAATAGAAAAATAAAATTTTTATAAAAAAATTGAACCGACTTCTAAAAGTGCGCTAAAAAGTGAAAAATAACCATAAATTTTTATATAAAATTGAACTTTTTGAAGTCGGCGCCAAATTATTTGTAAATGAAATAAATTACTACTAATATATACAAATTATGGTAAGAAAGCAATTACAAAAAAAGTATTTTAAATCTGTTTATGCAAATCACATTTTGTCAAGTATTAGTTTGGCGCCGACTTCAAAAAGTTCAATTTCATATAAAAATGTATGTTTATTTTTCACTTTTTAGCGCACTTTTAGAAGTCGGTTCAATTTTTTTATAAAAATTTTATTACTAAGTTATTTTTATTACGGTCTTAAGAATGTTTTTTTTCTTTTAATATCAGCAATTTGAATGTCTTAATTGGATTTTTGTGATTATGTAAAACTCAGTGTTGTGGTATAAAGATTTCGCGACCTTTAAAGCCAGATCCCGTTTCACCGCAACTTCCTGCAGGTATACGGAATATACGCGATCTTTGGCCAAACAAAGTGAATCTGGAGTCCCTTTTTATTTCCGAAACTTTACCTAGGAGTCTATAAGCAGGTACTCCTTACGTCCGCACTCAGAGAACGACGGGCAATTTTACGAATGGGTAGGTGTGTTATAGTTGAACTTCCCTTACGCATGCGCCTACTCAAATTCTTCGTAGTTTTATTGGCTCTTCTGGACGTTCTTGAAATTCTATGCTGCCCTCATAAAGATTATCGTTGATCTAAAAGAGATAGAAAATCCAGAAATTTCTTGTGATGATATGAAGAGTAGAAAAATCCAACGAATGCAATATTTAAGAAATTTTGGCTATGAATAAGCAAATAAGGCTAACAACCGAATTTGAGCTATATAAATAAAATAGCCTTATATCAAGACCAAAACTCGTATTGCTACGATCGGTGAGATTTTGCACGGCTACTTCTTCGCTGAGAGCTGCCTTTTCTAATTGCTTCTTTCCTGCTAGTTTCTTTCTCCTGATGACTTACTGCTGCTGCTGGGTTTACGCCTCGAAAACAGAAAATGACCAATGTCTGAGACCAGTAGTTTTACGCAAAATTTGAAGTGCAAAATAATCATCTTACTCGATAGGTACCATTGGAAAGTGATTCTGGATGATTAATTATGACGTAAAATTGCATCTGGTACTTATTTTTCCGTAAATGTTTGCGAAAAAACGTGAAAGATAAGGTCTCCAGCTTTTTAACTCTCTTTTGATAGCAACATTATTCCTATTACGAATTTCAGGAGTTCTATTCATAAAAAAATGTGGACATAAATGACCTTAAAGATCATAGCTCGTGGTCAATAATAAAATAAATTCTGCAAAATTATCTTAGCTTTAATTTTTACCAAAAATATTTTTATATATTTTTAGGAAAATATTAAAATAAAATGTAGCTTTACTAAAGATAATTTATATTTTATAGGTTACAATGTCGTATTTGGAAATCTACAATGAAAATATTCGAGATCTTCTAAATCCATCTTCAGGGTACCTAGAATTAAGGGAAGATTCGAGGGGAAGAAGCATACAAGTTACGGGATTAAGTGAAATATCCACTACATGTACAGACGAAGTAAGTAGTATTTTTTAAAGTAGAAATAGTAACTTTATTCTATTCTAATACTTTCTTATGAAAAAATGGTAAGCTGGTAAGGACGATGATTAATAAATGAAAATTAATCATTGAATTTTTAATAAAATTAAGTTATAACTCTCAAAAACTACAGTATATAGGGTGTCCAGTAAGACAGCGCACAAAAGGCGTCAAAAATATTTCCAATGTTTTAAATAATCTTTTTTCTAAGGTGCAGCATAACGAATATATGGGGCCCAAGAGGGATATCTAGTAATTTACTTTTTATGCTGTAGCTTTTGAGCAGAGTTGTATATTTTAATGAAATTTTGGCACGTAATATAGACTTACAAATTCAGGCCATAAACAACCTTTGACATTACCAAAGAAGTTAGGAACTGATTCATCAGTAAACTCGTTGGTTCAAAATTTTGCCAGTTGTCATTTTGAGAGTTTTTTTAGATACTTTAAATAATTATTCAAAAAGGAATATTCGACATTTGTTTATTTATAATATCTGCTTTAAAGGTTATTAGACTTAACCACAAGCCAGGGATTTCACAAACAATACATCAACAAACAATTTCAAGTTATATATATATATACATATATACATATATATATATATATATATATATATATATATATATATATATATATATATATATATATATATATATATATGAGGTTTTCACGGATTCTTCCGTGTGAGATGCAATAGCAGTGGTTACATCCACATTGTGCTCTTGTAGTGCCGAAATCACATTCAGCAAACGTACAGCTATATGCAACTCCGCGTGTGAATGAAGTAAAATGCGAACAGTGAATGCAAACTGCGTTCGAACCATATCTGCAAAGGACAGATCGGAAGGAAAGCATGCAAATACTGAACGCGACTTCGCCGACCTCCCACAGATGCATGTCGGTACCCTGATGAGTCTGGTGAGAGACGAAACATGTACCTCTGCCGTACCACTGTAGCGGAGTGGGTAAGTTTTTTAACTTTCTTCTCGGTGTGGTGGTATAGGTAGGCCACCATCTCGATGGTAGTGGAACAGGATGAATTGTGTTTTTCAGCAATTTATTCAAACTGTGCAACCCCTAACATGGAAAGGATATGATGGAGCGAAGTTTGCATTCACTGTTCGCATTTTACTTCATATATACCGGGTGTCAACGAATCTATTAGACAAGTCATAATTTTTAGAGTATTATGTGTATCAAAATGAGAATTGGTACAGGTAAATGTTATGTGAAGAGGAGAGTTTTCGCATATTTTCCACTTTCCAGTCCCTTCCGGTTTCATCGGAAATGGCCCCGGTTTTGAATTCTTAAATAGAACACCCTGTATATTTTAACATCTTTGGATTTCTGAGACAATTCTAGATCAGAATGTGACATTTTAAAAACTTTTTACGTCTACTTCATTTTTTTAGAGCCACTTTTAAAATTGCATCTAGGTGGCCATGATCGGACGCAAACTAATCTAACAGCCGTAGGTGATGTCAAAAAAATACAATCGCAAAGTTTTAGTGACTAGTATGAAAGACAGGAATTGGATTAAAAATTTAACAAAATTAACAAAAATAGTAGCTGAATTTGTTAAAAAGTTTAGTGTAGTAAATGTTCAAAGTGCATTCCTTCTTTTTCACGACACATTTCAGCTCGTTCAATTGTTTCTCTCAACACGTTTTGTAGCATTTGAGGCGTTATACTTCTAAATGCCCGTAAAATTCTTTCTTCTAATATTTCAAGAGTAGTTGGGGTTGCTCCATAGTAAACCCTTTCTTTAACATATCCCCAGACAAGGAAATCGAGCACAGTAAGATCCGGTGAGCGAGCTGGCCACCGTACCGGACCATTGGTTGCAATAATTCGATTATTAAAATGCTCTATTAAATAATTAAGAACTTCTCTAGTAATGTGAGGCGGTGCTCCATCTTGTTGAAAGTAAATTCGCCGTAAAACTGCTAAAGGTATATCCTTGAGATGATTTTCGATTTCATTTTGAAGAAAACCTAAGTATCTAAGCCCTGTTAACTGACCTTGAAACAATATTGACCCAATTATTCTGTTTCCAACGATACCAGCCCAGACATTGACGCCAAATCTTTCTTGAAAATTGCCCTCTCTCATTTCATGTTGATTTTGTTGGGCCCAGTACCGAGTATTTTGCTTATTGAACATACCATTATTTGTAAATCGGGATTCGTCGGAAAATAGAATAAAATCGATAAAATTTGGGTTAACTCTATGATTTTGAAGTAGCCAATCACAAAACACTACCCGTCTATCGCCATCCTCAGTATACAAATGTTGATGTAACTGGTATTTAAATGCTCGATATCCATGCTTTTTCAGTATTTTTCTTGCTGATTCATAACTTATCTGCATTTCTTGACTAATTTTTCTTAACGAAACTGTTTTATCAACCTCAACCATAGCAAGTACGTTAATCTCAGTCTCTTCATTTATGATAAACCTCTGTTCCGCCTCTTGATTTCCTATTTGCCTAAAACGAGTCTCCACATACGGAAAATACTCGGCAGCATTCCTTGAATTTCTATGACACTCTCCAAATATTAATAACATATCCACTTTTTCACTTTGAGTATACATTATTTTAACGAAAATTTAAACTAAACTTAACGAAAATTAAGAAACTTTTACGTCTGTTCTTAGAGCGTATGTCACTGTTATTATCTACTTAAGTGAGTGCTTTGTTTTCCAAAGAATACAGTTGCAAATTATTATGCATCATGGCTGTCCATGGCGCATTTGTCATAAGTAAATAAATTATCCAGTATTTTGCTTAATAATATTTAATTTCTGTTCTTATGTCTAATCCAATCGCAAATAAATTACTACCGTTAGATTCGTCAAAGAATGCTTTTTTCGAAAAGTAGTTGTCAAAAAGGGGTCGCCATTTGAAAATTAGTAGTTAGAAATGAAAACGTAATTTTGTCAACTTGTCTTATTCCTGTCTTTCATACTAGTAACTAAAACTTTGCGATTGTATTTTTTTGACATCACCTAAGGCCCTTAGATTAGTTTGCGTCTGATCATGGCCACCTAGATGCAATTTTAAAAGTGGCTCTAGAAAAATAAAGTAGACGTAAAAACTTTTTAAAATGTCATATTCTGATCTAGAATTGTCTCAGAAATCCAAAAATGTTAAAATATCCAGGGTGTTACATTTAAAAATTCAAAACCGGGGCCTTTTCCGGTGAAACTGGAAGTTGCCGGAAAGTGGAAAATATACGAAAACTCTCCCCTTCACATACCATTTACCTGTACCAATTCTCATTTTGATACACATAATACTCTAGAAATTATGACTTGTCTAATAGATTCGTTGACACCCGGTATATATATATATATATATATATATATATATATATATATATATTATATGTAAATATGTAATCGAAGGTTTTCGGGCATTTCGTGTATGTGCTGAGTCCCTCTCAGGACTGTAAAGCAGCTGACGTTTCGGTGGAATCTCATTCATCATTTTCAAAGCTCACTGTATGGCATCTACGAGCAAAGCTCGTTGACTTATTGTTGTTCTTGTCAGTTTAAACTCTCTACTGCCCACTTGAACTGGTTTTAAGGCTAGATCATGTTAGTGAATTGGGGTGTAACATTTTGAAAACTTCATAATTCGGTTAAAAATACTAGGTGGTTTGCATTAAAAAAATAGTAGCGATGTTAAAACTATCTTAAAAAATGCAGTCTAATATCTCTAATACAGCAATCCAATGGAACATTGAAGCAAAATATCTAGGAATAATTTTCGACAGATAACCCAACTAGGTCAGTAACATGATTTATTTACTGAAAAAAGGGAGATCAAGTGTTTGCACACCATACCATCTTATCAGTAAGAACAGTGAACTCAATCTTAAAATAAAAGTATTGCTTTACAAGGTTGTTCTCCGATCAATTATAGTGATGAAATAGTGGAACAGTATTTTTTTACCTTCAGTATTAAATTAGGCAATAGAAATTAGAAAAAATGAGATATCTAGCAGGAATATTAAATAATGAAAAATTGGAAGGTTTCTTCATTAACAAAAAAAGTGATGACGAGTTACATTCCAGCGAGAATAGTTTATATTGCAATAATATACAATCTTACGTAGCAATTCCCAGATTCTTAAAGCATCTGTCCACACGCAGATTCAGCAGTTTTAAGCTTATAAATATATCCAATATACATAATATTGTTCAATTGCACAGCTTGTATCTCATCATAAGCTACAAAATTGTTCAAAAGTAACGTCAAGGTAGGACAACTTTAAAAGCTCTGTTCCGAAAAATGACGTCAGCCTTTCCCTGCTCATTTTTCCAACTGTGAAAGCAATTTCCCCTGAAGTACGTCAATTAATGAAATTCAGAGAAACCGAACCAGTTAATAAATACATCATTTTGTATTAAGTGTTTTTTAGGATTATTACCAATCAAACTAAAAATTAATTTCTCCGAAACATCGATTTAGCTGTCTATCTTAAGTCGAAATAATATTTTTTGCTTTCATAAAAAACTCGTGACAAACCAAAATAAATTACAGTTCTTGAAGGCATCACAAAGAAATGTCGTGGGAACGTTACATATGCCGTTAAGGTTAATAGATGTCTAAATTAATTTCATGTCCATTTCATTGCATTATATTACTTCATCTATCATATTTACCTAATTGGGTCTGATGCAATTAAAATCCACTTAGGGGTAAATGTTTATGCCCTAAAAAATTTTAGAATATTTAATAGAAAGATTTAGATATCTGTATGTCTCGAAACTACTAAATGGATTTTCAACTATTTTTACCATTGATGGATTAAGAAATGGTCTATTTTCAAGAAAGATTTTGTCATAAAATACATAGGTTTAAAAATAATGTTAGAAATACTAAACTCACAGGCAATAGTTTTTTGGTTGTTATATCCAGAGAGTATTTTTTTATGTTTATTGTTATCTTATACAAAAACATTCTTCAAATCATATGCATACATAAAATTTGCACAATAAGGCCAGATTCTCACTATAGGGTCGCTCTCGATATGATCTCGGTCCGATAAAATATTCTTACCGGAGAAACAATAAACCTATTCACACTATCGGTTTCGCGGAGATTTCGATATTGTAAACTATTCTTCATTTAAAAAAAATGTATCGAACCGAGAGCGAACTGAGATCTTATCGAGCACTATAGTGACTTCTTCTTCTTCATGTACCTTCTCCATTTCGGAGGTTGGCTATCATCATTGCTATTCTGACCTTGGAAGCTGCGGCCTTGAATAGATCAGATGACTTGACGTTGAACCATTCTCGCAAATTCCTAAGCCAGGATATTCTTCTTCTTCCAACAGATCTTTTTCCCACAATCTCTCCCTGGATTATGAGTTGCAGAATCTTATACTTTGGATCTCTCATGATGTTGCCGAGATATTGCAATTTTCTCTTTTTTACTTCATATGAGATCTCTACGTCCTTCTTCATTCTTCTCAGAATCTCCAAGTTGGTCACATGTTCTGTCAATGATATTCGCAACATCCTACGGTAGGTCCACATCTCGAAGGCTTCTAGTTTCTGCTCGCAATGTAAGTTGAGGGTCCAAGCTTCTACACCATACAATAGGACTGGGAATACATAATATTTAAGCATCCGAATTCTTAGGTCCAGGCTCAGATCGCGACTACAGAGTAGCTTCTTGATCTTCACAAAGGATGCACGGGCCTTCTCAATGCGATTCTTTATTTCTGAATAATAGTCCACGGAACAGTTGACACTTGTACCCAAATAGTCATATCTCTCGACTCTTTCCAACCTTTCGCCTTCGACATACAGATGTTCATTGGATACTTCAGTTTTGGTGACAATCATGTATTTGGTCTTCTTAACATTAAGTGTCAGACCATATACTCAACTAGTTGTGGTGACATTATTCAACATATTCTGAAGGTCTTGCATGTTTTCGGCGAGAAGTACCGTGTCGTCTGCGTAGCGCAAATTGTTCAGTGGAATGCCGTTAACTCGTATTCCACCGGTGTCATTTTCGAGGGCTTTGGCGAATATTTCCTCTGAGTAGAGGTTAAAAAGGAGTGGTGAGAGAACACATCCTTGTCTCATCCCTCGCTTGACCTCCACTGCATTCGTTAGTTCAGATTGGACGCGGACAGACGCACTTTGGTTTAGGTACAGTTTTACAATTATTTGTATATCTCTTGTGTCAAGGTTTTTTCGTTTCAGCTCTTCTATTAGTTGTTTATGTCTCACTTTATCAAATGCTTTATTATAATCAATAAAACAAGCGTATACATTTTGGTTGACATCGAGACACCGCTGTATCAAGACATTGTAGGCGAACAAGGCCTCCCTAGTGCCACATCCGTTTCTAAAGCCAAACTGAGTATCTGCTATATTTTCTTCCAGCTTCTTATAAATTCTACGATGGATGACTTTGAGAAAGATCTTTAGTGTATGGCTTATTAGGCTGATCGTACGGTGTTCTTCGCATTTTCGGGCATTCTGCTTTTTAAGAATTGTGACAAACGTTGATTTAAGCCATTCTTCTGGTATTATTCCTGTTTCATAGGTTTTATTAAATAGAGAAGTTACAGCACCTAAATTCTGCTCTTCGATCAGCTTAAGCACATCTGCAGGTAGATCGTCCGGGCCAGGGGCCTTTCTATCTTTAGCAGATTTTATTGCTACTTGTATTTCTTCTTTTAAAATAGGTCGTCCAGTCTCATTATTTGTGTTAGTAGTTATTTCCTCTCTTTGGTCATTGAAAAGGGTTTTAATGTATTCTTCCCAAAGAATCAGTTGGTCTTTAATATCCAACACAGTGTTTCCTTCTTCATCTGCCAGGATGTATGTTTTTTGCTTCCGGCCAGTTCCAGTAAACTCTTTAATTTTCTTATGCACACTGTGGGAATCGTGTAGTTTCTGCAGATTTTCTATTTCAGTACACTTCTCTTTTAGCCACTCCTCTTTAGCTTGGCGACATTTATATTTGATGTCCTTCTGTACTTCTTTATATTTCTGTCTATCTGTATTTTTTTGGTTTCTTCTTTTTTCCATAAGCACTATTATTTCATTCGTCATCCAATCTTTTCGATTTTTCCGTTTCTCAGGTTTCAGATACTTCTTACAAGGTTCCATAATAGCCGATTTAAAAATTTTCCACATGTCTCCAGGTTGGCTCTGAGTTGTCGAATAAGTGTTTATTGATTTACTTAAGTTTTCATTTATATCGTGGTACACCTTCTCCTTCATAGCATTACTTCTCAGCAGGCTGGTATCAATAGGCCTCTGGTTTGATAAAACTTTCAGCTTCTTGAGCTTCACCATAATCTCTGCCACAAGGAGGGTATGATCCGAGCCCACATCTTCTCCTGGGTAAGTTTTGGCACTTTTCACTGCATTCCTGTATCTATGGTTGACAAGAATGTAATCGATCTGATTTCGGATTATACGTTCTTCGTTGCCTTGTGGCGATTTCCATGTGTACAGGCGACGTTTCGATAATTTGAAAAATGTATTAGTTATTACCAAGGAGTTTTCGTGGCAGAATTGTAGGAGTCGATCTCCTCGTTCATTACGTTCGCCCAGTCCGTACATCCCAGCCCACTTGTCACATGGACCTTGTCCAATCTTTGCATTCATGTCACCCAGGAGTAACGTGACATCTTTGTTCTTAATCAGTTTCATGACCCCATCAATGTCCTTGTAGAAAGATTCCACTCCTTCATCGCTTTTATCCGCCGTTGGAGCATACACTTGAACAAGGTTGAGTGGTCCACAGTATGTCTCGAGTTGCAACAGCAAAACACGGGGAGAGAAGGGTACGAAATTCTTTACAGATCTCTGGATAGTCTCGTCAAGTATAATCGCAACTCCATGAAGGTGTTCTCTATCCTTATTTCCCGATTATTTTGTCTTGAAGTTTATCCTGTCCGCAGTTCATCCATCGAGCCTCACTGATTCCCATTATTTTGATGTTCAGTCTATTCATTTCCAAGACAACATTATGGGTTTTCCCTTGGTCGTACATGCTTTGAACATTCCATGTTCCAACCCTTATTGATTTTTGTAGCAGGGTGTTTTTCATATCGGTTGCATTATTCATATCAGTCACAACTGTCCTCCCCGGAGATCCGATTGGAGGAGGACTTGAAACTCCGGAATTATGTTTAGCTCTGACTTCAGCCACGATGATAATGCATGGAATATTACTATGTGATCTTTAATGCAGTGGTTTTCCATTGCCTTCTGCATCCTTATGCCGTTCACTACGTAATGCAGTTCCTCCGCCTTCTGGGTTGATTTCTCAGCCCAAGGGCAAAAGAGTGTCTTTGCACTTTCTGGCTCCTCCACCTGACGCTGTTGGCCGGAAAATTAGGGACTGCTTATTCCGGCAGTCATTCGGTCGTCAGAGCCTCGTTAGTTATCTAGCGGGGTGCACCGGATAACCGAGATTATCACGCGAGCAGGTGAGTTTGACATTTGGGCTGGCATCTCTTTCTGCCTTCGCCCCTTACACCCCACTATAGTGACAATCAAGCCTAAATGTTTAATGTCTTTATCAAGGCAAAAAAAAATCGAACTTACAAAAAAACAGGATGGGTTATATTAAGTATGAGTTTCTCTAGAGAAAGGTCTTGTGGTTCTTGTTTGCTAAAAGCATAATCCTGTCGACTTATATTGATAAAAAAATTTCAAATGGATCGTGTAAACAACAGAAAGAATATTTTCCTCAAAATGGGCAGTCAGTGAGCAAAATAATGGATTATTGGACAAAAATCTACCTCCTACTTAGTTATACTTCATCACTAGACTGCCTAAATTACAAGCTGAAATTTCTTAACCCCAGAAAATGTAAATAAAAAGAAGAAAATGGTATAAATCTATACCAACATGTTAAATCTCTACCGATTTAGACGACCCCAACCTTACAGTACTTCTACTCAAAAAATACAGACAGTAAAAAAGGTAACCTCCATATTAAAATATAGCAACATGCTTGACATTTCTCAAACCGACATTATGCGTTGCGATTCTGAACCACTCCAATTTTAGTGAAACTTATCCTTTTCTAACTACATTGACCAAACAAGAACAACGCACCAGTTGTCGAGCTTTTCAGTTTTTAGTACTTTTAATATCTTAAAGTGATAATAAACCCAAAAACCTCTTTAAAGCCTCGAATTTAGTATAAGTATATAAACTAAATATGAACAGCCAGACTCACTAAGAAGGTTTAAGACTTACAAGGAAGGTACTTGAAGTGTCCGGCTCCGATTTTAATGAAACTTCAATATGTTGTGGAGAGTACAAAAATAAGACACAGGTATTTTTTTTTCTACGGAGATTCATTACAACAGGGTGAAAATCGCCCTTAGAGTTCACCTCTAAAAACAGTATTTTTGAAATATCTTAGGTTCAAAATGAGATATCTTTAAAAAACAAAATGAAAATTACTTTAAATTATGGTTTTTTCACCTCCAAGGACAACATCTCTTATCTCTTATAAGAGTAAACCATCTATTCGCGCACGTAATTTAATTCAAAAAATTACGCAATTTAATATAATTGTTTGAGAATATTTTTTTCACGAATACCATAAGTAACTTAAGATGACGGGTTTCTAAAAGTAATTAATAAAATAGTGTGAGCCACCCCCAACCACTTTTTATTCTTAAATCTCAAGTTATAATTGTTATTTGAAATGATGTTAAACTAAGATATTTTCATCACCAAGAATATCATCCCTTATTTTTTATAAGGGTAAACTATACATTTGCGCTCGTAATTTAATTATTAAAATTACGAAATTTAATGAAATTGTATTTTTTCACGAATAGCATAATTAACTCAAGTGGATATGTTTTGGGGTTTCAAAAAATGAAGTAATAAAAGAGGGTGACTCACCCCCAAATACATTTTTTTCAAATCTCAGATTCTAATTGCGATATATTTACAAAACAAAGTGGAAATTACTTGTTAGTTGAAGTGAGTTTACACCATGTTGTTTTAACCCCATATATATTATCCCATACTTTTTTTAGGTTTAATCTTGTAATTCATTTACATAATTTAATTCTGGATATTACGAAATTAAACCAAATTTATTGATAATTTTTTTTTTACGAATACAATAAGTAACTTAAGTTGACGTGTTTCGGAGTTTTCAAAAATAAACTAGTAAAAGAGGGTGAGCCACCCCCAAATACGTTTTTTCAATATCTCCAGTTCTAGTTAAGATGTCTCTACAAAACCAAATTAAAATTACTTATTATTCGAACTGATGTTTAACTATGGTATTTTCACTCCCAATGATATTTTCCTTATTTTTTTTTAAAGTGAACCGTGATTTCATACATATATTATTATTCTTAAAATTGTCAAATTTTAATTTAAATGAATCTTAAAGAATTAAAAATCACTATTTGTCATGAATTGAAATAATTTATAGACATGAATGCTTAACCAATGAAATACGTTGATACTCTCCTATTAATTAAAAGAAAAATTTTTAGTAAGTTCTGTAACGTTCATATCATCTGAAATTTGGAAATTTTCAGAATAATTATACATGTATGAAACAATATCCTTCGAATGATATCCTTGAGGGTGAAAATACTATAGTTTAACTTCATTTCAAATAACAAGTAATTTCCAATTTGTTTCGTAAATGTATCTCAATTAGAACTTGAGATGTAAACGAAAGTATTCAAGGGTGGCTCACTCTCTTTTACTAGTTTATTTTTAGAAAACTCCAAACACGACAACTTAAGTGACTTATGGTATTCGTGAAAAAAATATTTTCAAACAGTTCCACTAAATTTCGTAGTTTTTACAATTAAATTACGTGCGCAAATATATGGTTTACCCTAATAAAAAATGGGGGATGATATCCTTGGAGGTGAAAATACCATAGTTTAATATGATTTCAAATAACAAACAATTTTCATTTTGTTTGTAGAGTTATCTTAATTAAAATTAAAAAAAGTATTTGGGGTGACTCACCCTCTTTTACTACTTCATTTTTTGAAACCCCAAAACATGTCAACTTGAGTTAATTATGACATTCGTGAAAAAAACACTTTGAAACAATTTCTTTAAATTTCGTAATTTTTATAATTAAATTACGAGCGCAAATATATGGTGTACCCTTAAAAAAAATAAGGGATGATATTCTTGGTGATGAAAATACCTTAGTTCAACATCATTTCAAATAACAAGTGATTTTCATTTTGTTTTGTAAAGATATCTCAATTAAAACTTGAGATTTTAGAAAAAGTGGTTGGGGGTGACTCACTCTCTTTTACTAGTTATTTTTAAAAACCCCGAAACCCGTCAATTTAAATTACTTACGGTATTCGTGAAAAAAAAACCTAAGGTATAAACAGTTTTACAGGAAAAAACTAACAGGCATAAAAAATAAATAAGTATGATTCGAAGTTATAAACTAAAATTTTGTTTGAAAACTGATACGAGTTACTTTCTGTAATAGTAAGAATTTTGTTACTTTATCTATTCTAATGTAACTACCTAAGGATTCGTATTGTCCTGTCGGCATTAATAGCTAGTTAACTTCTATGGAAATAGTAATCATATTTTTTTTTGAAAGATATTAGAATGTCATAATATTTCAACCATTTGAAACCCCAGGAGTTGATGGAATAATCTTGGTCCTGCTTCAACAAGGGCAGGAAGAGATTTTACTACATATAGTATGCATCAGTCAAAGTAGTCTGAAACTGGGCTATATACCCGAAATATGGAGAAGAGTCAGAGTCACCTTTATTCCGAAAGTGGGGAAAAAGGACACTACCCACCCTAAATCCCTGCGACCCATGAGTCTCGTCGTTTATTTTAAAAATAATGGAGAAAGCAGTAGATGATTATATCAGAACAGAAATTCTCGAACAAGCGCAACTGCACCCTCATCAACATGCGTATCAAGCGGGTAAATCTACGGAAACTGCACTGATACAATTAACAGATGAGATTCAAAAAGCACTAAACAGTAAATAAATTGTAATATGTGCCTTTGTTGATATAGAAGTGGCTTTGAGAACACTCCACATGAAGCAGTCAAAAGAGCACTCGATGACAGGGGAGTGGACGAAACGACATACAAATGGATAGCACGACTTCTCTCCACTAGAATAGCAGAGACAAAGATAGAACAGGACACTATCGCCCTCTTTACCACCAGAGGATCCCTCAAGGGAGAGTAGCCTCCCCAATTATGTGAAGCTTAATTGTAGATCGACTCCTCTGTGATCCGACTGACCTCGGTAAATCTTGTCAGGGCTATGCCGATTACGTGGTTGATATTGCAAGAGGCAAGTTCGAGAATACCCTCTGTGGTATAGTTCAAAGAAGGCTTGAATACACTAGGGAATGGTGCCAGATGATGGGACTAAACATCGACCCCACCAAAACCATCTTAGTAACCTTCACAAGGAAAAGAAACCTCAATCTGAAAACCATCAAAATGGATGAAAATGTTACATCAAAATGGATGAAAATGTTATTGAGTGAAAGTCAGAGGTTATATATCTGGGACTGACCCTAGATAACAAACTCCTTTGGAGCAAGCACGAAAAAGAAGTAATCAACAAGGCTACAAAAGGATTCATGTTTTGTAGAAAAAAAAGATGGGTACAATTCCAAAAATCCTGCAGTGGATGTACACTGCAATGGTGAGTCAAATCATCACTTATGATCTGGAGTAAAAGAACCAGTCTAGCTAATACGAGAGCTAACCTCTCGAAAGTTCAAAGACTGACCTGTGCATGTATAACCGGAGCAATGAAAACCTGCCAAATGGCCGCCATGGAAGTAATCCTAAACCTCACACCTCTACATATACTTCTAGACAATATGGCGAACAGGACAATTTATAAGATGATGAGAGATGAGGTCATAAACGAAGGCCCAATCTCTTATCCAGAAATCAACAAATCTGGGACATGTCCCAAGATGAAATGAAAAAGAAATTTAACTTTGTAAAAAACTTCAGCACAAAGTTGAGTCGCAAAAGCGAATGCGACAGAAAAACCATTGAGAAACTCAACCAGAAATCCATTATATGTTATACAGATGGCTCCAAAACAACGGATGGAACTGGAATATGAGTTTATGGACCTAGCACCAGATACTACGAAAGCTTGGGTAAGTCACCAAGCATTTTCTAGGCAAAAATATATGCCATTAAGAAATGTATTCATTTCAACAAGAAAAAACTATCGCGTCCAAGAGATTATCATCATGTCAAATAGTCAAGCAGCCGTCAGTGGATTGAGTTATCAGCTTCAAGATTGTCTGGGAATACCTAGAGGAATTAAATGATTTGAGTAAGAATAATAAAATCACCCTCATGTGGGTACCGGGACACATCGGGATAGAGGGAATGAAATAGTAGACAGGCTCGCGAGAAAAGGGGCCGAGACACCATTTCTGGGACCAGAGTCTTCCTATGGAATTAGTAGCGGCGTAATGCTGGAAGAACTAAAGTTAGAAGAAGAAAGCAGGAGATCCAATCATTGGACGGAGCTGCAAGGGTTGAAACAAGCGAAGATACTTCTGGGGAACTACGACAAGAAGAGATTCAAAGAATGCATAAGCTTAAGTAAAAATCATTTCAGAATTCTGACAGGGGTCCTGACAGGAAAATGCCTTCTGAACGAATACCTCAAGCAACCCGAACTGGTAGAAGGAGAAGAGTGGAGATTCTGTGAGGAGGGGGCCGAAACCTCTATTCGTATCCTATCAGAGTGCATCGCTCTAAAAAACCCTAGGATGCGATTCTTGGGAACACACCAAATCGAAGAAGGGGAGCTACCCACCTTGAAGCCGTCCAACATCCTAAAGTTCCTGAGGGAAATAGGGCTAAAGGACGTGCTTTAGCCGATAAGGTAACTCTTATGACAACAGTAGGGGGGCACAATAGATCTACCAGGTACAGATCCCAACTCTGCGCACATAAATACGTACATGTCAAAATATTAATTTTTGGCATATATACATATATATATATATATATATATATATATATATATATATATATATATATATATATATATATATATATATATATATATATATATATATATATATATATATGTATCCCGTGTACGTGCTGAGTCCCTCTCAGAACTGTAAGGCAGCTGACGTTTCGGTGAAATCTCATTCACCATTTTCAAAGCTCACTGTATGGCGTCTACGAGCGAATTGACGCCTGCGATTCCGGTGCTGTCGGTACCGTGTGCGTGTCGGACGCGTTCGTTTTCCGAATGGTTCAGGCCCATCAGGTTGCGAAACCTGCTGCGCGTCATCGGCCCTGTTGCCAGTGTTTGTGGTTGCGTTGCCGTGTTGTAATCTGTTTCGTTACTAAGTGGTACTGATTGATGTTTTGTAAGCAGATTTTTTCAAGTATTAGGCACACGTTGGCTATTATCTCTGCTATTTAAGTTGTTGGGCGTCTTTGCAATTTCAATGGCTTCCCTTATAACTCTTGCGGACAGGTTTTCACATCTCGATAGCATTTTTGTTCCCGAGAAATTTATCTTATGTCCTGTGTTTAACCAGTGTTGGGCCAGAGCAGAGGAAGTTGTTTTTTGCTTGACAGCGTTCATATGTTCGTCTCTTCTGACGCTTATTTTACGGTTGGTTTGGCCTACGTAAGATGAGCTACATTCTCCGCATGGAATTTCGTACACTCCCTGGTTTTCTAGAGGGATTCTTTCTTTAGGTGTTGGCAAGATATCTTTTACTTTACGGTCTGTGGTGAAAATGGTTTCAATGTTCTGTCTTCCGAGAATTCTTGCGATCTTGCCTGTGGTGCCTCTTACAATAAGGAACAAAAGCTTTGGAGCTATTCTCTTGGTTTTCGCGATTTTTTGGGGCCAAGTGTTTGTTTTTTTAGAGCCTTGTCTATATGTTCTATTTTATAACCGTTCTTTGTTAGGGCATCTTGCAGTATTTTCATCTCTTTGTGGTAATTTTCTGGATCAGTAAGGGACTGCGATCGAAACACAAGTGATTTCACCACTGCAAATAATTGGGCGGGGTGGTGATGTGAATCGGCGTTGAGGGACCTGTTGGTGTGAGTGGGCTTTCTGTAGACAGTGTGCGAAAACAAGTCATCCTCTTTTCTTTTCAGTAGGATATCCAGAACCGGTAGTTTTCTTTCCTGTTCTGTCTCCATGGTGAATAAAAAGTATTGCAGCCGAACCCCGGTGTAAAATTCAGTACATCCAGCAATACTGTATCCCATATACTTTGGACCCAACAATTGCTTAGTTGAGCTCAATTTTGGGACAATCTGTCTTACGTGATGACTCCAGATCTATAAGAGTGCTTTAGGCCTGAAATGATTTAAAGCGGTTAAAATTTGACGTGCAGGCAAGTTCTTGTCCAAAAATCATTTTGTGCCTACCGTAAGACGATGTACAGAAAAAAAAATTGATATCATGGCAGGCTACCCCGAAAAAAATCTGTGCTCAGCAATGAAAGCGTTAAAGGACAATTCAAGCTCGCTAAAGTCTAAAGTTAGACGCTTAAAACTTTGCTCCTTACTACCCTAGTGTATGTATAGTTGGCATTTGACTGTTGATATTTTACAGTATGGCAATAAAAATGTCTGTAGGTACAACATCCTGCCGACATGTTTGGAACAGAAGTTTTTATCTATAGTTGTTTTCTATGAATCTTATTCTTAGTTCGTTAGAGTTCCATTGATGATCGCAACGCGTATGGAGAGAAAACTAGAGTGGAATTGGCTGGAAATGAACGGTTAACGTAACAGTTTCTTTTTATTTTATAGAATTTTCATTTTAAGGGTGTGTTTACATCGAGAAGAGGAGTAATATTTTTTATAAATTCATGCTTTATCTTGGAGACCTACCAATGAAGTACATAATTACAACTTTAAGGATTCTTTAAACATACCTAATTACGTAGTTCGTAAAATGACTATAAAATTTTACTAAATTATTATTTCTTTTTATGAATCACGACAATACGTCAAACAAAACAAGTTAAATTTATAGGCGCCTAATTATACCCCTCGTTATTTTTTACGAGACATTTAAAAATCAACTGTAGCTGGAGCTAAAAATAAATTAAGAGAACTTATGTACATAAAATTAAAAGTTAAATGTATACTATTATATAAAGACACAAACGGTTTTTGTTTGTTATACGGGTGTCCGGGAAAATGTGGGAAATCTCCTCCAGGTATATTTAATTTTTTTTTAATATGATGTATACCAGGTAAGATCTTTCAAATTACTATTCAAGAAAGTGTTGTGAATTACTCACAGCTGCAGGGACGGACTAGTTGTGATACTTATGACCCCATTTTTTTACGCCTTGTATGATAAGAACTTTGGACAACGTTTTTTACATGTAGGCAGGTTTTTGTCCAAAAACCCATCATTTTTTGCCCACCGTAAGACGATGTACAGAAAAAAATGGATATCATGACAGGCTAGCCAGTTGGCATTTGACCATTGATATTTTACAGTATGGCGACTAACACGTCTGTAGGTACAACATCCTGCTGCTGTTAATCCTATTCGTTTTCGAAAAAACGTCATTTTATTTACTCTGTTAGTCCCCTAATTTCTGTCGGATTGAATATGAAAAAGAGGAATTTTCCCCTGTCACATGGTTTCAATAAAAAGTTAAACTAACTGCTTAGTTAAAAACTTCGTAAAAGGGTTCAATATGGGCTCCATAAACTCTGATACACTCGCGGGCACGACGAATTGAAGACTACTGTACCCACCACATCAACTCAGCATTGTTTCTCTCTACTATCGACCGGAGTGGAATATACCAAGGTTTTGAGGTGTCGCCACAGGTGAAAGTTCAATGGCGTTAGGTCTTGAGATCGAGGAGGTCAGGCAATAGATCCTCTTCTACCTGTCCAACGGTTTGGATAGATGTTATTAAAGTGGTCCCTCATAGCAACGCTGAAATGAGGGGGTGCCCCATCGTGCATGTAGCACATGTTTCGGCGGGATTCAAAGTGGTAAGTGCTCTCTCTGCTAAATCGTGAAAAGCGTTCTGGAGGAACTTCAAATAAAGTTTTCCACTCAGTCCTGCCGGCAATACGAATGGTCCAATCAAAAAATTGCCAATAATTCCTGCCCAGACATTAATTGATTGGAACCGATGTTGATGATACGAAACAATAGTTGCATGAGGATCATACATGTGAGTTTTTCATGAAAACATTTTTGGTAAACCTTGCTTTACCCGTGAAGAAAATAGTGCTATTAAAGTTTCCATTATTTGGTTGCTGATCCAATAGCCAGTTTGCAAACTGCATTCTGTGATGAAAATCTTCAGGAAACAATTCATGCACATATGATATGGATATAACAGCTGTTCTTAAAGAACTTCATTTACTGTTGTTTTCGACGTATTAAACTGTGCTGATAATTTTCGAGTGCTCGTTGAAGAAGTGTCATCTACAACATTTAAAATAGTTTCTACTAATTGCGACTACGTATTATTCCTCCCCGACCAGCATCAGTATTTCTTTTCCCAAAATTTCCAAAAATTATGAAGAAATTTATTCGCTGGTCAACTCGTTGACATGTTTTCTGATCTGGAAGAGTGCGATTAGGATAGATGCAAGACCATACATCAGATGTATATCTGCATATTCAATGAACGTGTATTCCATAATTCGAATTATTTCACAATTAATTTCACTACGAAATCAAAAAATCAGTAAATTAATATCCAAGTAAAGCATTAATGTGTCAGCGATGTGAAAGTTGAAAAGTTCTAAAACGTAGGATATTTATTTCTTTCGTACTTTCAACAACAATACTTTTTTTGGTGCCGATAAAATAAAACGCATATTTTTTGCGAACCTAGGTCGAACTACAATTCACAGAATTAGACGTTTTTAACTAAAGAGGTTAACTCTAATTTTGACTCGAATTTTTTTATCACAAGGTTGAAAGTTGAATATTTGATAGGAACAAACATGTATCTTTTATCGAAATACGCCAAATATATGATGTATATAAAATGACGTTTTTTCGAAAATGGTTAGGATTAGCAACCTGAATGAAGAATAATTAATTTTTAGTCAATAGTTAAAGGTATGTAAAAAACGTTGTCCAAAGTTCTTATCATACAGGGCGTAAAAAAAAATGGGGTCATTAGTGGCACAGCTAGTCCGTCCCTGCAGATGTGAGTAATTCACAACACTTTCTTGAATAGTAATTTGAAGGGTCTTATCTAGTATATATCATATGAAAAAAAATTGAAATATACCTGGTGGTTCAATAATTATGTGTGGAAAACTTGATTCTATTGTAGCTGTTTGGAAGCCCATAGTTCCAAAGAAGAGGTCAATACGAAAACAGTTTATATGAAGTTGTAGTATTCTTTTCAAGTATTTTCTTTTTCATATCCGCGAGATTTCTCACATTTTCCCAGACACTCTGTAGATAACTGGGAAACCTACTTAGTTGGAACAAAATGATTCTTGACATAACTAGTAAGATTTAAAATCATCATTTGGCCTTGGCTTGAGAGAGAGAGGAATAGCAAGGATAACAGTTTTGCCAAGAAGAACAATTTACAATTATAAATACGTGGTTCTTGTTACCACTGAGAAGACTATATACATGGAAGTCCCCACAACATCAGGTTGAACATATTGTTCGAAATCAGATAGACTCTATTTTAACGAATAAGAGATTTGGAACAACTGTATCAAAGGCGTTCACATACCCGAGAGCTGATGAATCTTAACTGAAACTTGCTCTAACAAAACCTTAACGCAAACTAGGAAAATTAAACGTTGCTAAACTGAAACAGGTAGAGGTCCTTTTCTTTTTAAACGAGCAAATATGTCTGGAAAGGATTGTCTTCTTTCTGGATACTTAACATAAATAAAACAATCGTCAGATATGAGAAGTTATCCTAATGATAGGGCTTTAAATACATTACCTATTGAAATATAATTCAGAAGCTTCCTGAGGCCTTTCATTGCTTTGTATAAAACATGCTAATATATCATACTTTTCATAATTATAATAAACAGCCATTGTAAATACAAAATAAATAAAAAGTAAAATAAAAACACCTTCGTTACAACAATATTTCATAAATAATAACAATCTAACAAAACTGTGAAGTTTTGAACATCTGCTTTTTGTTTCTTATAAATTGAACATGGAATGCTGTTACAAATAAAGTAAATTGTTGAAAATATTGAATTCTGACCTTATTTTTCAAAATAAAATAAATACATTACATATTTTTGAAAATCCTAAATTATTCTTAATTAATATCTAAAATAATATAACCTATTTAAAAAATCATAAGTTTGGTTAATATCTCCACAAACTAAACTTTAAAAAAAAACTAACTGTACCACTGAACTCTACGTAAAAAACATTTTTGATAAATTAAAGCAAAATGAAAATACGAGATGTGCCTAAAAAACGAAGATTTTCAAAATCACCCTGTAGATTAAAAACTAAGAGAGCCAGGACAAATTTGATACCGGAATCTTTCGTTTCGTTAAAAAGAAGGACACTAAAGTGAAAACCGCAACACTCTATCTTTGATAATAATTCTAATTCCCCCTAAACGTGTCGAAAATGAGACATCCCGTACAACATTTATTTCTAATTTACGATTGGGAAAAAGTTTATTAGGATTCGAGGAGGGCGGTGGGTGCGAGGTGGATTTTGAGAAAGATCGTGTTTTTGGTGTAGGAGGTTTGCTTATTGGTCCTGGTTTAGTCGCTTGAGTATAGTGTGTGAAGGGGTGTTTATGAGGGGAAGAAAGGGGCGTAGCGAAATGTTTGGGGGAGGATGGTTTGGGGGGGTATTTAGGAGGAGTGAAGTTGGTGGGTGGTGTTTATGAGAAGAGGTTGAGTGTAAAGGTTCGTCTGAGTATATGTAGATACTTTTTGATCAGAGACTGTATTATTTGCTGCTACAGAACTATATGGCGATATGAAGTTGGGGTTTAAATCGTTATACATTTTCTTAGCTTCTTAATAAGGAATTTTATTCATGGTACGTATTTTCTGTATCTCAAATTCTTTTTTATATACCTTGCAGCCTTTGTATCGGGGAGAGTGCTCTTCTTGACATTTGACGCAGATGGGTTTTAGATTACATGGAGTGTCAGGGTGTGCTGAGTGCCCGCAGGATGGGCATGTTGTTGGGGATTTACACTTACTTGCTGCATGTCCCAAATGATTACAGTTATAACAACGAAGGGTAGCAGGTAAATGATGTCTCACTCTGATTGGTAAATATCGAGTACCGAAATATCCTTGGAGTGTCTTATGAATTAAGAAGGGAGATACTTCTTTAAATGAGCCACTATTTTTCATTTTGACTATAACAAATCTATTGTAATTTGCAATATTTGGTAAATCTACCGGAGAATCAACTCTAGGTCTTTTGAACCTATAGTGCATATCTGATGCAGTTAAGGGCGCATCAACCCTCCTTTTTTATTTAAGCTTGGGTCCATCTTGTTCCCACGAGTACCGGAGGTCACCCACAGCAGTGCCCCGCATGCTGCGGGAAGGCGTTACTAAAATCAAGAGGCGCCCGATTCTTGGAGTTTCCGACAATAACGGTTTGGCTCCCCCCAAACCACGCAGCCCTGGCTTGTCCGGAGATACCTTAACTTTGGGGGGGGGGTTATTGTGGTCCCCCTGCCATTTAGCCGGCCGGCTAAAGCAAGCCACCATCCAAGAAGAGCACTTCCTCAACAACCACCGACTCTCCGAGAACGGTTAACATATAGGACGTCACAGGACATACACAATATGACTGGGACTCCGAGGACGTCACACCCCATACTTGTAAAGGCAAAAAGAGACCACCCTCACAATATCTCTGAGAGCCCCCCCCCCTTGGAAATTAAATTAATTCTGTCAATATGCTGCTGCTTACTATACTCTACTGACTTATATACAAATGGGGTAGGGGTAATTTAGATCTTTTCTTTGCTCTTGTGATATTGTCTCTCCCAAAGAGAGAGGCTGCGGCCGTCCCTGATTCAAATAGCATCATTGTGGAAAAGTAGAATTCAGATTAGAAAAATTTCGAACGTTTTATCTGGTAACCCTGTGTTAAACCTCTACCGCAGTTGAGTTGGCTTCTATAGACCTTAAACATCAATCGATCATTTTCGCCATCAGCAGTTTTTTAAAGATATTACTGTCGAGGATCATAATGCACTAGCAAAAATAGTGCGGATGAGACCCCGACAAGGCATGTTGATTTCCTATAAATATGCGAATACCATAAAACATTAGGTTTAATTTTTGTAGTGTATTAAGTTATACTATTAACCTAATTAACGATATTATTTATTTAAGAGCGTTCCTAATATTTAAGCAAACATAGTCTAATGAATTATTGTTAGTCGATGTCGGACGAAAATTACTTTTAATTATATCTAAACAGGTCGAGTTTATTACTAAAAGTTACCTAATAAGCAACTAATAAAACTAGAGTTCCGCGTGAAAATAATGTCGTTATACATATTTCACACTTTCACACTTTATTTGTTTTTATAAGCATTTCTCACAGTCCCTTCATCTTCCAATAGCCTTCTAATTGACAAGCGGTAAGTTCAACTGTTTGTATCAAAAAGTTATTTGATAGATTGTACTTATGCGTGCGAAGCACAATGCAAATATATACACACAGAAAATTAAAATAATGTCAGTCACTAAATTACAAATTAAAATTGAACACAGCCTACATTCTCCCAATGAGACACAGTATTTGAACTAAACAATTATTTATTTAAGTGGAAAATATCTAAATTGAAAAAGAAATTTTTATATAAACATAAAACGATAAAGAGAGGAATTCAATAAAGAATTTGTTATTATTTTTGAGCAATAAAATAAATCATTTTTATAAACTCGATATTTTATTAGACCAACTAGTCTCATATCATCTATTTGGTTGTGCAGAAACTTATGTAAAACGTCAGGGTCTCCAATTTTCAATGGTTTTACAGGTTAGAAGGATACGGTTTTCGTGGCACTGTGCTTCTCTAATCTAAGATTATACATATTTTTTAATCTTACATAAAATACAAAAATATTACGACCCAGTATTCCAACACATGTCGCTAAATCAGCATGTTGACAAACCGGGTCAATAATTGCTGGGACAATCATATTAATTGTTTTACTTAGTCAACAATGTTATTGTTAATATTATTACGTAAGGAAAACAGGTTAGAGATTTAATTTGTATATATACACCATAAGTTTCGATAATAAATTAGTATTAAACCAAAAGGTTTTTACTCACCACATCTGTTACAACCTATGGAGTAATAATTATAAGGGTTGCTACCACTAGTAACATACAAAAACAATTGGTTATTATAACCACTCTGCTATAACTAAATATAGAGAGTTGCTGTCAACATTAGTTAGTAAAACTAACATTAGTCCTTCGAGCCAAGAAGAAAGAAAGAAAATAGTATTCCTTCGAGTCAAAAAAAAACAACCAAAAGAAAAGAGAAGAAAAGAAAAAGGAGCCGAAAACACTGGTTCTTCAAGCAAAAGAAGAAAAAGGAGCCAGAAACATTGGTGACCAAGAAAAATCCAAACCAAGAATAATCAAGTCGCTCAAATTGGTAGGACTCAAAAAAAAATTCGGGAACTGATTTCTGACAATTGAACACGAATCTGCTGGGTGTTGTTTCCTGGACTGAGTAGGGTAACATCAAAGAGCATCCCCAGAAGTGCGACATTAAGAAGAGAAAAAGTCCGGTAAAAGATCCATAATTACAAAAAAAAGTTGTATCTAACATTTCGACACACACCTTAACAAACAAAAACCAAAAAAGGACCACAGCAAGACAATTCTGGTAGGGATGATATGTCCTTGGAACGGCGGAAAACCACCGTCGGGGGCGCCAGATTGTCTAATTTAAGATTATTACGACCCAGTATTCCAACACATGTCGCTAAATCAGCACGTTGACAAACTGGGTCAATAATTGCTAAGATAATTCTATTAATTGTTTTACTTAGTCGACAATACCATTGTAAATAGCATTACGTTAGAAAAATAGGTTAGAGACTTATTTGTATATATATATATATATATATATATATATATATATATATATATATATATATATATATATATATGGAGTAGCAATTATAAGGGATTTTTATCATTATTAACAAATAGAACAAAAACAATTGGTTAGTACACTCTATTATACATAAATATAGAGGGTTGCTGCCAACATTAGTTAGTAAAACTAACAGTGCTACTTTTTTAAGAAATGAACTATGCCACAAATAAAATTTTCATAAACCTGTTCGTTTTGGAGATATAGAGCGATTTTTAAAATTATGTATTTTAGGACACCCCTCGTAGCTCGGTTATCTTGCAATTTATTGCAAAGTAAAAAAAAAATTTGGGGTTTTAAAAAAAATTATCAGATCCTGTTAGTAGACTGAAACAAAACATCAAAGTCATGTCCTATGGGGTTTCTGTCGGAATATTTAGATATTCGTCATATTTTTGGATAATCATTGGGATTGAGTGAAATCCAGGAAAACGACGTTTTTTTTTTTTGAAAGAAATTCGATACTTATTTCCTATTCCGAGGTCGTAAAATACGATTCTGATCTCGGTGTTCCATAATTTTTTTCCAATTTTGCGAAAAACAGGAAAATTCACTTGTCAGTTCAGATTCAATTTTTTTCACTAAATCGGTAAATTTTTATTACAACCACAAATTCGACATTGATAAAATTATACTTTTTTTATCAGAAAAATCAAGAAAATTATAAAGAGCAAATTAAAACAAATATTAATAAAATGGTTCTCTCTATTGAATAGTGGTGTGACTCGTTTCCAAAATCCAAATAATTACGAATAATTAGCAGTGTTGCCAGATTGCAAATACAATTTTTGTGAAATTGACATTTATTCTTGGGGAGTTGAGATTACTTTTATCCTTTTTTATAACACTATGTTGTTGACTGAAATGGATAAATTTTATAGTTTGTAACATGAAAATATAAATCTAGGTCAGTTTATGTTAGTTCAGATTAGTGTCAGTTTTTCAAACTAATCAAAACTAAGCAGAATCTGAACTAATCTAAACTAACCAAAAATTTTGGGTGGTTAAGATTAATTTTACTCCTTTTTATACATTAAAAAAACTAAACTATGTTGTTGACTAAAATGGATAAATTTTATCGTTTATAACACGAAAGTATAAATCTAGATCATTTTAGTAGTTTTTCTAAATTCGTTCGCTAAAATTTGTGCAAAAATAATTGAAACATAATACATACAGTATATTTTAACCATTATCATTTAAAATAAATACGTAAATTTGGTGTTTTCTTTAGAAATATTAGTGCTTTGTGAAGTGATGCTTGACCGTTTTCTGAGTTTCCCGGGAAGGTGAGGAAAACTAGTAAAAAGTAGTGAAATCGTCTTCTACGACCTCGAAATAAGGGGTAAGTATAGAAAAAGAAACGTTTTATACTTGGAACAAAAATCGTGTATGATATATATGAAGGCAACCTTACCACAAATCTATATATTTACAAATTCTGCAACACATTATTCCGGAAATGAGAAAAGAAGAGCCCTTAATGTGACTTAACAACCTGTACCTGCAACAAGACAGAACTTTCGCTTACAATTCACAAATTGTAAGGGTCCGGACACTAATTTTCTGGACCACTGGATTGGGACATTTGGACTTATAAGATGGCCACCAAGGTCTCCCGATTGGTCGATTTTGGACTTCTTCTTATGGGGATACCTCAAAACTAAAATTTATACCATCTAGTACCAAACCATGGCGACTATTTATTATTTCAAATGCATTGAAGAAAATAATATATATAAATAATTATATGTGGAATATGTTTAACACATAATAAAGAACACTTAGAATATATATTTGTAAAAATTTCTTTTTAGTTTAACCTAATACACAACTATTTGTTATTATAAAGTAAAAAACCGAAAATATAGTTAGAGGGAACTTTTGTATCACCACTTTCATTCATTCATGCATTGCAAGTTTGTCTTTCAGATGAAAGCATATACTTGTAAAAATTAAGCACAAAAATGGGCATTTTGTCGACAAGTATATTGAAGAATAAATGTAAAACTTTTTTGTATTTCATAAGATTAGAAACATAACTTAATCTCTCTTTATGAGGATATTAATTATAAACTTCGTATTTGAAGTAATTTTTAAAACGTAAAAATACGCACAAGCAAAAAAACTGGAAGCGAAAATAAATAAAAATATTTGTTTTTAATATATAAAAAAAATGGTCGCCACCGACCTTAAACAGTGACCAAACAAACATGTTGTTTAATTTTACTGGTATGATCGAAGATATTACTCATATTACTAATATCATTGTACATGACTTGACAAAAACATAATAGGCTCTTGAATAATTAAAAATTGACCTTAACCTAGACCTTCAGTAATTACTTCCGATACCTTCACTAATATTTCAGAAGTTTTGTCGATTTCTAAAGTATGGAGGAAGTTTATTTCTGGGATCTAATTTACGTGAGTACGCCTCGACATATCTTTAACATTTCTCGTTAAATATATATATTTTTAAGTGCGGAGTCGTCTGTTTTATTCATATTAATTTGCTATTTATTCCATTTCCATACTATTTATTTCATTTAATGATAAAAAGTGTAATTTGATATCTATTATACTGACATAATAAAGGTGCAAAGTTTGTTTGTTTGGTCGAGATACTTCCCGGAGGTATCGAACCGAATTTTAAAACTTTTTCACCTTTGAAAAATAACACTATTCATCAGAACATCTGTCAGTTGTATTTTTGTTATAGGTTTAATTTATAAAATCTCCTTTTCGGAGAATGAGCGATATCTGAGTTTGATTTTCCAATTTGCATCTCCAAGAACTTTATAGTAAATAACCTACTATTCCAAATGACCATCAAATTATATACAAGGTTATTCACCCTGTACGTCACGGAATATTAAGGCCAAAATACGTGGCTTTCAAAAAATTTTACTTTTGAAATATATGGAGATCTAATATAATTACTTTTTAAAATAATTTTCATATTATACAGGGTGTCCCAAAAGCTCTGAAAGTATCAAAGTTGTTTTTTTAAATGGAACCTCTTGTATATTATTGCATTTTTGGATTCTCTGATCAAAATAAGTGCCTATTTTAATAAGGTTGATAGTACATAAACCATACCAGCCGGATTCACTAACATAGTTTAAATTTAAAATCGTCCTAAATGGACACCAGAGTGTTTAAACTGACAAGACCAACAATAAGTCAAGCAAGTATTTAACCCTAAAAACACAAGCATAAAGAAAGCATTTTGTTTTATTACTGAACCGGCAAAATGGAGAACTTTATTTATTTTCGGGATACAACTATTTCTTTTATTTATTTCAAAGCTTTATCGCAAAATTTTTGTCCTTATATCCCTATATAAGCGTTTATTTGTTGACACATGTAATATAAATTTTGACAATATCATAAGCAAAACAAAACTGACCGACTATAAGATTTAAATTTCGTGGTAACTAGATCGGGTTTAAATCTTAAATCTTCTTAGTGAATCTGACTGTAAGGATTTTAAAATAATTTAAATTTTGACAATATATAACCTAATTTTCATGTTTCAAATACTTAAGAAGTATTTCAGTTATGTACTCGAAATATACAGTAAAGTGTAACAATAAATCATATTTTATATCCTAATTATATTAATTTTGCTATATTATACAGGGTGTCCAAAAATTAAAACTAATTAAATAAATACTTTAAGTGGCTGTAACTTGATTAATTTAAATAGAACGCTATACTTTTTACCTTATCAGAAAATGTACCTTTTAAATACATATCGAATGGTATAAGGGTGTTTTATAGCTAAGTCTTCGCGTTTTTACAGAATACGCCAAATAATTGTTTTCTGCATAGTTTTATATTTTTTGAATAGATATTCTAATGTATCCAGTTGCCTATGGCATTTGGAAATGACAGGTAATTTACAACTATGAGAATAATAATCAGGAATATCTTTACAAATGTTCAGAAACTCGGAACGTGATTTATAGTCGTTCAACAGGCTATAACAGCAATAATGGTAATAACATATTGACGATAGCACAAAACAGAAGCAAAATATTTATAGTAGATGTTCGAAATGTCAACCATCTATTTCCAAGCACTTACATATTCTTTTTTTGAAACCACTGCTAACAACTCTGGACAACATTTGCGGGGGTTACAGTTTCAAAAGCGTTTCTAATGCTTATTTTCATATCTTGTGGTGTTATCGGGGGCGCATTATAGACAATTCCTTTTATATATCCCTATAAAAAGAAATCTGGTGGAGTTAAGTCCGAAAATTTCGTAGGTCAATTTTGAAATCCGTCTATCCCAATCCACTTGTTTTGAAAGTTGACGTTTAAAAATTACCGAACCTCGCGATGATAATGAGGCGGAACTCCATCCAGTTGAAGCCCAACAGTTGTTCTAATATTTAAAAGGACATCTAATAATACTGGAAGTTGGTGTAAAAGAAAATTGCGAAACATTAAACCATGTAAAAATCCTTAAAAAAAGTAGGGTCCAATTAAGTGTGGACCCAGTATTTCTTCCCACACATTAACCTACCACGTATTCTGGTTTCTCATAACTCTGTATTCATGCAGATTTGAATCAGAAGAGTAACAGAAGTTGTGTCTATTCACGAAACCATTGTTGTGAAAAGTACATGCATCCCTAAACAACACATTATCAAAAAAGTGTTCATTTTCTGCCACTTTATCTAACACCGACAAGCAGAATTCAGTTCGGTTGTCAAAATCGTTTCCGTGAAACTTTTGACAAAACTGGATTTTATAAGGATGAAATTTGTATTTGTTAAGAATCCTTGAAACACTTGCTTGGTTAATGTTAGTATTTTCGGATATATGATTCTGATTAATATTGGTATTTTAGATCACTGAACGAAGTACAGTAAAATATTTTCTTCATCCTCATTGACAGGTTTTCTTGTAACAGGTTTTTTATAACTGACACTTCCTCTCTCTCATAAAAACGGCTGGTTTAGGATAGTTTCTTCCAGGAAACCTTTGAGTATAGAGTGGAGAAGCCAACAAACAATTTTGATGACATTCTACAAAGATAAAAATCATATCAATATGCTCTTCCTTTGGATAAATCCTCATATTGACAAAGCAATAACATAACAATATTCAAATAATTCAATTTAAAAAATGAAGTTTCACAGTTACAAAAAATAATACCGCTATTATAGCAACAGGCTTTGCAGACTAAACTCACAGATTAAATGAATTATCTGACGTTTCTAAATGCCATAGGCAACTAGATACATTAGAACATCTATTCGAAAAACACAAAATGGTGCAGAAAACGATTATTTAACGAAAACTTAGCTATATGAATACCCTTATACCATTCAATAGGTATTTAAAAGGTCCCGTTTCTGGTAAGATAAAAAGCGTAGCGTTTTATTTAAATTAATCAAGTTACGGCCACTTAAAGTTCTTATTTCATTATTTTAATTTTTGGATGCCCTGTATAATATAGCAAGTTTATTTTAATTGGAATATAAAATATGGTTTATTGTTACACTTCACACACTACAAATTTTGAGCACATAACTGAAATAGTTAAGTATTTGAACCGTGAAAATTAGGTTATATTTTATCAAAATTCAAATTATTTTAAAACTTTTAAGGTAAAGGTACTATAAACCTTATTAAAATAAGCACTTATTTTGATCGGAGAATCCAAAAATGCAATAATATACAGGGGATTCCATTTCCATTTCAACTTTGATACTATCAGAGCTTTTGGGACATTCTGTATAGTATGAAAATAATTTTAAAAAGTAATTCTATACCCCATATGTCCCAAAATTAAAACTTTTTGAAAGTCATGTATTTTGGCCGCAATATTTCGTATCGTGTATAGGTTGAATAACCCTGTGTACTCAAAGTACTGAGGAACTCGATGAACTGACATTGACATTTAAAACAAACAATTTACGTTTTACTTTAAGGTTATAATATTATTAGACCTTAGATTGGCCATCCTTAATTTTTACCAATTGTTCAATTTTGAAATACGAGTTTTATGGAAATTCACTATAAAATATTTTAACACTGAAATTTTACTACTTACTTTCATTTTTGTATCCAGAAAACCCGCCACAAGAAACTCTCACGTTAGACACATTTACTGTTGGTTTTATCCGCAAATAAATTAATGTAGTTTGTCTCGCTGCCTCTAAAATATTAGTTGGCGACATTTATATATTTCTATATTTCCTGATTAAATATATGTGTATTTTTATTTGAAAATAGTCCAAAAAAAACTTGTCATGTTTTCTATGACAGCACTTAACTTGACAGCATGTTGACTTGATGAATTTAGAACCGTTTTTTCATTTGTTGTACAATGTGCAGTATTACAAACTTTTCCATAGCACGCTTGAGAGTCTTGATATTTGAATTGTGTGTTTTGATATGCGCAAATCCAAAAAAACAAGATGTTACTTGACAACTTGGGTTTGTTACTTGACAATTGACATATAAATTAATCAGAAATAATAATAATTATAGGAAATATGTTATTAAATGGATACAAAGTTATAATAAAAAATATAACGCACAAATGTATAAAATTAGAAATTTTTAAAACTTTGGTAAGTAAATTTAATATATTTATTTTATGTCTTCATTACAGTTTTGAATAGAAAAACAAATATAAAAGTGAAAAATTACTAGTCTGTTATATTGTATAAAAAAAGAACGTTATAGGTAATTAGTTAAAAAAAAGCGAAGTTCGAATATTTTTTCCATTAGCCTTAAGGAAAAAAGTATTCCAGTTCATTAGGAAAATGACAAATGGATATTCGAAATATTTCTTTGTATATTTATTTCTTTTTTTTTAGATACAAACTTAGCTAATCACTTGAAGTCAATTTTCAATAACGACTTATTAATAATTGAAAAATTATTCGATAAGCTGAGAATAGTACTAAAAATAAAAGTAAATTAATTTCAATCAATTTTATATATGGGACATTTTACGTTATTCTCCTGGCGCAGTGTCCCAGTATTGGCAAAATAATGGATTATTGGAAAAAAATCTGCCTATAAATCACATCTTAACCCATCTGAACCATTCTAGATCTAAAGCACTCCTCCTTGGTCATATTTCGTCGCTATACTACCTAAATTAGGAGCCAAAATTTCCTAACCTCAAAACTGTAAACAAAAGAGAAAAAAATAAATATTTTGGCAAGCATCTATACCTGCAAGATAAATCTTGATGGATTTGAACAATCACAAGTTTCTCATACTTGGCTATAGTTCGTCGCTATGCTTCATGATCACGAGATAAAATTTCCTAACTTCAAAAAGAATTATTTGATGATGACAGACCGAATGAACACAACTCCGATGATCTCGCTAATATAGACACTAATATAGACATGGGAAATTCTAAATAGTGAAGTTCTATCTGCCATAAGATCTGCAAAAACCACGAAAGCCACCGGGCCTGATAATGTCCCAATCGATCTGTTACAAATGATCCATGACGAACATATAGGAATCTTGGTCAAACTGTTTAATACCGTTTACGCGACTGGAAATATACCGGAAGATTGGCTGAAGTCTGTATTCGTCCCAATCCCAAAGAAACAGCGAGCAAAGCGATGCAGTGAGTACAGACTAATAAGTCTAATGAGCCACACTTTGAAGGTCTTTCTCAGAATCATCCACAGCAGGATAAAATCTAAATGCGAAGCAGATTTAGATGAAACCCAATTCGGATTTAGAGACGCCCTAGGTACTAGAGAGGCTTTATTTGCTCTAAATATACTTCTGCAAAAATGCCGGGACCAACACAAGGATGTATTCGTATGTTTTGTCGATTACGAGTAGGCCTTGGACAGAGTACAGCACAGAAAATTCATAGACATTTTAAATAACGTAGGGGTAGACAGCAGAGACGTAAGAATTATTAAAAATCTATATTGGCGGCAGAAAGCAACAGTAAGGCTAAATGAAAAACTCACAGAAGAAAGTAAAATTCTACGAGGCATCAGACAGGGCTGCATACTATCTCCACTGCTTTTTAATATATATTCAGATAAAATCTTTAAACGGGCTACTCAAGGACAACGAATGGGAGTACAAATCAATGGAGAATACATAAATACAATACGATATGCTGACGACACTGTTATCCTAAGCGACAAACTACAAGACCTGCAACATCTATTAAACTGTGTTAACACTGAGGGTCAAGAAATGGTCTTTAGTAGACAACCTCATCTTAATGCTTCAATACAAATAGAAGGAAAAAGTATAGACAGGGTGACTCATTTTAAATATCTTGGATGTTATATCACCGAAAATCTAAACCCAGATAAAGAGATAAGGTGTAGAATAGAGACTGCTAGAGCAACTTTTCAAAAAATAAAACCATTTTTCTGCAATGATAACCTCAACCTAAAACTACGACAGAGAATGATAAGATCATACGTCTGGCCAGTGTTACTATATGGGGCAGAGATCTGAACAATTAGGGCTGCCACGATTAATCGGTTGGAGGCTCTCGAAATGTGGTTACACCCGCGAATGCTGAGAATACCTTGGACAGCTAGGCAGACCAACGAAATGGTACACAATAGGGCCGACACAACTCGTCTACTATTAAACACTGTAAAGTGTAGAAAAATCTCATATCTTGGACATATATTCAGAGGGGAGCGATATAGAATTCTTCAATTAATCATGATGGGTAAAGTAGAGGCATATAGAGGGGTAGGAAGGAGACAGGCTTCCTGGTTGAGGAATATTCCTGAATGGACAGGTATACGTAGCGCGGGGGAACTGTTCCAGCTAGCACAGGACCGTGAAAGACTTGCCAATGTAATTGACAACGTCAGGGGGACCTAATATGGCACTTGAAGAACTTCAAAAAATGTAGACAAAAATGAGAATTTTGGCAAAATATATAACTGCGAGTCCAGTCTTAACTGATTTGAACCATTCCAGACTTTAAACACTCCTCCTTGACCATGTTTCGTCATTATACAGCATAAATTACGAATCTAAATTTCCTAAGGTTAATAAAATTTAGACAAAGAGACAGTGGCGTAGCTAGACCTGACGGCGCCGGTTGGCACGAGTTATTTTGGCGACTTAAGTCTTGAGAAAAATCGTAAAATACTGTACAGGTGCCTAATTTTTTTACTTGGATATAAAGAAAATTATACCAATTTATTTTCTCAATACTTTAATCGTAAAAATTTCTAATTATTGTATTTTATTTCGACTTTAATTTCAGTAATATTTATTGTCGCATAATAATAAAAATAAAAATCAAGTTAGTCATATTTTTTTACCAACTTCTAAAAGAAGCAGGTTCTCAATTCGTCGAGTATGTATTTTTTTATGTATGTACACCGATTTCTCCGGAACGGCTGCACCGATTTGAATGAAATTGTTTACGTTATGTTCAGGAAGTTGCTGCGGTGGTCCCATATTTTTTTGGATGAAATTGGTGCAGTAAAATCCAAGATGGCGCTGACCATATGGCGGCCAAGAAAATCAATTTTTTCCGATTTTCTCCAAAATTAGTATGGGGAAATTTTCGGGGCTGTACACAACGAATCTGAACTTACTTTTAAAAAATTCAATATGGCGGATCCAATATGGAGGACAAAACATTTAGTTTTGTGCGATTTTCTTCAAAATTGGTGTGGGGGAGTATTTGGAATCACACATAATAAATCCAAAATATTTGTAAAATATTCAATATGGCGGACAAAAAATTAGTTTTGTACGATTCTCTCCAAAATTGGTATGGGGGAGTTTTCGGAGTCGTATACAACGAATCTGAAATTCAATAAGGCTAATCCAATATGGCCGACGGAAAAATCAATTTTTTCCAAAATTGGTATGGGGGAGTTTTCGGGGTTGCACCTAACGAATCTGAACTTATTTTTTTAAAATTCAATATGGCGTATCCAATATGGCGGATAAGATTTTAATTTTATCCGATTCTGTCTGCGAGAATATCGTCAAAGATTTTGTTTTCTCGGTTCCCAACCTATGAATAAACTCATTTTGTATGGTTGGGCTGAAATATTTCGTTGAACCTTTTGGAAGTTCTAGTAACTTTGGTAGAATGCAATCATAACCCGATAACAAGTGTATTATTGTTAGAAAATTGCCCTGTTTGGAGTCATCATTATCATCTTCAGAATGGTTCCTAAATAGTAGATTACATAAAGACAATATCAATGTATCATCTAGAACTCTGTATAAAACTTCTCACCAAAATTTTTTATAGGTTTCCAGGCGTCATGAGTTATAAAAGCCGTAATATATATATATATATATATATATATATATATATATATATATATATATATACTTAACTTATCTTCAAAAGACGACCACACTTGATTATTATTTTTCGGTAAAAGTATACAATCAATATTTTCACCACCCTTTTCTTTAACTTCACAATACCCAAGATAAAACTAAATATGAGAAAATAATAAAATTATTGCATACCTACCCAATATGTATCTCTTCCAACTTTTTAACAAATCGTTTTATAAATGCGATGCAAAAATTAGAAAATATTCATAAAAATAAAACTTTTATAAAATAAATTTTTATAAAAAAATTGAACCGACTTCTATAAGTGCACAAAAAAATGACAAATAACTATACATTTTTATATAAAATGGAAATTTGTGAAGTCGGCGCCAAACTAATATCTGACAAAATGTGATTCTCATAAACAGATTAAAAATATTATTTATAATTGCTTTCTTACCATAATTTTTATATATTAGTAGTTATTTATTTTATTTAGAAATAATTTGGCGCCGATTCCAAAAATTTCAATTTCAAGTAAAAATTTATAGTTATTTTTCACTTTTTAGCGCACTTTTAGAAGTCGGTTCAATTTTGTTATAAAAATTTATTTTTCGATTTTTAGTTTTGAATTCATTAGGACATCCAAAAATTATTTGAATTGAGTACTAATCGAGATTAGTGTACCCCACAATGACTTCAAGATGGAAAAAAGTACCTATTTTATCCAAAGTTGTTAATCATCCTAAAATGAACCACTAAAAATTCTTTGATTCTTAAAGTTCTCCAAATGCCAGTGAAATTGTGTCAAACAAATATTTAGTCTGTTATAGTAAATCCACTATCTTAAATTTCAAATTAATTTTAGATTAGTAATATATGTCCAAAAATCTTCCAATATAGATATTTAAAGAAGTTGAGCCGTAAATTTCTTAGCCCAATATATTTGATACCGCACACTGAATTTGTATACGTCTTAAAAACCCCGCAATATCAATTTTAGACAAAATCGGAAAATGTAAAATTTTCAGTCCCTCATATTATTTCTTATCAGCCTAATAGTTCTAAAAAATTAACTTTATATTCGTAATACACGACCCTGAAAACCCCCTAATACCAAATCTGAAAAAATGCGAATAAGGTAAAATTTTCAAATCACCATATTGGATCGGCCATATTGCATTTCAAAAAAAAAAATAACGTCTTAATCTAATTTAAATCTAAATCCTTCAAAGCCCTCTAGTACCAATTTTGGATGAAATCCGGAAACTTAAAATTTCTAAACCGTCATATTGCATCTGGCATGTTAGATTTTCTTAAAATAATTTTATATTCGCTATTCACATCCTCAAAAACGATTCAGTCCCACCTTTGAACAAAATCGAAAAATATAAAATTTTTAGTCTGCTATATTGGATTCGTCATATTGAATCTCGAAAAAAACAGTTGTAAATTCATAATTTACACCCTCAGGAATCCTCTATATAAGTTTTGGAGAAAATTGAAAAATGTTAAATTTTTATTACGCCATATTGAATCCGCCAGATTGAGTTTTTCAAAAAATATTTTAAATTCGTAATTAACACTAACAAAAATTCCCCAATACTGATTTTAGACAAAATCAAGAGATGTAGAATCTTTAACCGCCATCTTGGATCTACCATACTTAATTTTTTTAAAATAATTTCAGATTCGTGATTTGCGATCACAAAAACTCTCTTATATCAATTTTGAGAAAAATCGCATAAAATTAATATCTTATCCGCCATATTGGATCCGCCATATTGAATTTTTTAAAAATAATTTCAGATTCGTTATGTGCGATCCCGAAAACTCCTCAATACCATTTTTGGAGTAAATCGGACAAAATTGATTTTTTCGTCCGCCATATTGGATTCGACACATTGCATTTTTCAAAAATAATTTTTAATTCGTTATATGTGGCCCCGAAAACTTCCTCGTACCAATTTTGGAAAAAATCGAACAAAATTGATTTTTTGTCCGCCGTATTGGATCAGCCATATTGAATTTTTAAAAAATATTTTGGATTCGTTATGTGCGACCCCGAAAATTCCCCCACACCAATTTTTGAAAAAATCGAACAAAATTAAATTTTTTTGTTCGTTATATGGACCAGCCATATTAAATTTTTTTAAAATAATTTCCGATTCGTTGTGTACGACTCCGAAAATTCCCCCATATTAATTTTGGAGAAAATAGGACAAAATTAATTACTGCATCAATTTCGTTCAAAAAAATATGGGACCACCGTAGTATCTTTCTGAACATAACATAAAAAATTTCATTCAAATCGGTGCCGCCGTTCCGGAGTAATCGGTGTATATACATAAAAAAATACATAGTCGACGAATTGAGAACCTCCTTCTTTTAGAAGTCGGTTAATAATTGTCAACTGCCCGCTTTTCGCATCCCACCTTTATCGGCACTTTTCAAAGAAAATAGGCGTTCGCCGCAGTGCCGCCACTGTTTGCCGGCAATTTACTTATTACACGGCGCCGCGCTGTTAATTGAAATATGGCCGTTAAAAAAAACTTACTTTTTTCTTTAGCATTAGGTTAACTACATAAATTTAAAGAAATAATGCTACTACGCACTACATGAATAAAGTGATGATTTTTGATCATTTTAAACCATTTTTTTTTATTTAATTTTCATATATTTTTAGAATAATATGTATATTTTAGCTTACTATATTCATTTATAGTAATAAAATAATAGAATTGGTATTGTAATCCCTACCACCCCGGTAGCTACGCCACTGATTTGAACCATTCTAGGCTTAAAACACTCCTACTTGGACATGTTTCGCCACTATCGAGCCTAAATACGAATTCGATTTACTAAAGTTAAAAAAATTTAGACAAAATGAAAATTTTGCCACAAATCTATACCTGTTGTCCGAAATTCTCATTTTCGTCTCTTTTTCCTAAAATTTTGAAGGTTAGGAAATTCTGGTTTGTGAGTATGCAGCATAGCATAGCAAGTAGGAATGCTTTAAGCTTGAGGTATTTGCCAAAATTCTGGTTTTCATCGTTTTTGTTAAATTTTTTGAGGTTAAAAAATGTGATCATGTAGCATACCGACGATGTATAGCCAACTAGGAGTGCTTTAAGCTTGGGTTGATCCAGTGGGTTAAGACTTGACTTGCAGGTATAAATTTTTGCCACAATTCTCATTTTCCTCTCTTTTGTATACATTTTTTGGTTTACGCCAGGAATTGTGCAAATTGGATAGGATTTGACTTGTAGGTAGAATTTGTTCAAAAAAAAACATTTTTTTGCCCACCATGGGGTGCGTGCTAGAGAAGTTGACGTAAAACATTCCATAAATAAAATTAATTTTTATTTTAATACACATGTAGGTTGGTCTCAGGCTCCTAACATTTATGTCTCCAGCAGAAATCAATTGATTTACATCAATCATTTTACTACGACTTTCCGACGTCCTTTACCAAATGCCTTCAAATTAACTTGCTTAATTTAGATTCGTTAATAATTAAAAAATTACCCTTGCCCTTGAAAACTTTAGTAATTTCTGATGGCTACTTTACAGATATTTAAAATTAGACGATATTTAAAAGGTCAGAGTGCTTATTATTCTTTAAAAATGTTTGTTCTTTATTGCAGCATTAATACTGAATTATTAAATATTAGGTAGGGAATAATACCCGTAATTACTTTTCTTATATTTGATGGAATTAAGAATTTTTTGTAATAAATTGAAACGATCTATAAAAAAGCGCTAATTTCGAAAAATAATAATATAAATTTTTATATGAAATTGAAATTTTTGAAGTTGGTGTCAAGTGAACATCTGACAAAATGTGATTCAGATAAAAAGATTGAGAAATATGTTATTTGTAATGGCTTTCTTACCGTAGTTTGTATGTATCTTATATTGGAAGTTATTTGTTTCATTCAGTAATAATTTGGTGCCGACTTCAAAAATTTTAATTTCATATAAAAAATTATATTATTTTCCGCTTTTCGGTGGTTCAATTTTTTTATGAAAATTTTATTTCTCAAGTTTTAGTTTTAAATTAAGTTTAGATTCGAAAGTCACAAAAAAGCCCCCATTTTATCCACGGTTGTAGAGAACACTAAAATGAACAACAAAAAATACTTTGATCCTGACATTTCTCCAAATTTGGAATTAAATTGTACCAAACAAATATTTGGTCTGCTATAGTATATCCGCTATCTTAAATTTTAAGAAATTAATTTTAGTTTTGTAACCTAGGTCCCCCAACCCCAGTACCGATATTATAATAAAAGATTTTGAAACATGTAAATTTTTTAGTCCGACAGTCTATTCTGCATATCGATTTTGAAGAAAATAATTTAAGATCCGTAATGTAGGTCCCAAAATCAGAAAATGTCAAATTCCTAATCCTCCCTATTGTATCTGCCATATTAAATTGTAAAAAAATAACTTCAGCGATTCCGAAAGCCGCCTAATACCAATTTTAATAAAATTTTTATAAAAAAATTGAACCGACTTCTAAAAGTGCGCTAAAAAGTGAAAAATAACCATAAATTTTTATATAAAATTGAACTTTTTGAAGCCGGCGCCAAACTAATACCTGACAAAATGTGATTTGCATAAACAGATTAAAAATATTTTATTTGTAATTGCATTCTTACCATAATTTGTATATATTAGTAGTTATTTATTTCGTATACAAATAATTTGTCGCCGACTTCAAAAAGTTCAATTTCATATAAAAATTTATGGTTATTTTTCACTTTTTAGCGCACTTTTAGAAGTCGGTTCAATTTTTTTATAAAAATTTTATTTTTCTATTTTGTTTTAGAATTCATTATGATATTCATAAATTATTTGAACTAAGTACTAATCGAGATTAGTGTACCTCGCAAAGAATCCAAACTGGCAAAAAAGTACCCATTTTATCTAAAGTTGTAAATCACCCTAAAATGAACCACTAAAATTCTTTAGTTCTTAGAGTTTTCCAAATACCAATCAAATGGGGTCAAACGAATATTTAGTCTGTCATAGAAAATCCACTATCTTAAATTTCAAATTAATTTTAGATTGGCAATATAGGCCCCAAAACCTTCCAATATCGATATTTAAAAAAAAATTCATTTTTTATCCACCATATTGGATACGCCATATTGAATTTTTAAAAAATAATTTTAGATTCGTCATGTGTGACCCCGAAAACTCTCCCGTACCAATTTTGGTGAAAATCGGACTAAATTAAATTTTTTTGTCCGCCATATTGGATCCGCCATTTTGAATTTTTTAAAATAATTTCAGATTCGTTGGGTACAACCCCGAAAATTCCTCCATACCAATTTTGGAGAAAATCGGACAAAATTAATTTTTTTGGCCGCCATATTGTAAGCGCCATCTTGGATTTTACTGCACCAATTTCATCTAAAAAAATATGGGACCACCGCAGCAACTTCCTTTATATAACGTAAAAAATTTCATTCAAATCGGTGCAGCCGTTCCGGAGTAATCGGTGTACATACATAAAAAAAAAATAAATACATAGTCGACGAATTGAGAACCTTCTTCTTTTAGAAGTCGGTTAAAAATATGAATTACTTAAAGTTTTCAAGCCACCATATTGAATCGCTATAGTGAATTTGAAAAAAATTATTTTAAACTCTCAGTCTAATCTCATCTACATCCTTAAAAACCCTCTAGTACCAACTTTGGATATAATCACAAAATATAAAAATTTTTGACCCCCATGTTACATTTTTTAAAAACAAATTTCAATTCATTATTTACACCCTCAGAAACCGGAACGTATAACGTTTCTTTCCGCTTGGTTGCTTCTCAACATGCGAGAATTATTTCGAATAGTTGCCCCGTTAAATTTAAAATACTAGGACTGGGAAAAATCATGTCTACCCAAATCTGCATTTGATCGAACGAAATAAAGATTATGGGAAAATGGTAACGCTTGGTGTTTCAACGCACTGGATCTTCAGGGACGAAGCTAATCATCCTAAATACGTATTTACGATTTATGCCGAATGCGCCAGAACATTAAAAATAATAATTCTAACAGGTTGTAATGGAAAAAATATTAATTATTTTACACTTTTCAATGTGAACTATATTCTGTTAAAATGAGTAATTAAAATATCACTCTGTGAATAGTTTTTCCCATGGAAACAGGGTAGTATACATATTTTTTTTATTACTACCCAAGAAAGTCTAAAGGAAAAATAAATCAGTTATCGACCTTAACTTTTATTATCTTTATCGTTTAAACGTTTTCTTAAAAATATATAAACTCAGTCAATTTATGAAGACATAAAGTAAAAGACCCTATCTAAAATTTGTCTATAAATCTGTCGAAGAAATCCTACGCTGGTAATGTAAATAAAACAGAAGAGATGAGGAAGGTTTTTTCAACATATGGTGTATGCAAATACCGTTAAAATGTAATAAAATATTAAACGATTTTTCCATTATTAGAAATCAAAAGAATATTCAAATAAACTCATTATACTGGAATATAACGTTTGACCTGTGAAAGGAATTAATATAGCGACTGTTTTTGCTGATTGTAAAAAAGAATGATTTAAATACCAGCAATATGAATAAAAGGGCACTCAGGTTTTTTTTACAGATACTATATTATTTTAATCTTTTAGTTTTAGAAAGAAACAGAATTGTTTCATTAATTTTGTTTATATAAAAATTAAGATTAAGACGCTCATAGGCCAATTCGGGAATCAATCATCCGGTATAGAATAGCTAACGCCCTCAGCACGAGAAGACCGAAAGCCTTTGAACTTTAAGGGAATGAAATTACAGGGGGTACGACCGAAAAAGTCACTAAAAGTCGTTTACGGTGATCGGTACCACTCTTTCAAAACCAGTGTCGTAGAAAATTACGTAACGGGTATATTCGTCGGGAAAGAAGGTTTTCTTTGTTTTGTTTTGTTTTTCATTTAATTTGAGAAGTTGAAGGAATATTTGTGTTACTTTAGTTTAGCGTTTCGCGATTTTAATACTGTTTGGTTAAGAAATATAAATAGCTGTTTTTTTCGCATGTTATTCTTTTTCCTGTTTAATGTTTTAGTAAGCTATTTATACGTGTTTTTTTTTTCAAAATTGGGTTTTACATTTGTGGTTGTTAGAACGGGCAATAGGAGCAATTACGTTAATTTCTTCGGAATTGTTATTTGTTATTAGTTTAAGTTTCTCATTGTAAATAATTCGTTTTTTTTTTATTTATTTTTGTTAACAGACTAAATGTTTTGAGAAACTTGTTTTATTTAATTTAATTAAAAACCTTCATGCGACTGAACCCACGGATGCGCTGTTGTGAGACCTGTAAACAAGAGATGTCATCTGTCCAGCTAATTAGTAACTTTATCTGAGTCCTGAACTTCTAAGTTATGGTTTTGGTAAGCTTAAATAACCGCTGTTGTTTGGAACTAAAGCTGCAAGAGAGAAGATGAACGTACAGACTTCCAGAGTGTCTTTATTACTGTAAAATTTAATTATAGAGTTTTTAAAATAGCTGCTAGTATGGGACAGCAGGATGATTATAGATGGAATGGCTAACGCTACCACAATATATCATTTGCAGGAGTCTATGATCGAATTCTGTCACAAAGTCTTTCCTCTTCTGTTCGAAATGATTATTAATTTATTCAGTTACCAATAAATAAAATACTACAAACAGTTCCCATAGTGTCTCAAGAAGTTTGTTTTTTCTTCAGTTTTCTTCAGACGATTAGCTTCTTCGTTAACTTTATATGATTGTTCTGACCTTCAAGCGACCTTTAAATATAATTTGACCCTATATGTTATTTATACCACTGAATAGAAAATTTTCCCCGCTATTCATTTCTGCAATAAAAAGATGGGTTTTCATTTAAAAAAATTAACCATTAAATTTATTTATTTATTTACTTATTTACACTGCCCTACAGGACTAGAGTCCCTGTTATTGGGCAGGAAAAAGAACAGAGTTACATAAATCCTAAAGTTATATACATTATACAGACAGTACAATAAGTATAACATAGTCTATAAATCAATCACAGATAATTATAAATAAACGACTTTGCAACAGAATAATTGCAGTAAAATATATCAAATTTGTCTTTCAGGCGGTTATCCTTTAAAAACTAATTGACAATGTCATAAATAACTTTAGAACAACGAACAATGGACCTCAAGAAACACATTTCTTCTTCACAATTCCGTACATTAAGGTAATTATTAAGAAAAATAGGACGAATTGCCAGTAGTTATAACATAAAAAGAGCCTTTAAATCAGGAAATACACTTAGAGCTCATTTAACAAAAACAAAACCTAAAAATACCAATAAGAAAGAATGTGTTTACAAAGTGCCATGTGAGTGTGGTGAAATGTATATTGGAGAAACCAAACGACCACTAGAAGTTAGAATTAAGGAACATAAAACTCATACACAAAAAGGGGAAAATGTCGAGATCAGATATTGCAGAACACGCCTGGGATAAACAACACCATATAAAATGATCTGAGGCTGCGGCAATATATATGGAACCCAACATGAAAAAACGAAAATTTCTAGAAGCAGTTTACATTAAAAACAATAATGGAATATTCAGTAAACCGAGTGTTGAGATACTAATCTTTGGCAACCACTACCTTATAACATCAAACCATTGAGGTTTGTACAGTGAAGCGAAACTTTGCGCTTCAATGGATACAGTCCCTATAATACGCTAATAGTCTTAAGACAAAACATTCAGTTTCTAATTGATAACGATTAGAGATACAACCTAATCGATACGTCCTAAAAATAAATAAAAACAAAGACAATGCAAGTCCGACAACCACATTTTAGTCAATCTTCAACATTTTCTACAACCTTCAAACAAAATAAATATTCTTGAAATATCCAAAGTTGATATGAGTGATATTAGCTTTTATATTCTGGATAAGATAAACACAAAAACCCTAAAATCCTTCTTATCTTTACTCTAGGTAAGGGAATTGTTGTTTTACACGCTTTATAATGATTCTATATTTAATTCCACGTGTTGGCACTACCTGTTTAAAGACTCACAAACCGTCATTACATACAGAAGGTTCAACACACGTAAGGGGAAAGACGATGCTTTCGCGACGAAAGTCAACAAATTACTACAATATTAGATTTGAAATATATTCATATATCTAACATAATTCTTATGTAATTATTCGGAATTGAATGTGATAACCTCTCTGCTGACAATACCTACTTTTTATTCTATTTGATTATCATTTATTTTCTTTTTTTTCCTTTCTGTCATATTTATCAGTTAAAACAAAAAGAAAAGACAGACTAAGCTAAGGTATATTTTGATTCATGCAGTAAAATTAACAAAACGTTTCTTAAAAACATAAATAGATTTATGGTGACATACACAAGGACAAATGCCGAAATGATATTCAAATTTGACTTTCTACCTCTATTAAGTTCAAAGGAATCACTTTTCTTGTGTTTGTTATAGATTGCTGGTTATGCATTCGAATTCTCAATAAATTAATTAATGTTTTGGATGCGGCCAAAAAATGAAAGTTAAGTACCTCTGTAAATTAATTTTTTCATTAATTTTTCAGGTAATGCAACTTCTTCAGAAAGGTAATAAAGCAAGAACCATTGAGCCAACAGCAATGAATCAAACATCTTCAAGAAGCCATGCTCTACTTAGTGTCACTGTAAGGTAATAACTTACTTCGCAATTAATAAATATTTAACATTTTTAATTTAATTAAATGCTTTCTTCTCCTTCGAGTGTCATGGTTACACTATAACTAGAGTGTCTTTCTCAGCTTGTCTTATAATGGTTGCAGTATTTGATATATCACACCAGTTTCTTACATTATGGAACAAAGATTGTTGTTTTCGACCTGGCTCCCGTCTGTCCTAAATTTTTCGATGCAGTATTAGCTTTGGTTCTCTCAGTATATGCGCTAGATATGACACTTTTCATTGTTTCATAGTGTCCATTAGTTGTCTTTCTACGCTGTCGCTTCGCAGAACTTCATTATTTGTTATGCGAGCAGTTCAAGACATATGCATCAGTCGATGAAGTGTCCACAATTCAAAAGCTTCGATCCAATTTTGCATCCTAACGTTAAATGACCAAATTTCAACACCAGACAGTACAATCGGTCATAAATAATATTGAATTACCCGTATTCGGGTGTGAAGTGGCATATTTCTGTGAAGAAGTTTCCATTTTTCATATAGAGTAGCGCCAAAACAGACGAAACAGATTTATTATTTTCACTGTCGATTTTAAAACGAGTGATGTCCTGATATCTACTAATGTCTACTAATCACCATCAGTTTTGTTTTGGTAATTTTAATATGGAGCCTCAACTGTCTTTCGCACTCCTTGCGCTTTGTTAAGATTAATTGGAGGTCCTCAAAGTTGTTAGTTAAGACTGCCATTGACTTTGATACCCCTTGCTTCATTTTCTAATGCTAACTGAAATATTTTCTCAACGTAAATATTGTCACGCCCAATTTCGAGGTGTGACTAGGGACGTAGCATTTGGGGATTTCGTCTTCAGAGATTACACTCTAAATGAACTCTTTAACTTTAGATTATATATAAAAAAAATAGTTTATTCAAAATAGTCGACATTAAACATTTCGGATAATTAATTTTTTAACTTACAATAAGATTAGATTCATCTTGGCACTCTTAACGAGGGTTGTCACTAGGGTTCTGCTATTTGTCGACCTGCTCTGGACTGGGACACGCTTGGGATTTTCGCTTCACTAATTTTCTGGGCAATCAACTAATTCACAATAGACTGACTCATCTGCATCGGATCAACTGACCCTTATGACTGACGACTGACTAATTGAACTGATTGAACCGACTGAACCCTATCCCAAGCATGTCCGTCCTTTTTATCCTGTTTTGTTATTTTTCATCAAGTCAACGAATCGCCTTCTTACAACCTCAGTTCATCATGACCCAGAAATCGACCTTGTTGACTTGGTGAATTTGCACAATCGACGACCAGTAAATAAACATAACATTTCATAATTGGAAGGATTATGGGGACACCGGAAAACGATATGAAGTGATGACATAAAAAGACAACTGGTCTAAGCTTGTTTTCATCAACTGGTGACAACAAGCTTAAGATCGAGTAAAGTGGAAAAGGTACTAACAGAATTAGAAAGAAAATTCGACTATGGATTGATAACTGAATATGATGATGGATGACGATGATGATAATGATGATCATGACCGAGAAAAATAATTTATTTTGCAAATTTTATGGGAATAATAATAATTTGATATTTTTTCAAAATATTCGATACTCTAGATTGATCTCTTCGGAGACATCGTGTTTATATCCCTCATTATATAAAGCTACAATCTGGGCCGGCTCAGCTTCACTACAGTGTCTAGGTGGTGGCATAATGTTGTTTTAAATAGAGCAAAATAGCAAACACAAATCACTATCACTTACTTATTTCACTACGAATAAGTCAAATCACATTATTTAAAAAACCTGTTAAGATAAAATTCGCAAAATAAAAAATTCCGTTAATACGATTTAAATGTCAACATTTTTAAAACAAGTGAATATATCGGCCTACTAGATGAATAAAATTAACACATGTATAAGTTTACGGTAATTATTTAAATTTATTTTCTGGCAGTAATGACAACAAAATATATTCGATAATATTGTCCGTTTACTATTTATTTTGCGTATACTTGTTACTTATATCCTCATAATATTTACGCAAATCCATATTTAATAAGTTATTGGCCCTGACGTTGTCGACGTTGAAATCAATGATGTGCAGAACTCCTTTCTAAACAGACACGGATAATGGCACAATATAAAACAACGCGTCTTGGAATATATCGAGAAACATATTTGTTTCAATTTATTTATTGTTATATACAATTGATTGAAAATGAACTAGACAAGAAGCTGTTCTTCGTGTAATACTACTAATTGTAACTAGACAATGATATTACACTACAAACCAGCCTAATATTCAAAAAGGAAAACTATTTATAGTTTCATTATCAACTTTAACAAACCAAAACATCAAAAATAATTTCTTTAAAGAATCTAACATCTAGTTTTATAATTCTATGTAACCTATAATTTTGGAAAGCACGAAACCCCATGATAATTTTTCATCAAATTTTTCTCAATAATTCAGATTATAAATTCAGGCACAGACAATTTAATTCTCCCAGTTTGTGCTGGCTTTTTACGAGTTTAGAAGTAGAGATTGATTTTCTGTTTAAAACACTTTATTAATATTAGTTACAATATGTGAATAATACAGTAGCTTGTTCAGTCTAGTGCCACCGGGAAAGAACAATAAATTGCTAGCTGATGTTAACTGTGGTGCATTATTATCATTTTCACGTATATGATATGCTTGTGGGACTTCGTCAAGTACCTCAAACTGCTTTATAGATTTTGTTATTACTGTTGAAATTTAGGACGGGTGTGAGGTTATTTATTCTCAAATTAACTTCCGAATTTAGTTCCTTATGTTAAAAAGTCAGAGATGTGTACAAAGCATTATACTGTCATATATTGTTTGAATTTAGTATCTTTTTAATTTTCAGACATTCAGTTCCAGTAAATAAAAAAGACCATTTGAGGATGAGGATAAAACAAGGCAGATTATTCATGATAGATCTTGCGGGATCAGAACGAGCCAACAAAACAAAAAATAGAGGGAAGAGGTTACAAGAGGGTGCTCACATAAACAGGTAAGATAGTTAGAAAGATTTTTCTTTATATATAGTAGCTTTCTGTATACTGTTACTAAGTTAATCATCATATTCTCGTGGTTAAGGCCACAATCACCATGGCTCCCAATCTAGAAGAATACATAAAATTGGCGGAGATAGTAGAACTCGTTAATAAGCAAACCACACAAAATTGATAAAGTCAGTCATACCAGTATGATCGGAATATTCTGTCAAGTGTATTGTTTCAAAATAATTATTTTTGTTTTTGACAGTGTACGGTGGAAAAGTACAATTGAAATTAATAAGTTTTGATAAATCATTTCGAACATTGTTAAGTGTATACCAAAATGTATCATGACTACAATATTTGATGCATTTTTCTTAATCTTTAAAATGGTATTCTTATTATTATCACACAGGTCCAAATAAAAATATATTGAAAGAAATAAGGTTAGATTTTTAGATGTAGAGTGACGATTTAGAAAAACAACTCTTTGGCAATTATTCCGATCAAGTGAGATCTAAGCATTTTTTCGTGAAAATTTCTTTACATAGCTTTTATTTTTTGAGAGATTGCGGAGAACAATTATGGCTTTGGTTTGACAGAGTTTTAATCTATTGACTATGTCGAAAGAAAGAGGTGTTAAAAGAACCAAAACTAAAGTGTATTAATTGTTCAATTGACCTCCAAATATGACAAAATCACAAAGTACTTCCAAATTAAGGGGTGAGTTTTTGAAATTAAGGTAGATTTGTCTACTTTTCAGTTTTTTGAGTTTTACTCGAAAACTATGGATTTTTTTGTCTACAGAAAAGTTATAGATAATGAAATTTTCTATCGAATGGCATGAAGCTCATAAAGTAATTTTTGCAAGAAAATGCACCTTAAAAACGGAATTGTAAAAAAATCAATTTTTTTTTGTTTTTTCTCTATAACTATTCTTTAAATGAAGTTAGATATAGGCACAGCGAAAAATAAAGCTGGCGTTACACCCGTTAAAATAAGCTCTTACAAAAGTCTATAGGATGGAAATTAACCGAGATGTGGTGTCTAAAACTTTGCTACTTTTCTCGATATTAGCAAATTTTTACTTATTTTTCAAATTTCGTCCCACGTGAATTTAGGTATAGACACTGTCCCCTTCAAAAGAAAGCTGATATCACGCCCGTTAAAATGGTTCCCAGCCGAAGTCTGTACCATAAATTATAGCTAAGAAATGGTTTCTCAAAATTTGAGACTTTTTACGATTCTTACCTGCATTACATTATGTAATTTTATATTTTTGCGTGAAAATTTTTCTTTATTCAATGAACAAATTATTTTAAGATGTTTAATGATAAAAATAATTATATTTTGCAAAAAAAAAACATTAATATGGAGTAGGGAAGAAAAAATAAAATTAATTATTTCATTATTTTATACTTTTTTTATTTATATATTGTTTGAATGGTACGCCATTCATTGATTTTTAAAAGTTGTTTAATCATGAATGAGTTTTTTTAAGTCTATATTTAATTTATATATTGTTATTCCTTACAGTGGCTAGCGCTGCCAATGATATGTTATTTGACTACAAAGTGAAACCTCTGTACAAGGTCATTTGCCTTCTTTCATACTTCTGTTCGGCTTACCAACGGTCGCACGTGCTGTTTCTTTAGAAAAAAGGTATAAAGGTGGATTTTCAAGCGGCGTCGAAAGCACAAGAGAACATATCTTGAGCTTTTTTAATATTGAGCGAAACGGATGTGCTGTAGAGAGTAAGAGATAAGTTTACCATAAGAGTGCGAAAATATATATTTTTTGAAACCAAGTATAGGAAAATTGATAGCTAAATTATACAAACATAATAGCTTCAAGTTTCCATTTTTTCTAAAATATCTTGACTTCATCCACATATTAAACATTCGAAAATAGCTTGTTCATTGAATAAAGAAAAATTTTCAAGCAAAAATCTAAAATTACATAATATGCGGGTAAAAAGTTTCAAAAATCCTAAAAAGTTGGAAACTTTGAGAGACCATTTTTCGGCTACAGTTCATCGTACAGACTTCCCCTGGGGACCATTTTAATGGGCGTAATGTCAGCTATCTTTTTAAGGGAGCAATACTTATATCTACAATATAGGCAATAAGTTTGAATACTTCTAAAGAAAAAACAATTTTTCGAGTTTATTTGATTATTTCACGAAATCAGCTTCATTTATTCACATAAGTTTATTGTGTTTAACATAGTTTAGACATTTTTTGATTATTATTAATGTATTTTATATTTTTAAAAACCCATCTATTTCATTAACACTTTCGGAAAGAGTTTTTGGTATTATTTGAAGAGTTGTAACATTTAAATATTTCCCACTTTTTTGTAATCGATTGGCAATCGACTATCAATTGACTGAAACAACATAACCTCATATCTAGTTACTTGAAAGTAGTTGGTATGTTGGGCAACTTAGCAAACGTTTTAGTCGTCAATCCCTGACAGTAAAAAATGACAAAATGGAAGGAACCATATGTAGAAAAATTAATTTAGATCATTATCTTGTCAAAACAAGGTCATTCATACCAGGACATCGCTGAAATATTAAAGGTTTGGGTTAAGTTCAAAAAGCAATAGCGCGCAATCGAGAAACTGATGTAAATACTGACAGAAAAAGCCTGATCGGTCACTAAAAACAACTCAGCAACTCGATTACAAGATTTATGCCATAAACAAAGCCGCTCGATTCAAATTCGCACCAAATATTCGTGGCAGTCAATCCTCGACTTCGAGACAAGGATATGATCGCATGTATAGTCGTCAAAAAATCACTTCTTCGTCCGACAAATAAACAAAAGAGATTGATAAGTGGAAATCTGTTTTGTGAAATCACGAGTAGAACTTTAAGTCAATGAAAGGTACAAACACCAGTATATTTTGCCTACTGTAAAAAACGATGATGGCTTAGTAATGCTTTGAGTTTACTTTAGTCACGCAGACGTTGATAAACTTGTGAAAATGGAAAGAGAACAATACCACAATATATTACAACGCCACGCGCTTCTATCTGGCACTGAATTGATTGGACGTAATTTCATTTCTCATCAAGGTAACTACCTTAAACACACTTCTCGCTATTGTAATGATTACTTAAAGCAACAATAAGTGGATGGTTTGAAAGATGCGCAGAACAACATGCAACCACAAACATTACAAAAACTTGTTGAAAAAATGCCAAAAATCTGCGCCGAAATCATTAAAGCAAACGGTGATAATATTCAAGAAAATCGGTTGAAGTAGCATTTTCATATCTTCGATGTTCGAAATTGATTTGATTCCTATATAATATATTAATAGTTATCAATAAATATCTAAACTATATTAGACACAATGAACGTATGTGAACAAAGTAAGATAATTTAATGAAATAAATAAATAAACTAAAAAAAGGGTTTTGTTTAGGTTATTCAAATTTTTGGCCTGTACTGTAAATTCACTTATAAAAAAGTTGTGGGACGAAATTTAAAAAAAAAACAAAACAAAAATTTCGTAATATCGAGAAAAGTAACAAAGTTTGAGACATTATATCTCGATTACGTTTCCTTGTATAAACTTCTGTAGACACTTATTTTAACGGTCGTAACGCCAGCTTTCTTTTTCATGAAGTAATGTCTATGCCTAACTTCAATTAGAAAAAAGTTATGGTTAACAAATTTAAAAAAAAAGTGTTTTTTTTTCTTTTTATGATTTTGTTTTTAAGGTGTATCTTTTTGAAAAATAAGTTCTTTGGACTTCATCATTTTAAAACGAAATTGTATTACTTACAACTTTTCTGTAGACATGTACCTACGAAAAAAGCAGAGTTTTCGAGTAAAACTCAAAAAGCTGAAAAATGGACAAATCTACCTTAATCTCAAAAATGCACTCTTTAGTTTGATGTTTGTGTCATATTTGGAGGTTAATTAAACGTATAAAAGAGTAAAAATACTTTAATGTTTCAGTTTCTTCCCTAAGTATATAGTCAATAGTCTATTTTCCTTATTATTTCAGAATACATAGAAAAATACTTCTTATTTTTGAATTTATTTTTTTCACTAAATTGTCAAAATTGTGTTAGATCCACAAATTTCAAGTTCATAAAAGCTATATTATACAAAATTATATAGGTTTTGCTTATTTTAATCAACAAAAAACTACTAAAATCTTTAAAAACAAAATCGAGGAATATATTTTTCAGCCGGAAAATTTGTGCTGTTGTTAAAGCATAAATATGACTTCTGTGAAATACAAATTTATTTTTTCCTTTTTATTTAAGATTTAAAGGAAAACTTACAATATTTTTACTTTTACATTTCTCCTTTATTTTCAAACTGAGCTTATAACAGCAGCAGCAGATCCTAAACCAACCGCTTTTTCACTAGTATGTTCCTTTCTCAATATCCTTTGACAGAGATTGTCTCACCCCCACGGGGTCTCTGCTAGACAATAACATTGTTCAATTAATGTATCTAGGTCATTTTAGGTTAGTTGAAGTTATTTTTAATCACTTCAGATTAGTTCTGGTTAATTCAACGTTAGTTTGTATTTAACTAGCTTGATTTACATGAACTAACAGCAAATTTTAGTTGACTAGGAATAATTTTACAATTGCTTTCATATTACAACAAATTAAAATATGTTGATAACTGGAATCTACAAATTTAACAGTTTTATTTCAAATGAAAGTTTATTAATAATTAAATATGTAGCTCTTTGCCACTCTGAGCTCTCGACATGTAGAGGAATTGTCGATTAAGTTTTCAAAACTTATTTTTGCTTTTTCATTGAAATCGTTGCTAAATTTGTGCAGAAAGAATTGAAATATACAGGGTGATTCAAAAATCGATCACGAAACTTAAGGGGGTGATTCTACTTGACAAAATAAGGGTAGAGCTTCATATAATTTTTTTTCAAAATGTCATTCGTTTTCGAGTTACAAGCCGTCCAAGTTCAAGTTTTTATTTTTTGTTTTTTGAATTACTCGCTTACAGGAAAACCGATTTGACTAATATTTGAAAGATAGGCTAAGTCTTCTGCGCTTCATCATTTTAGTAACAATTCACATTGATTGTTTGCCGCTAGAGGGCACTTTACCTACATTGAAAATTGTTTTTTTGTCATAATTTTTTAGTGTTGACAACTACAGTAGTTTTTGGCATAATTTCTGAAAGACTGATGCCAGGCCTTTAAAAAAGGTGCTCTTTATTTACATCGCTAAACCCAACGGTTTAGACGTAAATCACCCTTAAAAATTAAGTGGTAAATTTACTTTTCTCATTTCATTACCACCAGCTACCAGGTAAATAGCTATCAAAGTATACTAGAGCTGTCAGTTTAACATCAAATTAATTCGCTTTTTAAACTATTTAATTTATAATCTTAAAATAACTAATAATGGCTAATCACCAATATTCAAATATCGAATATTGTGATATCCATTTTTGTTATGGAAAAGCAAATGGTAATGCAGAGTTGGCAAGAAGATATTATATGGAGAGTTATCCGGAAAGAAATATCCCTCATGCTCAAACATTTTCCAGTGTGCACAGGAGGCTTGCGGAATGTGGTTCCTTTAAAAGTTATAATGGAAATAGGGGAAGACCTAGAACTGCTAGAAACGTGCAACAAGAAGAAAGAGTTCTTGAAATTATTGAAGATAATCCAGGTATTAGTACTAGAAAAATTGGGAATGAAGTGCGGCTCTGTCAGGCTAGTTCATGGAGGATACTAAGAGAAGAACAACTCTACCCGTTTCATTCAAAAAAGGTGCAGGCTCTTTATGACGATAATCGGCCGAGACGGTTGGAAATGTGCAATCAGATCCTAGCTAAGTATGAACACGATAATCGATTAATTGGCGTCATATTATTCACTGACGAAGCTGGTTTCACTCGTGATGGCATAACAAATCTACACAACATCCACACATATGCTTACGAGAATCCAAACAATGTGGTAGAAACGAAACATCAGCGTAGATTTTCACTAAATGTGTGGGCAGGGATAATAGGAGATTACCTTATTGGTCCTCATTTCTTTGATGGCCCATTAACTGGTGACGTATACTTAGATTTTATCCAAAATCGTCTCCCATTGTATCTGGAAGATGTGCCATTGGAAGTAAGGGCCAACATGTGGATCCTCCAAGACGGAGCTCCGCCCCACTTTAGTATACGTGTCCGACAGTATTTGAATGCAACGTATCCTGAGCGATGGATAGGACGAAGTGGACCATTGGCATGGGCAGCGAGGTCACCAGACCTTAATCCTATGGATTTTTTCTTTTGGGGTCATTTGAAACAATTGGTGTACGATATTCCAGTAATCAACGTCGAGGATCTTCGCTTCGAGATAATCGAAAAGTGCCAAATTATTAAAGAAACACCAGGAATTTTTCATCGAGTTAGGCGACATTTTTTGAAGAGTGTTAGGAAATGTATGGAAGAAAATGGGGGACATTTTGAGAATCTTTTTTAGTTTGTTTAGTACCGTTTCATTAATTTTTATCAATTAAATGTATATCGCAATAATCCATAATATGAATATTTACTGATTAGCCATTATTAGTTATTTTAAGATTATAAATTAAATAGTTTAAAAAGCGAATTTATTTGATGTTAAACTGACAGCTCTAGTATACTTTGATAGCTATTTACCTGGTAGCTGGTGGTAATGAAATGAGAAAAGTAAATTTACCACTTAATTTTTAAGGGTGATTTACGTCTAAACCGTTGGGTTTAGCGATGTAAATAAAGAGCACCTTTTTTAAAGGCCTGGCATCAGTCTTTCAGAAATTATGCCAAAAACTACTGTAGCTGTCAACACTAAAAAATTATGACAAAAAAACAATTTTCAATGTAGGTAAAGTGCCCTCTAGCGGCAAACAATCAATGTGAATTGTTACTAAAATGATGAAGCGCAGAAGACTTAGCCTATCTTTCAAATATTAGTCAAATCGGTTTTCCTGTAAGCGAGTAATTCAAAAAACAAAAAATAAAAACTTGAACTTGGACGGCTTGTAACTCGAAAACGAATGACATTTTGAAAAAAAATTATATGAAGCTCTACCCTTATTTTGTCAAGTAGAATCACCCCCTTAAGTTTCGTGATCGATTTTTGAATCACCCTGTATAACATAAATATATTTTAACTAGTACTGTGAACAGTTAAAACGAAAGTGTTTTTCCAAAAACTTGAAGTGAAGAGTTTGTATTTATACGTTAGCTGTATAAATGACGCAAAACTTTGAAAAATCGAGACTAGATCAGTAGAACACAACCTCCAAATTGATAGTAGATATAAAGAAATTTTTAGAAAACAACGTAGTTTTTACTTAATCAAATAAATTATCACGAAAGTAATATTTAAATACCAGCTAAATCATATCACTCTGTATAACATTATTACATGAAACACAAATAATTTAGTTTAATGATCGTATTGTACGATTGATTTTTTTACGCCATCAAATTGATATTTCAGTTTAAAGGTGATAGTCACGAGGTAAAAATATATTAAACTTGATTTAACATAATCTAGATTATTATTTAAAAATTCCTAAGTGAGCAATATTAACCATAATTTTCAGTTTCTTGAACTTTTGAATTAAAAAGTGGATTATCATATCATATTATATTGTGTGAGATTCTCAGTTCAATAACAGGTGAATCATACTTTTTAAAATTGCAACTTCGTTTAAAGTTACTACTTCGTAATTTAATGAATATTTTATTTGTGACTTGATTAGAAATGTTTAATATTTCAGCTAAATTGTAATTATTTATTTGAAGAATCAGATAATTATTTAAGATCCTGATTATACGCATACATAAATACTAAAACATTGATTTGTTTTATGGCGCAGGAATATTAATCTTTGAAAAATACATTAAATGCAAATAAAACTGTTTTTATTAGAAGTCATTTTTTCAGAAGATACCACTCCTATTTTTATCATCTCGAACTTTGTTTGGCTAATATTTGTCAACATGTGTCTAGTTGTTACGGAGATATTTGCAAAAAAAACATTAAAATATTGCGTTTTTTTTATTGTTAATAACTTTGAAAAAAACTGTTGAAATTCTTAACATACCTGTGAATAATATGTATATAAAAGTAGTTGACGAAAATGGACTCTGAAAGCACGGTAGTTTTTGCACGATTTCAATTGTTCATTTTTTATGGACTGGTAAAAGTTTTTGGCGAATCGTACAGAGACGAGCGAGAGATCACTTTGTCCATAAAAATTTCCATCACTAGTCCTTAAAAACATATCGATAGATTTTACAATATAAATTGGGCAAAGGATACAAACACATTTAAAAAAAAAACATATAATTCTGTACTAACAATCACTGCATCGTTGTTTATTAAAATTAAGAGTTGAAATTTGGTCTGTTCCCAGTAAAAATTAAAAACTAAAGAGTTCAATATTACTTCATGGAAAATAGATTTTCGTCAGTAACAAAAACGTAAGATTGTTTTTTTTTGCTGGAATGTGTTCATTTCGGCATCCTATAAAACATATCTCGATGGCAACTCTGGCACACCAAAAATGGTCATGATTTTCAGTTTTTGGAGTTTATCTCGAAAAGTAAAGGTTGTATCGAAACATGTTTCAAAGAAAAGTTGTAGACAATTAAAAAATCTATCGAGTCATATAAATTATAGGTAGCGCCACTAGTTATCGGGATATATTTTTTTTCGATAAAATTTAGTTTTTGTTTAAAGAAAAAAGACATTTATTAACAAATTACCAATTATCATTCTAAAAAATATGTTAAGCCTGGAATCTGTGAGTTTTTTATTTTCCGAGAAATTCGATGTCAAATTCACGCATATATATAATACGTCATATAAATATTTAATAATATATTAAAATTACGTGCGAAAATCATACAAATACAATATATCAATCAATTATACATTCATCTTTCTTTTTTGTTAATTTTGTTAATAAACTATTATATATATATATATATATATATATATATATATATATATATATATATATATATATATTATATATTTATATGATTTGCTTATAGAAATTTTCGTAAAAGTGTTGTTAATAAACTATTAGGTAATAATAATATAAAGGACACAAACAGTATAATATGTAATATACAATTGAATATTTGTTTGATTTTCTTTGTAATTTTTTGTAAAAATTTGGTTAATAAACTGTTAGATAATAATAAATAAAGGAAAAAAATAGTGGAATATGTAATATATAATTGAATATTTGTATGATTTTCTTTATAATTTTTTGTAAAAATGTTGTTAATGAACATATTAATAATTAATATGGCTAAACAAATTGTTACTATCATATAAATTAATAAAACAACATCATTATTATGAATATTACTTGTGATGCATAAGTTTCCTTGAAGCGCCAATGAATAACGCTCCTGAACTATGGCAACCAGCCGACAGCGGCCTGCAGCAGCTATTTTCGATTAGATTCGGCCCAATTTTCGAAGGTTCACAGATGTATTTCCTGGATCTGAAAAATTCGCTGGTAAACTACAAGTATTAAAAAGCATCTTTTGTAAATTTGAGCCCTTAATATTCGTTTGCCACGCCATTATGAATTTTTGAAAAAGTTTTTTTCATCCAAAATTATTTTTTTTTTGAGATCGGAAATGATATATCTAAATCCAATGCATGCTTTAAAAATTTTTATCTCCATCCGGTGAAAAGTTATCGCAATTTTTTTGGTGCAAAAATTGGTTTTCGCAAAATTTCTCGACACACGATTGAAAAAAAAATTTTTTTTTAATAGATCTTCAAGATATAGAATAATACAAGCAATTTCCATTAAAATTGATCATTGTATCTTAATAAGGAAAGCAGAAAATTGAAGTTGAATTTTCAACTTTGACATCGAATTTCTCGGAAAATAAGAAACTCACAGTTTCCGGGTTTGACATGCTTTTTTAGAATGATAATACCTATACTTATTTTAAATTTTAAATTGGTAATTTGTTAATAAATGTCTTTTTAAAGAAAAAAAACAAAACCGTAAATTTTGCAGAAAAAAATATATCTCGATAACTAGTGGCGCCACCTATAACTTATTTTTTATGAATCGATAAGTTTTTTAATTCTCTACAACTTTTGTTTGAAACATTTTTCGATATAACTTTTTGCTTTTTGAGATAAACTCAAAAAACCGAAAATCGTGACCAATTTTATTCCGCCATTTTTTTTACACAGGTGTTTCAGAGTTACCATCAAGATATGTTTTATAGGATGCCGAAATGAACACATTCCAGCAAAAAAAAATAATGTTACATTTTTGTTAACAAAACTTGCGTCAACTTGTTTATTTTAAATGAAACAGCCTCTCCACGATTCAATAAATTTGCTTTCCAGCAACGATTTTAATTCCCTTTTGCCAATAGCAATTGGAACAGGTAGTATTGGTTGGGATCTATACGGTTCAGTTACTGAACCCAACTTTGTCAGACGGTCTCCTTCCTCATTCCCGCGTATGCCCGAGTGACCCGAGACCCATACGAATCTGACTGTGCAGCCGTTCCTTGTCATACCATTTAGTACGTCTTTGCACTTATATACCAGTCGCGAAGTTACGACACTGGACTCCAGTACCAATGTCGCAGCCTTACTGTCTAAGCATATATTTATGATCCTATTCCTGTCTATATCCCTCTCACAGAGATGGGCACACTGCAGAATAGCATACATTTCCGCTGTGAATATTATAATACATTGTCCGAGAGGGTAGTACTCTCTGACTCCTGTGCTCCTGCCGAATACTCTAGCTCTTTGTCGAAATCCATCAGTATACCACCAGGATCCATTTTTCGGAAGATTTTATACTCCCTCCCAATCCTCTCTACTTGGCAGAAATATCTCCAGGGAGAGGTTCGGTTTTAAAAGCGGCGTGATATAATCTGTCCGCATAGGGAGTGATGGACACCTCTCCACCTTACTTTCCCAGACACCTGAGTAACCGCCCGTTTCAATCCCAAGATGTCCTACGTAACTGAGACGATAAACAGTATTCAGGGCCTCGTTCTCTATGTATAAGTGAAGAGAAAGCAGGTTCACCAGGACTTCCAGAGCCCTGGTTGGGCAGTCCTCATCGCACTCAATATTCCCACACAAGCCATTCTCTGAACTTTATCAAGTTGAAGAATATGTTTGCGCTTTGTTGTACTATACCACCATACAATAGCGGCGTACGTTATCATGGGGCGGATCACCATAGTATATATCCAAAATAGCACTTTAGGTTTCAGTCCCCATGTACCCCAAAGGCTCGTTTACAAGCCCAGAAAGCACATATGGCTTTCTTGGTTCGAGCCTCAATATGATCGTTCCAGCTCAGTCGTGAGTGTAGAATTAGAAAGACCAATAATTTTACCTTTAAGGTTGGTTCATATTATTACACAGATTATATTCTTACTTTCTTGGTACATATTGTAGGGTGTATTTCGAACCTCCATTTTTGTTCCTTCGGAAAGATCTGTGGTTTTTTCTTTCCGGCAAGGTCTATTTTTCCAGGAGAAGAAATAATTTATTTGATTTTTCCCTTTTTCTAAAACTATATAGGGTGTTCCTTGAAATTTTAAGAGCAGTGGTTACTTTCTAGAAATAATGATACCTAATTGAAAATAGGAATTTTCAAAAATAAAATTATTTTTTATACTTCTTTGACAGACGGAACAAATTCCATAGAATCACTGTTTCTCTTCTTTAACTCGAAATAACTATACAAATTAAGTACAAGCTCTTGTGCTTCCCTTTTAAAAGTTTCACCACGCATCGTCTATAAGAACAAATCCAATATCATTACTTTATTCTAATTTGGTGCAAAAATTTTTTTTAAATTACGTACGGAGTAACGGGCATTTAGACACTGCCGACATATTTGAAGGTTAGAAATGTTTATGTGTTTCAATATTGACTTTTAATAAAAACAAGACATACTTAGCAGTAATCAATTATAAAATAATAATTAGTAGCTTTTATACGAAATAATCTTCTGTTTAAAATTAACTTAAATACCAAAAGTTTCTCAAAAATAAAATAAAAATAAAACTTGAACGAGAGCTGTCAGTAAAATAATGTTTCAAATAAATAGTCAAAAAAAACGTTTGTAATCATAGATCGAAGTGACTCATTTATCTTGGTTGTCTGTTTCTATCTTGCTTTGCCCATAATGTCAAACTCTTTGTGACATATGACTTCAATTAAAAAAATTATGCTTTGTTTTCAATTCTATTTTTATTTATAGAAAAATTAAGATGAACATGTCTTAAAACTGTATTTAATATGTCGATTGATGACGCATGGGTATTTTTAGTGGATCAAGTTTAACTGATTTGTCAGAAAAATTATTTCATGGTTGCCTCGATGAACATTGTCATTACGAATAATTCAGAAATATATCTTTTGAGAATCATTTATTAATTTTCATATGTTTCGTTTTTAGATCGCTGTTGGCACTTGGTAACTGTATAAATGCATTGGCTGGTGGAGCAAGATACGTTAATTACAGAGATTCAAAACTAACCAGATTATTAAAAGACGCGTTGAGTGGTAACTGTAGAACCGTCATGATTGCTCACGTAAGTCCTTCGGCTAGTCAGAAAGATGAATCCAGAAACACTTTAATATATGCAGATAGGTAAGAAATTTATATAAAATACAGTATTTTGAATTGTAAACTATTTACACATTAATTGTAAGTCACATAGAAAAAAAACCGTGGTGATGTTCTCCCGACCAGACGCGATCAGGGAAGATATGTTTATCTTCGTGGTCAAGGCAGTAAATTAACTTGAACGTTTTCAAAATTATTTAAAGCAGCGTTTTTGCAGTTTTACCTAAACTTATTTTATTATTTTTTTGGGTTCCGATGTATTATCACCTAAAATTACACCTCTTCTCCGATTTGTTCGCCTTCCTAAGGGTGTGCGCCCCACAGACTAATAATCACTGATATAAATTCATGTGTATACATCGTCCTATTAGAAAGTGGTATTTGCAAATGTTTAGAATTAAGGTAAACTGGATGTCATCTATTAGTGTGTTCGATACGTATCCCAAATCTTAATTTATACGATTTGATGTATGTACTTTTCTGAGAACAACTGTGGATAAAGCTTTTTTCTCTCTGATTTATTCTCTACGTTACCTAACACTACGTGATGTGAAAAATTTTTAAAATACACATTAAATAACACCATTTAATGATTAAAAATACGTTTATTCTTCAATGTAATCTCTCTTGAGTTCAATACACTTTTTAGCAATTTCTCAAATCAGATATTCCATTTCTGGAGTGATTTTTCGAAAGATCTTCCAAATACCCCTCTATAATTGCAATGATTTATTCTTTCGCTTTCATCGCAGAAATCTTTTGAGGTATGGGAACAGACGAAAATCAAAAGGAGCCATATCTGGTGAATAGAGTGAATGTTTAAGTAATCTGAACTGTAATTTTCGCCATCATCAAAATGCTTTTGTGAACAGGTGCATTGTCCTGATGCAAAATGATTTTTTCTTCCGTAAACAAGGTCTTTTTTCCTGATTTTTACATCCCGCTGGCCTAGAAGGTGGCAATAATATTATTTTGTTATTGTTTTACCAGTTTGCAGTATGTATCAATTAGCTTCACAAAAAACCGATGTCAAAAACTTTTTGGAAGATTATGGCTCCTTCGGAGGTTTAGTCCACTCTGCGGTTTGTTTTCGAAATTCAGGGTCATAGTGGCAAACCCAAATCTCATCCATAGGTTTAAATTGACGCACGAAATTAGTTTTGTTCTTTACAAATTCATCTAAATATTGTTGTGAAGGTCTCACTCCAAGACGTTTTTAATCCAAAGTTAACGAATGCGGCACAAATTTTGCCAATAGTTTTCCGAACCTTAATTCATTCCTCAAATATGAAACACTCATTCGTTTAAGATACCTACAGTCTCTCTATTCAGAGCCATTTTATGGCTTTGGATAATGAATGAATAATTTTTTCACTGGTAGCAGTTTTTGGACGTCCATTACGTGCCTTATCACTGATGTATGTAAGACATTGTCTTCAGCGAGCCAAATAAATACTGTAGCTATACCAGATTTGTAGGAATTGCATTTCTCTTCAAATCTTTTTATACAGGGTGTCCAGAAAATTGTGGGAAATCTCCCCGATATGAAAAAAAAATACGTAAAAAGAATACTACAAGTTTATATAAACATTTTTCTTATAGGTCTCTTCTTCAAAAATATGGGCTCCAGAGAGCTGAACCACCAGGTATATTTCAATTTCTTTTTAACATAATGTATTACCACGTAAGCCTTTCAAATTTCTATCCAAGAAAGTATTGTGAATTACTCACAGCTGCAGGGATGGACTCGCTGTGACAGTCATGACCTAATTTTTTTTACGCCCTGTATGACAAGAACTTTGGACAACGTTTTTTACATATCTTTAACTATTAACTAAAAATTATGTACTCTTCATTCATGTCGCTAATCCTAACCGTTTTCGAAAAAATGTCATTTTATTAACACTGTTAGTCCCCCAATTTCTGTCGGGTTCAATATGAAAAAGACGAATTATTCCCTGTTTATCATAGTTTCAATAAAAAGTTAAATTAATTGCTTAGTAAGAGGATTCAACATGGGATCCGTGAAGTCTGATACACTTGCAGGCACGACGAATTGAGGATTGCGGTACTCAGCATTGTTCTTTATTTGATCACAATAAAACGAGATTCTCCGTAGAAGTTCCTCCCTACTATTGACTGGGGTGGAATACTTTAAGGTTTTGAGGTGTATTCACAGGTAAAAATCCAATGGCGTTAGGTCGAGAGATCGAGGAGGCCAGGCAATAGGTCCTCCTCTACCTATTCGACGGTTTTGATAGACGTTATGCAGGTGCTCCCGCACAGCAACGCTGAAATGAGTTGGTGGCCTATCGTGCATATAGTACATGTTTCGGCAAGTTTCAAGTGGTAAATGCTCTACTAAATCGGAAAAAGTGTTCTAGAGGAACTTCAAATAAAGTTCTCCATGCAGTCTTGCTGGCAATACGAATGGTCTTTAATTGCCAATGATTCCTGTCCAGACATTAATTGATTGGAACTGATGCTGATAATGCGAAACAATACTTGCATGAGGATATTTATCAGCCCATACATGTGAGTTGTGTAAATTTGTGATACCATTTTTGGTAAACCTTGCTTCATCCGTGCAAAGAATAGTGCTAATGAAATTTATATTATTTCGTTGCTGATCCAATAGCCAGTTTGCAAACTGCATTTTACGAGAAAAATCTTCAGGAATCAGTTCACACACTTTTTTAAAATGATATGGACACATCAGCTGTTCTTGAAGAATTTCTTATACTATTGTTTTCGACGTATTAAACTGCGCTGATAATTTTCTAGTGCTCGTTGAAGGAGTCTCATCTACAACATTTAAAATATTTTCCTCTAATTGTGGCGTACGTATTGTTCTTTCCCGATCAGCATCAGTACTTCTTTTCCCAAAATTTCCTAAAATTATGAAGAAAATTAATAATATTACCCTATTAAATGGAATCACCTACCATACTTCCTTAGACGTTGGTCACCTCGTTATAATGTTTTCTGGTCTGAAAGAGTATGATTAGTCGTAATATAACATCCTGACTTCCAAAGCTTTGCAAGATGCCAAATAAAGAATCAATGTGTCAGCGATGTGAAAGTTGACAAGTTCTAAAATGGAGAATATTTATTGTTTTCGCTCTTAGCAACGTTTGCAACAGCAATACTTTGTTTTTGGTGACGACAAAATAAAACACACATTTTTTGCGAACCTAGGTCGAACTGCAATTCACAGAATTAGAACATTTTTAACTAAAGAGGTAAACTCTAATTTTGGATTGAATATTTTTTATCATAAAGTTGAAGGTTGAACATTTGATAGAAACAAAGATGTATCTTTCATTGAAATACTCCAAATACATAATGTAAATAATATGACGTTTTTTTGAAAATGGTTAGGATTAAGGATATGAAAGAGTACTTAACTTTAGTCAGTAGTTAAAGGTATTTTCGGATCGAATATTTTTTACCATAAAGTTGAAGGTTGAACATTTGATAGGAACAAAGATGTATCTTTTATAAAAATGTGCCTGCCAGATACATGATGTAAATAGAATTACGTTTTTCGAAGACGATTAGGATTAAGGACATGAAGGAGTACTTAATTTTAGCCAGTAGTTAAAAATATGTAAAAAAACATTGTCCAAAGTTCTTATCATATAGGGCGTAAAAAAGGGGTCATGAGTGTTACAGCTGATCTGTCCCTGCAGCTGTGGGTAATACACAACACTTTTTGGATAGTAATTTGAAGGGTCTTACCTGGTATACATCATATTTAAAAAAATTTAAATATACCTGGTGCTTCCATAATTCTGTGTAAAAAACTTGATTCCATTGCAGCTCTTTAGGAGTCCATATCTCCGAAGAGGAGGCCTATATGAAAAAAGTTTATATGAACTTGGAGTATTCCTTTCACGTGTATAAATATTTTATCACTGCACAAATATCCAATTTCTCCATTTACAAAAAAAAAAACACATCGATCTCAAACACCTTTGGAGAAAAACTGTTTGACACATTGGCTTGAAATTTCACGTGTTTAAAAGAAGAATGAAATATTTCTGCAACAGCATCTGTTTTCTAATATTTACTCCATCTATGTGGCAGTCTAGAACCTTTTCATATCACGTAATACATATATATTTTCAAATATGTATTGCCAACCCAAAATATTATTATTACATCTATTTTACAATTTTTAAATAGAAAAACACACTTATTAGTAAAAATGGTACAATAATAAAAATGTAAAAAGTTACATAAGTATATAGTAACACAAGAAAATACCGTAATAAAATGATTCCATAGACATAAGATAGATAATTGTTTGCCGTTCTCACAGACCGAAAAGAAAGAAGATTGAAAGCCGCAATCTTATCTTTTTCTAATGGGTGGAGCATAAAATTCCGCGACCCCCCAGCATGGTAAAGTACTCAAATCCCCACTGCGCTTGGAGGTCATGTGGTTTTATGTTTCGCCTATTAGAAAGAGGAAAGAATATAGTTTTCAGTGTTCTTTCTCTCTTCCCCTGAAAAAACGGTGAGCAGTTGGAACGAGTAGTCTATTTATCTTATGTTTGCAGTATTTCTTGTGTTTCGCAAAAATGAAAATAATTTTCAGTTACTTTTTTCCCCATTACTGCAGAAAGTAATCACAATAAAATATTTTTAAAAATATAGTGAATTTTTTATATTTTCAGGGCCAATAACATTTCCACAAAAGTAGAAAGGAATGTTTTAGATGTGTCATATCAAGTCACTCAGTATCAAACGGTGGTAAACGAACTTAGACAGGAAATATCAAGGTAATTTTTTGTATTTAATGCTGGTGTATGGGCCAAATAGAAGAAAAATTATTTTTTTACTTTTTAAAATATTAAACCGTTCCATACATTGGAGAATATTTGGATAATATTATGTTTTATATTAGGCTGCAAAATAAAATGAAAGAAGATAGACCAAGATCGGCGGATATAAAACGGTTAAACGCTGAAGAACGTACTGCGGAGGTTCGAATGCTCAGAGAACAAATTGTGGATACATTTAAGACTCAAATGAAACTAAGACGAAAATTGATGGAAATAGACGCACATTTATTAGGTAAATTCGTTTTGACACATTTCCCATCTTATTAAAAAAAGGATTTAGTTTATTGCTAGTTTTATATTATTGTTTATCTAGTGATACTTGCTGCGACATCTAAATGTTACTTTCAGTACTTTGGTTAGCTGTCTATTTATAGTTAGAATATAAATTTGAGTTTCGAGTTAATAGATGTCGCCACTATTACTCTTTCTTGATTTTATTAGTGTCAGAATATGCAAGTTGTTTTTCATTCTCTATTCGTTTATTAATGTTTTAATCTGAATAATTAAACGATAATTAGTAAAACTGTGTGCAGCCTTTAATTTAACAAACATTTATATTATTCATTTCTGTTGGACGGATTTTTAAATTCCCTTTGCATTTAAAATTAAAGGGAAGTTTAAACTTCAGGAAAAAATATTCTTTATACTCTGGCGGACGCACACTGTTTTTTTTTACATCTTTGACGATCCCCATACAAATATCCACAAGCTTGATCTTCATTTGTTAATCTTAGTCTGTAATTTAAATGGTTATTAAAAGCTAAAAATTGCATTTGCTTTTGGTTTCAGGTTTGGGAATGGAAGCTGAAAGACAACATTTAATAATTTCCCACTGGGAATCCAAAAACAACAAATTATATAAAAATAGTATTAATGCTAGCAGAGCCAGAACACAACAAAGTATAAGGTTTGTACTCTACTGAACATTAGTAATCTCATAATAATGTTTTTAATTTTATAGGTTGAGACTGATGAATCTGACCGTTTATCTTATCGTTGTCTATCAAAAAGCGTTGGTAGTTTTAATTTGATCTTTTTTCTTGTAACGAAGATCGTAAATGTGATTTTTTTTCAGGATTATATTCGTCTTGCTATATACTCGACTTGTTACTGGAAGAATGTGTTCCTTACATACTTTAGTTTTTAGTTTCGTTTTATTATAAGCAGCCCATTCTAAGCGCTTTCTATGCTTGATATTAATCTCTTTATTGTTATTTTCCCATTGTTATGTCTCGATCTCGATAAACATATAAATTAACCTTTGTTCCTTGTTATCTCCCTCTATTTATTGTTTATATGTTTGTCTGTTGGTGTCTCATAAATCTGGGTTTTCTTCTAGTTGTATTTCTCTGAGCACCTCATTTAGGTCCGCAGAATTTATGTAGGAAGTGCAGAAGACCACGCCACCTAGGACCCGATAACATGGAAAGGGTCCCCACAGAGCTTCATACTTTTGGTGTCTTTGTATACCTGGTATGAGTGAATAAGCCCTGGAGGGAGTGCGAAGCCGTTTGGCTTGTAAATCATGTCTTTTTATTAGCATTAAAAATATAAACTGAACAAATACAATAATGGACGGCGAGATCTAGCATAGCTACTCATCTAACCGTCTGTTTTCTTAAATTAAATCTAAGATAAACTAAAAGTAAATCTAATCTAAAATATAAAATTATATGAGAAAAAATAAAAATGTAAATTCTAAAACATTTATGTTCACACTTTTGGGCTTTTACGTGCAAGTCCAGAAAATCACCTCACCCGACCACGCGTACCAATAATAAATAATTTAACAGCTCTTTTGAAGCTAGCGACATTCTTAAGGGCTACGACATCCCTAGGAAGTGAGTTATAAATTTTCACTGCATTATATCTGAAAGATCTCTGAAAAAGGGTAGTTCTATGTTTCGGGACGATGAACCTCGAACTATAACGTGTTTGCCTCCCATGAACAGCACCGCCACGAATCAATTTATTAGATAGGTAAGAAGGTGCCTCTGTCAACACGATCCTATGAACAAGGGTTGCTAAATGTATAAAGAATCTTTCCTCTAAATTAAACCATTGGGATGCCCGAAATAAAGGTGTCACATGATCGAACTTTCTCATACTGTAGCAAAACCTAAGGCAGGCATTCTGAAGTCCCTGGAGACTATTCCTCTCACGTAATGTAAGTGCTGGCCAATATACAACGTCACAGTATGACACCAAAGACAATATCAAAGAGTCACAGAGTCTCAACTTTATATCAGTTGTCAAGACATCTTTATGCATATAAACAATTTTCAGCTTATAATAACACCTTTGCAATAAATTCGAGATATGTGCCTCAAAGCGAAGTTGTGCGTCAAACATTACCCCCAGATTATTGGCAGAGTCCGACGGCGTCAACATTGTATCACCAATTTTGATTTTAAAAATATTACTCTCTACAATTTGTTGTCTGTGCGAACCAAAAAGAAGAAGTTTCGACTTTTTACCATTCAGACACAGTCCACGACCTCTGGATATCTTCAACTTAGATGGTTCGTTAAATCCCTGAACAACATATTGCTGGTCTAACTTTGCATTTTTTATAGATATTTTAATTACCAAAATTCTTTCCTGTCGAAGGCCTTTCTAAAGTTTATAAATGCGATCCACATTTAGATATTGTACTTTGTCGACTTTTTTGTTAGTATTCTGACAGTGTGGAGGTGTTCTATTCTACTTTTTGTTCTTTTCTGAAGCCTTCCTGTTCGTGTGGTTGGTATGCGTCGAGTTTTGCTTCTAGGCAGTTTGTTATTACTCTTATAAAGAGTTTATAAATCTGTGATAGGAGTCTGAGTAAAATGTTTCGGTAATATATATCTTTTATCCCCTATTAAATTTTCCTGACTATCTGTGAGCCTATTAATTTATTTTTTGTTTGTTTCCTTTTTTAAAGTTATTTAATACCTCTTTTTTCCTTAATTAATTCCTTAATTTGTTTCTCTTGAGAATTTCTTATATCCAGATTTGTCATTTTTCTTACTGTTTGATTAAGCTCGGCTTATTCTATTGTATTTCTTTTTTTAGTTTTGATTAGCTCTTTCCTCATTTGTAGTAGCTGAACTGAACTAAATTTTCGAATTTTACTAGTAGTTCATCAACCACAAGATTCAACAGGAGAAGGAAAACCCCTACCTGTAAGCCGCCTCTAGTTGTCGACATATCCACGGCTTTCCCTAACAGATTTGATTGTATTCTTGGAGTACGTTTCGTATCCACCTGCATATCCTATTTTCTATGCCATGTCTTCTGGGAAATATTATTAAGGAAATGAAGGTATGATCAAATACTCTTCCGATATCAAGGAAAGCTGACGATATTTCCTGGTTATTTATGGCTCCTTACTAGATGGTGTAGAGATGACTCACATGATTTTCCAGTTTAATAGATACGTTAATTGGGTGTAGTAGCCGCTCTTTTAAAGAAATTTTCAGTGCCTTTCAACTACCTTTTCTGCCAGCTTCAGCAGAAAAGGCAGATTAATTCGTTTAAAGGATTTTGCTTAGGAATAATCACCCAGGTTTCGACATGAAGATAATTTTAAAACTTTTCCCTGCAGAGGGTAAGTATCTTGTAGCTAAAATTATTCATAGTATTTTATAGAGTACCGTAATGTCGAGATATTTGCTCTGCCTTAAGAGTGCTCTGTCTGGTCCCAGTTCTATAGCTTACAGCATTCTGTTGTGGTTTATTACTGTGCTTTCCATTAGTTAATCTTTTTTTGATACCTTTTCAGCTGAGAATTGTAGGTTGATTTGATCATTTGATCGTACCTCTAAGGCATTTTTGACAGTCAGTTTAAAAGTCCCAGAATGACGTGGAGACGTGATGTTTCAAAGGTAGTTCCAACCTCTAAACATAACTTCTTCCAGGAATTTCTCTTGACTTATATTATTTATTTAATGTATTCAGTTAGTGTTTTAAAATATCTTGTCCCCTCTTCAGTTTTGTTTGTTCCGTTCAACATTTATTAAACGCTGATAATCTTAGAATGTTTTTAATTTTATATTAATTAATACATTCGGATTAAGACAGGCAATCTGGGATCTAACCATTTTGTTTGTTAAGGTATTTTTATTATTTATTTTATCTTCACCATTTGATTTATAAATCTTTCTTAAATATGTTTCTTATATTCTAATATTTTCAAATTACTGCGTTGTACCTTGTATATTATTTTCATTTTTAGAAGACGAAGGCTAACTACAGCAGATGGCTTTAGATCAGCAGGTAACGAAGAAGACATAGGATCTGATATTGATCTGGATGAGTCAGAGGGAGAATCAGCCGGTAACTAAAAATTTTAGAAAATCAACTTTTTGCAGAGTAAATTATAGACTATAGAAATTGTAGTGTGATTAATTTGTTTAAAGACTGATATATATATATATATATATATATATATATATATATATATATATATATATATACTGCAGTAGTGTATATAACTTAGCCGCTTAGTAGAGCGAAGGGGGAGGAGGAAGGATCGATATTAACAACTTAATAATGAGTGATTAGTAAACGTAAAAAAACATCGCAGACCAAAATTTTCAAAACGATATCAAATAAAATTGTAGTTGAAATACTTAATAAAGGTACAACATATTTATTTATTAGTAATTAAGCCTGTATGGTTCTGGTTTGTATAAATTTTATCCCCTGAACTGTCTTCACGACCAAATTTTAAAAGACTTCGCACCAATTTTAAGGAAAATGGTTCCCAATGAAATCGACTAGAAATCTAGTATGATGTAGTTTTTGACCTTTTGATCAAAAGTTTTCTAAAGCTAGTTTTTCAGATACAGAACCAATTTTGGCTCTAATTTATGAGTAAAGTCACTAACTTGAAATATAATAATTCAGTAACTAAGAATTCTGGAGAAAAAATTGTAATAGAAAAGTTGTAAATAATTAAGTGGGGCATATCGTTATGGCCTTGACGTCGATTAATCTCTGCCGATAGGTAAATTAATATCACTATTTATACTGTATTTTTCTGAATTCTTGTGAATTTTCAGAAATATATATTTATATATATATATATATATATATATATATATATATATATATATATATATATATATATATATATATATATATATATATATATCCTTATTAAAGCCGCTGGAAAGGTTGGTGGATCGACGCATTAAGGAAGGAATAATGGTGCAGTATCTCTTACAACTTTTACTGAGCTAAACAATGTAACTGTTAAAGCACTGTCAAGTAGGGGTTACCCACAGGGAGAAGTTCTACCCCTTTTGCTATGAAGCCTTGTGGTAGATAGCCTGCTGAGTGAACTGATTGATGCTGGTTTGTATACACAGGCTTACGCCGATGACCTGGCTATTTTGTGCCCTGGTCACGATATCCGTGACCTGGAGGGACCAATGGTGCGGGTCCTCTAGATCGCGGAGCGATGGTATCTGAGAAGGCCGGGCTCTTGACAAAAAAGAGGAAAATGGGGAGACTTCCTACAATTACATTGGCTGGAAGGACTCTTCAATACAAGGGGACAGTTAAATACCTGGGAGTAATTCTGGACTCACGACTGAGCTAGAATTATTATATTGAGGCTCAAATCAAGAAGGTCATAAATCCTGAGCTTGTAAACAAGCCTTTGGGTGCTGACACCTACAGTGCTATTTTGGATATACACTATGGTGATCCCGCGCCATGATAACGTACGCCGCTATTATGTGCTGGCGTAGTACAACAAAGCGCAAACACAGCCTCCAACTTAACAAAGCTCAAAGAATGGCTTGTATGCGAATATTAATTACGATGAGGACTGCTCCCACTAAAGCTCTTGAACTCCTGATGAACCTGCCCCCTCTTCACTTATATATAGAGAGCGAGGCCCTGTTTATCGTCTCAGTTGTCTAGGGCATCTTGATATTGGCACGGGCAGCTAGTGTGGTGTCTGAGAAAGCACGGTTGAGTGGTGTCCATCACTCCGCGTGCAGACAGATTACTCTCTTGACATATTTCTTCCAAGTAGAGTGGATTGGGAGGGAGAGCAAGATCTTCCGAGAAATGTATCCTGGTGGTATACAGATGGATCTCGACAAGATGAAAGAGCTGGAGTGTTCGGCAGGAGTACAGGAGTCAGAAAGTATTACCCTCTCGGACAACGTGCTACAATCGTTACAGCGGAAATTAATGCCATTCTGCAGTGTCCCCATCTCTGTGAGAGGGATATAAACGGGCATAAGGTAATAAATATAAGCTCAGACAGCAAGACTGCGATATTGGCACTGAACTCGAGTGTCGTAAAATCGCGACTGGGATCTGAGTGCAATCAGACTCGTGTAGGTCCCGAGCCACTCGGGCATACGCGGGACTGAGGAAGCAGAACGTCTGGCAAAGTTGTGTTCCGCAATTGAACCATATGAACCCCAACCAATTTTACCTGTCCCAATTGCCGTTAGTAAAAGCATTGACGAATTATACTAAGACGGCTCATTCTTATGGGAGGATTGGAAGCGCTAAGTATTAAAACTCGGTCATTGATAAATCCGAAAATTTAAATCTTTTATACTTGTTTCTAACAAAAGTATGTATATAAATATTAAATACTGATATAAATATCAGTTATTGACAATATTGTAAATTGCCTTTTATGAATGAGACGGCGTACCAGTTTGGCGCACCATTTAGGAGCGTCAAAATTATAGCACAGGATAGGAATTCTTGGTATATTTCTTCTATGGTAAAAGGGAATTAAAATCGTTGCTGGAAAGCAAATTTATTGAATCATAGAGGGGAGCTCATGGAATAAGGTGTACTAAGGAACATATAACTGGATCTAGCACACGGCGTACTAAGGAGCTTCTCTCCTTACGAAGGAAAGAGCCACGAATTGTGGTGGGATTGTTGACAGAACATTGTCACCTGAAGACTAGACGCAGATTTTCCAAGCTTTCAGTATCTTCAATAAAATATATTACTATTTAAAAAAAGAACAACTTGATTTTGAAATTATCGTAAGGATGACCGCCTGATTTATATACAAATTTGTATTTAAATGTTTTCTCCAAAACGCTTAAGTTTCCAGGATATTCAACTTCAAGTGAGTGACGTGAACCATCGCCTATTTGTATCATAGTAGCCTTAATCGTCCTGTATCCAAAAAACGTTGCTTAGTCAGTCAAAGTTTATAAACTTTTTATGCTTGAACATATTTAAAAGGTATCGTAAAACCATTGTATCAATATCGAAAAGATTAAAAACAGATAAAACAACAAACTTTTTAGTCTAAATAAACAAATTAAAATTGTTAAAAACAGCTTTTTTAAATTAAAAAAAAAACTCCCCACTAAAATGGATCTGACAACGTGGAGAAAATTTTTAATACTTTATGGTAACGCCAGAGATATATCATTTGTTTTTAACCATAAAAATGTCATAAATCAAGTAAAATGTAAGAGACGCTTGTTTGTAAATGTAAATACCGACACCAAGAGAGTTATTATTGGCCGCGACACAATTTCAATGGAAATTATGATTTCCTTTCAGCAAATCATATTCGCAATTTGTTCTTTGATAGTCTTTGACAAAAATTCGATAAGGTTAACGTGACTTATATGACTAATTTAGTGTTTTATTTCTTGTCAAAATCAGAATTAAATAGACACATAAAATCTGATATGCTTAAAAAAACAATAACCTTTCTAATTAACAATAAATAAACACCAAGTAGTAAAGAAAAAGGAAAAAATTGTTACCATAAGCATTAAATTTGAAGTTATAAGCTTAAAAATATTCAATTCAATATTTTATTTGATTAAAGTTAGTACCCAAAAACTCCCCCAACGGTACGCTGAAATGTTTTGGTCTTGCCTTTATTATCTATTATTTATATTCAAAGGTAATATCGCAAGGGTTTCTTTAGTACAACAAGCATGGGGCGAACTAGCTGATATAGAACGAGAACAAGATCGATGGGCGGAACTCAGAACTCACATTGAACAAAAATTGGAGGCTTGTAGGCAAAGAGGTGTATCACTAGAAGATGTAAGTATTAACAAATAATTGTTTTATCGTGGAATGGTATTAACTCCTATACTTCAATGTAGTCTTTAGTGGTATAATTTTTGTATTGTAATGTGATACCCCGGGACTAATTTTATTTTTCAAAGAAGTTAATAAATTAAAAATAATAAAAATATTTCAAAAGCAAAATTTATCTAAGTTTATAAAAGGAAAAGTCGGATTAAAATCTATTTTATTTAAAAATAAAATAAATAAATAAATCGAAATGAAAAATAGTACAAATATTTACTTTAAAATTTAACAATAGGAAAAAAAAACTTTATTAAATTTAAAATATTAAAATCAAATTATTTTTCTTTACCTAAGATCAAATTTTTCTAAGTCATAGGTGTGCAAATTTTGTCACAGACGCGCACTTCTTGTTTCAACTCTTTACTAAATTCGAATAAAATATAAAAATAAAAGAATTTAAAACATTCCGGTGTGGAGTCTCCGAATCCCGTGCCTTTGACGTCAATAGAAGTCGCGTGATCCGCAGGTCTTTTGCTTATGTTGCATTCGTGAGATTCTAATTACACAAATTTAGGATGGTAGGCGATCAAATTGTTTACACATTCCTTCACGAAATTCTGTAGCTAGCAATTAACTCCTGTCAGTAATTAATTAAGAAATAATATTTATTGTTGTGTTTCACCGAGATTTCTAGCCAAAAGTCCCGTTCCAACTATAAAGCAAATTTTCAAACTGCCAGATTTTAATTAAAAATATTGATTTATGTATGTTTTTCGCAAAATCAGCTAGCCAAGGCACGTACACAGAAAAAAATCCCATAGATTGCGACGTCACTAGGTGATATAAATACAGCCCGAATTTATTGCAAGGGGCAGTGTAATTTCAAGCTTAGACTAGTTAGCTCGGCAGTGTAATTTCAAGCTTAGACAAGTTAGTTCGAGAGTGTGATTTCAATCTTAGAAAGAGTTAGTTCAAAAAGTACTTAGACAGTGCCAGTGGAGTTTTTCGCAGTACGGTGAAAAAAAAATGTTTTAACTACGGTTTTAAATATAAATCTCACAGTAAAAATTCTAAGTGTGTTTTGTAGTCTAGTAAACAGTCAATATGGGGTTTAAAATGGGTTAAACCAAACTTTTTGCTCGCCCTGCGTACCCGCGACGTGTGGGTAAGAGAAATGCGGACTATAAAATATAGTAACTAGTAAGAAAGTGAGCGTTTTGTCTAATTTTAATTTTGTTAAAGATAATATAGAAGAAAATGATAGTTGCTCCCTAATTAAGTTAAATTATCGTTGATTTATTTTTGTAAACTAGTGCCGCTCGTACATAGTTTTAATAAAACTTAATCTAAAAAGGCTATCAGTATTTTAATGGTAAGAAAACAGTTATAAAGAAGTTCAAAGCAGTAGTAAGTACTCTAGGACCTCGTCTCGCTCTCCCTTATTAAGAAAAAACGCTCTAGCCCCTCTGGAAATTGGAAAAACTATATGAAAAAGAGATAAAAGAGGGTCTAGGCGTTACAGTAATATGAACGTTTTAACCGGAAACACTTAAGCATTTTCTAAATAAATTTTTGTCATTTTATTTCAAATCGTGGTGTTTCGGATTTCTACAGAAATTTGTTTATTGTTTCCAGCCATAAAATACCTATCCATGGTTTTCTTTTAGACCTTTTCAGTTATTCTGTTTCTTATCAAATTTTAAAATTTACAAAAAAAAATAAATGATTTCAGAACGGTTTATCTGAAACGGTTAATAGGTCATTTAAAAGCATTTTTTACAGTCTATCTTATGAAGTACAATATATCTAAATGCTAAAGAAATGTTAAAATTTTAAAAATCGGGTTTTATAAAAATTAGAACAAAAATTCTAATAACTACACAGCACAACAAAATCAAACTTTTTTGTTGCATGAAATATTTTTATGGTTGCTTACTAATTCGAAGTCACTGATTTCGAAACTACGCTCAGTTTTATTGTATCAGCTCGAGCTTTTTAGATACAGCTGCTTCCTTCGTTCTTACCTTCATATTGAGTTTGTTTACGTTATCTATATCTATTACACTCGCGCTTCACATAAATCTTTTAAACAATTCAGATGGCAAAACAAAATTTTTTTATTCTCTATTGTCTCAGTGTATTTATTATTATTGATCAAAAATAATTTTTAACATATTATCTCAAGGTATGCTTTTACCTTTAAAATGAGCTATCATGCGATGAAAATTTTTAATTAAAAGCCGAGTTATACTCAATTTTCAATACTTATCAAATTTGTAAACACTACTCTGACCTATATTATATGTTAAAATATATAATTTTCAATTGTTCGGAGACTCCTACGCTTCACACATCTCTGATACTTGCAAATCCTTGATACTTTATGTTGTTGCCAAAAACACTTCGTCTAAATTCATTATAAGTGTTTGGCTAAAAATACAACACTTTATATAATTAACTACGCAGCGAGAACCAAAAATGACTAATCGTCAAGTCTGATATTTCATTTTCGCACACTTCACCAACTTCTTTCGCAGTTTGCTTATTTTCTATCCAGCGAAGAGGGATGTGAATGATACCTGTTTTGTGAATTGTGAACAAAATTCGTCATTTCTTATGGCATGTGACCATTCACTTCATATTTCCCAGTTCGAAAAAATAACTAAAAATCTCTCGTGATAAATTGAGTTTAATATATATATATATATATATATATATATATATATATATATATATATATATATATATATATATATATATATATATAGTTTATAACGTTCTACGCCGTCTTCTGATTTCAAGTCTCCATTGATCTCGGTTTGTCCATAGGTTTTCATCCATTCCTCTTGTTCTTATATCTTTATCCACTCCTTCTCTCCAACTTAGTCTTGGTCTACCTCTCTTTCTTCTTCCCTGTGGTGCCCAATTTAAAGGTTTTTTTGGAAGTCTAGTATCGTCCGTTCGTTGAACATGTCCGTACCATCTAAGTTGGTTGATTTTAATATCTTCTGTTATATTGTGCTTAACGCCCATAATTTCTTGAATTCTTTCATTTCTGACCCTGTCCATTCTGGATTTTCCAGCCGCTCTTCTCCAATAATCCATTTCTGTAGCTTCCAGTGTTCTTAGAGTTCTTTCTTTCAATGGCCATACTTCACTTCCATAGGTAACAATGCTTTTAAAAATAGTATTAAAGATTTTGTGTTTGTTTTCTTTGGATATTGTTTTATCCCACAATATGCTGTTCAACTGTCTAATAACTTGTGTCGTCCCTGGTTGTTTCTATGCTTGATTTCTTCGTCAAGTTTGCTGTCGTTGGTTATATGCATTCCGAGATACTTGTATTTCTCACAGTGATTTATTTCCTGCTGTTGTTGTTCCAGAATCAAGTTATGTTGCTGTCCCCCAATACATATGTATTCCGTTTTCTTGATTTTAACTTCTAGCCCCCACTTTTGATATTCTTCTATTAGCTTACGAGCCATGTATTCTAGATCTTCGTAGTCTTGTGCCAGAACTATTTTGTCGTCTGTGAAGCACAATGTGTATAGTATGGAATCGTTTAGTGGAATGCCCATATTTTCGTACTCTCTTTTCTATGTTTTTAACGCTTGTTCCAAGTAGATTTTAAACAAGGTTGGAGACAAACAACATCCCTGCTTGAGCCCTTTGCTAACAGTGAATCCTTTTGAAATATTATGCCCTTTCTTTATTTTGCTTGTATTATTTGAGCAGAGCTCTTGAACAGCCTTGATAAGTATTATATTTATATTTGTTTTTGCTAGGGCTTCCCAGAGTTTTTGTTGTGGTACGCTGTCATAGGCTTTTTTGAGATCCACGTAGAGCAGGTGTATTTCTTGGTTCCGTGCTGATTTTTTCTCAATGAGCTGGGTTATTGTAAAGAGATGGTCAACAGTAGATTTACCTGCTCTAAATCCAGCCTGTTCTTCAGCCTCCATATCTGAGTATTCGCTCTCAATCCTCTTTTTGACTAGTTTCCCATACACTCTCGAGATTGTGCAGAGAACCGCAATTTCTCGATAGTTATCACAAAGGTCTTTACTTCCTTTTTTGTGTATAGTGGTAATATAGGATGTTTTCCACTCTTCGGGTATCTTTTCTCCGTTTATACATTTTTGGTAGAGATTTGTCAATTGTCTGTATAATTTCTCTGTGCCGTATTTAAATAGCTCAGGCGGGATATTTCCGGGACCTGGTGATTTTCGTTTTTTTTTTTAATTGAGTTTACACCAATATTTATTATCAACAATTACTTGAATAAAGAGTGACAAAGATGCTATTAACATCATATCACTTGAGGCTTAACTTGTAGGTTTTCTTAAATACCAATAATTATTCCTATTTGCAGAAATTACCATCCCTATTATCATCAGATGACGAAAGAGAAATATTAGCACTAATTTGCAGAGTTCATGAACTGGAAGCTGATAAAATGGCTTTGCAATCTGAAAGAATAGTGAGACAGCATGAGTTAAAAAGAAGAGATTTGCTTATAATACGATATGATAGACAAAGGCAGTTGTGTGAAGAAATTATAACCAGACAACGACAACTTATAGAAGGTAAAATCTTTAAAAAATAAAGAACGTGAAGTATTAAGCTTCGAAATTTCCCGGTACTTATGTTGGCTAAACAACTTTAATTATTGACTGAAAGTGTTATTTTTACACTTGTATAAAACTCATACGTTCTTAAAACCATGTGGATGGGTGACTGTAAGTCTAAAGTAAAAATATAAAAACTATAAACAATTTCTAGGTTATTTTACATTTTATACTCTTTTTTTTCAGAGGTAAAAATAAGGCTGCCACCAGACTTGCAGGAATTGTATCAAATGTATCAACAAGAAATTCACGCAGCAACTTATACAGATTTTAATCCTCCTCCTAGTGCTGGATTTACTCCTGAAAAATTACCTTCAATAAGTAAAATGTAAGTTCAAAGATAATATAGCTTCATCTTTTAAGTAGAAAATTCAAATTTTTTGTTTATAAATGGTAGGTAACTATGCTAATAATGGGCAGTGTGCAAATAATTGACAATATTTGAGTCCTAAAATATGAAAATTATTTAAACAATCAGTACAGCTGCGTCACCTGTAAGTTTATGCAGGTTTTAGTTGCCAATGCTAACGTTAACAACTTGACAGTAAAGCTCGCCGTCTAATGTACGAAATTACAGAACAATTTAGGTCTCATGATTGCCTTTGATTTGTGTGGGAATCTTGTTCCTGAATTCCACTTAAGTAAGTGATCGAATATGAAGTCTCAAGGTTGTAAACAATACTTAATTTAAAAGTAAATAATAAAAAAAAAGTGTTTTTGAAAAAGGCTGCCACCACGGGTGAAATGTTAAACAGCATTTGACGCCACAATTGAAGTAAAAAACTTATACCCACGAATTTAAAAAATTGTATTATTGAATAGTTCAAGAAGAAATATATATATATATATATATATATATATATATATATATATATATATATATATATATATATATATATATATATATATATATTGTGACAATTATCTCGGTGTGTGTTCGCACTGTAGGCTCTAAGCCTTTATGAACCTTTTAGCGCTATAGGCACCCGCACAAAAATTTACCCGGTTAAAAGAAAATAATTGGAATTGGTAGAAAACTTGTTGATTATTATTATAATTATTTTAAGAATTTTTTTTTGTCAAAAGAAATTACTAAAATTTAATCAAAAGTACTTAATGTTTTTTGTTGGGCGCCAGGTAAAAATAATTATAAGAGAATTATAATTATTTCTTACCGAATTTTGAAAATATTTGAATTTCCAAATTTTTTTTTATATTTAAGATGTTCCACAGATATATATATATATATATATATATATATATATATATATATATATATATATATATATATATATATATATATATATATTTGGTCCTACCTGTTAATTCTACCCTTTTCTCAGGTGAGTTCAGGTGTTTTAAAAGGGGACTCTAAGATAATGAATACACACAGATTAAAAACACAATATAAATATTTTATTCAAAAATTCGATGGGACAATTTTCAACAATTTTAGATGAAATTATGACAACAATATTATAAAATTTCATGCAACTATGCTGCTTAACAAATTATCATTTATTTATTTATTTTTGCCATGCTTTATCCCTTTACAACAACCTGTATCACACCCTGGCAACGATTTATTATTTTAATTTTGCAACCTACTACTAGATGGCGTTACTGCAATTTAATCTATTAAACGTATTTAATATCCCAAAATTTGGTTAATTTTTAAAAATTTTCGTATGCTGTGACGTGATATAAGTGGTTATTTATTATTACAATGACCCCTATTATAGATGATTAATGTTTTTATATATTATCAGGTTAGTTTGACAAGCTACCATTCATTAGTATAATTTTATTTTTATTTTGTTAAAACTCAGACTATTATTGATGCTAGTGTTTTTTTTTCCACAAAGATCTAATAGCATTCACTTTCTTAGACTATTAATAAATACCTTTGGTGTTGTTTTCTGTACCTTGGTTTTATTTTCTATACCTTGGTTTCGTTTTCTATACCTTGGTTTTGTTTCCAGTACTTTGGTCCAAATTCACAAATACAATCCCAGTATACTGATTTAATCTTTTTCTTCTTCAAAAATCTTTTGAATATAGCCAAAATATTTTGTAAAAGTTTCCTATCAATTAAGGAACTTATAAATATCTTTTCCAAAATTCGAACCAATGTTTTCTTCTTTAAAAATATGTCACTTTATTTTCTTGTATTTTCCAAAACACTACTTCCCGAACTTGTTGTTAATTGAGAGTTTATTATATAATTCATAGGATGAAATTCAATAATTTATTTAATTTTTTGAAATACTAAACTTGTTTACTCATGAAAACAAACATATAACCTCACTTATAATAAAAAACAAAACAAAATATTTTACTTTTGTTTTAATGACGTAGGTAAACAAGTGAAAATTTGAGGTCATGGTAAAATTTCGAGAGACCTCAAACGTGATGCTTTCAGCAACTGGATTATTTCAACTCTCACGACAATTGCTACGCTTCGGCTATTTATAAACTTCCGAAACATTTGAATCGTCTCCAACCTGATTGGTCAAAATGGTGACATCAGTTAACTTGATAAATATTGCCAACTTGAAAAATTGTGATTTATGGATGCTTTTTAATTTGATCAATTTTCACTGGAATTTTATTTGTTTTGTTGAATAAATGGACCAAAATTCTTTCTTTGAGCATTGTTGAACTTGCCAAAAATAAACTTTAGAGCTTTCTCGACACTTTGATATACATTACAACCACTTTGGCATACTATTTATATAATACAATTGAATAAAATGAACGGCTTGCACATAGAAATTTTATGACTATTTGACTCTATTTTGTTCGAAAAAACTCTAAAATGCTTATTATCGCCTCAGATATTAATATCTATATACTAAATAACATTTTCTAGACATTTTACACCTAACTTTGTTTATAAAAAACTTAAATCTATCTTATAATCTAAATAAAATTGTCTTATCACTGTGTTTTTATTTTTATATCCGCACTGATCGTACATTTCGTGCATTTTTAGGTATCACTGTGATTGTTTATATTGGAACTAGAATAAATGCGTAGCACTTGATTTTTAGTTTTTCTAACGCTTTCACTCACTTATAGACCAACTAAAGAAATATATTAATTTACAATAATATTTCCTCTTTGTTGTTCAATATGTTTTACACAGTTTTTAATTGAACTTATGTCTCTAAAGAGGAAACTAAGTCAAGTCTTTTACAAAACAAACATTTCGAGAATTTTCTGCTTGGTCCAACATTTTGTCAGCTAGTGAGTTTTTCTTACAACTATTCCTTATTATCTATTCTATTTTTTATACAAAATATCTTAAATTATACTTAATTCTATTTGATACTTTTAATCTATCTGTGGATTTTTTTTATCGTGTGATCTCAAAACATTATTGGGTTTTATCATTTATCTGTACAATATATATATATATATATATATATATATATATATATATATATATATATATATATCTATATATATATATATATATATATACATATATATATATATATATATATATATATATAAATGATTTTCAATAAATTACTAAAAAAATACGAACCACAAAAGAACAAAAACATTTTTTAAGTTACAGTGATCCAATGTTCCGTAGATCGATCACTTCAGATAACAGTAACTCCCCTCCATCTTCCTCTGAAAGTGGGGGAGAAGATTTGGTCCCCAAGGAGTCTTCTATAGACAGGGTGATGGGCCATGTAGTTACAAGACCTGGGGCCATTATGAGATTGCCTCCTCTACCACCTAGTCCTCCAATCAGATTACCAACTGGATCAAGAGAGTAAGTTGGATATTATAAGTATAATTTTTATTCGAAAATCATACTTTCTAAAATTTCTCAACAGAAAAGAGAACAGATATTAATCTGGCGTATCGGATTGGGAAATAGTATGTAGCTTAAAATATACAATCAATTTCAGAATTGGCTACAGAAGCAACTTTTTTAATAAGGTTTTGTATTTTAGCACACTAAGAAGAGCAATTAGTGAGGATAGGATAGCAGAAACAGCTGGACCATCGACAGAAGATTGAAACTTTGATCTTACAAGTAACGACTATGTTAAAAATTATTTCAAAAATTTAATTTGCTAAGCAAGAGACCTCTTTTAGCTATTTCTTTTGCATTCTTATAGTTTCCTTTCAAAATCATTTTTCTCTAAAATTTGTCTCCCCACAACTTTTATAATTTATTGTATTTATTTGTATTACAAAGTCAGCCAACGTCTTGTCTACGTAGATGTCATTTTAGTTGGTGGACTCGGTTAGTAGGAATTGTTTTTAACTCAGTAACATATAAGATAAAAAATATATTGGGTCAGCTAGAAAGTATTTTTGATTATTACTTATAGAGAGCGTTGTAACTGTTTTGAAGGACTTCTGTCAGTCAGTAAAAAAAGCTGCTCACAAAAAAAATGTGAAGTTTATAGTGTTGATCGCATCACAGAACACACGTGTCAGAATTGGTTTAAAATATTCCGTTCTGGAGATTTTTCACTCAAAGGTGACCAACGTTCTGGTAAACCTACTGAAATTGATGATGGCCAAATCAAAGCACAATTGAAGAGAATCATCATATAACTGTTCAAAAGATTGCAGATAGGTTAAATATATTACACTCAACAATTTAAATCACTCAAAATGTCTTGGACTCACTAAGAAACTCGATATTTGATTTTCACATGAATTGAAAGAGATTCATTTAACACAATGATTCAATATTTTCCATATGCACCTCACACGCAATAAAACTTTTTTCAAAGATTCATCAATCTTCTTCTTCGAGTGCCATGTGCTATGCCGCACGTCGGCGATTATTTGTCCATCTCATGGTCACATTATAACTAGAGTGCCCTCCTCAGCCTGTCTAAATATGGTTGAGGCGTCTGATATACCACACCAGTTTCTTATATCGCGAAGCCAAGAGTGTTGTTTTCGACCTGGCTCTCGTCTGCCTTCAATTTTTCCCTGTAGTATTTGCCTTGGTATGGAGTAGCGAAGTCCTCTTAAGTACATGCCCTAGATACTTTTCGTTGTTTTACAGTGTCCATTAGTTGTCTTTCTACGCTAGCTCCTTGTAAAATTTCATCATGCGTTGTGTGAGCAGTCCAGGGGATACGCAGTATTCGGCGGGGTGTCCACAATTCAAAACCTTCGATTCGATTCAGCGTCCCACCATATTGTATTATAGGCCATACATAACATTGAATCACACGTATTCGGGTGTGTAGTGGCATATTTCTGTGAAGGAGAAGATTCTTAAGTTTAAAGAAAGTTGCTTTGGCACGGTCAATTCTTCCCTTCACTTCTTCGTCACATTCCCACTTTTTATTCAGAGTAACGCCAAGATACGGGAACAATGCGAAACGTTCAATATTTTCCCCGTTGATGTTAAGAGGAGTGATGTACTGATGCCTACTAATCACCATCATTTGTGTTTTGGCAATATTAATATGCAACCCGAATTGTTCACTGCACTCGTTGAGTTTTTTTAATATTGATTGGAGATCTTCAAAATTAGTAGCTAAGACTGCAGTATCATCTGCATAGCATATATTGTTTATTGGGATGCCATTGACTTTGACACCGCGCATTTCATTTTCTAATGCTAACTGAAATATTTTCTCAACGTAAATATTAAACAGAACAAGCGACAGTACACATCCCTGCCGGACTCCCTTCAGTACATTAAAGGTCTCTGTTGACAGATCGCCATCAATACGGATCTCAACTAACTGTTGCCAATAAAGTTATTTTATTATTCTAATATCTTTATCATCAATACCGATCTCCTGTAATCTTTCCAACAGCAGCACGTGCTTTACGTTGTCAAAAGCTTTTGGATGGTCAATAAAGCAGATGAAAACATCTTGCCTTTGGTCATAGGACTTTTGCACAAGTCATTTCATTGAGAAAAGAGCTTCTCTAGTGCCAAGTCCCTTGATAAAGCCAAACTGTGTGTAGCCACTAATATCCTCACACTTTCTGTATATTCTTGAATGAACTACTCGAAGGAACGTGTTAAGAGCGTGGCTCATCAAGCTTATGAGTCTGTAGTCTTCGCAGTTCTTGGGGTTTGTTTTCTTTGGAATAGCAATGAACGTAGACTTTAACCAATCCACTGGGATTTGCCCAGAGTCATATATCACGATAAAGAGATATGTAAGTTGTTTAATATCGACTTTTGGACCACTCATGTTTTCAGTGTTATTCATCGGGGCATCTGCTCGTTGACCACTGAACAAAGTCTCCGCATAGTTCTTCCAAGTTTCCTTTAATTCGTCGGTATCCAATATCGGTCTTCTTTGTCTATTTCTTATTGACGGCAATGGTGATGAAAAATGGGTCACCTACAGTAATATTATTCGAAAAAGATCAAGGACTAAGCGTGTGAACCAACACAAACTACATCTAAAGCTGAATCGCATCCATAAATGGGGATGCTGTCAATTTGGTGGGATTGCAAAGCTGCTTCCAAGAAATCGGAAGACCAATCCGGATTTTTACTCTTAACAACTAATAAAACTGAATTAAGCAATCAAAGACAAACGGCTAAAATTGACAAATCGTGAAGGAATTGTGTTCTATCGTGATAATGCAAAACCTCACTTATTTTTAGTAACTCGTGGGAATTATTGGAGCTTTGACGGCCCTGACCTTGCACCATATGGTTATCATTTGTTTCGAAGTCTGCAAAACTTTTTGAATGGTAGAGCTTTCACAAATAATAATGAACGCAAATCGCACTTGGTTGAATTTTTTGCTGATAAGGGACAAAATTTTTATGATCACGAAATCATAAAGCTGTAAAAGGTCGTTGAACAAAAAGGAAAATATAGAGTTGATTAAAGTTTATATCACATTACGAAACCAAAATTACTTTCTTGCTGACCTGATATTTAATGTCAAGATTTGTTTCTATGTAATCATCAAAAAGAAAAACATCAAGAGGAAAAACGTTACAGTGGCAAGTTGAAGGTTAATAGTTAACAAATCAACTAAAAAAAATTACTGTAAAAAGAGCAACTTTCATGCAAACTTTGAGCATTAACAGTATCTCAGGTATTCTCTATCATATTAGAAAATAAAAATGGAGTTTTGTAGAGTTTCGTACGTAGAATCTAATGAAGCATTTAGATATTTTTTCAGCTGTCAGTTGATTTTTAGTGGATTACTCCATATATTTTTTTTCTTTTAATTATTTTTTTTTTGAAGCTGTAGTATTCGTTGGTATTTTAAGGAAATTGTTATTTTAAAAAATATATTTTTTTCTTTTGTTTATTGTAAATAATAGATTATAGAATGTAACTCTGTCGTTCGAGAGCCTGGTCCTTCAAAGCATTTCGACATATGTGATCTTTTGTACTTGACCCTATTCTAATAGAGTCCTGGGATACCAAGACTATTCGCGAATTCTGTTGAGTTTTTTTATTTCATCAGGTGTTAAAGTAACACCTTCAAGAAATTCGAGTCTTGTGCAAAAAAAGGGCCGTGCAATTACAAATAGATGTTTCACTGTTTCTGCCGCGTTATCGTAGAAACAGCCAATCTCGATCTCTGCCTTTCTCATTTTTTGAGATGGTATCTCATAGGGTTGTGTCCCATAAGAACGTCCCTTCTTAAAAACTCTAGAAACTATTTTGCATTATTTTAATACACATAGCTTGACTCTATGTGAGAATACAATGAGGACGTAAAATTTGGATAAATTCATTATTTAAAAAGCACTGATTTCTAGAAAAATTGTTCGTACACGTTGACTTTGTATCTTTGGTACGATTTTTCCAGTATATAAAATCATACAGGGTGAATCAAGAAAAGCTGTGCTATAATCAACTGATTTGTTAAATAGTTAAGAATTAAAGTTCGAAAAGTAGTTACACAATGTAGAAAATGCCTCCCATTAGTTAATTAACAGTAATCTAAGCGATTTTTAAATTCATTTTGAAAAACAACCGTTTTTCTTGAATAAACCGATTCTTTAAGTTTTCTACATCGATTGACTTAGTTTGAAAAACTTTTTCTTTAGAATAACCGCACAAAAACCTGCCTCTTCTTGATATAATAATCAAGGCTGAAGCGAGAATGGGGCTTATAGGCTGGAAAGAAACAACGTTTGGGGGACTCGCCCTGCCTTCGAACACACCAGCATCAATGGCGTGGTAACGAACTCATTGCTAGAAATGAGTGGGGATACCATGCCAAGAACCTACAACTTTGACAGACCTTACACCATTTAGCTTGACCGGAAGGCGCGGTCTGACCGAACAGTGAGTCAGCAAGGAAACCTCGTTTGGTACACCGACGGGTCGGAAACCGACCATGGTACAGTCGCCGAAACACACGGGGATACATCCAGACATATGAGTGTAGCACTAAAGCAGCATACCACAGTATTTCCAGCAGAAATTTACGCTACTGATATCTGTTTTCGGGAGAATTTGAGAATGGGTTACAGGGGCAGGACCGTTCTCATTTTCTCTGATAGTCAGGCAGCGCTGAAGGCTCTAGCGTGCTATCAAATAACATTAAAAGAGGTCTGGGACTGTCTTCAAAACCTTATTGCTCTGGCAGAACACAGCAGGGTCACCCTTGCGTGGGCAACAGGGCACAAGGGTGTCTCGGGCAATGAAAAAGCGGACCAACTTGCAACACAAGGATCTACCACTCTATTTATTGGACCAGAATCAGCATTTAGAATTACTAAGGCTGGTATTCGTGGGTGGCTATCGTGGTGGACAAATTAACTACACGAGACTCACAAGAACCACCTTGCGGGCGACAGGCACAGCAAGAGCTATTGCTGAGCAGACCATCTGGCAAACTAAGCCGTAAAATTCTGCGTCTAAGCAGACAACAAATCAGGCTGGTGACGGGACTTATAACTAGCCACTGCGACTTGAAACAAGATCTACATTCAGCAGGAAGAACCACTTTGTAGACTATGTAATGAAGAGGACGATACGGCCTCACATATCATCTTCGAGTGTGAAGCTTTGGCCTACTGGAGACACCTTCAGAGATCAATCTATTCAGAAAGCTTATATCCGGAGGATTAATTAGTGAACAGGCTGTTAAACCTGATAAAAGCAACCAACCTATTCGCCTAGAATGCATATAGCAGACAATATAATAAGGCTGAAGGCTGCAGTGTAAAGGCTTTTTAACCCTGGCCTGCTATGTCACATAATCAATCAATCAATTAACTCCACAAAAAGAAGTCGGAGGGGTTTAAGTCTGGAGACCTCGGCCAGCCACTCAATAGATCCCCTTCTTCCAGTCCACCTGTTTGTGAAAATACCATTAAGTAATGCACTAACTTCTACTGTGAAATGTGGCGGGGCACTATCTTAAGAAAACCAGATATTTTGATGGGAAACAACATGGAAGAAGCAGAAATAATATGTCCTTGTAAAAACTGTAAATATCTTTCACCTGTCAAATTTTACCAACGATTCCAGCCAACTCATTTACTTTTGGTCCATACTATCATCCAATTTGGGTTTATATCCAACCAATATTGACAATTTTGTATGCTGAAAACACCGTTGAAGCTAAATATGAATTCGTTGGAAAAAATTATGTTTTTAATAAAAATGGGATCCTAAAAACAAATTTCTTGTAACAGTTCACAAAACTGAAGACGGTTATCATAATCATCTTCATACATTTTTTTAACTCCTTACAGTTAATATGGTGATTATTTTGGACACCTATTTGGATTACCTATCTATTATCACTTTACAGTTTGTATCATGGTGGTACTTTATCTCTATCAAGTTTTTTGATGTGGATTCTATTAGGATTGTTCAGGCGATTAAATAAATTCATAAGATAGATGCAGTGAAGGGAGATTTAGCATTGACTCTATTACAACTGTAGGACACACTAATTAGTAGGTAAGTTGCAAATATTGTGGAAAACTAAAGAATAATACGAAAAATGGCTGCGTCATGGGACTAGTATTGATCCAAGACCAACCAGAAGCAGATTATTTGGCAGCGACTGGGTCCGCAATAGAATCAAACAAACCCTAATAAGTTATTCCAACTACTCTCAGTAAAAGAAAATTAAGACTATTTATTGAGTATTGAGTATGAATCCTGCCAATGAACAAATAATCGGATCTAATGCGCGCTCTATCTGGGATATCTTTTCGTGAAGAGAAAAGTTCGTATTGATATCATATGTGGGGCCAACTTAATAAAATTGGCATAGCAAAAGATCCAGGATGAAATAGTTGATCATGTTCATAGAAGGTACTTAGTAATTGATACACTGAGAATATTACATTTCGTACGTTGCGGTCATGGTGGAATGTTAAGAGCCCAATGAGGTTTAAGCTTTGAAGATAAAGGGTTAACTTTCATTCATTTAATATGAATATTGAATAGATATAAATAAAATTCGTATTTTTAGTAAAGCAAAATTATTAGATTAAACGTAACACTATCTTTAAGTAAGTATAATAGTAGTCTACCATTAAAAAAATGATACAGAGTATCTAAGATACGAGTACGCCCAAACCAAGAAATTTTTGTTTTTGGCTGTTATCTCTAAAATTAAGAAAATCTTGAAAAGTATGCTCATAACTGTATAAATAAGTAAAATAACATACGAAAATAATTGTATACATTGTGTAAATTATGTATGTAATAACACAGCCACACAAAAAAATTTTGACCTGGGATTTTGGTTATGTTTACTATATGTTTTGGGGTCGTTGAATCCGAATACGGGGTCCATTAAACTCTGTCACATCAGAGGTTTGCGATAGCCTCAAAAAATACACCAAATTAAGACCTTCATGCATTATTGAACGCTTTTAACCTAAAACCATTGCTGTTAAACCCCTAATAATCCCATGATCCGAAAACTCCTTGACCTCATAACCCAATAACTTAATTACTCTATAATCATGATACAGAAATTATTACATTCAATCTCGCATAGCGGAACAAGTTGTAGTCGCCTCAATCTGTTTAAACTGCAGCTGTTGAGCTCCATGACTCAATAACCCTATAGCCCCATGACTCTATGAACCCATGACCCCAGAACCCCATAACGAAATTAATACACTCATTCTCTCACAGCGGAAGAGCTTGGGTTGCCTCAATTTCTTTAAACTTTGACTATTGAACCCCGTGACCCAATAACCCCATACTCCGATGTTTCAGTAACCCATAACTATGTTACTGAAGTAATTACACTCAATCTCCCATAGTCCAAGAACTTGTCGTGGCTTTAATTTTTTCAAATCATGGCTGTTGAACCCCCATAACCTCATAAGCGTAATGATTTCAGTAATATAGTTATGGGGTTACAGAGTCATGGGATGATGGGGTTATGAGGTCTTTGGATCATGGGGTTATTAGAAGTTTTACAGCATTGGTTTTGAGTTAACAGCGTTCAATAATACTGATTAGTCTGAGTTTTGGGTTTTTTGAAGTTATGGCAAAACCTGACGTGATGAGGTTTAATGGACCACAGATTCGAAATCAGCGACCCCGAAAACTTATAGTAGGCATAGTCACAACCCCAGGCCAGAATTTCTTCTTGTGTGACTGTACTCAGCACTGGCCTGCGGTTTTGACTATGTTTACTATATGTTTTTAGTGTCGCTGACTTCGAATCTGCAGTCTATTAAACCACATAACATCAAGGTTTTGACATAACTTCAAAAAAACTTAAAACTCGGACCATTACGTATTATTGAACGCTATTAACCCAAAACCAATGCTGTTAAAACCCTAATAACTCCATGCCCCAAAAACCTCATAACGCGATAACCCCACGACTCCATAACTCTATGACTCTATAAACCCATAACCATGTTAATGAAATCATTAGAGTTATGAGGTAATGGGTTCAATAGCCATTGTTTGAAGAAATTAAGGCCACAACTAGTTCTTCCGCCGGGTTATTAGGGGTTTAGCAGCATTGGTTTTGGATTAAAAGCGTTCAATAATGCTTAATAGTTTTAAATATGATTACGTGGTAAAATTCTGAAGTAAAGAGGTTTAACGGACACCGACTCCGAAAATATAGTCAGAACCCCAGACCAATAAATTTTTTTGTATGAGTGTGTAATGAATATTTAGTCATCATTATCGATTGAATAGTGTTGATAGACGTCCATTTAAAGTTTCCAAATGTAATAAATAGATGAATTTTCTATTGGTTTAGCCTGTTCATATTTTCTGAAAAGATTTTAAATTCAACAACCATAGAAAATTTGTACAGAACCTATAAAGTTCATTATTAATCAACAAATAATCTTAAGTTGAACATAATTATAATACAAGTTTATTCGTTAGATTACTATTTTGCAGGTACACTTTGTAAGTGCTAAGGATGTAAATAAATAAAAGAGCAATTGAAAAACTAAGAAAACTTTTATTTGGATCATACTTTAGGTCTAGAAGTTAGTTTTAGCGCGAATTAATTAAAGCGTCAGAAATAATTTTTAATCAATGCTTGGAATCATGGATTGATAAGTATTCAATATTGCAACAAGTGAAATTACTAAATAACTTGGCTATTTTATTACTGACAACTGCCAACTGGTATAATTTTTGTACATCTCATTAATTGGCGGATAAGACGAAACCATAATAATTTTTGAATTTTTTCAAATTTTTGACATATCCATTGAAAAATAGAGTAAAGGCATTTTACAAGTAAATTTGGTGACTTTTATTTCGCCAGTACGTTCACCACATCAGATGAATAACTGAAGGTTATAACGTACAAATGGGCTGACATGACAGAACTATAAAAATAACTCTTGTATAGTTCAAATGAAGAATAGTTCAAATTTAAGTTTGCCTTATTAGTTATAGTTCAATTGGCAACCCCGATTTTTGACTCTCTAAATGTTTTTGCCTACTAATGATTAGGACTTGTACTAATCGATCAGCGGCGGTATAGAATATGTAGGCGGTAAACCGGCAGAATCATTTACGAAACAGTTCCTCTTACTAAAAATTTACAACGTTATTCACGGTACCTCGTATTATTCCACCGCTGGAGGTACGTTATATCTTGGCGCTAACCCGGCGTCGATCGGCGGTAGGTGACATATTTATACGCGGTGGTTCGCTACACGGCGGTGGTAACATCAAGGCGGTAACCCTGAACGTAATGGGTGGCGACAGTTGTTATACACCCTTAATGAAGACTTTGGTAAGCACCTATTAGTAAACAAGTTCCTGGTCACTACGAAACTAAATGAACCTGACGGCGTTGAATTCGTGTGTATATAAGTGACGGTAGAATATGAGGAAATGATTGACAGACATTGCACGTTGTTTAAGGGTCCTCGACAGTGTGATTATTTAATGGAACAAATATTAATTATTTTATACTGTTTATCGTGAAGTATATTCTGTTAAAATGAGTAATTTAATAATCACTCTGCGGATAGATTTTACCCGTGAGAACAGTATATATTTTTTATTACCACTCAAGAAAATCTACAGAAAAAATAAATCAATTATCGTACTTAAGCATAATCGTTTAAATGTTTTTTTAAAAATATATAAACTCAGAATTTATGATTTCATAAACTAAAAGTAAAATACCCTCTTTAAGATTTGTCTATAAATCTGTCGAAGAAATCCTACCCTGATTATATAAATGAAACCGAAGAGATAGAGGCCGATAGAGGTCTTACATATGGTATATGCAAATACCGTTAAAATGTTTTAAAATATTGAATGATTTTCCCATTGTTAAAAAACATAAGAATGATCAACTAAACTCACTATAATAGAATATATCGTTTCACAATTTGTACAAAGAATTTGTATAATAACTGTTTTTTCTGTTCAGTAGAAATAACGAGTTAGATGTTTACTGCCAAAACCGCTAAGAAGAATGAATATTTTTTTTTAGTTTAGGAAGACGTAGATCAGCTTGTTTTACTATTCTTTTATATTAAAAATAATATTAAGACGCTCAGAGGCCAATCTGGGAATTAAGTATTCGGCGTAAAACATCTGACGCCCTCTGGGACAAACTATTCGAACTATTAGCGAATGAAATTTACAATCATAGGGATACATGGGGTGAAATGCATACCCGCGGGGTACCGGGAAATGCGAGTTTGCCCTTTTAAGAAATACTAAACTTCAGTTACAACCTGGAATTCGTTAAGGTCGGTACCGTTATAAGAACAATCTCGTAGAAAATTGTATTTATTCTGCAAGAATGAAGGTTTTCTTTGTTTTGTTTTGTTTTTCATTTATTTTGGGAAGTTAAGGGAATATCGTGTGTTATTTTATTCTAGAATTTAGCGATTTTAATACTGTTTGTTTAAGTAATATAAATAGCTGTTTTTTGCGTGTATATCCTTTTTCCAACTTAATATTTTAGAAAGTTATTTATACGTTTTATCTTCTGAATTGGGTTTCACATTTTTACTAATAGAACGGGCATTAAGAGCAGTTATGGTAGTTAATTTGATATTGTTATTCAATTCTAATTTTAAGTTTCTCATTATAAATAATTCGTTTTTCTATTTATTTTTGTTAATAGATTAATTGTTTTGAGGAACCTGTTTTGTTTAATTTAATTAAAGAACCTTCACGTGAATTAACTCGCGGACGCACTGCTGAGAGAGCTTCAACTGACCAGCTAGTTAGCAGTCTTGCCTGAATCTTGAAGTCCTGAGTTATAGTTTCGGTAAGCCTGAATAACCTGTAGTTTTTTGAAACTAAAGCTGCAAGAGAGAAGAGGAACACCCAGACTTGCGAGCCATTGTCTTTAAAACAATTATTTATAAGTATTTAAAATAGCTACAAAATAATATGAGACAGCAGTATGATTGAAGACAGAACAGCCTTACGCTACCTAAATATATCATTTGCAGAAGTCTACGATTAAATGTTGTCACAATTAGTATGGAACAACAATTCTCGTTCTTAGCGGGTCCTTGACAATGTTGACCACTAGCGATAGGATATAAGCAAAGCAGTGAGATAATGAAACATCATATACGCACCAATCCTACATCACCTACAATGCCATACCAGGCAGGTGACCCTGGCAGTCCGTTTGGTCTGTGATCGGGGTGGAAAACGTGCAGTTCTCATTGAATTGGCTATATAAGAAGCCTTAAATAGGTTGCCGATCATGGGCCGATTATTCTCGCGGCCCCACTACGATGCCAGTGAGTGATAGCTTTGGGATTCGCGCATATAGCACTGCGGTATATAGTTCGATATTTTTAAATACGGACGCTCTGAAAAACATCTGAAAATCCTTTTTCCCGGCATAGTACGTTTAAACAATTATTGAACGGTAATATCAATGCTTCAAATATTTCCCCACAAGAAGTACATTTTTCAGATGTATAGTAAATAAAATACACACCGGCTAACATACCCATGCTTAAAAAAATAGTAACGTCGCTACAAAATAAAACAAAAAACATTACTCAATGAAAGGAAGTTTTTATTTCGTAGTATAAACAATGGAAAATTTGAATACATGTGTGGTATAAGTTCTATCAAAACAATTTATTCTTTGTCTGACCAGAAGACTCTAAGAAAAATGTACCAAGAAAATAATAAAAAAATTAAAACCTAGAAAATACATATACAAGTCGATAAGTGTAGAGTTACATTTTAAAGAGATGTACAAATACGGATTATATCAGGGGCGGGTCCAAACTCTTCAAATTCAGAAAAATAAACTTGTCTGTCTGTTGTATTGGGTTTGTGGATCTCGCTACTCCCCCCCCCCCCCACGACTGATTTTGATAATGTCATACTTTATTGTCCAGTATACGCATGAGGTGTGAGTAATTTCGATCTTTTCTTTGCTCTTATGATATCCCCCCCCCTCAAAGAGAGAGATTGGATCCGCCCCTGGATATTATAATATACTAAATGCATGATGTCGCAATTAAATCCATTACGTTAAAATGTCAAAGTAGACTGCAGTTATGGGCCTTAACTATTTCCAACAATTAAAACAAATGAACCAATATTAACTTAAACTATTAAATATAAATTATAGTCAAAGTATTGAATAAACTTTAAAATTACATATGACATTAGTAATATGCCAGAGTGGTTTTAGTTTATATAATTTTTATCAGTTGGTATCAGGTTAATATAAAAATCAGGACCGGACTTTAAGTTTCGTTTGTCATTTTGTTTAAAATTATGCCACTTAACGACATTAAATTCGTACTGTTAAGGTATAGGAAAAACGAACTTTTGTTTTTAAATTTATTTTCACATAAAAACTAACAAATTTAAAGAACTATAGTAAAATATTAATTTAATCGACTTTGGGTTGATACTACCCATAAGAATAGTTTACTGATCTAGGTAAATTTCGAATTCCCTATATTATGTTACATGATCGATGTCATTTTTACGTCATTGGTCTATCAAATCGACAAATTCTCTTAGTATTTGAGTACAATAATGTATCAAAAGTAAAGAAGCATTTTAATATTTTCCTATAAAGGAAGGTTTTTAATAAATGTAGAAGCTTAAATAATTTTATACATATATACATACTAGGCCTTTTGCGCCCAGCTACCTGACATTTATATAACGGGAAGCATGCATCATAATTTCTGAAATACAATTAGAGAGACGTCATAATTCAACTGCTTTAACTGATAAACTAAATGTTGGTGACTACATTTTTTCACGAAATCATTTACTCACCTAAAACCGGTCCTGACTCTACAAAAATTAAATTTTAGTTTTTTTATTGAAACATATTTCGTAAAAATTACAATTTAATAAGTATTTAGTTTTGGTGCCAATAATTCGTTTGCATTCATTTATTAATAGTGTCATGTTTATGTTTAGGTATAGATCCAAAAAATATATATATTTTATTGCCGTTTAGTCCTTTTAAACTACTATAGTGATTTTTGGTACAATTAGTTGCTGCTTATTGATAATGGATTTGCTTCTATAGCAAACAAATATGCGAGAACAGCAGCTTAATGTGATGTAAACTAAGAACTGACTTTTTACCTTCAGAGAATGCAGCTTAGTCCAACGTTTCTCAATCAATGAGTTTTTGCGATCCTAGTTTCCGTTCCAGTTAATAACGCCTCCTTTCAACGATTTTCTAAACTTCTTACTATGAAACACAGTAATAATTTCAATATCTCCCCACAAGTGGTAAAACTATGTTTCTTCTTTTGTTACACGGTGCCTCATTAAGAACGACGCATTCTACAGGTTGAGATTAGATGGCCTCTTTGTTTATATCACCTATCCATGAAATACAATGTTTTTTTTTACTTTTTAATATATAAGACTCCGTATGATCCATATTTTCAATTAATATGACAATGTTGGTTTTCTTTCAATCTGTATGATCGAAATAAACTACAATTAACATTTTAAAAAATATTATGATCTACAGTTAATTCATTTCAACAACTAATCGAACCCAAAAATCACTGTAATTTCCAAAAAATTGCTCCAGAACACGTATCAAATCCAAAATTAATCAGGCCTGAATTGTTCCTGTCGAATTTTGTACCTTTTACAATGCATAAACGAAACTCCAATACAACAAATTATAAATTAAGAAAGCAACGGGGAAAACTACTCTTGCTTTCCTGTCAACCCAAATAGCGACCTCCTGCGGCGTCATTTCTGCGAACGCTTGTTGGGAGGCCGTGGGGGTCGGCGGATTGGAATCTTGGTTTGGATTATCACCGTTGAATGGTGGATTGATGGTAGGAACGTTTAGAGAATTAGATGAACCCTAAAAATTAATAATAACTATTCAGTAAATTCGAATTTATTATAGTACAGAGTGTCCCATTTTCTATAAGGGGTATTGGAGTTATTACCGAAGATATAGTATTGCGGTTTTCATTTTAGTGTCCTTCTTTTTAACGAGGCGAAGATTCCGATGTTAAATTTGTCCTGGACTCTCTTAGTTTTTAATTTATAGGGTAATTTTTGAAGATCTCCTTTTTTAGACACATCTCGTATTCCGGTTATGCGTCAATTTATCAAAAAGGTAAAAACCGATTTTTTTACGTAGAGTTAAGTGGCGTAGACAGTTTTTCTCTAAAAAGTTTAGTTTTTAATATATTAACCAAACTTATGATTTCTTAAATGGAATACCCTGTATATTATTACAAATTTTGATTAAGTATAATATAGGCTTTCCAAAAATATATAATGTGGTTATTTTATATTGGAAAAAAGGTGAGAATTCGATATTTTCTATAATTTACTTTATTTGTAACAGTAGGCTATGCCCAATTAATAAGAAACAAATGCAAAATTTTGACAGTAATAATTATACCAAAGTTTATACAGTTTTCATTATTTCATTATTTTCATTATTTATTATTACAACAAAAAATTTAAATTACATTATATATTTACATAAGTTATAGTAGCTTATGATTTAGTATAGGCTATTATATAATGCACCTAAATGCAAGAGCATTTGGATGTGCAACACAGAAATACCCATATAGGTATATACATCCTAACATACACACTTACATACTAATATATTTATTCATACACATACAATGATTATTTGCTTGAATTTATTGTATAAACAAGATTTACATTTCAGATTCCATATGGTAATTTTCCCACTAGCCATCTTGTATTGTTTTGATGATTTGATAATTTTTTACAATATATGATTTACACTTACTGTTAAAAATGTTTAATCTTTTAATATTACGTATTTCTACTGGTAAAATTGGGGGCTAAATAGTCAATAAATTTTAAATTAGTAGTTTTTCTATTTCGAGGAATAATTAAGTTTTGACCTATGTTTGCCCTGGTTGAATAGTTATGACTAATGAAATGCTTCAAATTATTCGATTTATGGTAATATAAACATATTATTTGTACATATAAACAATGTAAGCTGCATGTGTTCTCATTAAATAGTAAGTGTGAAGGGTAGGTTTTATTTTTTTTGTAGATAATTTTTAAGATATATTTATATACAACAATAAGTGTCTTTAAGTTGCCTTTATAAGTACCCCCCCACACAATCAAACCATATCTCAAAAGTGAATCAACTAATGATTTGTATACAACTATTAATAGTTTTGTACTTAAGAATTCTCTCAGCAAATAAAATTTATAAATGAGCTTACGGATCTTATTTGTTAAATATTCAGTATGATCTGACCATTTTAAAAATTGATCTATAATATTTAGTCTTTGATACAGATGTAATTTCGAGCTCTGTACTCCCATTCACCACAATGGTGTCAAAATGCGGTCTAGATGCATTTGTCAAAAAGAAGGCAATATAATTTATTTTTTTTTATGTTTAAAGTTAGTTTTAGAAAATCCAACCAGCATTTCACTATCATAAAACCTTCCTTTACATTATCTCTTACTTCATCCCAAGTATCACCAGAGAACAGAATGGCCGTATCATCAGCATAAGAATAAATTTTACCATTGATATTGATGCCCAACAAAACATTAATGTAGGTCACAAAAAGTATTGGTCCCAAAATGGTCCCCTGTGGAACACTAATCCGAATTCTCCGCGGCGCACTAAGGCAGCCATAGACCTTTGTAAACTGCTCTCTGTTAAAAAGATAACTCCTAAAGACTTTCAATACCCTGTCCCGCACTCCATAGAGTTCCAGGATCTCCAGAAGTTTTTCATGGGACACGGTATCAAAAGCCTTCGCTAAGTCTATGAACACGGCAATGACCTTATCCACATTTAATTTGCTTATTATCTCAGAACTCAGACCATATATGGCGTCAGTAGTACACACTCCCTCTGAGAGTTTGAAAGTTAATTGTAATATTTTTCTATATTTTCAATTGTAAACACTTCATTATTTTTTTTTAAACAACACTGTTATTATAAAACTAAAATATTGAAATTTGATTGCGAAGAAACAAGAACAACATTATTTCATAAAACTAACGTAACAAAAACAAAAGAAACACTGAAACTAAAGGCAACCAAGAGTATTTTTAAAGATGATTTCGAAAATGACGGCCGTTTTCTCGAATGCAATATCGGTACAAGTTGGTTATTCTTTTAATTGCATTTAAAAGAATTATAGGTCTATTATGAAGAGTTTGGAAGGCCAAACCAATTGCCTCACGAAGTTCTGCTATAGATTCATGTCGTGTCTTATACACTTAATTATTCATACAACCTTACAAAAAAAAATACAAAACGGATAGATCGGGAGATCGTGGGGGCCATTTCACTGGCCTATTGGTACCTATCCATCTTTGAGGAAAGTTATTGTCCAGAAATGGTCTTAACAGCCCAGAGTTGTGACTGGGGCATCGTCTTCTTGCAGATAATTGGAATTGAAATAGGCGAAGGGAACATTTTCAAGCAATTCTGTAATAATTTCCTCAATGATTTCTAGGTATTTACGTGCTGTAGGACCCCCTTCATACATCCTGTAGGCTATGCGTCGGCAAAAAACAAAACACGAAACATCCTTGTTGTGCCCTTTCGAAAATTAATTGGGGATTTTCTGCAGACCAAAGTCTCGTGGTGTGACGACTAAAAATTTCCGCATTTGAGAAATAACATTCGTTAGACCAGATGACAAATCTGTCAAAAGATTGATTGGTATGGATTTATTCTAAATACCATTGACAAAACGTTACTCGGCGATCATCATCTCCGTTGTTGCACTGTTTTAAATTTATATGGATGGTATTTATACTTTTTCAAAACTCTTTCAGCGTCAGATTTTTCTACACTAACTTCTTTCTCTACAGGATAATGAAGTTGTTGCTGCTGCATAAAACAACACATTTGTTTCTCTTCTCTGTCTTCTTTGACGTATGCTTTGGGACGCGGCTGAATAGAAGACCCGTGTTCAACTAGATTTCTTTTTAAACGAGCAAATATGTTTGGAAAGGGTTGCCTTCTTTATGGATACCTAACATGAACTAAACGATCGCAAGATATGAAAAGTTATCCTAATGATAACGCTTTAAAACATTACCTATTGAAATATAATTCAGAAGCTTCTTGGAGACTTTCATTGCTTTGTATAAAACATAGTAACATATGATACTTTTCATAATTATCATAAACAGCCATTGTAAACGCAAAATAAATAAAAACTAAAATAAAAACACCTACGTAACAAAAATATTTCATAGTAAAATAACAATCTGAGAAAACTGTGAAGTTTTAGTTTCCATTATTGGAAATATCGAATTCTGACCTTGTTTTTCAAAATAAAGTAAAAACATTATATATTTTTGACAAGCCTAAATTATATTTAATTAATATCTAAAATAATATACAGAGTATCCTATTTCAAAAATCATAAATTTGATTAATATCTCAAAAACCAAATTTTTTAGAAAAAACTGACTGCGTCATTGAACTCTACGTAAAAAACTCTATAAAAATCAGTTTTTACCTTTTTGATAAAAACGTAAAACGGTAATACGATGTGTGCCTGAAAAACGAAGATTTTTAAAATCACCTGTAGATTAAAAGCTAAGAGAGCCATGACAAATTTGACACTGGAATCTTTCATTAAAAAGTAGGATACTGAAGTAAAAACCACAACAATCTATCTTTGATAATAACTCCAATACTCTAAAAGTGTCGAAAATGGGACCGAGTAATGAAATTAAAATTGATCGAAAGTAAATTGGGTGTTTCGTCCATGGTGCCGACGGTTGGATTCATCAGTGGGTCCGTTGGCACCTTACCCATACACTCTTGTCATGGTTCTATACTTAAGAATAATATTTGAACTCATATTCGATCGGAACATGCCGGTAAGATGTATCGACATGTCCGTTTCTACAACATGCCCCCTTAAGGCATTTGCTTTGTAGCAGTCTCGATGTATAGAAAGCAAGGAACTGATATAGTAATGAAGGAACGAACATCCTTCAGTGACTTTCAGACCCGGGCGCTGTAAGAGCGCTCTGGTCTCAGCATCCCTATGCTGAACACCAGTCCTGTCACGGTCGCCATGTCGTATTCTAGGTCGCTACTACATCATACGAACTGAAAAGTCACTAAAAATTGGATATTTCGTTCATGGTGTCGACGGTTAGATTGATCAGTAGGTCCGTTGGCACCTTACCCAGACACCTTTGTCATGCTTTCTATACTTAGAACTGATATTTTAACTCATATTCGATTGGAATATGGTATTAAGTCAGGACGTGTCGGTTCAGTAACTCGAACGAGCCGCTAACATCGTCTTTTTATCGATGGTGTCAATTTCAGGAATTAAGATACGTGCACGATCTTCATTATCTGTAGAATGTTATGTTGTCAAAGACAACCTACTTTAAAAACCACGAGCTGCCTTAAAAGTAGAACAGTCAATGTGGCCCCCGAGAGCTAAGCTCAATTGGAAAAAGGACAAATTGACTCCAAAAGAGCAACCCGTAATGTTCTTAATTACGCCGCTGTCTTTTCACCTTTATATCAGTGGTGACGTCGCGCTCTGGGTTTCCCTGCACTCGAAGAATTGTAGTTTTAGCCCTGTATGCAATATTATTTAATTTATTCTTATTTTAGGGAGTTTAGAGAAACATTAAATCAAAAATTTAATATTTTATCGTAAAATAAGCGTATATTCACAACAGTATAAATAAAATCACACTTTACGTTAAAATATTTATAAATTTAAATTTATCATGCATTATTATGATCTTAAAACTGACCTTGAACGTATCTTTGAAGATTATTTCAAGGTCAACTTCACTTCTGATTATCCAGAAAAATTCTTGTATTCTTGTATTTTTTTCTTATTTTAAACTCTTTATTTTTAACCTTGCCCTGTGCTTCTTTAAAATTTCATTTAAAATGTTATTTAAATTTCAAAAATATTAGAAAGTGTTAATCTTAATTTTATAAATTTTAAAAGTAAACATTAATTGTATATCACACATTAATAAATTGTGAAAAACATATTAGTTTTATTACTTTTTCGTCTCTTACCTGTTTTTCTAAAAAACAAAAATTTTGAAAAATTTGTCAAAGAAACTCTGTTCTTATCCGTAATCAACTTGAGTCGATTTTACCAACATAAGAAAGAAGAAGATTTAAGTAAAAATCGCTATAATGTTACATATTCGTTTGATTATATGTAGATAAGATTTGTAGCGATTAATTTTTAAACTGCTTAACAAGAAAGAACGGTTAAAATATCTTAGAGTGGCTAAATTTTATAAACTGGTACTCACATGAACGTAGGTTCCAGCATGTTTTGAATCTAAACTCGAGAAAGATTCTGATTTTCTTAAGTCTCTTCGTGCTAATCTTGGAGATAAAGCTCCTTTTATAATATACTTGCTGCTCGCTTTGGCGAGCTCAACCTTTTTTCTAGAAAATAATACAAAATCAAATGTTGTTTTTATATAAATCTCACATTTTATGGATATTTTAATAGACATTTTGTCTAAGCTTACTTTCTTCTCCAAATAACGTTTACAAAGGCAAACTCCGCTAACGAACAGAATATAAATGCAGCTCCTCCAAGAAACCATATCTCACTTGCTTTAATGTAGGAAACTTTAGGTAAATTTCTAGTTAAGTTACCATTCAGGGTAATGAATGATAACATGGTAGCAGTTCCTAAAATAACGGAGGATTCATTTAATTAATACCCAGAACATTTTAATCAATCTAAATGGAACTAAACAAATTTTAGCTAACTCAAGATTGATGAAATGCGTTTTAAAAGTCACTTTTCACTTTATTTTACTAAAAAATTAGTTAGATGAGTCGGATAGTGATCGATGTAAAGATCGTGGAAACTAACCCTTACATTTCTGGTCATATAATAAATGTAAAGAACATATTTTGAGATTAAAAATATTTAATAATTATATTATACCTAATGTCGTTCTGGCTGGTGATGCATCTGCTTGAATCCAGAAAGATACCCAGGACATGATGACTAATAAAATAGATGGCAAAAAGTATTCCAAAATGTAATATCCAACTTCTCTCTTCAATTTAAATCTAAATATTAGAGAACTGTATCCTTCATCTAAAAAAAAAGTAAACGATTCTGGATATGAAACCGGTAGTAAATTCCATTGTAATTAGAACAGCACACAGCCATCAGTGCTATTTACAATAAAATGATATACAAATGAAACTGAAAAACGAAAATCTATATATATATATATATATATATATATATATATATATATATATATATATATATATATATACAGGGTGTTTGACACATCGATAGAAAGTTTGGAAAAGATGATAGAGAATGTCATTTTGAATGATTTATGCCATATATGCCTTAGTACAAAAATGCACGGTTGTCGAGTTACAGCACATTATTTTACGTGTACTTTGATGATGATTACGCCTAGTCTCATTTCTTCCCTAAGTGTGACACCTGCTTCATTAATTCCTTCAATCAGTTGTATTACGTTCCATTATTTCAGACAAGTTCTTTCATACGTCCCCAGATATGAAAATCTATAGGCGTGAAGTCTGAAAACCTCGCAGGCCACAATACGGGACCGTTTCTTCCGATCCTACGATTAGGGAATGTTTCATTTAAAAAAATCTCTTACGTAAAATCGATAATGTGCTGGACATCCTTCATTCTGGAAAATTATTCTGTCTCTTTTGTTCAATGGTATTTCATTCACGATGTTCGGCAATTCCTTTCGTAAAAACTGTGTAGTAACTGTCTCCGTTTAAATGTTCAAAAAGGAAATATGAACCAATAAGAGTTCTTTCGATTACCGCTGCCCATACATTTATACCGAATTTCTGTTGAAAGGATATTTCTTTTTTCATATGCGAATTCTCATCAGCCCAATAATGCAGATTGTCGAAGTTGGTAATTCCCTCCCGAGAAAATTTCGGTTCATCGGACCATAAAATACTTTTTAAGAAAAGTCCATCTTCCATTTCAGCATTTAACAAATAACGGCAGAACAGAATTCTCCGTACTGGATTACCTTCTTCAAGGCCTTGAACCAGGTTGGAATGAAATGGATGTTTCCCTTCAACTTTCAAAACGTTTCACACTTTCCAAGTAGACCAATTAAGTTGATTAGCTACTTTTCTAGTACTCGTGGTTGGATCTGCATCAAATGAATCCAAAATTTGTTTTTCTACTTCGACAGCATGTATATCTGCATGCAATCTTTCTGTAAAATGAAGATTACCGGTTTCACAAATACGGCGATGTGTGTTAATAAAAACTTGTATATTGGTAACTTTTCTTCCAGGAAATCGATCTCGGTATAGTCGTTGAGCTGCAGCTGCATTGCCGTCTACTCTACCATACATGAAAATTATATCAGCGTATTCTAAATTGGAAAAAGTAGCCATCGTTTTGTCAACAAGACAATTTTAAATTTAGCAAGTGAACACTGAACTGGTATACATCACAATGGCAAGACGTGTGCGACCAGCAAACTGGTTGTTTATCTATTGGTGTTTTTATTTTGTTTATGTTTATGTTTATTTTACAAATAACAATTACCAGGTTGGTGAACAGAAACACAAAAATTCATCTTTTAGGCGTTTATAACATCCAATGCAATACATCAGATATTTTATATTTTAATTAAATAAAGAAAAAATTAATAGAGAAAATTATTAATTTCGTTAATATGAATATCTTCCCTAAATTTATTATATGTAATATTTTATTGATACGGGTTTCGATAAATCACTGTAAAGGTAATTCAATAAAGTTATTTTTAAAGTAATTTGAATGAATTTATTTCTCTCACTGTTAGAAAAAAACCTCTCAAATCTAAGAATGAAACTTGAATTTTCGTAGATGAATAAAATTTTTGGGGGCGCAGTTTTCTGTGTGTTATTTTAATTTTAGTGCTCTTTTGTTATTATAGTGTATGAACCAAAGAATAAAAAAAAATATTTCAAACTGAAAAATTATACCAGTATCATAAAAATTAAATTTTCAATCACCAATTGCCAGAAAACCGAAAAATTGTAAAATGTGCTGTAACTCGACAACCGTGCATTTTTATATTAAGACATAATTATTCAAAATGACATTCTCTATCACCTCTTTCAAACTTTCTATCGATGTACCAAACACCCTATATATATATATATATATATATATATATATATATATATATATATATATATATATATATATATATATATATATATATATATATATATATGTATATATATATATATATATATATATATATATATATATATATATATATATATATATATATATATATATATATATATATCCTTGATGAAGCTTTGATCAGGAAAAAACAATTATTAATTAAACAGTTAGAGTATTAATCTAACCTATAATTATTAAGTATCTCGCCAATTTGGTTTGAATATGAAACAAGTAAATATTTGATAAACAGAGGAAAACCCACCATTAACACTTTAATTATATTTAAATTCACATTAGGATTGGATTTTAGGAATTTGTTTAATTTTTAAAAATCACGAAACAGCCAAACATCTTATTCGACTATTTCACCATTTTGTAGTGACAAATATCAGGTATGAACCAAGAAGTTGCGTGAGTGGCCTATGTAGTTGAGGAAAATACGGTTCCATGAAACAGTGACGTAGTCAAGTACGAGATTTAGCAAAAATAGAAAATAAAATTTTGAAAATTACTTATTTGATATTTTTTATACATGATATAAGAGGATTTAATGGAGAACTTTTTCATCTGGAGATGGACTGTCCAGGAGGCTTAAATACTTTTCTTTGTCCAACTTTAAAGTACCACTGTAAATGGAACTTAGATTCTCGGTGTCCCTTTTTTTATTCATGGTGTTTCCATCTTGACTAATATGTACCATTTCAGTAAAGAGCCTTTTGTGATATGCAGGAACTGTTTCTAGAATCTTAGTGCTATCCCAGCTAATGATGTGTTCACGATGAAAAACATGTACAGTATTAATACCACTACGATGGGAAGTTAGTCTGCCTTTGAGGCTTCTGGAAGTCTGACCTATATAAACTAATTGACAGTTGGAACAGGGAACTTTATGCATTATGCAGGAGGTCTCATTCAGCTGTAGCGGTGTTTTGGTTTTAGAGGAAATTTTAGAGGGAGTAAGTAATTGTTTTCTAGCTATTTTGATATCTATATATTTAAAAATATGCAGCAATTTGTCAGTAAGATTTTTTATGGGAGGTAATGTGTGGAAAAACTTGTACTATTACATTTGAGAGAGTGTTGGCTGGACTTGAAGACTGAGTATGCAGAAGAGTCGGTTGAGAAGGTATTTCAAAGATTTTTTCAGGAATATTATATTTGGTATTAGACAGAAATTTTTTAATAATGTTGTCAGGGTAAGAATTCTTCAATAGTATACGATTAAGTTGGCGCAATGCCTCTGCTCTAAAATTCGGGTGTATAAGTTTGACAGCTCTATTTTTCATGCCTAAGATGAGATTGATTTTAGTCAGTCCAGTCAACACTCTTTCAAACGTAATAGTATAAGTTCAGTTTTTCCACACAGTGCTTCACATAGAAAATATTACTGATAAATTGATTTAAGATATCAAAATAACTAGAAAACAATTACTTATTCTCTCTAAAATTTACTCTAAAATCAAAACACCGTTACAACTAAATGAGACGTCCTACATAGTATATTAAGTTCCCTGTTCCAACTGTCAATTAGTTTATATAAGCCAGACTACCATAAGCCTCAGAGACAGACTCACTCCCATCGTAGTGATATTATTAGAGGTTTGCCCTCTTGTGCTCTGGCTGAACTTATTTTTTATTATAATCACATAAATAGCAGGGCTGGCACTGGGATTCTAGAAAGAGTTCCTGCATTCCACAAAATGCTCTTCCTTAATATGGTACATATTAATCATGATGGAAACACCATGAATAAAAAAGTGACACCAAGAATCTGCCATTTACAGTTATATTTTAAAGTTGGAAAAAGAAAATTATTTGAGCCTCCTGGACAGTCCATCTCCAGAGTTGGTCTGTATAATAATAAATAAAAAAATATGTTTTAGATGATGGTGCAAAAATACAGATAAAATAGTTTAAAAGTAAATATTTTCTTACCCCATCCTTTATAAGGATCGCTTACGGCTGTTGTTACGCGATCAACCCAAACATCAACCAAGGAAAATTCTGTTAGGTGTAGATTCTCGGAAAATACGTATGGAGTATTTTTAACCCATTCTAACTCCAAATTACTTTCATTGTATGCCCCTAAAAGAATAAGGTATAAGTTAAAACTAAAAATAAAATTAATAGATTGATATATTTTCAATAGTTTTCAAGATAATTATAGTCAGAGTGTATACATTTTGTTAGAACATTAACGTTCTAATTGTTTTTTATTTAGTTGGTAGTAATGAAAGAATGAATAAAAAGTGGTAATATTTGATCTTCAATGTTTAGGCCTTATTGTACCCTTTAGATCTCATCATGATTGCCAGTCATTCCAAGCCAATCACCTTTGCGATTTTAAGCAGCTTCGTTAAAGGAACTTGCCCGATGGCTTCAGGTGATAATATTATATCTCTGAAATGTCTCCGCCCCAATCCGTTCTGTTCTGAGCATTCTTTAAAGCTACGGTCAACAGTTTCATTCTCCTCTAGACACCATTTGCACACCAGGTCATCTATGATGCCGATCTTATGAAGAGATAGAGAGAAGAAGACCTCATAGTAAGTCGCAAACTAGATCCATTTATATGTTCCTTGACACACCTCTCTCCAGGATTTAATAAATTTGCTTTCCAGCAACAATTTTAATTTTCTCTTACCGACGGTAATTGCAACAGATAAAATTGGTTGGGGGTTGATACGGTGAACATGTGGATCCCGTGTTCTCCACACGATCTGTTTCTTCGTTCTCATGTATACCAGAGTGATCCGGAACCTACACGGATCTGATTGTGCAGCTGTTTTTTGTAAGACAATCAGTATATTATTGCACTCAGACGCCAATCGTAAAACTACGACATGAGACTCGAGTGCCAACATTGCAGTCCTACTTTTTACAGAGATGGTCACGTTACAGAATCGCATACATTTTGCTTTAAAGACTGTTGGATGTTTTCCGAAAGAATGAAACTCTCTAACTCCTGTCACTCCAATTATGGCTCTTTCGTCCTGTCAAAAGCAGTCTGTAAGGAATCCATATCTCGGAAAAATTTGCTTCTCCTCTCAATCCTGTTTGTTTGGAAAAAATATTTAAAGAGAGTGGTTAGGTTTCAAAATCGGATCTTGAAAGCAATCCTTAACACACTCATTGTTCTCATAAAAACCTTTCTTTGAACCCAGAAAATGTAAAGGAACAAAAGTTCATTACGACTTTTAATTATTTTATGTTGATTAACTTCAAGTAAATTCTACTAAATGAAGGAATTTATTTGAGTCACTCTATATATGGATTTGAACCGTTGCAATGTATATCTTATGTCTATCCACGAATAGTTATACGACAATTAAGCCTAAACTCTGTTTTATTACTTTTGGAGTAGTTAATTTGTTTTCTGGAAAATATATAAGTCCAGACAATTTATATGATATAATATCGAAACTGTCATCACCTCATGAATGTTTTAAAATAAATCTGCCAAAGAAATCCAATATTTTTTTTATATCTAGTTATTTAAGGGTCTAGGATTAAGCGTTAAAGACACTTCTAACATGTGGGCGGTCCTTGTAAATGCTTTCTTTTTCTCAACTGAACAAATTTTCTCATCATAAGAACATAAAATAATATTTAAATAAAATCGCTAAAATGCAATAGAATTATTTGTTTACATGTACAAGTCTCGCGTCTGTGGTCAATTTGTTTACCTATTCAACGAAAATAAGTGTGTAAAAGGCTAAAAAGCGTATAGGTTTTTTTCATGGAGGTACAACTCGAACTTTTATTAAAAGGCGTAGAATAGTTACAATTAATTTTTGTATAAAGAAATAAGATCAGGATGCTCAGAGGCCCATTTGGGAATTAAGTATCCGACATAGAATGGCTGACGTCCTCTACGAACGAGAGGACCAAAACTTTCGAACTTTGGGGAATGGAAATCACCCGTACAGAGTTTAGGAACGGAGATAGGTACTAGCGGGAATCGGGGGAGTTCCAGGGGATGCAAGTTTGGCTTTTAGGAAATAATAATCTTCAGTTGCGACTTCAAATTTTTTACACGCGGTACGGTTTTGAGAATAGTTCTTAGAAAATACGTGACGCGTATAATCAGTGTTTGAAAAGGTTCTTATTTTTGATTCTTCATTTATTTTGGAGAAATCTTATTTTATTTCACTTGAAAAAAAAGCGATTTTAGTACTGTTTGTTCAAGCAATCTAAATAACGGTTTTTCATGTTATATTCTTTTCTTGATTAATATTTTAGAAAACTATTTAAACGTATTATTTTGAAAATGTGTTTATTATATTTTTATTAATATAACGGGAAACAGAAGCAATTATTTTAATTATTTTGAAATTATTAATTATGATTATTTATAAGTTTCTCATTGTAAACAGTTTTGCTTCCTATTTATTTTTGTTTAAGAAACTTGTTTTATTTAATTTATTAAAAACCTTTACGCGATTAAATTAGCTGGAGCACTGTTGAAGGACTTTAAAACAAGAGGCGAGATCTGATCAGTTAGATAGCAGCTTTTCCTGAAATCCTGAGTTTTAGTGTTGATAAGTTCTAAATAACCTGTGGTTATTTACTATTGAAACTGCAAGAGCCAAGAGGAACGACCAGACTTTCAGAGTGCATTTGTCACTAATATTTATTTATTAAATTTTAGAATAACTACCAACTAATATGGGACAGCAGTAAATCTTGGGCGAAACTGTCATACGCTACCAAAATATGTCGTTTGTAGAACATTATAATCAAATATGATCCTCTTAGCTCGAGCTTAATTATGAATCCAGAATTACGTCTAGATATATCGGTGTTGTCTTATATTAAAGAGTCATTCCCGATAGTGTAAGGGGGGGCAGTCACCCCATCAGGCCCGCATCATTGGTCCTCTCAAATCCCGGCCAGAGTATAAAATGACCAAATCGATGGCGTAGGCCTGTGTATATAAACCAGCCTTGTTTAGTTTATTTAACAGGCTTCACAACAAGGGTAAAAAACTCCTCCCTGGAGACAGCTCCTGCTTGACTGTACTTTAAGAATTTTACTGTTAAGCTCAACCTATATTAGTTTTTGAGTTAACAGTGTTCTTATTCATCCAACTATTATCGGTTTAGAGCCTCGTCTTTGTGGAATATTACATATTAAATCGTGAGAAGTGTGCAACTCATACGACAGCATATTATGTAGTGGGATTGCCATAAAAATATGTTGCTATTAAACATTTACAATAAAGATTAAGAATTTAAAATATTTCAACGTTTTTAAAAATACCACATATTCTGATACATTTCATTATTCCACCATAAAAAATTCTCTTTCTACTTCATCGATTAGATATTTTTTAAATAGATGTTGATACCTAGTATATTTTAGTAAACTCTCTATTCAAGTGATTACACTTAGTTATTTCTTCACCATACTTACAACTGGTCCAAATAATTTGACACACTTGATCATCAAACGGAAATTTTCTTAGATCCATAGAACAATAGAATGTTGTTGTCATTCTATAGACATATATGACTTCTCCTACTGGAGTAATTTTAATGAAAACGTCCTTCCTAAAATAAATTTAAAAAGTACATAAACAGATAAGGGAATAAAAAAGAAAAACAAGATGACTCAGATTCTACAAGCAACCTTCTGTAGTAGTTATACAAATTTTGTCAAGAAAACTTATCACTTTCGTAATTAACAAATAAATAAATCTACGTTACAATAATTATCACAGCCGTTTTCGGGATAATTGAAATTAAATGTTTCATTACGTAAAAAACTCATCATAGTCGTTCAGGCTTAAGACTGGTCCAAGGAATTTGGAGGGCCAATAGGCCAACAGCAATAAAAATTTACATAGCAACAAGATAACAATGATAGAATGAATTGGCAAAAAGCAATAAGAATAACACACAAAGTTAATAACAAACCGAAACAGAGAAAATTTATTTATTTAATTATTTAATTAAACTCTTAGTAAATATTGAAATTTCCCTTCGAACAACGAATAATTCTAAGAAAAAAGTGAATCATTACCCTTTACATCATCTGTGCATCTATACCTAAAGTCCAGTGACTCATTTAATACCGGTCATCAAAGCGACAAAGCGGCGGAATAAACATCATATGCAACTATAAATAATTTAAAACCTCTCTATTAATAGGCAGGGACTAAAAATTTAAAATGCATTGCTGCCATATTTCACAAGCCTTAAATAGCAATAGGCTGATGACATTTAAAATAGCACGGTGATGCTGACCAACATATACTTGGTTCTTTATCGCGAAGATAATGGATGTAGCAGTATATATACAAGGAATGTGTGAATAGACTCGAAAATAAGCATCCCCACTGGGTTTGTCGCATTGTTTGAATATTTTCTTGATTTAATATTGATTCAAGAGTAGATTTTGTGAGTTTACATTTTAATTACTATCCTTTCGTTTTATATAGATATTGTGTTGTGTAAAAAAAGTTTCTTATAGTGTATATTTAGTGTATATACAGTGTACGACAAAACAAATGCACGAACTTCTACTCGCTAATATATGGCTAAATAACATAGTCAAATGCACTTAAATTTAAATTATTTTTACTTATTTATGATCGCGATGGAATCTTCTGCTAAAAAAAAAGACACAAGCAGATCTAATTTTTTTTGTATCACAAAAAGTTTTGTTTACAACATCACTTTTTCTTTATGAATTATAAAAAATTATCAAGAACAAGTACCGTTTCTCTCTTTTGAACATTGTAAGAATGTTTATACAAAACTTCCACGTGTTTATAGTCGTTCCTGGTCTTTCAAAGTTAGAGGTCACATGGTACAAGTTTTTAATAATAAAATTGGCTAATAATAAGTACTCAGTGCAAGTAAAGGAAAAAATAATTAAGTATTATAATAGTGGTGAATCAGTGACATTAATTGCAAAGAAATTTGGAATTGATAATAGCGTAATTTCGCGAATTATAAGCCGCTTTCGTTCTTCGGGCTCGTTGACCACTATCCACAAAGAAGGTCGTCCATGGAAAACCAGTAAACGGGACGACCAGATAATAATTAGATTAATAAAAAAAGATTCGTTCATATCAGCAAGGTCAATTACAAATCGATTACCACTATATATTCCTAAAAGACCCATCCAAAGACGAGCTGTTGAAGGTGGATTAAAATCATACCGAAGTGCCAAAAAACCATTTATTTCCACCAAAAATAGACTAGCTAGAATTCAATTTGCAAAAGAACACTTAAATTGGAGTACAACCCAATGGAAGACCGTACTCTTTTCTGACGAGTCGAAGTTCAACTTGAAAAATTCGGATGGATTTCGGCTAGTACGCAGACCTAAAGGGCAACATCTTAACCCTCGCTATACGCAAGGCACAGTTAAGTACGGAGGAAGAAATGTTTTGATCTGGGGATGCTATTCCGGACATGGAATCGGATCAATTCACAAAATTAATGGTATAATGGATCGTTTTGTGTATAAGTATATCGTAAATAATGTTATGTTGCCACACGCAGAGGAAGAAATGCCACTTAAGTGGAGGTATCAACATGATAAAGACCCAAAACACACTGCTAAATGTGTGAAAGAGTGGTTCGTAAACAACAAGATTGACGTTTTGAAATGGCCAGCGCAATCGCTTGATCTCAATCCCATAGAAAATCTGTAGGATATTGTAGATCGCAAAATAAATCGCCATAATTTTAAAAATGCGGATGACCTTTTCCGACAAGCGGAAATTGCATGGAATGGAATTTCCGATGAAATTTTATCTAACCTTATAGAGTCCATGCCACGCAGATGCGAGAAGGTTTTAAAAAATAAGGGTTATGCAACTAAATATTAGTTAAATTTTTATTTCAATGGAATAACCTTAAAATGTGCTATTGTTTTGTCGCATAAAGAAAGAATTGTTAATTATGAAATATGGTTTTTGTTGGTTTTCATAACAAATGTTGGAAATTTTTGTTTTGTTTTAGTAAATTTAGTTTGTTAATTTTGTAAGTAAATAAAACAATTTGAAAAGCAATGTGTTTTTGTCTTGTTATTAAGGCATATTTTAATATCCACAAGTTCGTGCATATGTTTTGTCGCACACTGTATTTGTGGTAAGCTATGGATATTAACAAACCTTCAACTAGAAATGCGCCTACAAAAAAATAGTCAATTGGCGTTAAAACGAATAATGATTAAAAATATTTACCATAGTATTTGGGAACGAAACCCAGAAGTACCCATCTGGATGCTGCAGAAATATGTGGCACTTTAAATAGCCATTAAAAAGATAACTGTCAAAAAAAAGCAAAGCAGACAAAAGGATGAAAAAAAAATAATCCTGGAAAACGACATAAAAATATGCCATTCGTCGCAAAGTCCATAGTTTTTTTCAAAAATGAAATACCAACATTAAAAAAATTAAGACAAAAGTTAATGACGATACTTCTTTACCTAATATATCATTAAGAGTTTTAAAACGAACTTTAAAAGAAATGGAATCTAGATTTCTTAAACGGATTTTAAAAAGCCTACTAATTGAGAAGAATAAAATTCTTTTATGGCGGCGAAAATATTTGGAAAAAATAGGAGAGTTTCGAGAAAAAGAAAAAAAATTGTATTCCACTGACGAAACATGACTCTATGAAAATTTTGAAACAGATTGTCGCAAGGACCACGCAATTCTAGTGGAAAAGTTCGTCGTCTTATAATAACTCATATTGGAAGGGTGTCTGATTTCTTAGATGGTGGCCTTATCGTTTTCGAATTCGAAAAAAAGGGACTGCTATGAAGACATGAACGCCAATGTTTTTGAGCGATGGTTTATTTCGATTTTAAACGTTGTGGAACCCAATTCAGTAATTGTAATGGACAATGTCTCTTATCATAGTCGACAACAAGAAAAAATTCCGACTTCTGCATCTAAAAAGGCGGAGATATGCAATAATTAATCTCAAAAAATATTGAATTTGACAAAACAATGCTTATAGTGCGGTTGCTAGATTTAGTGAAAGTAAATAAACAAAAATATATCATGATGAAATGGTTTAGGAAAAAATATTACCGTGTTGCGACTGTCATCGTACTAATCGAATTAGTATGGGCGCAAGTAAATAGTGAAGAGGCACGGAGAAACAAAACATTCAAATTAGCAAATGTCAAAATTTTATTGGACGGGAGAATTACTAACTTGACGGCCAGTGATTGGAAAAAGTGTGTCGATCATGTTAAAAATAAAGAACAAAGAATAAGGCACTTGGACATTCACGTTGAGGCAGTAGTTGAACCATTAATTATCACCCCTGACGCTGATAGGTCCACAGATTCAGATATGTCTCTTGATAGCAATTCTGCCGATGAATCAATGTGAGTTAAGTGACCTACATTACCTATGTCACATTCCTGAAGATAACACTAGACGTCCTGGTTGGTTCGAACAAATGAGAAAGAAACTGCACTAGATGCTACGGAAAATACGTAGCATTCTAGTATTCTTATCCTAAGACTTAAATTTATATCATGGCAGCTTGTTATTGGTGGTCGGCTGTATGCCTGTGTTATGTTGTGTTCTGTAGATCGACCATCTTGAAATAATTCCTCAATGTATTGCTTCCATCTACATAAATTTTGTTGGGTTTCAAATAACAAATGATCATTTTGGTCAGCTCTCGAATGATTGTATCCCTTTCCAAATGTTGTTGCTTTTTTTTCTGTACATTAAATGAATCATATTTCTTTTCATAATATTCCATTTCATTACATTTTTGGAAAAACCGTTATGATTTGGCATTTCTTGTTTTTCTTCTTATTTTGGTACTCAATCTCTTATATTCGACTTTATTGCGATTTTTATGCAGTCTTCTACGCACCGTCATATCAAGAATTTCAGGCATTATCCAGTTTTCTCTTACTTTAAACTTAATCGATTCTAATTTAACTTGAATATGATAATTAATAACCCCTTTTATATTTGCCCATCTACTTTCGATTTGATTTTTTGGGGATACCATAATTCTTTGCATTCCCTTGTCCAACTCTGTTACAAATTTTAATCTTTAAGTGCTTCCAGATTCGGTTTTGTGTTAACTTTTTTCTAAAAAATTTTTTCAATTTAATGCACATTTTGGCAATTGATAAATTGTGGCTTGATGGTGCATCTGCTTCTGGGTAAGTTATGGCTGATATTACAATATTATTAAATCGTTGTTTTACTGTTATGAAGTCGATCTGATTACGGACACTATTTCCCGCTGGGGATTTCCACCTGTATGGTCATTGTTTGGGTAATTTGAAAAAGGTATTTGTTATACTCAGATTGTTTTCAGTTTAGTATCGTTCCTTCCTGCCCACTTTCTACCCAAGCATTAAAATCTTCCATTACAACAGTGATCTCATTATTCTTGACCTGTTTAATCACTCTGTCTAAATATGTATAGAATTGTTCCAGTTCTTCTTCTTCACAAGTCGTTGTTGGCGCATAAACATGAATTAAATTAATGTTTATGGGTCTGGAATGGAGTTGTATCAATATAATTCTCTCTGATGCTGGTACCCAATCAATAACTGATTTGTCAACAGTTTTGGTAGTAATAATAGCTATTCCATGCCTATGATCGTTACTATTTTTTCAAGAGTAATGCACATGATCATCTATAATACAATCACCTTGTCTAGGCATTTCGCTAATGTCAAATATTGATATTTTTAGTTTTTTCATTTCCTTTATAGTATTATGTATTTTTCAAGATTAAAATATACTTTACATATTGCAGGTATCTATTTGTTGTCCATCATCTCTTTTAAACTTAACAATAGCTGGCCGATAGATTCTTCACACCCCTGCCCCATTTTAAGCGGCGCCCGTATTTGAGGCCGTTTTTTATTTTTGTAGCCATTATCATGATTATCCTAGAAGAAGTAGTAGTGTAGTAGTTCTTCTTTGCTTTCTACACCGCTGTGTAAACGCTGTTTTCATGGTTACTATTGCACCGTTTACTATCAGAGACTTTGCCGTTTCAGTATTTAAAATATCTTCACCAACGTTCAGTTTTGATATAGCCAGCTGCAGATAATCAGTTCTAGTTTTTATCCGCCTTGGGTATTTGATTTCCCCAGTACCACTAATATCTAGGAGGCTTCTCCCTATTCGCCCCCTAGGGAGGCGCCATGTAGAGGACTAGTAACTCCTCGGGTGTGGGGTGCCTCTAGTAGGCAGTGGAAGTAAACCACTGAATTTGTCAAATTTACTATTTTAAATTTATTAGGTAATTCAAACCGTTTAAACAAGGTAGTAAGAGAACAGAACCAATATTAATTATGTCAATGATCCCTACGAATATGATAATTTTAAATTCTAGTTGATAATGCACAACCTTTATGACATGTGGGTTTTCGTCAGTATAAATATGTTCATTATGTAAATTTGTCATATCCATTCTTGTTAAGCAACATTCATCGATAAAAATTTTTTTTATGAAAATTTACATAATATTCATTTCATTAATGAATCGGCACACGCCTAGTCTCAAAACAAGGTCGAGAGTTAAAAGTGCTTGTACTATCTGGAGATAGAATAGATGCAATAGCTGTCCTCTCAAAGTTCTATTTACTGTATCTCCGTTCCGAACCAGAGTATCTGGTGCTTAGACTTTCTTGAACTCGGTCTAAAATATTTTCCTCGATCTCGGGTGTCCCATTCGTAAAAATTCCATCCATGATTAATTGGTATCTCGAAAACGCCGTTCAACAGGAATAAAGGTTTGGTGGTTTGGTACGCGTCTATTTGGAAACCTTTCTCTGTATGCTGTCACCGACATTTGACCATTTGCTTGGCAATAACTGTAAAGTAATCATCTCGGTCATTTCTACGTTAGTGTAATGTTTAGCCATTAAAATTAAACGATAAAGGTTTGTCAGATTACATGGTTTGACAACAGTGTTTTGTAACAAATAACGATACTTATCAATGTTAGCTCGTTGCTATGTAAATTTTTACTGTTGTTGGTCTGTTGACCCTTAAACATGTTCCAAATTTCTTGTATCAGTCCTGTCTTTATAATATATGAAGGGGGGCTACGATGAATTTCAGTACGCAATGAAACAGTTATATTCGATTAAATCAGAAACGGTTGCTGTTATTACTATTTTTTTTGTTAGCATTTCCACTTTGTACCAACTTCCTCTATTTACCTACTTACCTATCCAGGCCCATAAGACTAGATTCCTTCTCATTTTTTATTACGATATGAGGCACCCATATTTGCTCTTTTAAGGTTTCCTGACCCATAATGTCACCTCTATTGGGTGACACATCGTTGAAAATAAGTCTAGCGTCTTTAAAATATGTTTGTACCAACAGATGAGTTTTAAATTGCTGAAAAAAATTTTAAAAAAATGATTACTTTATCTTTTATTTTATGTGCGAAATGCATTCAGGATCACATCCAGATACTCTCTTTATGGGCAGCGATATCACAAGACTACAATATGACAAACGAAAGCTACTTTCATGTTTTAATTCAGCAGTTAGAGACAAGTCTATTTTTCTGAATTCAGAGCTCTTGGCGAGGGGGCTATTACCCCCCCCCGGGATCCGCGCCTGCGTGCATTTACTATTTTTGGCAGAAAAAAAATGATATCTAATTTCAAAACAAAATTAAGACGGAATGGTACATATATAAAACTTAGTTATCAAGATACATTATGACACGATGCATCCGCTATCTCAAAAAAACTGCGATTCTTAGTCTTGCCGATCATGCAATTGAATTAACTATGTCAAGAAAAGGAAAGGAAGCACTTCTAAAACACAATTACCCAAATACCCAATAACCTAATAATATTTTTTTATGAGAACTGTAAAAAGTGTTATGTGTTCCAAATTTGACTTAATTATGTTTAAAAACAAATGATATAAAATTAAAGAACTAAAAATAATAATAAATTTGAACACCCTGTATCTTAAAAACTAAGCATTATCAGGCATATGTTTATTTGAACTTTTCTGCCTAAAATTAGCTTAAGAATAATTCTTTCAAATTTATGGCACTGATTTGGAACACCTTTGTATATGATATTAGCGTGTAGTTCGGTGTACATAGGACAAACAAGTCAATATATAAAAAATAGAATCAACGGACATAAGTTTGACCAAAAAAATAAAAGAGCCATAACCAACCACAAGATGGAAACTATTGATAGATTTAACTTTGAAAAAAAAAATTTTGAAAACTGAAAATCATATTAGAAAACAAGAATTCTGTAAGATTATAGAAACCAAAAAAATTAAAAACGCCATAAATTCAAAAACTGACACGAGGCCATTAAGTAAAATATATAATAATTTAGTTAAATAGGATATCTTTACATATTTTAGCACAGTCACCAGTTTGTCACATTTTAATACATTATCCTTATCTATCAATACAGAAAAGTAAAAATATAATTGAAGAAACTTAACCTTCGTTCTTACAATTTCAGTATAATTTATAATTTTCAAGTTATTATTTTAATGTGGGGTATTCCAAATTAAGGTAGGATTAACTGAATTAAACCTCGTAATACCAGATCTACAACGTTAAATTTGTTTGCAGTGTTTGAATGTATAATATTTGAAAAAGACAAGGGAATTTCCAGCCGAAACGTTACATCGACATGTGAATATACAGGGTGTCTGGTAAGTACCTCCTAATTTCTCGATAGCATACAAGGGAGGTCAAAATAACCCTAGTTTGTCATAGAAAAAAAAATCCTAAAGTGTCCCTTAACGGAGATACAGAGCTCTAAAGGGATACCCAGAGATTTACCTTATCGGCTCTAAGTTTTGAACCGACTTCTATAATTTAATGAAATTTTAATATTTTAGAGAGACCATAAAGACTCATTAAACCATTCTACAGTAGATGTTTTAGATCATTAGAGAAGCTGTGTTGTTTTTGATTTGGTTTTGAGTAAAGTTTTCCATGTATTTGAAATGTTTTGTGCATCATCTCTCTTCTTAAAGTTTTTAGTGTTTTCTATTTAGAGAGCTTCTCTGATGATACGCATTCTATAGTGTATGGGTGCGATCTGTTTCGTTTCCTGAAAATTAATAGTGTGTGCTGTCTCCTGATAACGTTGGAATAAAGCTGATGTCCTTTGCTTATTCGTTACGCTATTTTTATGTTCTTGGACCCTTGTAGAGATTCTTCTGTTTGTTTGGCCAATGTATTCTTTTTCACGGTCACTACATGGGGTGATGTACACTCCTTGGTTTTCCAATGGTGTTTTGTCTTTAAGATTGTCCAATAATTTGTTTATCGTTGTTTATGGCTTGTAAATTGTGCATATGTCATGCTTCCTTAGAACTCTTTCAGTTACGTCTGTTACACCTTTTTGGTTTGGATTTGTCGTCTTCTTCTTTTTTCTTTGCTACTGCTTTCCTGTTCTATTTTATGGGCTTTTTGATATTGTGTTCTTTGTAGTTGTTTTGTTTTAGAGCTTTTGTGATTGATCTGGGAGATCAATGGATTGGCGACCGATTGCAACTGTGATGGATGGTGGTGTGGTTCGGCGTTCAGGAATCTGTTTGTGAGTGTGAGATTTCTGTAGACCGTATTACCGATGCTTAGGTCGTCGTTTATGGTGATGGTGACTAGAAGGTCACAGAAAGGTAGCTGCTTGTTAACTTCGACCTCCAATGTGAACTGAAAGCGATGATGAATGCTGTTTAGTTCCTCTAAGAATATATCTAGGTTGGATCTTCCGTGTGACCATATGATGAAGATGTCATCCACGTAACATTTCCAGAGAGATGGTTTTGTTTTGGTTTTTCTTAGGGCTTCTGTTTCAAAATATTTCATAAAAAGATTTGCGATGACTGGTGATAGCGAAGATCCCATAGGAGCACCATCTGTCTGTCGGTAGAAATTATTTTCAAAGGAAAATTATATGTTTTTGAAACAGTGTTTTGAGAGGTTGATGAAGTGATGTGGGAACTCCTGGTTCATAGCAATCTGGTCTAGAGCTTCGTCAATTGGTATGCTTGGATACAGGGATTTGATGTCCAGGCTAGCAAGAATGTCATCTATTTGCAGTTTTAACCTTTGAGGTATGCTAACTCGGTATTCGAATTTTTCAGGTATGTCTGCAATTTCGGTAGCCGGTTGCATATTTTGGGCCAGGTATTTTTCCAGTTGTTGAGTTGGCGAATCTACTGCACTTACTACGGGTCTTATCGCTGTTCTTACTTTATGAATTTTTGGTAGTCCATATAGTTTGAGACATCTGCTTGCTTTTTCCCTAGGAACGATGCACTTTTCGATTTCATCTCCTAGTTTGGCGATTTTGATTATGGTTTTGTTTGTTTTTTCGAGGTATGTAGTTGGATATCATGTAACTTTCTTGTAGGTGAGGTCCTGAAGAATTTCTGTCATCTTGGTTTTGTATTCTTTTGTGTTCATGACTACAGTGGCGTTCCCTTTGTCTGCTGGTAGGATGATGATGTTTTTTGTTGTTTTTAAGATCATTTAGAGCTTTTATTTCTGAACATTTCATATACATGGAAAACTCTACTCAATACCAAACCAAGAATAACACACCAGAGAAACAGAACAGATAACCGAGAAGAGGCACAGACTCAGAGAAGTCAGGAAACCAACCAGGCAGAACCAAGGTATAACCTGCGCAAGCGCCAAACTATAAAAAGGCTAGCAGAGGACCAGCAGGCTCAATCCAAGTCGAGCAGCCGTCGAGGAAGCATCACTTGAAAATGCCAGAGATGTTGGCAAAACTTCATGGAGATTTTTCTATTAACGAACGAATTGTTAACCGGAAAAACATCAGTGCATATATATATATATATATATATATATATATATATATATATATATATACATATATATATATATATATATATATATATATATATATATATATATATATATATAGGAAAGTAAAAGAAAATGCCATTTTTGAAATGTTTAATGATTTTTAATTCAAAAACTATGCTTTGGCGGAAAAATTACCAGAGACAGTGTTTTCTTAGAATTGGCCGAGGAACACGAAAGTATTTTTATATTGCAAAATAAAACAATTTTTTAATTACAAATGAATTTTTTTATTTATAACAAATTATTTGACCATTTTTCGGGAATCCACCCTCGATACTGGAAATTAGGAGATCAAAATATAAATAAAAAACTTTGATTGAATGGTGCCCTTTTGAAAATCCACTGGATTCCCGGACTACATAGTAAAATGATATGAAATGATATATTTTAAGTATAAAACTTAAAATATAAAGAGAAAAAAAATAAGAATAGGAGTATCTCTTAAATAGTTGAAATGACTAGTCACAAATAAGCATTTTCAATTTACGTTTTGCAAATTTATTCTAAAATGTCAAATAAATTTGATATTTAAGAAATTTGTTGTGTACTTTTTAATTAAACACATATGATATCTAAATCTTTTGGAACTGGAATTTTTTCACGAGTTGATTGATTGACATCAAAGTCTTTATTGGTTTTTTGGTTATGATCAATTACCGCTTATATTTGGCAAATGATAAATATTGATTTTACAAATTATCTACAAATAGATATACCGGATGACTCACTAATCATTAGCTAATCCACCATTCCTTTAGTTTTGTGGATATATAGAGTGCTAATGATGTGAATGTTGCATTTGATAGTTTCATTACCAGTGTAAATTATTTCATAGATTTAAGTTTTCCGTTGGCTAAAATTAAAGAAAAAAAGATTAAAACCTTGATTTAAGTTGGATATTGAGTGAATGAATAAACGAATGAAAGGTGGCGTTGATGCCAAGGCCTCGTCGGGCCCTTTACATCCCACCGTAGCCACAGGACATTTGAGGCAAATCGCCTTTGCGAATCTAAGCAGCTTCGTTAATTAAACTTGCCTAACTACTTCCGGTAACAAAATTGTATCTCCAAAATACCTCTGCCTCAGTTCGTTGAGTGCTTGGCATTCTCTGAGGACAGGGTCAACAGTTTCATCATCTTCCAGACACCATCTGCGTGTCGGGTCATCTATTACACCAATCTCATGAAAATGGTATTTCAGGTAATAATGCCCTATCAATAGTCCTACCACAATTCGCAGCTTTTTTCTTCCTAAGGAGAGAAGTTCCCTTGTTAGCCTAGCGGTAGATTTAATTATGTCTTCCTTGGCACATTTCATTCCAAGAGCAACTTTTTAGCAACAATTTTAGTTCCATTTTACCAACAGCGATTGGGACAGGTAAAATTGGTTGGGGTTTATATAGTTCATTCGTGAACCCCGTCTTTGCCAGACGGCCTGCTTTCTCATTCCCGTGTATAGTTGAGTGACCCAAGATCCACACAAGTCTGACTGTACAGCCATTCCTTACCAGACTGTTCAGTACATCTTTAGACTCTGATACCAGTTGCGAAGTTACGAAACTAGACTTCAGGGTCATTTTGCAGCGCAAAGTGAGCATATGTTTACTATTCTATTCGTATTTATGTTCCTCTTACAAAGATAGCCATACTGCAGAATAGTATAGATTTCCCCCGTACAGATCCTCACACGTTGTCCTAAAGAGTAAATTATTCGATATATCTATGTTTTCCGCTGATAAAAATTAAAGAATAAAAGTACAAAAGTAAACCTTATCTTGGTTATTATAACCATCTAAAACACTAAAAGTGCTATTTAAGGGAAAAGCTAAAACTGGAGATGAGAATGACCAGCTTTATTACACAACCTACAAGAATATCTACAAAAAGACTATTCGTGCTGCAAAAGGACCGTTCTATAACAACACAAATATGAATATTGAAAATAAAAATAAAACCGTTTGGAGCATTAAAACTTGAATACACACAATGCCCGGAAAAAATATTAAAAACTGTCAGAAATTCATTCTAATCAGAATATCATTATTGGAGATAGTAATATTACTTATTATATGAATGAGTACTTTGCTGACTTGTCCACCCAGCTTCTGGATTCAATTTTTGCTGTTCCGGATGATTCTTGTGAGATGCAACATTCAAATGTATTAACTATGTTCCTGAGTAGTGTTTCTGAAGAAGAGGGATTAAGAATAATTCTTTACCTGAAAAATATAAATTCTTCTGGAGTTGGTCTCATTTCTTCTAAAATGATAAGAGAGGGGAAGAGTTATTTTCTTGAACTTGTACATTCTCGAAGGCGCTGAAGACTACCAAAGTTGTACCACTGCATAAGAAGGGTGATTGAAAACTTTATACTTGTGTCCATTTTGTTGATCATAGTGAAGATATTAGAAAGAGTAGTATACGATAAAATAGCATCCTTTTTGAAAAAATTTAACATTATTATTGGCAACATGGTTTTTAAAAGGAAAAATCTACAGAGACAGCAGTTAAGCAATTTATTAAATATATTAAAGAACAATTGGATATTAGGGAAAAATGCATTGATGTGTTTATAGATTTAAGTAAAGCTTTTAATTTGATGGATCATAGCGTATTGGTCTTGGGTCCTTTGCTATTTTTGCTTCTCGTAAATGATCTGTCTAATGTTGTCGCTGATGGTAACCTAATTATACTCGCAGATGAAAACAACTATTTTTTGATAGACAGAGATTTCGCTTCATTACATTATAGAATACAGGTTATAGTTAACACGTTTCCAAAATAGTTTAAATCTAATAAAATTTAAATGTTGCATGTACTTCGCCGGCACCTATTTCGTTTGCCATTTGTAGGTGAAGGCAAATTTGCAGCTTAAAGATTCTGATATCATTATCTTTGGGCTAGTAATTCTATTCAATTACCTTTATTATTGTTGGTTCATTAATTTATTTATAATTTTTTTTTAATTTAGATTTAAATTTAAGGAATATATTTCAAGTAAAGGGATAAATTTCCTGGAAGACCTTGTAGATTAGGATTTTGCTAACGCAAGCCACCGAAATGTATGCAACCCAAGAAAACATTAAAATGAATTAGTGGCGTAAAACCACCTGACAATGCAAATTCGAAATTGACACATCCTGAACTTAAAAATAATGTAAACAAAATCTACGGAATTAGTCAAAATAATATCAAGGACTCTGCCGTAAGAAAAGATAAAAGGAGTAATTTTACTCGAATAGTGGTAGGCAGGACAACCGAGATCTATTTGAAAAAAAGGTAAAAATAAATTCAGCATCAATAAAAACAACAACGCACAGTGTAGTAAAACATTAATAATAATGATCAAACTTATAATCAAATCTATTTTAAAATCATACCATCATATTGTAAAGATGTAGACAAAATTCAGAAAGATAATTAGTTTGATCATTATTATTGATATTTTGCTACATTGTGCGTTGTTGTTTTTTACCGTTGCTGAATTTCCTGTTGCCTTACTTTCAGATAGATCTCGATTTTCCTACCTATTACTATTCGAGTGAAATTCTTCCTTTTATCCTTTCTTACGGCCGTTTTATTGATACTATTTTGAATAATTCCGTAGATTTTTTATGTCGAATTAGCGTTGCCAGGTGGTTTTACATCACTAATTCATTTTAATGTTTTTGGTTTGCATAAATATCTGTGTCTTGCCTTAGCGAAATCCTAATCTAAGGGGTTTTTAAAGAAATTTATCCTTTTACTTGAAATATATTTCTTTAATTTAGAAACAGTCGAGCTGGACAAGAAATTAGAAAGAAAATAGAGCTATGAGAGTTTTTATTATAGTAAAACCAAAATTGCAACGAATGGTATGTTTTATTTAAATAATTTATGAGAAAGACTTAAGAAAATGGATATTGTGTTGTCCATAAAGTAAGTACTGACAACAAAAAGGCAGAATTAATCGAATTATCCATAGTGAACTTAAGCATACTGGGCACATTTCTACTGCCGGATCAAGTACGAAATATTGTTTTGTGGGTGTCCAGTGCTGATCATTTGATTGTTTCGCTTGCAAAAAAGACTTGTAAGACCTATTTATTTATGGAGCAAGAAACTGTGCATCTTGTAGATCCATATTCGAAAAACTGGGATTGTTATTGTACCCCAGGAAATTGTACCCCTTTAGGGCTCTATATCTCCGTTAAGGAATACTTTAAGAATTTTTTTCTATGACAAAGTAGGGTTATTTTCCCCTGTATGCTCCCGAGAAATTAGGAGGTACTTACCAGACACCCTGTATATAAAAAGAACCTGTACCTTTTTGACCCCATCTATATCATTTTGTATTAGGTCTTTTAGATGCAATAAACGATTTTGTATTTTGTTATTTGAAACTTTTGATCCATAAAGCAATATTTTGATGTTCGAAAGTTATGACTAACAATGTATATCTTTTTGAATCATAGTATTCTACATATTCTATAATGGCATTGGTTCTTAAAATAGCAGTTATTTAAGCTCTTTTTTAAATATAGATGAAAGAAGAGAAGTACAAAGTTAAAATGAATAAACTACAATAAAATATTTTAAACAAAGCAGTGTTTCTTCAAATCATTATTTTATAGTTTTTCTCCCCTATGGTCTTGGTTTTGCTAATACAAAACTTACTTAGAGGATGAAAATATATAAATAGCGATCATCATAACTAAATTTAAAAGTAAACAAACATAAATCTAACAAAAAGCACGTAATAATGTGACTCCAGGTGATGACATCAAAAATCAGCGCTGCGTTCTTGTAATATAGGTATTGCTGAATAAATGTGATAACGATTCTAATTTATATGTTGACTTTTTATCCTCAATCAATTTCTTCGTTGAAATTAAACTGCCTCGTGCGCTGCGTACCAATACCAGAGAATTGACTTTCACAGGAAAATACAAGTGAGTTACTTTTATTTCTTACCGTGTTATCAACGCTTTCAATGTGTTTGATATCAATTTGCACTTTCACCCTTAAAGGAGAGTCAGAAGGTGGTCTTGCCAGGTGATCATATCTGCAACTATCTGTTAATATTAACATAAATTCTTCCTGAGTTAAGTTGTCCATGGAAGGTTGCAACGGTGGACAGTTATCGGAGGTTGATCTGCGTGCACGAACATGTCCAGGCGAAGTTATTGGTCTAAAAGAAAATTTAATTATTATATAGGATGTTAAGACAATGTATCAGTATACCTGGAGAGGTGATTTTATATGGTAGAATAAAAGTAGTAAGTCATATAACAAAAAATCGAAAACTTAATACTTCTCGAGCTGTAGACTGTTAAATTTCAATTTTGTTTTCTTCTTTTTAACATCTTGTGGTTACTGTTTGCTTAGGTAATATAAATAGCTGATATTCCGCGTTTTCATTTTTTTCTTTGTTTAATGTTTTAGTAAGCTATTTATGCGGTTTATCTTCAAAATTGGGTTTTACATTTTTACTAACAGAACGGCCATTAAGAGCAGTTATATTAGTTACTTTCATAGTGTTATTTGTTATTAGTTTAAGTTTCTCATTGTAAATAATTCGTTTTTCTATTTATTTTGGTTAATCGAATAAGTGTTTTAAGAAACTTGTTTTATTTGATTTAATTAAAGAACCTTCATGGGAATTGACTTGCGGCCGCACTGCTGTGGGAGCTTTAAATAAGAGATATCATCTGATCAGCTAGTTAGCAGTCTTGCCTGAGTCTGAGGTTCTGAGTTATGGTTGTATTAAGCGTAAATAATCGTAGTTATTTGGAAATAAAGCTGCAAGAGAGAAGATAAACGTTTAGACTTCCAGAGTGTCTTTGTTACTGTAAAATTTAATTATAGGTTTTTTAAAAATAGCTATAAATTAATGTGGGGCAGCAAAATGATTGTAGACGGAACGGCCAACGCTACACAAGATTTTCTTTTTGCAGGAGTCTATGATTAAACCCATTTACCATACTTCAATTTTAGTTAAATATAGCAATAAGATATTTAAGAAGTGATTTAACAATTAAAATAACAATAACAGTTAAATTGGGGAGACCGGGTCAAAATCGCATAGCTAAAATCAAAGTCTAAATAAGTTATTAACAGGTTGTACACTGAAGAAATCAAGAAAAAGAGAGATATCTATGAAATACTGTTGGATTCGTTTTTTAATTATTATAAATAAAGCGACAGCGAATTAAAAAGGAAACTAACTGTGGTTCGTAGGGCCTTCTTTTAAATTTTCGTTTCGAAACCAACTTTCGATTTTTATTAGTATACAGTGTATGAGCGATGAAGTGGCTTCAATTGTTAATGAAAAAAGGTATCCTCTTTTTATAAGAAATAAATAAGGGGGAAATAATTAATTTTTTCATTAATTTTCATTACAAATTGAAACTATATAACTTCCTTAAGAGAACCCACTTTTGATTGACTTGAAAAGTTGATAAACAAAAAAGTTATGGCAATAAATATTTAGCATCTTGGGATTGACCGATTAACCTATACAGAAACTCGTTCGATTTGTTGTTGAAAATGTCTCCTTTTTATGTAATAAAACAATGTAAAAAGTTATTATTGAAATAAATAAATCATTTGCAAAAAACTGCCATTTTGGGCGGTTTTTTGGTCTTTCGGCAATAACTTATTTTCGAAAATAATCGCACAAAAGATCAAATTGTAGATTTTTAAATTCTATTCAACTCTTATTCAGAATTTTTTCCTTAAAATGTATACCTTGGCTTCCAGAATAAAAAAAAAATGCATTTTGGCCAATTTGGATCCTCGTAGCTCCAAAACCTCAATGAATCTCGAGTGGCAAACATGCTGGGGATCTATATTTAATCCCCCTACAACATAAAACAAGTCCTAGTTTTAGGGTTTAAAACTCCCTTGTTTTAGGACGGGTTTTAAGATAAACCATGTTGGTGAATCCGGCTGTTAATTTTTAAGAATGATAGAAATCATTAAGTGTAATCCCTGTAACAAATATCAACTTGTGAAGTTAAAGGCTAACTCCACGATGTTAAAAATAAGAAAAACAATTGAACTTTGACAGGCTATAACTCTGAGAAGTGTTGACTTTTCGACTTTTTGTTATATGACTTACCATCTTTCCAAGTATCCTAATGCATTATCTCAACACATTGCATTGAAAAATATTGTTAAGTCTTTTTAAACATTCAAAATACGCTAAATAAATTGTCTTTACTCTTCCTGATAACAAAAGATAAATCACAAGAAATAAGAAAAACTATATCCTACACAAGATGGGGGCAAAATCTTGAATTTTTCTAAAAAGAAAAGTACTTTTGTTTCAAGAAGCGCTGAAAAATATTGCTAACAAAACTTACAATTAATTTTGATGTTTACATGCATAATCTGGGTTATCTATTACAAAAAAAAATTGAGACTTTCCGGTACTTCAATCAGTCTCTGATTAAAAAAACGATTTAATAGATAGAATTCTGATGTTTTTATAAAATTAATTTTTAAAAATGAAGATAAGTTGTTATCGTTTGATATTTAAATTTTGACAAAAATTAGCACAATATCTGGCGTTTTTCTTTTAAAACCAATTGCAACCAATCTCTTTTATTATTAATAAATAATATAGTCAAAATACGGATATAACTTACAAAAGACATATGCCGTTAGTTAGGGCTTTGAATGATGTTGGTTTATATAGGGTGTCTTTAAAAGGTCTGTGCAGAACATTAGCGTAAATTTCTAAGGCTTGAATATGAGGATTTAGTTTAGTACAAAAATTTGTAGTATCCAAAATATAAGGTGTCCCCGTTATAATTTTTTAAAAGTTTTTTGTTAATATTTGTCTTAGGAATAGCTTGAGTTACACTAAATTTGGTATTTTGGCGTTTTTTAGGATGAGAAACCAAGATCTTGTTACAATTTCGATGTACATTGCGAAGGGTATCACCAGCAGTACTTCGCCTACATCTGAAGCTTCATAACTTTTTTATGCCTCAATATATCAAATTTTTGATTGAAAATTCCTATTCTTTGACATTTTTTTATCTAGAACAGTTATACCTTATCGATATCGCTTCGAGCAGCGATTTCTGAGAATTCGAATTTAATTTAAATATTTTATTGCGTATGATAGTCGTAATAGCCTCCAGTCACACTTTATCCAGCATGAAGTCTGGTTCAAAAAATTTAGAACGTGTTTAAGGGCCAACACAACAAAAAAAAATTATAAGCTAGCAAAGATAATTACACTAGCCAACAAATACAAAAAAAAATGCGTCTGATGTTATTATGGTTGCCCGTGATAGTTTAAAGCGTCCCGATGGCGAATTCAATAACGAAAATTTTCCATCACTTATAGAATTGAATAGAAAGAATTATAGAATGTATTAGTTATTTTTATTTAATACAAACATGTTTATATACATACATACAAGCTGATTAGACTGTGTAGAGCGTACCTGGAGGGGGCAAAGTGCTGTGTCAAAATTGAAGGAGAATGTAGTCAAACATTTTCTATCAACAGAGGATTAAAATGGGGAGATGCTTTGTCGCCAGTACTTTTTAACCTTGCACTGGAAAAAGCCGTAAGAACAATATCAGTTGACGCGGAGGTTTTTGGGCCAAGTGGCCCTAAACTTATTTTGGCCTACGCGGATGATATGGGCGCGATAGGAGAAAGCACAGTCAGTGTGAAGGAAAACTTCATAAAGATAGAAAAAGAAGCTCAGAGAATAGGGTTCCGAATAAATGAAGGAAAGACCAAATACATGCATGTCTCCCGCAACCCCGCCCGAGACAGAATCAGGCAGAACGTCACCATGGATGACTATAATTTTGAGCATGTGCGAGTTTTCAAGTACCTGGGCGCAGGGCAAACAATAATATGCAGGAAGAGGTTAAACAGCGCATCACACAAGCAAATAAATGTACATTTGCGATACAAACCTTGCTTAAGTCAAAATTTATCACTAGAAAGGCAAAAACCGAAATATATCGAACAATAATACGACCAGTAGCAATCTACGCCAGTGAAACATGGACCCTGACAGTCCACGATACGGAGCTGCTAAGAAGGTTTGAGAGAAAAATCCTACGCATAATATATGGCCCATACCGGGACCTTGAAACAGGCCGTCAAAGAATGAGAAGCAACATAGAGCTTGCGCAAATATATCAAAGTCCTGACATCATTCAAGAAATAAAGTCCAGAAGACTACGATGGGCAAGTCATATACAAAGGAGTCAAAACGATCGACTAATAAAACTGGTATGGGAGGAAGCACCACAAGGAAAAAGACCACTGGGAAGACCTAGGCTTAGATGGAGAGATAACATCCACAAGGATCTAGCTATCCTTGAAGTTGACCAGCGAGAATGGAGGGAGCTGGCACAAGACCGTTCTAAGTGGAGGCAGATAGTCGAGGCAACCAAGACCCACCCTGGGTTGTAGTGCCACGGAGTCAGTCAGTCATGTTTATATAATATTTATACATAAGTTCAAAACAATAAACAAACAAGATTTTTTAAAGATAACAGGATTTTTTTACAAAAATACATTTATAGTAAGTCTTTTGTACAAAACTTTTTTGCAAATATTGACTTGTCATTTATATTCCTAATCACTTTCTAATGATTAGAAACCAACAATAATCCCCCATCATTGCCGGATCCCATCTGCCTTGGTAGCGTTGCTGCATTGTTAATATGTCTTGAAAAAATCTTTCTCCTTGCCCATCACTAACCGCACCCAAATTTTCTGCGAAAATATTTAAACGCGAATGTAAGAAGTGAATTTTAAGAGACATGCGGCTGCCCATTTTGCAGCTTTCAAGTAGCCCTTCTACAAATTTTTCGAAGTTTTCTACTTTTTTGATTCCTAAAAACTTCAAGATAATTGTTTTAAAGGAACTTCACGCAGCTAATTCAACATCACTTATTTGATCAAGCTATTGATTGATTGAATTGAGTATTTTTCTAATTTGCGGTCAAATAAATATTCCTTCCTTAAGCTTAGCATCATTTAGTTTGGGAAAAATTTGTTTAAGTATTTAAACGCATCTCTTTCTTTATCTAATGCTTTATCGAAATTTTTAATCAATACCAGTTAAAAAGTGTAATGGAAGTAACAGTACTCTTTTACTTGGTAATGGCTTTGTGCTGCTCTATTGTTCCAAAGACAAAGAAAACAGCAATACTTCATAAATCCACACTGAAACTATAATGATAGTCCTACGACTTTTAGGTCACCACATATTTGTCACTTATATGTATAGCTTATTGCATTTGGAATAAGTGACATACTTTCGTATGTTTCCTTCATGTCAACTGCATGTGCAATAGGAATGAAGTCTTTTGTTGCCATTATGGAGCAGAACTGCTTTTAAACCTATGTTAGAAGAATCTATAAATAAGCAGCATTGGCCGGGTTATGTGCAGATCCTTATTTTTTCATAACACTATTTGGATTAACACAAACCCATTTTATCCTGCCGAGTAAAAAACGAAGATAGCTCCTGGTTACGGTTTCTAAATATTGTAACTTTGATTTCGATGGCTGGTAAATTTTATTGTTGTAATCTGAACCCTAATACTTCAGCATGCTCTTTGGACAAGTGGAGGTCCCGAACTACATATTTTAATTCAGATTGTTCGATTAAATGGAGTGCTTGTTCTTCACTTTCGGGAAAATAAGAATCGTCCTTTTTTGATACATTATCGTGTTCTGCCTTTTCATCATACATTTCTAAATTTTGCTCCCATTTTGGGGGCGCTGGAATTAGTAAACTTTTTCCGTGAAGAACCGGTTTTATTGCTAAGAGACTATTCAATATTATGTTAGCTCTTTCTTGAAAAATCAGACACTTTTGTCATGCAAAAGTAACAGTCGTTAACATGACTTGTTGGTTCTTGCCAAATTATTGGAACTGCAAAAGGCATAGAAGAGTGTTTGCCATTTAACCAGTTACAGTTTTTTCCCATTTTATTTAGATTTCATGTGGTTGTTGATATTTGTTTCAATCTGATCTGTTTTTATATCTGCTATATTAAACTTTTTCAGCTAAGTATTTTCCTTTACTAAACAACGTCTATTGGACTGGACTTGCCCTCGGACACGCTAGACTCAAAAGTGTGGTAACGAATTCATTACTAGAAATGAACAGTGACACCAAGACAATAACTTACAACTTTGACATACCCTACACCATTCAACTAAACTGGAAAACGAGCTCTGACCGAACAATGAGTCAGCCTGAGACACACCCATTCCTAATACAAGTGAAGCGCTAGGGCAGCATACAGCAGTATTTTAGACAGAAATTCACGCTATCGATGTTTATCTTCAGGAGAATCTGAGAGGATTTATAGGGACAAAACCGTTCTCATCTTCTCTGACAGTCAGGCAACGCGTAAGGCTCTAGCAGATAACATCGAAACAGGTCTGGGACTGAACATCTTATTGCTCGGGCAAAATACAACCGGATCTCTCTAGCGTGGGTACCAGCACACAAGAGCGTCCCGGCCAATGAAATAATGGACCAACTTGCAAGACAAGGGTCTGCTACTCCAATTGGAACAAAGCCAGTATTTGAAATTACACAGGCTGCTATTCATGACAATACATCAACAACACCAAACCGACTGGAATCATTTACGGGCCATAGGCACAGAATGCTATTACTAAGCAACCCATCCGGGAAATTAAGTTGCGAATTTCTACGTCTAATCTGACAACCAATCAGCAGAAGTCCGCATTAATACCGATCTGTTAACGGACACTTTTGGCATATTGAAGGGAGTCCGACAGGGGTGTATTTTGTCCCCTATTTTGTTCAATATTTATGTTGAGAAAATCTTTCAATTAGCTTTGGAAGAAGAGACACGAGGTATCAAAATTAACGGCATACCAATGAATAATATTCGTTACGCAGACGATACCACAATACTAGCCAATAACATCGAAGACCTTCAGGCAATATTGAATAAAATTAACGAATCCGGTGAACAGTTTGGGCTACGAATTAATATTGCTAAGACAAAAATGATGGTGATTAGTAGGCATCAACGCAATACTCCCCTCAGTATCAACGGGAACATAATTGAACGCGTCGCGAAGTTTACATATCTCGGAGCTACCTTGAATGAAAAGTGGGACTGTGATGAAGAAGTGAAAGGACGAATAGGCCGAGCAAAAACAGCATTTTTTAAAATCAAGAATTTTCTTCTTTGCAGGCATTTACCACTAAATACCAGAATACGTGTTTTGAAATGTTATGTATGGCCTATGGTATTGTATGGCATTGAAACATGGTCACTTAAAGTTAGAACACTGAATAGGATCGAAGCCTTCGAGCTATGGACACTTCGTCGACTGCTACGTATTCCCTGGACTGCTCATCTCACAAATGAAGAAGTTTTAAGAAGGAGTGGCGTAGAAAGACAACTGCTGGACACGGTAAAGCAGCGTAAAGTGTCTTACTTGGGACATATGTTGAGAGGATCCAGATACTCCATACCAAAGTTGATTTTGCAGGGAAAAATAGAGGGAAAGCGCGGACCAGGCAGAAAACAACATTCTTGGCTACGAAATATAAGAGACTGGTGTGGAATATCGGACGCCGCAACTATATTTAGACAGGCCGAAGAGGGTATCCTGGCCGTCTTATAACTTTAGAAGAGGAATGGACATTTGATCGCCGACGTGCGGCTTTGCACATGGCACCAGAAGAAGAAGAATCTGGCTGGTGAGAGGACTTATAACTGGCCACTGCATCTACATAAAATGGGCATCTTCCATGAACGCTATATAAACTGCGCGATGAAGAGGACGAGACGGTCTCACTTTGACTGCGAAGCTTTAATCTATTGGAGACAGCTTCAGGGATCAATCAATTCAGAAGGTCTATTCCCTGAGGATAAATTAGTGAGCAAGCTGCTAAACCTAATCGAGGCAACCAACCTGTATACCTAGAACAGATATAACGGGTACCACAATAAATCTTAAAGCTGCAGTGTAAGGGCTTCTCAACCCTGGTCTGCTATGTCATATAATCAGTCAATCAATCAGTGAAGGTTTGATCCCTAAGGACTGGATCCCTTATATTATCAAGATAAAGAATATTCTCATTATTTTTCAATTTGCAATCCCTAATACTGCAGTATGTTCTGTAATATAATATATTGTGTACATAAATATTATTTAAGTTTTGCATTAACACATAGGATTATAAATTATTATAATTCACTTCAAACAGTGACTTCTAACTATATTATTAAGTAAAACAAAAATGTTGTGTTGTTAAACACATAGCGTTCTATAAATTCACGTCGATATTATCATCTTATTTTATCTATTTCTATTTACGTTTTTTTCTTAATATGTAAAGTAATTTGTTAATTTTGAGAAATAAAAATATGAATCGAATAGACGTTTATTCTAAAATAACGTTGCTTCATTCAAATTAAAAATAAATTACATCTTCGTGAATGTTTGTCTATTAAGATCCTTAGGCATTAAAAAGCAGTGTTTCTTACAATTTTTTTGAAAACCTTATGATGCGTCAAGTTTAGTTTATGATGTTTTCCATAAAAAATGTTTTTAGAAATTTCTATTAGGTTTCGTAATGTTCATTTTCAATAAAATAGGCAATTTGTAGAGTTAAAATACATAAACGAAATGCATTGGTGAGAAGAATTTTACTCAATTTTAAATGACATAGTTTTGTCAATATTAGAATTTCACATTCATAGTTTTTGGGTTCAGACCGTGTCAAATTGGAATTATTATCCGATATTTCACCTACGAGTGCATGGGGCATCTTCAGGTATCTTTACTCCACGAGATGCCAAACTTTTGGCGATCTCTGTAGCAGCAAAATGAAAATGTTATACAAAAATGTAATACCAAAATCTCTGCAGATAAAAACTACATAACATCCAGAAGTGCCAATAATATCTACAGACATGAAAGCACAGCCCTCGTCAGAGAAAGAATTAAGTCAATTTGCAGCAAGAATCCGTAAACAAGTCACTATGAAACAAAAAAGGAAATTCGAAGGATTTTTGAGCAACAATAATCCAGTAAGCACACCAATGAACGCAGTCGTCAATTTGTCAAGTATAGAACTTACCGAAGCAGAGAAAACAATCTTATCCAAAGGAACTTCGCCACCACTCCAAGGTGCAAACAAGTGGAAGAAATCGTTTCTAGTGTCGAAGCCTCCATTAGAAAATTACCTTCAAAGCAAGCTAACACTGTTCGACACGAAGCAGCGAAGATCGAAAAACACTCAAAGCCACCTAAATCAAATATTACATTACATCAGCAGAAAGGAGGGCTATTAAAAAACTGATCGAGAATAATACCATATTAGTTCTACCTGTAACTGTTGTTATGGATAAGGACAAATATACTGAGTTATTCGGACGGATCCAAGAAACAAAATCGAAAGGAACCTCACATCTCAAATCAACGCCTCTAGCCTCACTCCAGAAGAAAACAAAGCACACCTTTACGGACTACTTAGAATATATTAAAAAAATGTACCTCTACGTCCAATCGTCAGCGAAATAGACTCACCAACTTACAAAATAGGTAAATATCTGACTAAACTTTTACATCCTTTTACAGGAAAAACTAAATTCTTTATTAAAAACTCTGCACACTTTGTCCAGAGATTAAAAACATCCAAATAAAGCCCGGAAACATATTGGTGAGTTTTGATGTAGAATCCCTGTATACAAATGTTCCTGTAAATGATTCAGTTTCCATAATATCGGACATATTACGAAATAATAACATTAACTCCACCTTACTAGAATTAATTAAAGCATGTCTGATTTCCACTTATTTTACTTTTCAAGGAACTTTTTCGAGCAGACTTCAGGAGCGGCCATGGGATCGTGATAACGAACATCTTTATGGAATCTTTCGAAGAAAATGACTTGTCATGTGCTCCTCTAAATCCTAAATTTTGGTGCAGATATGTCGATGATACGTTCGTAGTTTGGCCACATGGCGCAGATAACCTCCATAATTTCCTGGGACATCTAAATCAACAACACCCTAGCATAAAATTCACTATGGAAAGTGAATCAAGGGGTGACCTTCCCTTTCTTGATGTACTAATACAAAGAAACGATAATGACAAATTAGGACATTCTGTATACAGAAAACACATACAAATCGATATCTCAATGCAACGTCACAACATCATCCTTCTCAAAAACCATCCGTCATTAACTCTTTGGTAAATTAAGCTCTTTTAATATGTGCCGGACAACCACTGAAATCAGAAACAGAAAAACGGATTAATGTTCTGAGAGGCAACGGACATTGAGCCGAAGATATTAGATGTTCTATTAATAAACATAAAAATTCAACTACTCAACAAAATGTCATAATGTATACTACCCTATGGATACTGTTGTCATGCCTTACATATACAAAACCACCGACAAGATTGCCAAATTGCTCTGAAAAACATTCGGACAGTCTTCAACACATGTAAGAAAATTGGACAATATTTGATGTCTCCAAAGGACGCAATATCTTTACAAACAGAAGGCGTTTATAAGATACCTTGCTCTTGTGGTAAAGTGTATGTGGCTGAAATAGGATGGTCTATATCCACTAGGCTTAAAGGACATGAAAGATGTACTAAAAATAACCAAACTGTAGAGTCTGCAGTAGCTGAACATCAGCATTGCACAGATCACACCTTTGTGTGAAAAGAAACTAAGATACTAGCATCGGTGTCTGATTTCTTTAAACGTAAAATTAGAGAATCAACCGAAATTTGTATATATACAAATATTATTAACAGAGATACAGGTTACAGTGTACATCACACGTGGAAATCGATTATAATGCTGGATCAGGGATCGCTGAGCACCAGTCAGGCTGTTGCTCCTCGATGGTCATTCCATGTTCTAATCTCGTGAAGCAAAGATCCCTGAAGATGCCTCGTGCAATCGTAGGCGAAACGTCAGATAATAAACGCAAGAACCATGATTTTCAACTTGACCAAAATCGTGGAAGCTTACGATCTTTATTGGAATTTGACATCTAAAAAAATATATTTGAGGTGACATACCCTATTGATGTTTTTTTTTTTCGAAAACTCCAAAACATGTCAACTTTAGTCCCTTATGTTGTTCATATAAAATAATTTCAAAGAATTACTTTTAATTTCATAATTTTCAGATTTAAAATACATAAATAAAGTGCAAGTTTATTCTTATAAAAAATAAGGGATGAGATACAAAAACCATCATGGTTTTCCACTTTGCTTTTAAAGATATCTTAATTAAAACTTGATGTATTTCCAAAAAAAATTGTTTTTGGTGGTGAACTTTTCGGGCAGTTTTCGTCCCTTTAAAATAAATCTCCGCCGTTAAAAAAATATGTCTCTTATTTTCGTGTTCTCTATAATGACACTTTGGGGGCCTTCCTTGTTGGTTCAAAAAATGTACGGATATCATAACACGTTGAAAACTAAAAATAAAATTTCCATAAAAAATTTAATCGACTTTCAAAAGGCGAAAAATTACAATAAAGATTGTTATATAAAATTGAAATTTTTGAAGTTGGCGCAAATTATTACTAAATAAAACAAATAACTACCAACACGAAATACAAACAAACAGGCATAAGAAAGCAATTACAAATAAAGTGTTTCTCGACTTTTTTATGGGAATCACATCGTCTAACCTCTATGTTAGAATTCTCTTCACAAAGCTCTAGTGGAAAACATTACGATATTGCCCTTGGATGTTGCGCTAAGATAGTGTACGTAAAATGCTCCAAATGTGTATTTCACAGAAATCACATTCACACATTACAACAGAGCAAATTATTCACCTGACAAATGTATTCAGCAATTTTATTTCGAAAGTTTTTTAATTGTTTTTTTTTCTCATTTTTCCCAATAAATAAGTGAAAATTTATGAAAGTGGATGTAAGAAAATTTCAGCAATTTGTAGGTATGGTATTCTACAACCTCGAAGTAGGAGGAATGTGAAGAATTTTTCAAGAAAACAATGTCATCTTCCTAGATTTCATTTGATCTAAATAATTACAGTAAAATCCAACTGTTTTTTGTATTCACTTACACATAAAATATATAAACGAGTTCAAAATACTACAGGAAATAATAAACTCAAGAACTTTGGGCTAGTATGGCACAAAACAATAATTTACTGGTCTAGGAAAATTTTGAAATCCCTATATCATATAAACGATGTAATTATCACGACATTTGTTTGTCAAATCAATAAGTTCTCTCAATATTTTGAATATACTATAACCTAATTAGCAGTATCAAAAACACACCAAAGATGCTTCATAAGGGGATATGTAATTGTTTATTAATTTAAAACTCCTGCACTGGAAACATTGTATTTAACTCATAAAATCAGAAAAAAAAACAAAGTAACGAGAACCGCGCGAAACACAACCATGAAATAACATAAAAATGACAATTGAAATTTAAAAATTATAAACCTTATATTATAGACTAAAAATATAAAATACTGCTTATTTGCATAAAGGTTAATACATTATAAAATAATAATATAATAAATAATATAAGCAAAATTCCAAGACAAAAAGATGCTCTCCATTTCTTCCTTCCTGACTTTCCTTATTCTTAATTCTTTTATAGAATTTTACCAATGCTTTCATGCAAATATCCTGTTTTTTCCATCTACTTTTATTTTACTAAGCGGTTGTTTTTCTCTGTTAATATTCATTAAAATTTTAATGCACTTCAAGTGGCATTTTTAATTTTTAAGTTGGATTTATTATTTCATTGACCCTCATGTGATAAGATAACATTGTACTTGTTTTTAAATAATAGCATTTTTAAGGAAATACACAATAAAAAAAATTATGTACCATAAAGTAAGTAGGTAATATTATTTAAATTCATATAAATTAACAATTTTAATACAAACAATAAAAAAATAAAAGCGTTCATACGCTATAAAAAAATCTTCAAAAATTATACTAAAAATAAAAAAATAGGAAGTGAAAAAAGATTTTGGACATACAAATTTCTTCAAAATCTTCAACATAAAAAATTTATAGTGACATAAACTAAAAAGGTTCTACCCCATTTATTTTTTTTTAAATAAATTTGTTGAACAAATCCTACCTTTGTTATGTAATTAAAACCGATGAGATAAGTACCAAGGGTAATTTTAACCTATGGTATCCGCGACCACCGATAGAATGCATTTAAATTGAACAATTTTTCCATCATAAGGAAAGAAAAAAATAATCAAATAAAATCGCTTTAATGCAATATATTCGTTTGATTACTTGTACATGGTGTCAAATTATCGATAGTTTTATGGTTAACTTCCGTTATTAGTAGAAATAGAAGGATAAGGTTTTCGTGGCATCATACCACTTTTTTAAGAAACGAACCATTCACTAACAGAATTTTTATAAATCTCTTCGTTTTGGAGATACAGAGCGATTTTGAAAATTATGCATTTAGGGCCACCCGTTGTATCTCGGTTATCTTGCAATTTATCGCAAAGTTAAAAATAAAACTATTGGAAACTGTAGGGTTCAATAGCATAGTCAGTATTTTTTATAGGTTCAACTGTTTCGGAGAAATAAATCAAATTGGCCTTTTTTTTAATAGGACAGTCTATATGTTTTTGAATAATGTGATGTATTTTATTACAAGCTTTTCAAAATATTTAACACTATATTGAGTTTTAAATTTACATTTTTTTTTTAATTATCAGATCCTGTTAGTAGGTCGTGACGGGTATTTACAGAAACCAAAATCTATTACTGGTACCAATAGTCTGTTGATGAATACAAAAGGGCTAAGTACATTTTCGGATTCTTAATAGGATTTACTTTATAATAACAAACAGTTGTATATAAAGTTAAACTAAAAAAAGTGTTTTACACAGAATTGTTATTTTCTTCTATGCGTTTGAAATAATAAGTAGCTCTCTAAAGTCGCATTTCTTGAATCCGCCATGGTTTGGGTACTGGGCCCCTATCCTCATAAGTGTGATGTAAAAGGTGAGGTGAACGGCGATGGGAATGGCGATGTGAACTTTTTGACAGTAAAAGCCGTATTCTTAAAAAGCCAATGTTGCCAAATATGAACGTGCCAAATCCCGGGAATTTCAAAAAATAAAATTGATGACAGATTGAATTGAGCTGTCAGACCGAAAATGTTCGTAGCATATTTTGTTGCCATTTTAGGCAAAAAGTAGTTTTGGTACTTTAAATTAATCGTCAAAAGTAAAAAAAAAATACTGCTGTTGTTATTTTTGTGAAGTTATTGATAATCATTACAATATTTGTACTTTGCCTGGATTAAATTTATCTTAAATTGACACTCTAGAACTGTTAAACAAAAATGCATACAAAGAGCCAAGTACTTGAAGATTCTAATATATAAAGAAAAGGGAATATCAAAAAAAGCAACAATCATATATACAAAGTAATATACTGAATAATTGCAGAAAGTCAGCACTGATAAACCTTGAAACGGTGGAAATTATAACTCTACGTAGTATGACTAAAAGCCATCCTCCCAATCCACTACGGAAACTATCCAATCAGTTATTTATTGTATGAATTCACAAAGTGTCCAGCCTCTTACTGCGAGATGCCCTGTCCTGACAAGTAAATTTGAAAGAAAACCTGAAACTTGGACAATGATAGTGAAACTTTATGATCAGGGACCGAAACCAAAGGCCAGACAGAAGAAATCCATTAAAGATACTGGCGGATCTCATTCAACTTTAAATGTATATATTTTTTATTTTATGTACCATAAATAAGGTTTTTATGCTGAAGGACCTCATTCGTTGGTCTGTAGGGTTCATATTTATATGTCTCAATAAATTATAATCATAATATTTATTTAATTGTAGTGTCGTATAGTGTTTAACACAGTCTAATTAAGTTAAGTGCTGTAGTTAACATAATTTAAATATAAAAGTTGTTACTTATTTAAATAAAAGTTTCAGATAGCTTACAAATTGTTATTTCTCAAATTTATTATAAGTTGTGTCGTGAAAAGAATTATGTTAAATTTAACTGTTTAAAACTAAGATACTCGGCTGTTATTGACACAAGTATTTATGTTAAATCCATAAGCAGAACTGGCCCCAGAAAAACATTTTTAAATAGCACAGTCATACAATTGAATTATGAATAGAATCGCCTGTAATAATTTTATATGTCTGTAATCTCAAATTTACTTAATATTTGCGAGACATATTCAACTTTCTAAGGATATTTTATTAAAAAATTTGAAAATATTAAAAATATCAGGGTATCACCTAATTAACGTTTCAACTGTTTATTCAAAAAATAAAACGTGTTAAAGAAACGGTTCGTCAACATATTATTTTTTTTAATGACGCGATATTTTGAAGAACCAAAAATAAAATAAAAATTTTTAATACTATTTTATTTTTTGAAATTCGTGCGTTAAATATGTCATTTAGCTGCTGACATTTCATTTGCGCATGTTTCACCGTTCGTTTGCCTTTCACCGGGCGAACGAGGATATGAGCGATGAACATTTCAAGAATACGCGTTCGCGACCTTTTCACCGTTCACTTCACGTTCCCCAGTACGAGGATAGGGCCCCTGGACGGTATAAATTTTATTCTCAAAATCGACAAATCGGGAGACCTAGGTGGCCACTTTATAGGTCCATTTATTTCAGTCCAGCAGCCTGGAACATTAGTGTCCCAATAAGCCCTTACAATTTGCGTATTGTGAGCGGAAGCTCCGTCTTGTTGCAGGTACAGGTTGTTAAGTCGCATTAAGGGTACTTTTTCTTTTTTTCCGGAACAATATGTTGCAGGATTCGTAAATATTTATTTGCGGTAAGGCTGCCTTCATATATATCATATACAGTTTCTGTTTCACGTATAAAACATGAAACGATGAAGCAAAACCTGCCTTACCATCCTCATGAAAATATTATATTGTAACGAACTTTATAACACTTCGTAGTATTAGTTTGTGTTTCTAATTTGAAGGATTTTAGGTTTATTTTCTACGAGTTCTTAATTTATTTAATTAATTTTACCTTTGTTAATTTCCTCATGTAGTATAAAAATTCATCTAGAAAGATTCGTAATCTTCAGGTATCAGGAAAAATATAAAGGGTCCAGATCGGCTTTCGTGGACAGTTTAGCTTGAAAGTTCGCCGATGGAACTTGAATTGTTTGACATGTATCAGAATTGAAGTTTTTTAAAAGGTTTTATAGAAAAACAGTTGTGTATAAGTACCGGCCGTCCGGAACAATATGTTAATTTTCCTCAGACCAAAACATGTCGATTCAATATACCAGTGCTGGTAAAATTAGCCTCATTAGACCACATAACGGCTGTTACAAAATTCTATTCTCTGTTTTTATTCTGTATTTTCCACCAGATAATATTTATATGATTTAAACATGTATTTTTTAAAGATTGTTTGATCCTTTGACTTATTAACACCTACAGAACATTGTACTATTCTTCAAGAACTACAAGGATTTGCTTTAATAAGAGCTAATACATTGATTTCTCACGATTTTCCTTATTGTACATTTTAGACCGTGGTTTAGAAAATGAACCATATTGAATTTAATTTGATTTTATTTTCAAAAAGAGTCTTTTATTTGGCTGTTTTCTCTCTGGATATCTAAGAATTACAGACATTTATAAATTTCAAATTGAGGAGAATACAAAAATTGTCAAATCTGTTGAAATGCACTTCTAGTACTTCATCTGCATTTTTATTACACTGAATATAACAAAAGATAATGTCAAAATTTTCATTGTTTCAGTTAAAAGTTGTAGGCTATAGAAAATCGCAAAAACACATTTCTTAATTGTTTATCATTAATTATATCGGAAACTAAACGTCCTACGGAAAAGTTTGTGGACACCTTTTTTACTTAGAATCGTCCAAAAGGTACGACCCAATAGTTACTTTTGCGAAAATTATATAATTTTTTAATGTTAAAAATTACTTGTTTTTAATAATGGTATCCTTACTCTGACAAACTTCTACTATAGATATTCTTGTTCGGGGGCTTAAAATACATGAAAAAAACTTGACAGGATCTAAATAAGTTAAAAAGCTGATTAACACTCCCTTGGTCCCTAGACTATATTGAAAACACCTTCAAAGATCGAACAATATTGAAGGTCTTTATCCAGAGGAAAAACTAGAGAGCAGGCTCCTAAACATGATTAAGGCAATCAACCGATTCACATAGAATTGATATAGCAGGCAACAGGATGAAGTGTATAGATGTCTCAACGTGATCTGCTTACGAACAAGTTAAGAAGTTACAAAGTTATGAGATACAGACGAACGGACATGAGAACTTGATAAAGGTTCCTTAACAAATAAAGTATGGTCGAGCTTTAACCTTTAAAACCAAAAAGATCTAGAATGTTTAAATGCACGTATGTTATGTCAATACACAATAAACTACTAGGGTATTTGTTTTATTATTTGCGTATACGTATTTGAGTTGCCATTTTAAAACTAGTCAGCCGCACTTTTATGTTGCCTGATAAGAGAAATATGTAAAAAAAACATTATATTATTCTTAAATTACTTTATCTTATTAATTTACAATTACTATAGAGTAGATTACGTCTTACAATGTTTTCAAAGTAGGTTGAAAAAAATCGAAATAACTGAAAATTTTTCTGTGATGCAGCATGCTGTTTTACAATATTGAATTTTTAATTCGAAGTAAATATTAGTAAGTATGACAAAGGTCAACGACAACGACTTTTACAGCGAGATTTAGTAAAAGTTTTAAGTTTTAAATCGGATCTAGTGGCCTTGGAAGCTAGTTCTTATAGCTAACTGGTTTTCCTTCTGATATTGTTACTTTCCCAATCTTCTTTTTTTTTTTGACTTTGCTGCAACGCCAACTCATCCCAATGATAATGGACATCATTCTATTATCGGATCCTCATATAGGACACTTGCTCAATGTAGGTATGTCTAGATATTTGAATTAGTAAACATTAAAAATGGTATAGTGTATTATACAAACTTCGAATAATACATTTGATATGGCATTAGACGACTGTATGTATTAAGAGGCTATTTATATGTCACAAAAGAGCATTCAGAACAGTTTCTGATTTCAAGGATTAAGAGACTAAAAAGTAAGTTTATTAAGAATGGGCTACTCCCATTCACTGCAGTTTACATACAGAAATATGTTATTTTTCTTTAAATATCGAAACTTATTCAAAAATAACTATCCACAAAATATATATAAAACTAGGACATTAATTTATTAATCGGGGTTTCTGAGTTTAGACGATATTAAATTGGAATTATTATCCGACGCTTCGCCTATAATTGCACAATGCATCCTTAGGGACCGTTACCACACAAGATTAGAACACTGAATGATCATCGAGGTATTTATACCTGACTGATGCTCAGCTGACTGTGATACGGCTTTACAATTGGTTTCCATATATGATGCAGACTGTAATCTGTATCTCTATTATTATTATTATTTGGATAATTACAAATTTCAATTGATTCTAGCACATTAATTTCTTTTAGATTAAAATTGTGACCGGAGTTATGTTGGTGTTCAGCTACTGTAGATTGTACAATTTTTTTCTTTTTAATATCAAAATAATGGAACAGGACAAATCTGCAACATTAGATAAAATCACCTAGCCTAAGCTGAAAGAATCCGTCAACAAATCAATATGAAGCAAAAAAGAAATTCGGAGGATCTCTGAGCAACAATAACCCAGCAAGCACACCAATGAACACAGTTGTCAATTAGTCAAGCATACAAATTACCGAATCGGAGAAAAAAATCTTATCCAAAAAACATTACTCCCAGGCGCATACCAGTGGAAGATATAGTTTCTAGTGTCGAAGCCTCCATTAGAAATATATCTCCACGTCCAATAGTCGACGTAATAGACTCACCAACCTACAAAATAGGTAAATATCCGGCGAAAGTTTTAGAGCCGATTACAGAAAAAACTGCACCCTTTGTTAAAAACTCTGGACACTTTATCGAAAGATTAAAAACCATCCAAGAAATATTGATCAGTTTTGATGTAGAATCCCTGTGTACAAATGTTCCTATAAATGATTCAGTTTCCATAATATCAGATATATTACGACATGTACTTCACCCTACTAGAAATAATTAAAGCAAGTCTTATTTCCACTTATTTTACTTTTCAATGATCTTTCTACGAGCAGACTTCGGGAGCGTCCATGAGATCTCCTGGGTCACCTGTGGTAGCGAACATCTTTCGAACAAAACGCCTTATCTTCTGTTCCTCTAAAATCTAAATTTTGGTGCGGATATGTAGATGATACGTTCGTAGTTTGGTCGTATACCGCAGATAACCTTCATAATTTCCTGGATCATCTATATCAACAACACCCTAGCATAACATTCACTATGGAAACTGAATCAGGGGGCGCTCTTCCCTTTCTCGATGTACTAGTACAAAGAAAAGATAGTCGCAAATTAGGACATTCTATGTTTAGAAAACGGACACCATCATCTTTCTGAAAAACAATCCATCATTAACTCTTTGGTTCATAGAGCTTTTTTAATATGTGACGAACAATTATTGAAATCCGAAACAGAAAAACTGACTAATACTCTGAGCAATGGATATTGCGCTGAAAATATTAGACATTCTATTAACAAATATAACAACCCAACTCCTCAACAAAATGTCATAATTGTACCACCTACGGACAGTGTTGTCTTGCCTGGCATAGAGGGAACTATGGACAAGATTGCCAGATTGCTCAGAAAATCAAACATTCGAACAATTTTTAACATATGTAAGAATGTTGGACAATGTTTGAAGCCACCAAAGGACGCACTACCATTATATACAGAAGGCGTTTATAAGATACCTTGCTCTTATGGTAAAGTGTACATGAGTGAAACAAGACGGTAGATATCCACAAGGCTTAAGGAATTTGAAATATGTATTAAAAACAAACAAATTTTATAATTTGCAGTATCTGAACACCAGCATTGCTCAAGTCCCACGTTTATTGTAAAAGAAATCAAGGTGCTGGCATCAGTTTCTGGTTGCCTTTCTCCGACGAGGACCGTGCTTACCTACTTGTAGATATCCTTAGCACTTCTGGAGGTTATGTAGTATTTTATCTGCAACGATTTTGGTGAGAAAAAGAAAAAAATTATATAATCTGCAGCAGCTGAACGCTAGCATTGCTTAGGTCACACCGTTATTCTAAAGAAACTAATGTGCTAGCATCGTTGTTTGAGTATGTGTTAATGAAGGTTGGCTTGCCTTTTCAAAAATGTTCTCAACAAACCTATATGTCACTGCTCTTTATTGAAAGTTTAACTCCTAGACTCAAACAAGTTTTCCAAAACGGAAATTCTATTAAAATTGATACTAAACAAATTAAAACAATCGCATTATTTTACTCGAAAACTAAAACACCGGTTTCACTGAAAGAAAATTGGAAAATTGTTTATAAGATTCCATGTCTTACTTGTGACTAAGTTTACATAGGGCATACTCCAGAAACTTTTCAGGTAGGATCAGTTCCCATAAGAGATTGCAATAGAGGAGTACTTTATTGTGTTCTCGTCGAGCACGTTTTGAATAAGGGTCATATGATGAACTTTGAGAGACCGAAAATTTTAGAAAAAGAAAACAATTTTCACAAAAGAGTTTTCCTGGAAATGGTTCACATAAATAATGAGTAATCTGTATCTTTTATCTACATTCGATACAATTATATAAAATTTTTGTTGAGACCATTACCTCTGCCCCCGGAGTGGTTTCCTGCTTTTGAGCAGTGTGACTTTATCTATTATAACGGGCTTTTGTCGTCGACTGCCACTTGCCAATCTCATTCATTCTGAAATGGCAGTTGAACAACGTTCACGTGCTAGCAATTAAGTCCTCAAATAAAATAAATTTTTCGATTTTTTAAAATATGCATTGTTATTATAATATCTAATCCTAGTGTGTAATAAAAAATGTCAGTTCCTGTTGAACAAAACCTGGCTTTTTATAAATTCTCACTTTGGTAGGTTTTTCTTTTAAGATAAATAGATTTAAGGGCGGGTATTTTCTCTTTTGTAGAAGTCCTGATGAAGAGAATAAAAAAAACTATTTCAAAAGTTGTGGTTAAATATCCTTTTGACTGGAGCCCCACAAAAGTGCTTTAAACATTTCGGTTTAGTTGGCTTTTTCCTATATATATATATATATATATATATATATATATATATATATATATATATATATATATATATATATATCGGTATTGTAAGTTTTTACGGATGGTGAAATGCGTACTCGACGGCTGCTCGAGAAAACATCACTTGAAAATGCCAGCTGAGATGTTGGCGAGTTAAAGAAATCATCAATCGGGTCCGATATCATTCGTTACAAGATCATGCTCAGCAATGCCTTGATACGCTTAAACAGAAGCTCTCTATTATTGCAGGACGGCTAAAGAGATACAAGACCAGCAATAACCGAAAACTCGACAGTGCGCTCTTCCATCGATCAGAAAAGACTTTCTACCTTAAGCTAAACTTTCCACCTAATATGGCAGATAGTAGATATCCCAATAGAGAGCAGATGGAAGAGTTCTGAGGAAACCAACTTTCCACAACAGCCAATTGTAACAACGCGGCTGGCTGGATCAATGAAGAACACCAAATATGCCAAGACTATAGCCAGAGTCATTTACCACCGAGGAAATTTCGAAAATAATCAAGGAATCCCATAACTGGAAAGCTCCAGGTCTCGACGGGATCAAGAACTACTGGCTCAAAAAGTTCTGGTGTATGCAGCTGGCTAATCTTATTAATAATGTTTTACTTAACCCAGCAAAAATGCCATTGTTCTTGACCGAAGGTATTACGCACCTCCTACCAAAAGACCAACACAACACACATGATCCAACTAAGTATAGGCCAATCACCTGCCTACCTACACTGTATAAGGTGATCACCTCCTGCTTGACCCAACGCATCTATGCACATTGTGAGCAAAATAACATAATTGCAATTCAACAGAAAGGATGCACGAGGGGAGCAATGGGATGCAAGGAATAGTTGATTGTTGACTCTGTCATATGTAACCAAGCCTATACCAACCGAAGAAACCTCTTTGCTGCCTACGTGGATTATAAGAAGGCATTCGACTCAGTGCCACATGAGTGGCACAAAACTATATTGAGAATGTATAGAGTCGATAATAATTTCGTTTCCTTTTTAGAACACATCATGTCAACCTGGAAAACTTGGATCCAATTGCAAGTGCCATCTAGCGACACCATTGAAACTAACACCATTCAGATACGGAGGGGAATATTTCAGGGCGATTCACTTAGCCCATTGTGATTCTGCCTTACAATGAACCCACTATCACGCCGTTTGAACTCCTCCAGATACGGCTTTAGTATTAGAAATAACAACGAAGAGGTAGTAAAATGAATACATGGATGATCTTAAACTGATGGCTGCTACCAGAAACCAGCTGGAAGAAATGCTTAAAATAGTAGCGGAGTTCTCCGGGGATATCGGAATGCAATTTGGACTTGACAAGTGCCGTATTTTGAACATCGTTGAAGGGAAGATACAACCAGGGGCTTTTGAATTGCAGAACGGTGAAAGTATAGCTGCAATGGAAGCAGACCAAACATACAAATATTTAGGTATAAAACAGGCTAAAAGAATTGACCATCGAACTATGAAAGCCGATTTGACAACCGAATTTGTCAGGAGAATAAAGCGGGTATTACGAACTAACTTAAATAGTAGAAGTTTGTTTAAGGCGCTCAATACGTATGCTTGCTCTGCGCTGAGCTACTCTTTTGAAATTCTAAAATGGAGCAGGACGGACATCCAATTGGGGGATATTGGTAAGCAGCTCGATCAACAAGTAATAAACTTACGTTCATATTTCCATAGGTTAGCGGACTCTTCCACACTACATCTAGCAATATGCGAGGCAGACGATTCAACGCCGCTACAGTTGAGGGAACAAGATATTACTTCTCGCCACCAAACAGACCAAGGCCACAGAAGCCACTTCATGGACGGCATCCAAATGAGGTCAATCAGGACAATGTCGACAACTCAGCCTCGAACTACTGGTTAATTTTAGGGCAGATGTTTCCGGAAATGAAGGACTTCTTGTTAGATATCCAAGACCAGGTTATTCCGACGAAGAACTATCGGAAGTTCATCATTAGAGATCCCTTAATAGAAAATGACCAATGCAGATATGACTGTCGAACATCCGAGACAATCCAACACATAACTGGAAGATGCCAAGCGTTTGCCGCAACCGAGTATAACGAAAGACACGACTCAGCCTCTAAGATACTCCACCAAGAGTTAGCAGAAAAGTTAAACCTATTACAGGTAGGAAACGTGCCTTATTACAAATACAATCCGGAACTTATTCTTGAGAACAACCAGTTCAAGTTATATTGGGACCGAACGGTTCTGACGGATCAGACAGTTGCTCATAATAGACCAGACATATAATAGATAAAATTTCTAGGCGAACTACACCAAAATACAACGAGGAAATCGCCAAAGACAGAGATCTAGAGGTGCAAATCCGAAGAAAATGGGCAATGAACAGTGTCCCCATAATACTGTCAACAACTGGAGTGATACCAGAGAACTTCCTGCAGAACATCAAGGGACTGGGCCTTAGTGAGCATCTGTATAATCCGATGCAGAAAGCAACTCTTCTTGCAACTGCGCGAACCGTCAGAAAGTTCGTACAGCAGACAACGTCACCTCGGATCCGATAACATGGAAAGGGTTACCACAGAACTTCATACTTTTGATAACTTTGTGTACCTGGTATGAGTCCCTGGAGGGAGTGCGAAGCCGTTTGGCTTATAAATCATAATAAATGTAAATCATAATATATGTATATATATATATATATATATATATATATATATATATATATATATATATATATATATATATTATGTCGGATGTATATGCATACATATATACAAAATAAATGAATCTAAAATTATTAAATTAATTAAAACAAGGCAGTTGTTAATTTACTTATTAATTTTTATTACAATTTTATTTCGAGGAAATTTGATCGCCTAAAAGAAAATTAGTTCCCAAATCAAATAAAAAAAAATGTATATGTTCGTCTAGAAGTAAAAACATTGTTATAACCATTAATAATTTATCAGCACAGGGCAAAGATAATTTACGAATAAAACAAGTATGAAAACACATAATAGGTGTGTTTTTACTACAACGTATAATTTTGATGTTGATAACGTAAGAGAATTTAGAATAAATCCTAATTAAATATCACATTGTTAATAAAACTAATCTTACTACTAGTTTAGATGTCCTTTCTAAATATTTTTTCATTACTTACCTAGTTTCAGATGACACACTTATAAACAAAAAGTAACAAAATATACCGAAAAATAAGTAAAAATTCGACATGATCGCTCGAAAACTGAACATTCTGATTACAAAATTAAAGATAAATAAATCGAAAATACTTTTAAAAAATCTCCGATAGCTTAACTGTAGCTACCTTAACAATGTATAATCACATAATTAAATCAGTGAATCGCTATCGAGGAGGTGTTAAAAGATAAAGTAAAGATTCCGGCTAATTGGTACAAATAAAAACATGTGTAATATTGTGTGTTGTAAGCATACGACTATATGGGATTATAGTACCTATATAGTACTTGCTTAGTTCGTAATCGTATAATCGTAATAAACCTTTTGTTTGATGTGGATTTTTCAGTGTTTAATTTTGATTATAGGTAAAGTTTGTTTATTAACTTGGAGTATTTTATTCAATGAATATTAATAATGTACAGAAATAAAAAAATTTCGGTATTACGTGTTATCATACTTCGCAAAAATACAATTTCTACACTTTGCATTCCAGGCCAGCGGAATTAGCATCTGGAAAAAATTTATTGTTAGTAGACTTCTGACTATGTAGAAACCTTCAGAATGATAATAATATTTATGCAGTATCTTATGTCCCATTTTCTTTTTTGGGGAAAATTTTTTATTTAACAATTAAGATGTGAAAAAAACATTTTTTTCGAGTTCTATGAAAAGCTATTATTTTTCAGTAAAAAAGTTTCCAACAAAAGTTATGCGCTTTGAAAATACCTATAAAATGAGCTCATTCAAATTGAATAATTTGTTTGTTAGTTTTTCCAAAAAAAAAAACACTCTAAAATGGCTTTTTTCCAATGGTTAATAAACAATAGAAAAATATATTGCATTAACTTTATACTACACAGAAAGGAGCTTCTTGTTGCAAACAACAAGTATGCAAAATTTCAAGTAAAAATATTCAATAGTTTCCTTGCACGGTGAATTTATTTATAACACTTTATGTTTTTTTGATTGTTTATTCTCAGCAATCTAGAGGTCATACAGTGATCTGCGGGTGCGCAAATGAAAGCTCACAACATACTAACAATAACAAAAAAAAAAATTAATTGTTGATTTTAAATTGTAGAAACAGATCAGCAAAGTTGTAATAATAATAACAATAATAATAATAATTTTAAATATATGCGAGGCAGACAATTCAACGCCGCTAAAGTTGAGGGAACAAGATATTATTTCTCACCACCAAATAGACCAAGAGAAGTTACAGGCCTGGCTACGGAAGTCACTTCATGGACGGCATCCAAATGAGGTCAATCAGGACAATGTCGACAACTCAGCGTCGAACTGCTGGTTGATTTCAGGACAGATGTTTTCAGAAACGGAGGGCTTTTTGTTAGCTATCCATAACCAGGTTATTCCGACGAAGAACTATCGGAAGTTCATCATTAGAGATCCCTAAATAGAAAATGACCAATGCAGATATGGCTAGTAGTATAGAGGGCGGGGTTCTGTGACACCCGGATGGTATCTGTCCCTTTTCAGCCCTTTACCATCCGAAGAAGTGCTGAAACCCTCCTGAAACCCCTTGCCAAAAAGACCTCATTGCCAAAGAACGTGACGTAATAGCCTAAGAAGTACCTGAAATCCTTCTGAAACCCTTGCCAAAAAGGCCTTATTGCCGAAGAAGTCCCGAAAAATCCCTATCCAAAAAGGCCTTATTGCCAAAGAAGTGTCCTAGTAGCTTAAGAAGGACCAAAAGAGTCCTTAGCCAAAAAGGTCTTATTGCCGAAGAAGTATCGACAATGACGTCATTAACCAGAGGCTGTTGAAATGACCTTGAATCGTTGTTTTGGAAATTGGTCGCTAAAATTAAATCAGAGTGGAATATCAGGCTAAAATAAAATAAATTTTATACAAGAACACGATTAGATCTAATATATGCGTGTGTGAGAGAGAGATAGGAGTTTAAATAGCATGTATATTATATTTATTTCATTCGTATATATCTATTTTATATGTATGAGAGAGAGAAACAAAAGTTCAAATAAGATATTTTGTATATATTTTTCTCAATCGTATATGCTTGCAAATAGATCTATTTAATGTATATTTGAGAGAGATAGAAGCTCAAGTAGGATATGTGTATATATTTATCTCCCTCAAATATATCTATTGTATGTGTGCGAGAGAGAGATAAAAGTTTAAATAGGCTATTGTGTATTGTATTTTTCTCACTCGTATACGCTTGCAAGCAGATTTATTTAATGTATATATGAGGAAGATAGAAGTTCAAATAAAATGTGTGTATATATATTTATCTCACTCGTATATACTTATAACAAAAGATGTAAATATATAGGAATGTTTTACGTCAGTCAGTCAAGAACTTAAAATTTAAATTTTTCAACTAATAATAATAATAACAAACCGAAAATAGTTAGAAATTGATATTCTTTGAACATTTATACTGTTTTTTTTCCTTTTCTACCTGTCTAGATAATTTAAAAAAAAATAGATCTAATACATGTAATAGATGTGTTAGTAATAGTAATATTTAAAAATATATGAATGTATATTTCATTAGCCAAGAATTTAATTTAATTTGATTTACCACTACTGCTATTTTTCAAAATATTAACTTATATCTGTTTTTCGTGAGCAAAAGGTCCTTATAAGGGTGGTTTTTTTGTGGTAAGCGGATGATTACTAATGATCAAAAAGACTTTACGAGGGAGTATTTTTGCAGTCAAAACGGTCTTGCAGTAGTACTTTTTGCGGCAAGGGGGTTGTTTTTGCAGTAGCAAAAAGGCCTTACAGGGGATGTTTTTCATTATCCTCCTCGGGGGGATTACAAATAGATCTAATACATATAATAGATAGTTAAATATGTTAGTAATATTATATTTGTGGTTAAAAGTGTCAAAAAGGCCGTATACATTGTAATTAAAAATGACGTGTTCGTGTGAAAGATCGTTATCTGCTGGGATGCCAAAGGCACTTTTGCCGCTATGTGCGCATATTTTTCTCTTCTAGTTCGGCCAAAAAACGAGTTTTGGTCATCTGCGCAGGTGCCAAAAGGGCACATTTGTTTTTTTGTTAAATTTGGGGTTGGTGAACACGATTTGAGGGATATTTTTCATCTAAAACGAAATCTAAGGCCACATTTTACACTTATTAAGTGATTTTGAGTATATATTTCGCTTTCTCTTATCTACTTATACTTATATTAAAATATATATACATTTTGCAATAATCAATCAAGAATTTAGTTTGTTTTGATTTAACTAATAATAATAGTAACAAAAACAAATTAAGAGGTCAAGTATTTGGAGTAAAATATAGGTCAGTGTCGCAGATAAGAGTTAGTAATATTTATCATGTTAAATTTTCGACAAATTAATACTGTTGGAATATATATATAATTATTCTGATAAATGAAAAAAAAAAACATATACAGGAGTATGTTGTTGTATTTTTGCTAAAAGTTTCAGGGTTTATTTTTTTATTAAATAACTTGATAAATAATTATTAATTTTTGCTTTGTGCGTGGAATACTTTTTTTAAATGAACTGTTTGCAAGGTAAATATTTTATGTATTGTAAACATTTAAAAGTATTCCCACTGGTCTTATTTTGCAATTGGCAAATGCAAAAGTTTCAAACTGATAATAAAAACTGCTTCAACCCTATTCAAAATGACCTTATTGCTGAAGAAAGTGTTGTTGTAATAGCCTAAGAAGTGCTAAGAAATACTCTATCTAAAAGGATCTTATTGCCGAAGAAGAAGAATCGACAATGATGTCGTCTACCAGAGGCTGTTGAAGTAGCCTTGAATCGTAAGAAAATAATATTGTTTCCGAAAGTTATAGGTAAAATTAAATATAAGTGGAATATTGGGTAAATTAAAACAAATTTTATAGACTTATTTACAAATGTTTATTGATAAGTTTATTTTATTTTAAAAAAAATTATAATATCAAATATATATTTGTATTAACTACAATACTGTTTTGTGCATCTTATTGTTACGTTTTCTACAAGAAGTTAGTTTAACAACATATCGGTTCTTCTGATCTTGAAGTAATTCTTCTCTTTTCAAGTATGCATTCAGATTGTCAAAAAGCTTATTCTGATGCCTTAAGCTTTGCACAAAATTGTCATTACATTGATCCAATGATTAATTTAATTTATTAAGGTCCAGTAGAAAATTATTGATGACATTTTTTGCATTTGTCAATTCTTGTTTGGTTTTTCCAAGTAGGGTGTAGGCTGTAGTTTTTTTGATTTAACACATGTCGTTTTCCTTTCTTTCAAGAAAAAAAGACGATTCCATTTCAACGTTTTTTCTTGAAAAGTTAAGGATATTGGTGTAATTGATGGAAGATGATAAATTAGTTTCTTTATTTTCACACTCTTTAAAATTTTTTTATAATAATTCGTTGAGATTCGATTCGGTTTCATATAAATTCATATAGTTGTCTGGTTCTTTTGTACATATTAGATAAAGGTTTAGACTTGTATTATATGGGATGTTATAATCATTTTGCAACTATTCACAGTAGTTAGCTTCATTACTTTTGTCTAAGATGTGATTTTCAACAGAAATAACACAACGAAATGGTAAAACTATAAGTTAAAAATATGCTAAAAACATATTTACTGTAGAGCGATTACTAAAGTACTAAAAATGTATTATGAATAAAGAGTTTTTATATATAGTGTTTGTCTTATCAATCTTACTGTTGTATTTATCGGTGAAGCCAAACCATTTAAGAAATACTCAATGTCTATGTCTTTTTAGAATTTTCCCAACCAAATAGGGTTGTCGGCTATTAGTAGCTGCTCTTTATAGAACGACCAAAGTACGTTTGATTTTTTACATATCCTTCAAGAGATAAGAGGTTGGATTTGTTAGTTGAACTTTGCGGATAATAATAATTACCTCAGGAGACCAATTTGGATTGTATTTTTTTATCAAGAACTTATGTCCTTTTACAATTTTCCCAATCAACCAAATATATGTATTCATCATGATTTTTACCTTCCTAACGGCTCTTTGTAGAATGCTCCAAGTATGTTTTCATTTTTCATGTCTTTCAAGAGATAAGTGGTTGGAATTGGTATTTAAAATATGCATATAATAAATACATCAGGAAACCAATTTGAATTGTATTTTTTTATCGAATATACCTCTGAATTTAGAAATACGTACAGAGTCACCAACTTTAAGTTTAACGTTTAAATCGCTTATTTTTATTTTGTTGTAGACAGTTTGAAGTAAAAATTGGTCTTTTTTTTAATTAGCTACTTCTGTTGGCTTCATTTTAGTTGTTCGGTATTCTGTGCACGTTTATAAATAATTTTAGGTAGCAAGTGAATCCACTTATGGTTTTTCTGCATATTAAATTCCTTTAACATCCAGTTTATTTAAAGTCCTATTAACTTACTCCACTTAATACACTGTAGTGGTTAACATTATAGCTTTTCCGAGTTTCTCAAATACTTTATTTAATAATTCTCCACCCAAGTCAGTCTGAATGTTGTACGAAGTTTGTATTTTGGAAAATTTTTCCATATTTTTGTAGACTTCCACAGCTGATTTGTTATTTTTTTTTTTAACGGAAAAGCCCATACAAACTTTGAGAAGCAATTAATAACAATAATAATTTATTTGTAATCACTGCTTGTTTTGGTATAGGGGAAATCGTTTCAACTAAATCTGCTTGGAATAGGTCTTTTGATGAATCTCATATACAGTATTATATATATATATATATATATATATATATATATATATATATATATATATATATATATATTTGTGACTTAATCATCTTTGAAGATGTCAAATGAATGTTGTCTATCGACTACCTCCAAACTGACAGAACAATAACAGGAGAATATTATTGCAAACTTTTTGGACGAGCTAGATGTAAAAATTCGCGAGAGAAAAGCTAGTTTAGCGATAAAGAAATAAACCACTTTCATCATCCTAGGACAGTGTAATTGGGCCTATATTGTTCGTAATACATGTAAATAATCTAAATGAATTATGTGAGCGAAAATAATGCAAATTAACAAACTACGCAGACGATACTAACATTTTGGTTTCCTATAAGGGCAGAAACTCTCTTGGACAAAACATCAAACCATTTATGATGTTCTTTGGTCACTGGTTTATTAGGACAGGATAGGTATTCTCTTATAAACACACTAATCCTGTTTCCAACCGGATCAAACTTATTTACAATCAATCAGATCAAACTTGTTCAAAGCAAATCAAAAGCTAATCAAAAGCTAATTTAGAGAATTTCCTCTAGAATGGAAAAGTTAGGAAATTCAATTTTTCACATACATTTCTGAGGGAAATTGAATACACGATTGTTGTTGTTGTATGTAGAAAACAGTTGAAAGTGAAAAAACGCAGAGATAACGCAATCTTTTATATTTATACGAAAGTCTATATTTTGGCTAAAGATGTCAAGGAAACTTTATGTCTACAAATACGTAAGAATTCCTGTAAACTTTTAATGATTGATGAAGCACAAAAAATCCAAAAAACGAAAATCGTAAGTATTTATTTTCTTATCTAAAAGTTTTAAAATAAAACTGAACTTGCTAATTCAAATTTTTGCTTGTTTTTTGTCCAAAACTAACCTTTTTTTTAATCTTTCATGGCGTAGAATTTGTCAGGGAATTCTGATAGGTTTAATTTGTCTTTTAATGTATTGTGCTTTTTTTACAGCTAACTTTAATACTTTAAAATGTTGTTGTTGAAAATAAACTTTTTTCTGGTTCCAGCTATTTTATTAGGTTCCCTTTATTGGTAGTATAATTTTTTTCCAAATCAAAGGATATAAATATAGTTAATCATTGTAGAGCGAAGATTTGTGGAACGTAAGAACAATGGGAAAACTTATGATTTAGTGATTGCATTGCAAGAGTACGAAGGTACAATCTTACTGGTCGTACCCAATAATTTAAGTTAAACCCTGCGCTTGAAGATACTGAAATTGTTGTCTGGTTGGTTGATTGGGTGAAAGATGTTATGAATTAAGTTATTCAAAAGTCGTGCAAGAATTAGGACCTAAGGACCAGATTGGTTTTAGTTTTTGTTTAAAAATTTTAACCGACGAGAAGGTTGGATTCATTTTCAGACCTGCGGAATAAGTAAACTTTGAAGATGTGTGGAATGTTGCCATCAGCGTCTATCATTTTATAAATCTTTTTGCTAGCTGCTTGCTTGTTCACTTTCTTTTATTTTATTATTAATTCTAGCGGGGGATTGAACCAGCTACCTTTAGGTTGGACACACTATTACACTATAAATAAGAATAGTATAACGACAGTATAACATCTTTTTTTTGTTATTTTTAACACAACATACCTTTTTTTTTGTTTTACGGTGCCAGTGTTTACTTATAAATCTTAACCAGTAAAGTCTTACATATAGTTATTCTGATAAATTTAATATATATACAAGAGTGTAATGTTTAATTTTCCTAGGCTGATATATGCTACTCTGATAGATAGATATTGTTTAATTAAACCTACTCTGGTTTACGTGTATATACATGGATAAACTTGTTTACAATTGTTTTTGCAATGTGTATGAACATAGGGGTTCAAATATGTCATTCGATAACTTGTTGTTACTGGAGGAAACCTTATGGATTTTTAACTATTTCTTTAAAGGTTATTATCTGAATAATGAACGTTAAGAAAAAAGAAAAAACCAGTTTACCTATTGAGAACACTGATAAGTTCAAAAAACAAAATTCCTACAAAAAACAAAGAGTTTTTATATCCTCTCTAACTGACTGATTAAACCTGTTTACAAACAGATCACACCTGTTCCAAACAGATCAAAAGCTCTTTAAAGCTGATCAAAAGCTGATTAAAAGCTGTTTATAGGCCGTTTAAAAGCTGATTAAAAGCTGTTTAGCAGCTGTTTATAAGCTGTTTAAAAGCTGATCAAAACCTGTTGACAAAGCAGATTAAAAGTATGAAATCTAGTGAAAAAGAACCGAAAAAAAAATTAATTCGTAAACGAAAAAACGTTAAAAATAAACTGAACCTATTAAAACTTGGTGAAATTGTACAGGAACAAGTATTTTTACCAATTATCAAACGTTTTACAAAATATTTGAAGTGAATTAAGGATTAAAAGCAGATCAAAAGCAGATCAAAAGCTGAACAAGAGATGATCCAGAAAGATATGAAGTTAAGAGAAAAAGAACTGAAAAAGTTTGATTATAGGTAAGTGACGTAGTTTGAAAAATTTTAAACTTAGTCTTAGAAATATTAGGTTTACATTGCAACTGTGTGACTTAACCGTATATTTTGACCTCCACACTGTTGACTGTTGACTGTTACCAAATAGATGATGTTAAATGTCTTGTGAACAATTATATGAACAACGCATACGTGAAATTTCAAAAAAATATACACATACTTGGTTTGACTGATGAACTATCTTAAGTCTCGTTACAGGAATCGTAGAGGAAAAAATTTTGATTCTTCTGGAATATACTAACAAAAGGGATTGTATCTTTAACCGACTAGTACGTAACTGTCTCCAATATAATTATAGATTCACACAAAAACAATAAAGCTAGACAACATCTACTGTATTGAAAAATGTTAACATTTAAAGGGACTCCGGTCAGTCTTATTTTACAATTGGTCAATGCAAAGGTCCGAACTGATAAGACTGAATATATAGTAATAAAAATAGAATTATTATAATTAACAGTAAACAGATCCAATGCATTTTACACCACTTATAAGATAAGATCTTAACAAGATGTTAAGTGAGAACTGATCCCTTAAGTTACACCCCATTTTCGATTTTTTTATGGATAAAAAAGCGAAAATTTTAAATGCACAAACTCTTAAAACATCAATTTATAGGATCCTTTTTTTTTGTTATTATATTCAAAATATTACAGTTATAATTATATAATTTAAATCAGAGCAGCTTTATTGCATTTTCAGTTGTTATAACCGTAAGTTTCTGAGCTGCTTTCAGGTAAAAATTTTCTCTCAGTCAAATTTGGTTTATATCATTTGATTTCTGTATAAGTTGTTGTCATGTATTCGTTCGTTCAGTAAATACTCTTGGAAACAATTGGTATTGGATTGGACTTTTGAAGAACCATAATCTTTATGCTATCAAAATGAATAAGTTTTGCTCGTACGTAAATCTGCTCAATTAACTTCCATTAGAATTTGGAAAAATAAGCAATTAAGAATATTATAGAAAAAGAAAATATTTATCAAAAATGTGGTAATTATTTTGATAAAAAGATAAAATTAGGTTTAATTGGACAAGATTGTCTGCAAAATTTAGTGCTTTTTATGGTTTTATTAACGGTAAAAATGTCTAAGAAATATTATTATTTAAAATAAATAAGGAAAGACAAATTTGGCATTTATTTTTCGAGAAATACAGCCAGTAAACCGTTTACTTTATAGCTGAATATCTCCTGAGAATGAAAAACCTTTCCACTAGGTTTTTTTAATACAGCAAAATGGCTTCCCGTACCATGAAAAAAATACCCGCCGGCGGCGGGTATTTTTTTCGTAGTAAGGATGGCTATTTTGCTTCCTTTTGCTCCTTTACTACAACAAGACGGCTTCTTTTCGGTTTGAGATTAGAAAATTAAATTTTATTACTGTCCGATAGCATAAAGATTATGGTTCTTCAAAAGTCCAATCCAATACCAATTGTTTCCAAGAGTATTTACTGAACGAACGAATACATGACAACAACTTATACAGAAATCAAATGATATAAACCAAATTTGACTGAGAGAAAATTTTTACCTGAAAGCAGCTCAGAAACTTACGGTTATAACAACTGAAAATGCAATAAAGCTGCTCTGATTTAAATTATATAATTATAACTGTAATATTTTGAATATAATAACAAAAAAAAAGGATCCTATAAATTGATGTTTTAAGAGTTTGTGCATTTAAAATTTTCGCTTTTTTATCCATAAAAAAATCGAAAATGGGGTGTAACTTAAGGGATCAGTTCTCACTTAACATCTTGTTAAGATCTTATCTTATAAGTGGTGTAAAATGCATTGGATCTGTTTACTGTTAATTATAATAATTCTATTTTTATTACTATATATTCAGTCTTATCAGTTCGGACCTTTGCATTGACCAATTGTAAAATAAGACTGACCGGAGTCCCTTTAAATGTTAACATTTTTCAATACAGTAGATGTTGTCTAGCTTTATTGTTTTTGTGTGAATCTATAATTATATTGGAGACAGTTACGTACTAGTCGGTTAAAGATACAATCCCTTTTGTTAGTATATTCCAGAAGAATCAAAATTTTTTCCTCTACGATTCCTGTAACGAGACTTAAGATAGTTCATCAGTCAAACCAAGTATGTGTATATTTTTTTGAAATTTCACGTATGCGTTGTTCATATAATTGTTCACAAGACATTTAACATCATCTATTTGGTAACAGTCAACAGTCAACAGTGTGGAGGTCAAAATATACGGTTAAGTCACACAGTTGCAATGTAAACCTAATATTTCTAAGACTAAGTTTAAAATTTTTCAAACTACGTCACTTACCTATAATCAAACTTTTTCAGTTCTTTTTCTCTTAACTTCATATCTTTCTGGATCATCTCTTGTTCAGCTTTTGATCTGCTTTTGATCTGCTTTTAATCCTTAATTCACTTCAAATATTTTGTAAAACGTTTGATAATTGGTAAAAATACTTGTTCCTGTACAATTTCACCAAGTTTTAATAGGTTCAGTTTATTTTTAACGTTTTTTCGTTTACGAATTAATTTTTTTTTCGGTTCTTTTTCACTAGATTTCATACTTTTAATCTGCTTTGTCAACAGGTTTTGATCAGCTTTTAAACAGCTTATAAACAGCTGCTAAACAGCTTTTAATCAGCTTTTAAACGGCCTATAAACAGCTTTTAATCAGCTTTTGATCAGCTTTAAAGAGCTTTTGATCTGTTTGGAACAGGTGTGATCTGTTTGTAAACAGGTTTAATCAGTCAGTTAGAGAGGATATAAAAACTCTTTGTTTTTTGTAGGAATTTTGTTTTTTGAACTTATCAGTGTTCTCAATAGGTAAACTGGTTTTTTCTTTTTTCTTAACGTTCATTATTCAGATAATAACCTTTAAAGAAATAGTTAAAAATCCATAAGGTTTCCTCCAGTAACAACAAGTTATCGAATGACATATTTGAACCCCTATGTTCATACACATTGCAAAAACAATTGTAAACAAGTTTATCCATGTATATACACGTAAACCAGAGTAGGTTTAATTAAACAATATCTATCTATCAGAGTAGCATATATCAGCCTAGGAAAATTAAACATTACACTCTTGTATATATATTAAATTTATCAGAATAACTATATGTAAGACTTTACTGGTTAAGATTTATAAGTAAACACTGGCACCGTAAAACAAAAAAAAAGGTATGTTGTGTTAAAAATAACAAAAAAAAGATGTTATACTGTCGTTATACTATTCTTATTTATAGTGTAATAGTGTGTCCAACCTAAAGGTAGCTGGTTCAATCCCCCGCTAGAATTAATAATAAAATAAAAGAAAGTGAACAAGCAAGCAGCTAGCAAAAAGATTTATAAAATGATAGACGCTGATGGCAACATTCCACACATCTTCAAAGTTTACTTATTCCGCAGGTCTGAAAATGAATCCAACCTTCTCGTCGGTTAAAATTTTTAAACAAAAACTAAAACCAATCTGGTCCTTAGGTCCTAATTCTTGCACGACTTTTGAATAACTTAATTCATAACATCTTTCACCCAATCAACCAACCAGACAACAATTTCAGTATCTTCAAGCGCAGGGTTTAACTTAAATTATTGGGTACGACCAGTAAGATTGTACCTTCGTACTCTTGCAATGCAATCACTAAATCATAAGTTTTCCCATTGTTCTTACGTTCCACAAATCTTCGCTCTACAATGATTAACTATATTTATATCCTTTGATTTGGAAAAAAATTATACTACCAATAAAGGGAACCTAATAAAATAGCTGGAACCAGAAAAAAGTTTATTTTCAACAACAACATTTTAAAGTATTAAAGTTAGCTGTAAAAAAAGCACAATACATTAAAAGACAAATTAAACCTATCAGAATTCCCTGACAAATTCTACGCCATGAAAGATTAAAAAAAAGGTTAGTTTTGGACAAAAAACAAGCAAAAATTTGAATTAGCAAGTTCAGTTTTATTTTAAAACTTTTAGATAAGAAAATAAATACTTACGATTTTCGTTTTTTGGATTTTTTGTGCTTCATCAATCATTAAAAGTTTACAGGAATTCTTACGTATTTGTAGACATAAAGTTTCCTTGACATCTTTAGCCAAAATATAGACTTTCGTATAAATATAAAAGATTGCGTTATCTCTGCGTTTTTTCACTTTCAACTGTTTTCTACATACAACAACAACAATCGTGTATTCAATTTCCCTCAGAAATGTATGTGAAAAATTGAATTTCCTAACTTTTCCATTCTAGAGGAAATTCTCTAAATTAGCTTTTGATTAGCTTTTGATTTGCTTTGAACAAGTTTGATCTGATTGATTGTAAATAAGTTTGATCCGGTTGGAAACAGGATTAGTGTGTTTATAAGAGAATACCTATCCTGTCCTAATAAACCAGTGACCAAAGAACATCATAAATGGTTTGATGTTTTGTCCAAGAGAGTTTCTGCCCTTATAGGAAACCAAAATGTTAGTATCGTCTGCGTAGTTTGTTAATTTGCATTATTTTCGCTCACATAATTCATTTAGATTATTTACATGTATTACGAACAATATAGGCCCAATTACACTGTCCTAGGATGATGAAAGTGGTTTATTTCTTTATCGCTAAACTAGCTTTTCTCTCGCGAATTTTTACATCTAGCTCGTCCAAAAAGTTTGCAATAATATTCTCCTGTTATTGTTCTGTCAGTTTGGAGGTAGTCGATAGACAACATTCATTTGACATCTTCAAAGATGATTAAGTCACAAATATATATATATATATATATATATATATATATATATATATATATATATATATATATATATATATATATATATATATAATACTGTATATGAGATTCATCAAAAGACCTATTCCAAGCAGATTTAGTTGAAACGATTTCCCCTATACCAAAACAAGCAGTGATTACAAATAAATTATTATTGTTATTAATTGCTTCTCAAAGTTTGTATGGGCTTTTCCGTTAAAAAAAAAAATAACAAATCAGCTGTGGAAGTCTACAAAAATATGGAAAAATTTTCCAAAATACAAACTTCGTACAACATTCAGACTGACTTGGGTGGAGAATTATTAAATAAAGTATTTGAGAAACTCGGAAAAGCTATAATGTTAACCACTACAGTGTATTAAGTGGAGTAAGTTAATAGGAAAAACCATAAGTGGATTCACTTGCTACCTAAAATTATTTATAAACGTGCACAGAATACCGAACAACTAAAATGAAGCCAACAGAAGTAGCTAATTAAAAAAAAGACCAATTTTTACTTCAAACTGTCTACAACAAAATAAAAATAAGCGATTTAAACGTTAAACTTAAAGTTGGTGACTCTGTACGTATTTCTAAATTCAGAGGTATATTCGATAAAAAAATACAATTCAAATTGGTTTCCTGATGTATTTATTATATGCATATTTTAAATACCAATTCCAACCACTTATCTCTTGAAAGACATGAAAAATGAAAACATACTTGGAGCATTCTACAAAGAGCCGTTAGGAAGGTAAAAATCATGATGAATACATATATTTGGTTGATTGGGAAAATTGTAAAAGGACATAAGTTCTTGATAAAAAAATACAATCCAAATTGGTCTCCTGAGGTAATTATTATTATCCGCAAAGTTCAACTAACAAATCCAACCTCTTATCTCTTGAAGGATATGTAAAAAATCAAACGTACTTTGGTCGTTCTATAAAGAGCAGCTACTAATAGCCGACAACCCTATTTGGTTGGGAAAATTCTAAAAAGACATAGACATTGAGTATTTCTTAAATGGTTTGGCTTCACCGATAAATACAACAGTAAGATTGATAAGACAAACACTATATATAAAAACTCTTTATTCATAATACATTTTTAGTACTTTAGTAATCGCTCTACAGTAAATATGTTTTTAGCATATTTTTAACTTATAGTTTTACCATTTCGTTGTGTTATTTCTGTTGAAAATCACATCTTAGACAAAAGTAATGAAGCTAACTACTGTGAATAGTTGCAAAATGATTATAACATCCCATATAATACAAGTCTAAACCTTTATCTAATATGTACAAAAGAACCAGACAACTATATGAATTTATATGAAACCGAATCGAATCTCAACGAATTATTATAAAAAAATTTTAAAGAGTGTGAAAATAAAGAAACTAATTTATCATCTTCCATCAATTACACCAATATCCTTAACTTTTCAAGAAAAAACGTTGAAATGGAATCGTCTTTTTTTCTTGAAAGAAAGGAAAACGACATGTGTTAAATCAAAAAAACTACAGCCTACACCCTACTTGGAAAAACCAAACAAGAATTGACAAATGCAAAAAATGTCATCAATAATTTTCTACTGGACCTTAATAAATTAAATTAATCATTGGATCAATGTAATGACAATTTTGTGCAAAGCTTAAGGCATCAGAATAAGCTTTTTGACAATCTGAATGCATACTTGAAAAGAGAAGAATTACTTCAAGATCAGAAGAACCGATATGTTGTTAAACTAACTTCTTGTAGAAAACGTAACAATAAGAAGCACAAAACAGTATTGTAGTTAATACAAATATATATTTGATATTATAATTTTTTTTAAAATAAAATAAACTTATCAATAAACATTTGTAAATAAGTCTATAAAATTTGTTTTAATTTACCCAATATTCCACTTATATTTAATTTTACCTATAACTTTCGGAAACAATATTATTTTCTTACGATTCAAGGCTACTTCAACAGCCTCTGGTAGACGACATCATTGTCGATTCTTCTTCTTCGGCAATAAGATCCTTTTAGATAGAGTATTTCTTAGCACTTCTTAGGCTATTACAACAACACTTTCTTCAGCAATAAGGTCATTTTGAATAGGGTTGAAGCAGTTTTTTTTATCAGTTTGAAACTTTTGCATTTGCCAATTGCAAAATAAGACCAGTGGGAATACTTTTAAATGTTTACAATACATAAAATATTTACCTTGCAAACAGTTCATTTAAAAAAAGTATTCCACGCACAAAGCAAAAATTAATAATTATTTATCAAGTTATTTAATAAAAAAATAAACCCTGAAACTTTTAGCAAAAATACAACAACATACTCCTGTATATGTTTTTTTTTTTCATTTATCAGAATAATTATATATATATTCCAACAGTATTAATTTGTCGAAAATTTAACATGATAAATATTACTAACTCTTATCTGCGACACTGACCTATATTTTACTCCAAATACTTGACCTCTTAATTTGTTTTTGTTACTATTATTATTAGTTACATCAAAACAAACTAAATTCTTGATTGATTATTGCAAAATGTATATATATTTTAATATAAGTATAAGTAGATAAGAGAAAGCGAAATATATACTCAAAATCACTTAATAAGTGTAAAATGTGGCCTTAGATTTCGTTTTAGATGAAAAATATCCCTCAAATCGTGTTCACCAACCCCAAATTTAACAAAAAAACAAATGTGCCCTTTTGGCACCTGCGCAGATGACCAAAACTCGTTTTTTGGCCGAACTAGAAGAGAAAAATATGCGCACATAGCGGCAAAAGTGCCTTTGGCATCCCAGCAGATAACGATCTTTCACACGAACACGTCATTTTTAATTACAATGTATACGGCCTTTTTGACACTTTTAACCACAAATATAATATTACTAACATATTTAACTATCTATTATATGTATTAGATCTATTTGTAATCCCCCCGAGGAGGATAATGAAAAACATCCCCTGTAAGGCCTTTTTGCTACTGCAAAAACAACCCCCTTGCCGCAAAAAGTACTACTGCAAGACCGTTTTGACTGCAAAAATACTCCCTCGTAAAGTCTTTTTGATCATTAGTAATCATCCGCTTACCACAAAAAAACCACCCTTATAAGGACCTTTTGCTCACGAAAAACAGATATAAGTTAATATTTTGAAAAATAGCAGTAGTGGTAAATCAAATTAAATTAAATTCTTGGCTAATGAAATATACATTCATATATCTTTAAATATTACTATTACTAACACATCTATTACATGTATTAGATCTATTTTTTTTTAAATTATCTAGACAGGTAGAAAAGGAAAAAAAACAGTATAAATGTTCAAAGAATATCAATTTCTAACTATTTTCGGTTTGTTATTATTATTATTAGTTGAAAAATTTAAATTTTAAGTTCTTGACTGACTGACGTAAAACATTCCTATATATTTACATCTTTTGTTATAAGTATATACGAGTGAGATAAATATATATACACACATTTTATTTGAACTTCTATCTTCCTCATATATACATTAAATAAATCTGCTTGCAAGCGTATACGAGTGAGAAAAATACAATACACAATAGCCTATTTAAACTTTTATCTCTCTCTCGCACACATACAATAGATATATTTGAGGGAGATAAATATATACACATATCCTACTTGAGCTTCTATCTCTCTCAAATATACATTTAATAGATCTATTTGCAAGCATATACGATTGAGAAAAATATATACAAAATATCTTATTTGAACTTTTGTTTCTCTCTCTCATACATATAAAATAGATATATACGAATGAAATAAATATAATATACATGCTATTTAAACTCCTATCTCTCTCTCACACACGCATATATTAGATCTAATCTTGTTCTTGTATAAAATTTATTTTATTTTAGCCTGATATTCCACTCTGATTTAATTTTAGCGACCAATTTCCAAAACAACGATTCAAGGTCATTTCAACAGCCTCTGGTTAATGACGTCATTGTCGATACTTCTTCGGCAATAAGGCCTTTTTGGCTAAGGACTCCTTTGGTCCTTCTTAAGCTACTAGGACACTTCTTTGGCAATAAGGCCTTTTTGGATAGGGATTTTTCGGGACTTCTTCGGCAATAAGGCCTTTTTGGCAAGGGTTTCAGAAGGATTTCAGGTACTTCTTAGGCTATTACGTCACGTTCTTTGGCAATGAGGTCTTTTTGGCAAGGGGTTTCAGGAGGGTTTCAGCACTTCTTCGGATGGTAAAGGGCTGAAAAGGGACAGATACCATCCGGGTGTCACAGAACCCCGCCCTCTATACTACTATGGCTGTCCAACATCGGAGACAATGCAGCACATAACTGGAGGATGCCATGCGTTTGCCGCAACCGAGTATAAAGAAAGACACGACTCAGCCTCTAAGATACTCCACCAAGAGTTAGCAGAAAAGGTAAACCTATTACAGGTAGGAAAAGTGCCTTATTACAAGTACAATCCAGAGTCTATTATTGAGAACAACCAGTTCAAGTTATATTGGGATCGAACGGTTCTGACGGATCAGACAGTTGCTCATAATAGACTAGACATTATACTAATAGATAAAATTTCTAGGCGAACTACACTAATCGACATTGCTGTACCTAACAACAACAACCTAAGGCCAAAATACAACGAGAAGATCGCCAAATACAGAGATCTAGAGTTCCAAATCCGAAGAAAATGGGCAATGAACAGCGACCAAACGATTCCCATAATACTGTCAACATCTGGAGTGATACCAAAGAACCTCCTGCAGAACAGCAAGGGACTGGGCCTTAGTGAGCATCTGTATAAGCCGATGCAGAAAGCAGACAACGTCACCTAGGACCCGATAACATGGAAAGGGTTCCCACAGAGCTTCATACTTTTGGTGTCTTTGTATGCCTGGTATGAGTGAACAATCCCTGGAGGGAGTGCGAAGCCGTTTGGCTTGTAAATCATAATAATAGTATATTAACGGATCAAATAAACACAATCCATTTCAAAAATAAAAAATACAAACATTATTTAAAACAGTCAGAATTAAAAAAACTTCAAGTCCAAACATGCATTAAAGTACTTCAAAGACAAGTATATCCTTGCATTTAAATACCAGTCGTGAAGATACAATACTAGACTTCAGTGTCAATACTGCAGCTCTAATGTCTGGTAATTGTCTTATTTCTCCTTATGTTCTTCTCACAAAGATAGCCCTATTACAAAATAGCATTCCTGCTTGAAAAATTGTTGCATGTTGTCCGAGAGAGTAAGACTCTCCGACTTCCATGCTCCTACCGAACGCTCCAGCTCCAGCTGTTTCATCCTGGATCCATTATTTTAATTTTTATGGTCTTCCTGCTTAAAACAAAATACAAAAATCTAATACAACTGTAAAATAATCTAATCGACTCCAATAGCAAAAATAATTGGTAAAATATTTTTAGTATTTCTTGTTTGCATCTTTATTTCAAATCAGTGTCTTTCCTCTGATATCATTTTCTTAGAATATATAAAGATGCTTTATTTTGTAAAAACTGACAAGTTTGTTTTACACATATATTCACAATTATTTAGATTTTTAGTCTTCTTTTGTGCTTCTGGAAAGGATTAGACAACAATGAATAAGTAATATAAAGTCAAAATGATAACGAATTATATGAATAAAGGAGGTTAAATGGCAGGTTTAGTAGAAGAAAAGAATCACTCACTAAATATCAATGAAAACTTTATCACAGGCCATCCAATGACTTTCAAATTATAAGCAGACAGAAAAAATACGCACACATTTTGTTTTATGAATGTGATTGATGAAGATTGATACGTAACGTATTGTTCTAACCTTGAAAGTATTTTTGTTATAAATAGATATTTAGGACACCATATTGCATAAAATTTGAAATACCAGTTATATTAACTAGGCCACTCATCTTGAAAATTTAAAAATTAATCATATGAATTCTGGAACCATTGTTATAAAATCATAAGCTAATGTTTGAACTATGATATCAAATGATTAATTAATTAATTATTCTTATTATAGATAAAAAGAATTAACTAGAATTTAGCTGGAACATTAGTTTCCAACAAGGTGGTGCCGACCTCATTTATTAAAATACTTCGGCTGTTTGGGCATTCTGAAAGAAGGTAAACACAAGTAATTTTCCATTTAACTGGAACTTCTTTCGCTATGCAATTTTGCAGGAATACAGGGTGTAACATAAAAGTTGGGAATGAATTAAACAGTAGATTCCTTAGAAATTTTTTTTTCATATGTCGTTTTGTTCTACGAATATTCATCTCTAAGTTACAGGGTGTTAAAAAATTAAAAAAAAAAATATTTTAGTGTGATAAATTTCAAACGCTAGAAGATAATGAAACGAACTTTTAGGCAAAGCTTAATTTGAAGTATAGGGTTGTAACTCTAGTAACAGTAAAAAAAATGACTTCGTAGTTTACTCAGTTGTAAGGGAACAAAATTTTATTGCGATTTTTAATTATTTTAACATTTATTAACTCTAAATAAAATTCAACTAAATGGAAGAATTTATTTGAGTTCCTCTGTATAAAGATTTAGACCGTTGAAATGTATATCTTATGTCTGGCCAAAAATAGTCACATATCAGGAAAATATAAATCTATTAATATACTTAAACTTAAGCTTAGTTTTATTACTTTTGGGGGTAGTTAATTTTTCTGAAAGAAAACAACATAAACTTAATGAATTTATGTGACACAAAATCTAAACTGTTCTACCCTCTCGAACTTTTTAATATAAATCTGTCAAAGTAACTTAATAGTCTTAAAAACCACATCGTTAAAGGTCTTAGGTTAAGTCCTAAAGTGATAACCACTTGTGGCCGACCGTGAGAGAGCTTTTTTTTACTTAAACTGAGTAAATTTTCTCATCATAAGAAAACAAAAGAATATTTAAATAAAAGCACTGAAATGCAATATTAGTATTTGTTATTATGTACAAAGTTCGCATCTGTTACCCAGTTTTTCCCCAACTGACGAAAATAAGAATAAGAAAATGTGAAAATGGTTAAAACCTTCGGGTTTTTTTCTATGAGTTCTTACACGATCTTTTAGTATAATTGTAGAATGGTTACCGATCACATTTGTTTAAAATAATTATTAGTTTTGAGCTCTGCTCAGTTTTAATATTAAATTAAATTCGACGCATGGATGACTTATGCCATCTATAAACCAGGGGACCGAAAACGTACAGACGCTCGGAAACATCGCGTAAGTACGTTCTATTTGTGGAAAAGCATGCATGTCGGAACCAACGCATCTAATAGGGGAACAAGGGAGGTTCCAAGGGATGAAAGTTGAATTTGATTTTTAGCAATTATTTAAAGTTAGTTATAATTTGAAATTCGTTAGGATCGGTATCGCCGTCCAATGCCGTGGAAAAATTACGTAACGGATATAATCGTCGGGAAAGAGGGTTTTCTTTGTTTTGTTTTTCATTTAATTAGGAAAGTTAAGGGAATATCGTGTGTTATTTTAGTCGGATATTTCGTGATTTTCACACGGTCTGATTAGGTAATATAAATAGCTGTTTTCGCGTTTTATTTCTTTTTATGTTTAATATTTTAGTAAGCTATTCATACGTTTTTTTTTTCAAAATTAGGTTTTATATTTTTGTTTAATAAAACGGCCAATAAGAGCAATGATGTTAGTTTTTTTTCGCAATTGTTATTGGTTTTAAGTTTCTCATTGTAAATAGTTCGTTTTTCTATTTATTTTTGTTAATAGACTAAGTGTTTTGAGAAACTTCTTTTGTTTAATTTGAAACAAAAACTTTCACGCGACTAAACTCGCGGACGTACTGCTGTGGGAGCTGTAAATAAAAGATGTCATCTGTCCAGCTAATTAGCAGCTTTGCCTGAGTCCTGAAGTTCTGAGTTATGGTTGCGGTAAGCTTTAATAACCGTAGTTGGTTGGTACTAAAGCTGCAAGGGATAAGATGAACGTCCAGACTTTCAGAGTGTCTTTATTACTGTGAAATTTAATTATAGGTTATTCAAATTGCTAAAAATTAATGTGTGGTAGCAAATTAGTAATAGATAGAATAGCTAACGCTACCAAAATATGTCATTAGCAAAAGTCTATGATCAAATTCTGTCACACAGTGGCGTGCGTACGGATATCACCATAGGATTTTTAAAAAATGTGGTACGCCTCTGGTAAAAAATTTTTTTCATCATTTTCTCAAACTTGATTTTTTATTTTAAACAAAACTTTCCTCTTCCGTTTTCTTGGTATCTCTCGTAATTTTTCCGTAATTAAGCCTTTTGTAAATACTATTATTTCTATTGCATACACAAATAAGTAGGTATACTATGAGAGAGCCTCCTCCTCCCAATGCCTCCTCCCGATCATAACCCTCCGTAATAATATGAGAGTGCCTCCTCCCGATCATAACCCTCCGTAATAATATGAGAGTGCCTCCTCCCGATCATAACCCTCCGTAATGATATGAGAGTGCCTCCTCCCGATTCTTTGTGCACATGACCTACTCCGTGAATTATGTGGGGATAGAGTGATATAAGACTGGAAAAGCGGAAATTTTACAACAGTTCTTTAAAAGTTATACTAAATTTTCGATGTCATCTAGTAATGATAGTGAAAGTAGTATTGTTGAAAGGAATAAGTTATTAATTAAAGCAGTAAAAGATGTGGAAAAATCTTTTTGTAAAAAGGCATTAGCTTATGAACACGAAAGTCTGTATGCCAGACCAAATGCTAAGAAATGTTATAGTTTTTACCAGAGTATGTATGAAGAAGCAATAAAAACGTGTCAAGGTTTCTACACAAATCAAGATATTAAGCGATTGGTGCAACATTTTGTGGAAAAATATTTTCTTTCAGAATTAAAGGTGTTAAAACCTTATTTGTCAAGTGAATTACAAGGTGAAATACTAAGGCGTGAAGAAGAGTGGGACAAAATTTCTATCAAAAATTTATGAGTGATATAGTTTATTATGGAAGATTTAGTGATTGAAATTATGGAGGATTTTTTAATATCGAAAGAGTGTTCTAGATACTTTGCCGTTACTGGAAGTGAGGAAATTTTAGACATCATGTCTATTGAGGCACAAGACATGACGTCCTATTTCAAGTATATGGACCATATAAAAATATGTGAAAAAGCTGTAAAATTGTGTAAAATATTTTTAGAAACTAGGAATATTAATAAGTTGTTATTAGGATTAAGAAAATTAGGATTAAATAGTTGTGTAATAGATATATGTAAAAAATCAGGTTTAAAGTTTAATAAAATATAATAAAATTATATTTAATTTGTATTTATTCATTCATAAAAAAAATTTTATACATAAAGAATACATTGGATAGTGCACACATAGACGGTGATTTAGAATGAAAAAAACATTTAGGTTCAGATTTATGAAGAGCAGGTTCCTCATCTAGTTCAATAACAGGTTTGGCTGAATATTTTCGAATGTAGTCAGCTTTTTCACTTCCTTTAACATACACATAATTTGCATCTTTCGTCAATTCATTGACAATAGTAGAAAAATAGTGTAATGGTGTAAATCCTGTGTTCCAATAGAGACAGTGGTGATTGTTCATTAACCAAACAGTTTGTTTGTATATCTCTGTATTAAGTAAATTTAATGAATAGGGTTTCTTAAATATGTGATGACTAATTTTGCTGCCATCATATGCTGCCAACTCCTTTGGAATAAATTTATTGCCTTCATCCTTAAATCCTTGGATATCCAAAACTAGTCTCATATTTTTAAAGATTCAAATTTTTTAATCATAAATTTTTTAGCACAATATTCTTCAATTTGTATTTTGAGAATTTTAAGTTTTTTTATAAAATTTTCAATTTGTTTATTTTTGCGTGAATTCATTACAAGCAGTTGAAATCTATGTTTCACCTCTGAACATCTTCACACTACTGGAACACTCGATTAATATGTTTAAATTAAATGGAATCCATTAGTAGGAGAGGGGATAAAATTAAATTTGTTTTACTATTTTAGTTAAGGGATTGTAGGAAAATATTTTATCATGAATTATAAGGCAATATGCTGAAGTTTTTGGAGAAATGCTTTCTTTTGTTTCAAATTCAATCCTCATAGTTACCGGACCAGTTTGTAATAAATCGCGCTGATGCGAACAATTAATGTAAACAATTGGTGCTTTTCCTTTAAAGTCCGATGGACTAAAAATTGGTTCTACAGGATGATTATAATACATGTGTCGGAATTCCGAAAACATTTCATACAAAGTAGCAAATTTATTATTTGCGAAATCAAGTTGAAGATCGTTATAAGGATATCTTTCAGAGTTCAAAAATACATTTATATTTTTTAATTCACAATGATCAAATTTACTCATGTCTTGTTTGACTTTTCCTCGTCTATCTTTTTGAAAAGCAATTAACACATGTCGAGGGGTTTCAACTTTTGTAGAGGTTTTTACCGACCAGTTGTGTCTAGTAGTTTCCAATAATTCTGGATATTCAATTAATTCCCAACTTCTAAAAGTAATGAAAATATCATTATTTTTATCAATTAATTTAGTAAGAGCTAATTCTTGAGGTATTGCTACAGTTAAATGTGGAACTCGCCAACAAAGTTTTGTAATAACAATTTTTGGTTTTTCATCTTCAACTGTGGATATAACTGCATCAGTACTATCATTACTCCTTATTAAAATTAATTCTTGTTGAGAATTTAAAATAATTTTATTGTAATCTTCAAAAAAGCCTGAATATAATTTAAGTGGAATGCATAAAGAAGCATTTCCTTTTTCATCCGTCATTATTTTTTCTCCCATCTTGGATTTGGGATACCATCCAGCATTTTGAAGTTTAGCACTTTCATTTTCATTAAAACACATATATGATTTGATTGTAGAAGTTATTCCTATATCACGAACCGAATCAATTGTTACACCGTTAAGAACATAACGTAACTCTTTAAATAAAAACGCAGGAGCATTGTTAATTAAAGATGTATTTTTTAAGGGAGTATCTTTATCATCAGTAACTTTTAATTCTAGATATAGTTCGCTCCTGCAAGGTAAAGAATATTTTCCAGTTTGTTGTAAAGAAATTCTAATTTCATCATTAGGTCCTAATTTTGAAGGATTGAAAGGGTCAAATGAAAGCATTTCCCAACTTGAAACAGATTCATCAACAAGAATATTTTCCTTAACATTTAAATATTCCATTATTATTTAATTTTAAACCCCAAGGATTCTAGGAACAAACGATTAGAAGGTGTTAACTTCTTTGAGTTTCTTTTAGTACTAATTGAATTTGGCTTGAACCTTTTTATATTAAATTGAGTTAAGTAAGGCACTTTGTTATAAAGAAATACCATTTTAAACTATTTTCTTAAGATGTAATCTTACTGTTACGGTTTCCCCTCTAAAATTGATGAAATCACCCTCTTGATCTATTATTTTAATTGTAATTTTGTCTACTGTTTTAACTGTAACAGGGAAATAAATAATATTTTGAGGAGACTCTATGATCTTATATCCTGGAGAGACACTTGGAAAAAACTGATGAATTATGTGAACTGGATCACCATTTAAATAGGATCCTTCAGCAATACTGCAGTCTACATTTATTGCATTTACTTTTATAATTTCTGCTGGTGAATCAGATATATGCTCATCATTTGCCTGTAACTCTTTATCATAAAATCCCAAAATTTTTCCAATTGTTCCTTTTCGAAATGTTATCGGAACTGTAGTTTTAATATGAGTTCGTAAGGTATTATTGTTAGGATATAAATGAAAACTTATTTTTTCTTTATCAAGATGATTTTGTAACACATTATTAATATCATCTATTTCATAACTACCGGGTGGAATTCTAAATTCTTTATCTGTGTTATAGATAAATAAATTATTTGTTTCATCAATGTTGGGAATTGCATTAAAGGTTTCAAAATTTATAAGTCCGATCACATGTTCAACATTTTCATCTAAATAAATTGGTGGATGAATATCCGCCGTCAAAATAGCAGAATTACCACTAAGAACAAAACTGTATGACATATCTCCAAAAAATTGTGATATACAATAAATTTATTTCACACGTTTCATATTTTTATACAAAAATTTTAGACATAATTGACCACAATTAGTTTTATTATAAGTTTGAAATGTGGTGTAATTATATCTAACATTATTTTTGTTCCCATCGCTATAAAAGTATTTTATTAATTCAACAGGAGGTTGTAAATTCCCATAACTATCAAAATATATTATATTTTTTCCTTTTTTTGTGTATGCTATCCAATGACTTCCATCATTGTGAGAACTGTCCAGATTAACTATTCCACACTCATTCTTTTTAATTATTTTTGGAAATTTATCTCTCATGAACACACCTCGAAAATTAGGAATATGTAAAAACTTAACATACTTAAACAAGTCAATATTTGTAAGAGCTTTTCGAGGTATTTCTTTCAACAGTTTTTTGAATAAGGTTTTAAGTATAGACCACATCCTGTTTTGTATGGTTTTAAATAAAGACCACTACCTTTTTTTCCAATTGCTATATCCTCCATCGCTGCATTGTGTCTTTTATCTTCTTCTAATTTTTGTTTAGCAGCTTTGGCATCATTAACAGCTTTCGCAATACCTGCCGCTCCACCTCCAAGGGCACCTAAAGCAGACAAACCTGCAAATAATGGTATAAGCGGCAAAAATCCACCACTTTTTGGAATGGGTATTATTCGTTTTTTAGGAGGTGAGACTCTTCCAAGTTTTCTGATTGATGCCAATGCTGTTCTCGCACTTTCCGTTAAACTTCTAAACTTTTTTCCCCTGAGTTGTTTTCTAGCTCTTGATATAGCCGTAGCCAAGGAAATTCCCCGTCCCTTTCGTTTTCTTGATACTCTTTTCCTCCTTCTCATCCCCATTCCTAACTTAGTTTTAGCTTTCATCGCACCAGTAATTCCTAAAGCAGCAACTTTCTCTCCGAAACTAGCGTCCTTAGCTTTATATCTCTCCAAAGCCTTTTTAGCCAATAATTCATCTGCATCATGTCTTCCTTTTATATGTTTTATTTCTGAATATGCTATATCATGCTCCTTACAAGCTTTATCTAAAGGATTTATTCCTTCGTCACCTCTAGCAAGTCTTTTTTCTAATTTAGTTCCTGGACCGCAATATTGGTAACCTGGTATATGCAACTCAAATGGTAATTTATTTATCAAAGTATTTAAAATACCTCGTCCTTTCTTTTTTTTTAAATGATGCGTGGAGTTTATAAGCATTATATAAATAGCAGTTGTAACAAAAATGATCCATTTTAAGAGATCTTGTCTTATATAGGAAAAATGAAGATTGAAAAACAACCCTTTTCGATACAAATTAAAGATTATGAAATTTTAAATAGCAAGTTTAACAAACATGGTAAATTATTTAACGGTGCTATTAAAAGGGGATTAGTTGTTGGACCATCAGGTTGTGGGAAAACAAATGTAATAATAAGTTTAATTGGAGATCCAAATGGTTTGAGGTTCGAAAATGTGTATGTATATTCGAAATCATTATATCAAGAAAAATATGAATATTTAAGAAAACTTCTTAATCCAATCAAAGAAATAGGTTACAATGAATCAGAAGATGCTGAAAATATTATATCACCACAAGAAATAAAACCAAATTCTTTAATAATTTTCGATGATATCGTTTGTTGTAATCAAAACATAGTAAAAGATTATTTTTGCTTTGGAAGACATAAAAATACAGATTGTTTTTATTTATCTCAAACTTATTCAGCCGTACCAAAACAACTTATTCGAGATAATACAAATTTGCTCATTATATTTCAACAAGATTCTACAAATTTAAAACATATTTATGATGATCATGTAAATATGGATATGTCATTTCAACAATTAAAAGACTTATGTTTATTATGTTGGAAAGACAAATATGGATTTATGGTAATAGATAAAGACTCACCAATAACTAATGGGAGGTATCGCAAGGGATTTGATTCATTTATTTTTCTATAAAAAGGTTATATTCGTTGAATTTTATTAGTTTCTTAAAATTTGCTGATGATGGATGAGAAAAAAGCTAAGGAATTGGTTAGAACCCGTTTAGCAGTTAAAAGAAAATATCAAGCGCTAAAATCAGAAATAAGTGAATCACAAAGACAACAAGAACAACAATTTAAACCAATAACTCAACCCATACAAGAATTAATTTCTACAATTGGTAAGATTGAACCTCTTGAAGTAAAAGAAGAGTTAAAAACCCCAATAAAAAAATCTTATGAAACACTCACATCACCTAAAAGATTATTTGAAACAAGAACACCAACAAAAGAATGGCATTATGGAACATCAACTCCCCAAAAAAGAAAAACTAATCAAACACCAATTCTTCCCTCAGAAATACCAACAATAATAGATTGGGATAAAAGTATAGCTTCAGTAAGTCAGCCACCATCTTTACAACAAACCAGTATAATTGCAGAAACCCAACCATCATCAGGAGAATCTACGTTAGGAAATATATCTGATATACTAGAACAAACAAGGCAAACTATTCAAACATATGTTCGTTCACCTTTATATCAAGATTATTTATCAGAATTTGATGAATTACCTCGGCAATATATTGATGGTGGTGTAAAAGATACAGAACATAAGTTTGACCATCAATATGGAGTTGTTCATGATTACGAAAATGAAAAATTTTATTTAGGAGTCACATTAAAAAATGTAGAAATTATTGGAAAAGATATAAGAGTAGAAGGAATAACTTATCCAGGTACACCTGGATTATATGAATTATTGTTTAAAAAGGAACCAATAGGTTATAAGAAAACAGATTTGGATAATTACATGGATATTCTAAAAAGAACCAATGCATACCGAAGAAATAACGACCCAAACGAACAAGTTCAGGGAAATGCATCACACAAATATATTTCTATAATTGGTCCCTACTTACAAAAGGCTGGGATTATAAAAACTAAAACTATTGAACGTGAAATGGTTCAAACATTTTTTTCAAGACGAAAAGCTCCATATAGAGAGAGTCGACTAGCATCAAAAAAAGGAGGAGCTATCACCCTTAAAGATATTAAACCCAATACAGATTATGTTTACTGGGATGATGTGAATGAACTTGTTGACAGATTAAAATTGCTTGTTGCTTCCCAGAGTGCCGGCCATACAGGACATAAAAACGAAATTATTTCTATTATTGAAGAATTAAAAGAAGCCGATATTATCATATAAAAGAATGTAATAGGTATTTGTCCACATTTCTAAAATGACTATTGATAAATTTGGTCGCCATATTTCAAAAAGATCCGCCCCTAACATATCTGCATTGGAAAATAAAATATTAACAAATGTTGAAGAAAAAATATTACAAAATTTTAAGAGTGATCTAAAATATATTGAGAACAAAATAATTGAAAAATTTGAACCTCAATTACGAAAAGATATTAGTAATTTTAATAAAAGATTATATCAGTATGAGGAAGATGTACAGAATACAGCCAAAAAAATTAGGTTATTTGAAGAAACAAAAAATAACAACAAAATCGAGGTTTTACAAAAAAAAATCAGATATTAAAACAGAAATAAAGGCTCGCGATGAAGAAACTGTCAAAAAATTAATTGAAGAAATGTTGGGAAAAGACTTTATAAAATTGGAACAAATGTTTAAAACTTTGATTGAGGCTGTAAAAAAAGATTTATCAACTAAAGTTTTGGAAAATAACGAAAAACTACAAGAAATGTTTTACGATTTAAATGATCTTGAAACAGCGTACAAAGAGCTAAATTCCAAAGTTGAAAATTTAGTAAGAATAGATTTAAAAAATATGGAAACCATATTCACGAAAGAAATAAAATCTTTAAACGATTTAGTTCAAAAGTCTGCTGATAAGTTGCAGACTACCAAAACAGAAATTATGCTATCGAACATTCTTCTTGAGACTAAAATAGATGGGAAAATTTCGGACCTTGTAAATAAAATTAATCAAATCATTTCATCAATGGAAGGTGTTAAGGATGAAAACAGAAAATCAATTGAAACGTTAAAAAATAAAATAAAAGAACTTCATGAAAAAGGAGCAGTAAATTAAATAATGTCTAAGGAATTGGGTGCAATTTATTAGTAATGCTATAGAGAAAACCAATATGAACAAACCTATAAAAGAAATAGTCGTAAATGAACTACATAAACCAGCAAGAAAAAATTACAAGAGAAGAAGAACTATTGTTAAAGGACTAAATGATTTATGGCAGGCCGATTTGGTGGAGATGCAACCTTATTCTAAATTTAATAGAGATTATCGATATATTTTGGTAGTAATAAATACCTTTTCAAAATATGTTTGGACTCAACCACTAAAAAATAAGAAAGGAAAAGACGTGTCTATAGCTATGAAAAGAATTTTAGAAAAAAACACTAAACCAAAAAATTTACAAACAGATTTGGGGAAAGAATTTTATAATCAACATTTTCAGGACTTAATGAAAAAGTTTAATATAAACCATTACAGCACCTTTTCAAATTTAAAAGCTAGTATTGTTGAACGTGTTAACCGAACTTTAAAAGGCACTATGTGGAAATACTTTAGCAAACAGGGAAATTATAAATGGCTTAGTATTTTGGAGGAAATTGTTGAAAAATATAATAACAGGATTCACACTTCAATCGGCATAAAACCAGCTAATGTTAATGAAAAAAATGAAAAACTATTATTATCAAATTTTTTCACTCATAAGAAAACCATTGATTCAAAGCCAGTTAAGTTCAAGTTAAATGATTATGTTCGAATTTCAAAAAATAGAGAAGCATTTGACAAAGGATATACACCAAATTGGTCTACAGAAATTTTTCAAATAAAGAAGGTTCAGTTAACAAGTCCAACCACATATATATTAAAAGATAATAAAGGTGAAGAAATTCGAGGAGGATTTTATGAAGAAGAATTGCAAAAAGTAAAATATCCCGATGTATTTTTAGTTGAAAAAATTTTAAGAAAAAAGGGGAAGAATGTGTTTGTCAAATGGTTAGGTTTTGATAAATCACACAATTCATGGATATCCAAAAAAGAATTAGTATAATTTTATTCACATACCTTTGTATTTGTTATTTTATAATAGAAAAATATTTTTAAATAAAAGAGAAATTAAATATATTTTAATTATTTTATTGATGGTAAAAACCTTTCGTTATAAATAATATTTCTATGTTCTACATTTAACACTTTAAAAAGTATAATTTCACATTGTTGAATCTTCCTTTCAAATCGAAGTCTGTCTAAATATTGTTTTTGAAAATCACTTTTTCTTGATTGTCTGTAGGCATAACTCCACACAAACATAGTAAAAACTGTATCATTTTCACTAAAAGTTACTCTTTTCGCTGAAGAATTTCTTTTTTCCGATTCCACTTGCAAGTTTGGATTCCAATTCATTTGGATACGTCATTAATAGCTCCATCATAGTAGAAACGTTTTCACTATTTATATTTTGTTTATAATTCAATATGTTGATAACACTATTTAAAATATCATTTGAATTCATTAAATTTTCTTGAAATACATTAAAATATGTAATAAAATCCTGTTTTTTGATCATTTGAATTCGATAATCTATAAGATCTTTTATCTGCAACAACTTGTCAACAGAAGAAGAACTAAGCATCACATAAAATTCATCCTTCTTTTGAATTTTTATTATTGGTATTTCCATATATTTTTCAAAACATATTGTAATATCACCAAATTTGATGGGATAAAGATCGCTATTTAAACTGTAGAAATAATTAGCAATAACACCTTCATATTTTAAGAACGATTTCCAATCATCTTCATTTAATGAAATTTTGACTCCATTTTTTCCACCAAATACGATTTTAGGAGAAAAATCGTTCAAACTAATTCCAACACACACATGTTTTGATAATGAATTATTCAAATAGTAAATTTTTAAATTGAACACCTCTTCTTTTTTGTTACAATTCTCACTATTAGGAAACGTTTGATAATTCTTAATACTGTTAGAATACATTTTAATTTCACCAAGCTTAATATAGCACTGGAAAATCTTAATTTTGAAATCGCTACTTATAGTTTTATCCCCACCATGGCCCCCCACCAAAACGTGAAATATTTAGTTATTAACTTTAAAGTGGTAGCATATAATACCCAACAATGTAATAAAAATGGATATAATTAGATTTAAGACAAATGATAAGTAATCAAATTTATCATATATTGGCGTAAAATTGAAATAATTTGAAATATTAAATTTTTTTATTTCTTCAAAACCTTTAACTTTATGGTTTTCAATTTCATCAAAACAGCTTTTTTCATTCCAATTAGTATCCAAAATAGTTTTATTTGAATAATAATATAAAATTTTAAAAGCTCTACTTGATTTTTCTTTGTCTAACATTTCATATGAAAATACAGAAATGTCGTTATTAATTTTATCGTGGAACATGTAATGACAATTTTTGTCCAGTGTAAGCTTAGAATCATTTGAAAAACACACTACACTATCGGTAACACCAGAAGGGTGATATACGTACAAGACACTTCCTAATATTGAATATAGCAGGATAAAAGGAGACATAATTGAAACTCTTTTTCAAATTTAAGCGTATATTAAGACCAAAAAGAGACTGATTGATATGTGTGGGAGATACAAATATTTATATAAATTTTGACAATCAATTTTTTACAATAAACAATTTAATAATCAGTTTTAAAATGGAAACCTTGTTTACAATCAATATATACAATGAAAACAATAAACAATTTTATAAACAATTTTAAAATGGAAACCTTGTTTACAATCAACATTTTTATTTATAAAATGAAAACATATGACATAGGAAAAGGAATGCGAATATTAACAAATAGAAAAATTTGTTATTAAATTCCTCCTTTTTAACATTTATTGATAGATTTAAATTTTTGCACCGATTTAAACATTCTGTTAAATCACAATATTTATTAAACTTGTAATGTTCACTAATTGGACAGTCATCACTATTCCATTTGTATATTTCGGTGCCACAATAAAAACATTTGCAAATATCTTCTTTCAATAAATAATAAAATCCATAACTGGCCAATACTTCAGGCTTTAGTTTCCCTTTCCAATTTTTAAAAGACCAAAGTCTTCTTTGGTAAGTTCTGAAGGAAATATTATCTATTTCCTTTTCAGTTGTTTCAAGACACATTTTATAAACTAAAATGATTATACTTTATATTTGGTCAACTTTAAATACTTAAACGTTTATTGGTGGAAAGGGAAAATAGATACCAATGGCTAAACATTGTCTTTTAACCATAAATATAGAGGAATATCCTGATGACCCCAAGCAAGAGAATCATATTCATTTGGTATTAAAAACCGTTTATCATCGGCACAAGTTAATGCCACTTTATTTATTAACTCCGTATAAATATTGTGTAATCGAGATCGAAATACATACATAGTACAAAATGTTTTTGAACCTTTTTCAACCACATCTTTATAATGAACAAACTGTAATTGTTTTTCCACACTACTTTTTTTAACCCCTTTAGCCCTTTTAGTTAATCCCTGCGTTGTTTTAATGCAATAAGCTTTTGACCCTGTCCCATAAAAACTCTCAATTGGTATACCAGCATACTCATCTTTAAATTTTCCTACTACAGACTCTGTAATTGGAATATTATAAATGTTATCTGTTTTATAGTTTGAAGTGTCAAAATAATTTATATTACTTTTAATGTCTCGATAAACATCATCAGTTTTAATTTCTAAAACTAAAGAGTCAGTATCTGTATATAATAATTTTACGTTTTCCTTGTAATAAGGTTTTAAAAAATTATAAAAGAAATTGTACATGACAGTTTTAGAAATATCTAAAATTGAAAAGCCTATATAAACTGGTTTATTATACACTATTTGAACTTTTTGCATTTGAATAGCTACTAAATCTTCACAAAATATTGAAAGATCCTTGAAATAGGGTTTTGCTATTAAATTCTCAGCACCATCTTTTTTTTGATTTTTTGACCATTGGGTTACCAAGCGGACATCTACCCTCCGATCAACGTTTTCCATAGTTTTCCCAAAGACACTATTGTTTGCCAATTTATAAGTATCTCTATCAAAAGGACTTTTTGATTCGTTTCTTAATTTAGTGTTCAAATCAATATATTTTTTTAGCCATGATGATTGGGAAAATTTTAATATCCTATGTATTTTAGTTAATTTTAAACCATTTTGAATACTTTGTTTTAACAATGTATAATGAATTATATATTTTGTTTTATTGTGTAAGTTAGGAATTAATTTAAAACATTTGGAAGTGGGAGATTTAAAACTTTCAGGACAAAAAGGTAAATCATTATGATCTTCATGTAGAGATGAAGGATATTCTAAATCTACTTCCAAAACATAGCCTTTTTCTGAGGTATCAGAAATATTCATAACATTAAAATTATTAATTTCTTGTTGGGAAAGCCAAGAAAAATCTTTTTGAGGAAGATGTTGCGACATAGCATAACCATACAAATTTGTAGCGTCTAAATATAAAATATATGTGTTAGGTTCGCTAGGATTAAAACTTGGTAAATATTTGTTATTTGCTATTGATTTCCTACAAGTACATATACTAACTCCACCTCGAACGCTATTTTTGAAAAAATGTAACATATCTGTATCCGTTAATAATTCCAACTCTACCCCTGTATATTTTAAACATGCGTCACAGCTTAAACCTGGAAAAGTAAAATAATGTGCTGGATCTAAATTATAAGTTTTCATACAAGTTTTCCTAAAGTTTTGGAATATGTCTGCCAAAAGTAGAACATCTGATGTTAAATAAATATCTGAATAGTTACCAATTGTGGTACATTTGAAAAATTTCCAAACATGTTTTGCTCTGTCATATTCTTCATTAGATATATGTTCATCAGTTAACTGATTATAAAACTGTTCTTTTTCCGGCAATGATGTTTTAGATAATTTTGTATATTCATCAACATAACTATATGGAAATATTCCTTTTTTGCGAATTAAATTAAATTCATCATCATTAGGAAAATATTTTCTAACGTCAATGCATTGTTCATTAGAAAGTCTATTCGAAAGTTTTTCGATCGAACTTGGTAAAAATTGGAAAGAATCAATAAATCTTAATTGAATATATTTTCTCTTCAAGGTGTTTGAAACACGATCTCGATAAGTATCAACTTCAATAATTTTTTCAAAAGAAATGTATTTCTCTTTATTTTGAGCGATTACACTTATTTGTTCATTATTTTTACACAAGTTTTTAATAAATAGATGGGCATCATAATTTTTTAAATTGTGAAAAATAACTGGAATATATTTAGGAATTTTAAAATTTAAATTGCATATGGAATGTGCGACTCCTCTATACTTTCCGGTTATGTGGCAATGATCGGCAACTTTGTCATTTTCAATGATTTTATTACAAATGTGACAGATATTTGTGTAATTGAAATGTATTTTTTCTAGTTCAGTAAGCTTTATCATTTTTTTAGGTGATTTAAGGAAATTTTCATATAAACCATGAATATCTCTTTCTAAAAGATTTATAAATATTTGTGCACAATTTTTTCCGCGATATAATTCCAATTTTGATAATGAATTGTTGAATGAACATTTAATGTAGTATGCAAATGAATATGGAATGTGTTCATATTGTTGAATTGTATAAGAAGACTCTGAATTTATATTTATATCAGGATTATTAATATTTTGAAGTAAACATTCGAAATCTGCATAAACTACAAATGGTAGCTCCATTTGTTTTTGAATATTTTCAAATTTAAGTATATTTTCGGGTACAATATTTCCAAATTTATCCTTTCTATTTTCTGTAGAAGGTAAATCCATTCTTATGTGATCACAATCATACTCAGAATGACGGATTAATTGTTCATTAGTGGTAAAATACTGTAAGCAACCGTCACACAAATGTTTTTTGCCATTATGTTTTGTTACTTGGGTTGAAATTAATCGTGATAAATCGTTAATTAGACAATAATGAAAATTTCCTTCATCGTCGGAAATTAATAATAAATTTACATGAACATTTCTTTTAGTTTTTTTCCCATAGTACAGTGGACCGATAACTTCATATCGATCTTTAAAAATTTTATTTACTTTTTCTATTGTGAACACGTTTACGGATATGTTATTTTTTTTTTCAAAAAATATAATGTCCTTTATTGCTAAAGGAAAAGTCATACCTGCTATATCAAACAATGTATTAAAATGTGGATATGATGTCGGCTCTGTTGGTAATCCTGTTGGAGGATGAAGAGCTGCAACGATGCTCCATAAGAAGCAATATGGATCCTGATTTTGGATATTAAGGATGGCTTGCCTTTTACAGATGTCTTGTGGTAAGGGGATGTATGAGGAGGCACGTAGTGGATTAAATCGATTTATGTTTACCTCTAGATGTAATATACGAATTAATTTCCAACCTGCAAATGAAAATATTGTTATTATAAAAACGGAAAAGAAATTTCATAAAATTTTACAAAATTATATATTATTTTTATTTATTATTACCTGACTCTTTTTCTGCTAGTTCATCAGCTTTTTTGTCTACGATCGCTATTAACTCCCCCAAAACTTCGTTTAAATCGGATCCTTCGCAGACTACTTGAAAAGGTGTATTAAAGGATTTTACACCATGTTGATTTGAGGTTTCACAAAAATAATAACCAAACAGTTCCAAGTTAACTTTAATACATGTGTGTTTTTCCATTTCTTTTTTTATTAAGTTGATGATTTTTGTTGAATAATTATTCAAAAATTCAATTACATTTATGTACATCTTCAGCGCTCGAACTCTATAGGATATAATTCGATCTTGAAATGCGGAGTTAATAACATCAATGCCATTATCATTTTTCAAACATGCATTTTCTTTGTGAATATTTGATCGAAGATGTCCACTCCATGCTCTTCTTTTGAAACCTTGGTTACACAGATTACAAAAAATCTCTTCTGAAGTATTTTCCACATTTTTTTTGTATTTTTGACATATATTTTTAAGATGTCGTACCAAGTTGTCTCTTCTTGTAAACTTTTTTTTGCATGTTACACACTGCATACTCAGTCTCTTTTTGGGAAGTTCCTACACAGATAGTGAGAGCAAATTTTGAAAGACGAATCTTAAATAGGTAATAAAAGTAGGGGGAGAAAATTTTAAATAAGTGACAAAAGTAGGTGGGAAGAATATTACTAAAGGTGCTTAAATTTTGAAAAATTTAATATAACATAGCTCCTTAAATTTTGAAAAATTTCCTAAAGCTTCGAAAAACTATCTTTTAATTTCGATACTACCTCCATAATTCTAGTAAGATTTCTAACAATGTTATCTGCATAAGCATTATTAGGACCTTCAACTGGTGGAGGTCTCAATAATCCTAAATTTAGAACTAATGAGTTTATATGTGCTCCATGTATTCTTTTTCGTCTTTTTCGGTCTTGAGAAGACTTTCCACATTGACAAGGGCTTTTTAGGTTTGTTTGGGTTTCTATCAATTTTTGATTACTTTCGGTTTGAACCCCTATATCCTCCCCGAAAGTAAATGGAGAAAAGTTTCGGATATGAGGTGGAGATGGAGAAAAGCGATCTACAGTGGTCTTTTGACCACAAGGAATCTCCTCATCTTCAGAACTTTCCTTCTCCATGGAATTTTGAAAAATGTGATTGGAAAGTAGGGAGGGGGAGAGCGGTTCTTGTGGAATAGGAGATTGGGCAAAAAGTTCTGGAGATTGTGCAAAAAAATCTGAATAAGTTGGAGGAAGAGGTGAAGGAATTGGAGAAAGAGGTGAATAAGTTGGAGGAAGAGGTGAAGGAGTTGGGAAAAGAGGTGAATAAGTTGGAGGAAGAGGTGAAGGAGTTGGAGGAAGAGGTGAAGGAGTTGGAGGAAGAGGTGAATAAGTTGGAGGGATAGGTGAAGGAGTTGGAGAAATAGATGAAGGAGTTGGAGAGAGTGGTGAAGGAGTTGGAGAAATATGTGAAGGAGTTGGGGAAAGAGGTGAAGGAGTTGGGGAAAGAGGTGAAGGAGTTGAAGATGTAGGATGTGGTGAAGGAACGGGGGTGATATTTTCATATATTGGTGGAGCTAAATTGATTTTATCCAAACCTAAAAATGTTTTTAAAGTGTCAACATTTTTTACCGCCTGTGTTGGTATGTCGTCGTTGTTGGTAGGTGTTGGGTCTCTTTGAGAATTGTTAAAAATCCCCAAATAGTCATTTTGTTTTGTAATTTCCATTAAATAGTCCTCATCAATGTCTGTTTCGTCTAAAATATTTAAATAGGAATTTTGTTCTGCCAGAAGATCATCAACAACCATTTGTTCCTGGCTATTAACTCTAATGGCTAAATGTTGCAAAACATTAATTTTGTTGGAGTTCTCTACGTAATGTGTCATTGTTTTATTTTAAAAAACGTTAAAAATTAGAATGTAAACGGTGGTTAAGGGGTAGAGTTACTTAAGAGTTAAAAAAAATACTTGGAGCTTTAATAAACAGCAAAAATTTGAGAGAAAACGAACCAAAATTTGAAAAATAGATGTATTAACAAAATAAACTTTTAAAAATAAAATTCACAAAATTTAGTTAACAATTTGGAAGAGAACAATGGTTTTTAATAGTTGAAATTCAATCAGAGTTACTTCTAAAGATTTAAAAAATATATGAACCTTTAAGCGTAGAAAAAACTGGAAAAATGTTTAAAAAATATCAAATATGGTTTTAAAAATAATATTTTAAAAATAATATTTTAAAAATACAATGAAAAATATAAGCCACAAAAATTTGGAAGAAATCGTCCTTAAAAACACTGAAAACCCGTTAAAATTTGAACAAAAAGATGTTGCAGTAACAAAATAAGCTTTTAAAAATAAAAATTACCTATTTAAAACTTCAAATTCACAAAAAAAACATCAAAAAACACCAAGAAATCGCGACAAATAGAATAACGTTGTTCACTGTGTAGAAACTTAGGCGAGACTGATCTTCTTTCAGCTTATATATTGTGACGAACAAAGAAAAACCTTGACTTGAAGAAGTTCGATGACCAACCTACCCCCCTGTAATGTAGATAGTGTAAAGTGTAAAGTGTAAATAGTGTATTAATTTAGGGACTTGTGTAATGACTTTAAGTGTTGTAAAAAGGTAAATAATTTTTTTCACATATTTTTCTACAATAAATAATTTTTAACATTTAACTGAAAACATCTTTTACCTGTAAATAGAAATTTTTTGTTTCAATAATCTACCATCTCCCTAGTAAATATACCTAGGGGCGTTCTACAACAAAAAGTGCATTTTTCCCATAAGAATAACATGGGGAAAATTTAAGGTTCAAATTGCAATTTTAGTGCCATTTTAGGGCGTGGCATTTTTAAAATTAAACAGAGCATAGTTTTGTTGAAATATCTATTTTCTATTATACATGAATTAAAAAATACAATAGGACATAGTTTTGTTGAAATATTTATTTTTATTATACATGAATTTATAAATACAATAAAGAACAGGGCTATGGTTTGTCTTTTACCTGTAACTAGAATTTTTTTTGTTTATGTAAGTCTTGAATTTTGTAATTATTTTATTTTATTTCTGTAAAATAAATAACTCGTATTTTATTTTGATTTTTATTAAATCTCATTTGGTCCCTTACTTTTCAATTCAATTATTTTAACAGTTAGGTAGGTAAATTTAAAACAACATTTTTAATTTTTCAAGTCAATGAATTTTTTATTTCAATTAACTTAATACTAATGAATTCAAAATTTTTCTACACTGCTTCGAAGAAATTAAGTAAAAAGTTTAAGAAAGTTTTAGGACAATAAAAATGTGATTTATCAAATTTACTTAACATAAATTATGTGTTATAATATATAATAAAATTTATAAATTTATTTTAGACTGTTTTGTTTCTTGATTTTATCAAATTTACTAACATAAATTATTTGACACTATACTAAAAAATTATAATTTTATTATAGGCTGTTTTGTTTCTTGATCTATTTCTAAAGTTTGAGTTAAACTATTACAAACTAAACAAACTTCACAGTTTATTATTTTGTACAAATCTTTTTCACATATAGCACATTTTAATTCGTCTATATTGTGTTGAACTTTTCTTTTTATGTGAGTGTTAACATGTATATGAGTTTCATCCTCTTCTACCATTGCTCTATATAAAAAATAGCAATAATGGCAGAGAGGATTATTTGAATTGTCCATTTTTTTAATATTAATATAAGACTGCATTACACAAAATACTTCCTGAAGGAAATTAACAGATGGAGTAAAAATGTTTTTAACGTTTGCTTGAGCTCTTTCATCTTCTACATCTTCTTCCAATTCTGAATCTCCAGACTCGTTTTCTAACAAAACTTCATTGTTTACATCGTTATTTCTAAGCTCTTGAAGCTTTGGTAATGATACAGAACCTATGCGGTGAAATTCTAGTAACTGGAACACTTCCACCAAGTCAATTTCTTGATCTTCCATTTTTAAACTTTTTACTTAATTTCGCGAAGCGGTGTAGAAAAATTTTGAACTGAACTCCAGAGCTCTGCAACACATTTTTATATGGTGGCTAATGGAGTGGAAAAGGTGGTAAAACCAGTAGCGGAGCGGGAAAGGAGGAGGGGCAACCAGTAACGGAGTGGGAAAGCCGTTCTTAGAGATATGTCTTTGCAACAATGTATGGTAAGTTTTTAACTATGTTATTTTCACACTATAAAAATGTGAAAAAGTTATAGAAGCCTTCACAATCACAATATTCCTCTTCAATAAGGTCTTCTACACAAATAATTTCCCCTGTCTCACGCACTATAAGTTGTTCATATAACGTTCTACAAACAGGACATGTTTCTTTTGTTTTAGACCACTGTTTAATACAATTTACACAAAATAAATGATTACATTTATTTGTATAAGTAATTTCAATTTTTTTTATATTTTCCAAACATATGGGACACTCCAACAATACTTTTTTATTAAAATTAGCTGCACTATTTTTTTTTTTCGGACAATTAAAAACTTTTTTCTTCATTTTTCTTTTGATTTTACCAGCCATTTTCCCACTCTTCTTCACACCTTAGTATTTCACCTTGTAATTCACTTGACAAATAAGGTTTTAACACCTTTAATTCTGAAAGAAAATATTTTTCCACAAAATGTTGCACCAATCGCTTAATATCTTGATTTGTGTAGAAACCTTGACACGTTTTTATTGCTTCTTCATACATACTCTGGTAAAAACTATAACATTTCTTAGCATTTGGTCTGGCATACAGACTTTCGTGTTCATAAGCTAATGCCTTTTTACAAAAAGATTTTTCCACATCTTTAACTGCTTTAATTAATAACTTATTCCTTTCAACAATACTACTTTCACTATCATTACTAGATGACATCGAAAATTTAGTATAACTTTTAAAGAACTGTTGTAAAATTTCCGCTTTTCCAGTCTTATATCACTCTATCCCCACATAATTCACGGAGTAGGTCATGTGCACAAAGAATCGGGAGGAGGCACTCTCATATCATTACGGAGGGTTATGATCGGGAGGAGGCACTCTCATATTATTACGGAGGGTTATGATCGGGAGGAGGCACTCTCATATTATTACGGAGGGTTATGATCGGGAGGAGGCATTGGGAGGAGGAGGCTCTCTCATAGTATACCTACTCAAATATTATCCAGTATGCTATGACCATGATGTTTATTTTTGTTTTCAGATATAACGTCATTGCCAGTTAACATAAGTTTTCATTATGCGTTTTTAATTGATAAAAATGGACTACTCATTTGAAGAAGTAGCAAATATGCATTTTATTTATGGCCTTGCAAACGGGATTACATCGTTTATGTGAAACAGGCTCTTTAAAGACTCCTACCTCCACCGGAAAACCTTAAAATGTAAAGACAGTGCAGCTCGAGAAACTACTTCAGACGGTTGAGGCAAATCCTCATTCTAATACAAAAATGATTGAAAGAATGGAGAGAATAAGCCATATGACTGTCCAACGAATACTCCATGATAATTTGTTATACCCATACCATCTGCAAGTACTTTCTGCCGAGGATTAGGCCCCACGTCTCAGATTTTGTAACTGATTTTTAAATAAGATCAACCAGAATTTTTGGTTCACTCATCCTACTTATTTACTGACGAAGCTGGATTGGTTCAGTCATACTATCGAATCGATTAGACGGCTGAATTCCCGTCAAAATGGATTACAACATTTGTTAGAAGAAGTCCCACTTGAAACACGGCAGCAGATGTGGTTTATGCATGACAGTATTCCAGCTCACTTTAGATGAGAGAAGTGAGGGAATACCTTAATTAAACCTTCTGGAATAAATGGATAGGTCATGGAGAGCCAAGAACATAGCCTCCTCGTTCCTCCTGACCTTAATCTTTTGGACTTTGATTTATGGAGGCACCTAAAAAACAGTTTATTCCATTGAAATTCCTGACGTGCAGACTCTTAGTCAAAGAGATGAAACAGGATGTCGAAAAATTCAACAGATGCTTGGTATTTTTGCACTAGTAAGAGAATCGATGAGAAAATACATTGGAAAATGTATTACAGCTGGGGGACAACGATTTCCGCATCTTTTGTGATATTTTTTTGTTTGAATAATTTTTGATAATTATTAATTACTTTAAGTTTGTAAGTTTGTTTGCACATTTATCATTGTTAATTACTACTAAGAGTCTTTTTTAAATGTCCATGCGACAAGTTGTTAAAAATAAGTTAAAACATACCCGATAATGTTTGTGTTTTTTATATTTTTATTCATGTTTTTCTACATTTTTCTGTGTATGCAATGGAAAAAATGTTGTTTACAAAAGGATTAATTGGGGAAAAAGGACGAGAGATACAAAGAAAACGCAGGAGGAAAATTTTATTTAAAACAAAAAATCAAATTTGAGGAAATGATAAAAAAAAATTACCAGAGGCGTACCACATTTTTTGTACTACTACGGTACGCACGCCACTGAATAAACTATGAAGTCATTTTTTTACTGATACTAAGACAGTATCAAATTAAGCTCTGGCTAAAATTTCGGTCCTTTATCTTTTAGCGTTGGAAAGCTATTGTACTAAAACGAATTTTTTTTTTTAATTTTTAACACCCTATACTTAATAACGAATATTCGTAGAGCAAAACTACACATGAAAAAAATATATACTTCTTCCTAAGGAATCCACGATTTAATTTATTCTCAATCTCTCTTTATGTTATTCCCTATATATTTTTAATTTAAAGACAAAAGTAACATGTAATTGCTAAAAATAAACGTCTTTAAATATGCAATTGAATATGTATAATATTTTTAACCGGTCTTTATTTCAATCGCGAAATCGAAAGTTGCTTATAGATTTTTTAAATTTGAAAAAATTCTATATAATACATACTTTCAATGAAAAGAACTATTGTTAAAATAAATGTAAACAAAGCTAACGAATCAACACATGAATAAACAACCCGATAATAATATTTTCGTAATTTAAATAAAGGGTTTCACGGTGGAACACTTTCTTTTCTTAAAAATCTTGTATCTGTTACACATTAACACAACAAATCAAATAATATATCGTACAAGTTTTTGAAAATAGCACTTTTCATATAAGCCGCATACATCGGTATTTTTTTACCCACATTTATTACTTATAAAATAATATAAAAATACTATTAATCATTTTTCGACGCTCTCACATTTTTCTTAGCGGTTTGGGAACTTGTGAATTCCGTGTTCGTTGACATTTTGAGGTTGGATTATCAGCCCATTGCGAACGAAGTTCTAAACATCTTGATCGTTGTTGAATCCTATCACTCCAAATTCATCTTTCAAGTGTGCAAAAAAATAATCACAGGGTCACAAATCTGAGCTGTATGGAGAATGTTCAAGGGTTTCCCAATGCATATCCTCCAGTTTCTCCTTCGTCAAAATCTCTGTGTATGGCATGGCATTGTCACAGAGAAGAAGGACATCCCTGATGGGAACTCCGCGTCTATTGCTCCTGTAAAGGGATTTCGTTGCGTTCAACAACTGGCAGTCATGTGGAAAATCAATGAACGAAACTCCCAGTCAAAAAAAAAAAAGACTGAGAATTAGGCCTTCACCATCTCGTCCACTCCTGTTGGGCTTTCAAGCTAGTTAAAGAAGTTTCAGATGATTTAACGCCTTTCCTAGTAAGAAATTTTACTATAACCGGTTGCGCAACGTACGTTGGAACCTGTAACTTGCTCATGGCTATACTGATCAAATAATTGAGTAAAGTAGCTCATCGAGCATTTTTCCCACTCCTAATATATTTTCCTGCAACAATCATTACTGTCAGCTCGCTCAAGATTAGCTGAGCAAAGTAATTTTATAATTCCGGTTTATATTTGATCAACCCGAGTTTGATTCTTCTAGTTACTTTTTCGTTGTTGCTGGTCTTTGTCGTTGTTATCATAATTTTTTTTTGAGGAGCTTATTTTTAGACCAATATTTTTGGAGGCCGTGTTGAGCTGGTTAATCATTAACTACAGGTTCTCGGGCGGCCCATCAAATAAAACAATAACATTCGCGAATGGCAAATAGTTAAGATAGCACCCATCTATGTTCATTCCTTTATTAGACCAATCCAACTGACAGTATTTTGAATCTTTAAATGTCTTAAAAAATATTTTTGAGTCCCATATATGTATTTAATTAGGGAAATATAGTAGCTGTCTACTCTGCAGTTGGCCACGGAATTTAGTACCGTCCATAGCTCTACAAAACTGAGAGCCTTTTTATGGTCAACGAAGGCTATTATTATATAAATCGATATTATACTAGTTGCCCTTCTCGATTATTGTTCTTAATGTTTGGAGATGGTCACACATGTTAAACCCCGACCTAAAGCCAGCGTTTTACATGCGAAATTATCGGTATTTCTTCTATTCGCAAACATTTGTTGCATATTAGGCCCAGTTCATGTTTCAGTTCGGGACGATCTTCTTGTAGTACACTTTTATTCTTAGGATTTTCAGGGCATTGTCAATTTTTTCCACATTTATTTCAGTGATTTCCTCTGATCTTACATTCTTATGATTTCCTAGCTTTTGTCTCACTGATAGTATTAGGCCCAATTTTAGATTCAAATAGGTTTTAATGGTATGAAATTATTTCTTCTAATATTTTTTTTTGGATCATATCTTCCATTTTTAATTCTAATAATTTCTTTTGTGCCAATATCTAGTTGTTTCTTTACAGGTTTGTTTAGTTCAAGTAGTTCTACTTTATCGTTGCTGTTTCTTGTGTTTGATTCTTTTGCTAATCGCATGATTTGTGGACTCGTAATCTATTGGTATTATTTCTCCTGCGACATTCAGTTGTACGATTGTTGTAGTATTATTTTGTAAATCCTCTTTCATAAGTTGATATTTGTTTCTATTTCGGTATAATATTATTGTATCTGTTCGTTTCATTTTGGATCTCAATCTCTTTGCTTATTCCTTTTGGAGGTTAACACAAAATTTTTCTCTCGCCGTTTAATGATCATTCGTCGAAAACGACTTTAAAATTTTGACTTATTTGCCTGTTATCTGATATTATAAAGACGATTTCACTTTAATGGAATGATCTGGGTTTCTCCAAGTCGATTTTTGTTCTTTACATTTTTAAAGAAGGTATTAAATACAGACATTTTATTTGTTTCAGCAAAATTAATCAGCAGGTCATCTATATCATTTCTTTCTCTCACTTCGTGTTTTCCCAATGAGTATTAAGTTTCCTTTAGCCTTCTCCCCATTAATAGTGTGTGGAAAGTTTTATCGTTTTACTGGCAATTGGTTATTTTCATCTCTGTCATTATAATCATGTGACAACATTTGATTGTAGACATCTGCAAATGGTATATTTTGATAGCATTAAGCCGTTCTGTCTATATATACAAAGACACTGGCACTCTGAAAGTCTGGTCGTTCTTCTTCTCTGTTGCAGCTTTAGTTCGAAACAACTACGGGTTATCAAAAGCTTACCAGTACCATCATTCTTAAATTCAGGACACAAGAATGGCTGCTGTCTAACTGGCCAGGTGACTCCTCTTAATTTGAAACTCTCACAAAGGCGCGCACGCAAATTAATTCGCGTGAAGGTTTTTTAATTAAATTAAACAAAACAAATTTTTCAAAACACTTAAATCTATTAACAAAAATAAATAGAAAAACGAATTATTTACAAAGAGATACTTAAACTAATAACAAATAACAACTACGAAGAAACCAACATAATTGCACTTATTTGCCGTTCTGATATTAAAAATGTAAAACCCAATTTTGAGGATAATATGTATAAATAGCTTTCTAAAATTTTAAACAAGAAAAAGGAATAAAAACGCGAAAAAACAGCTATTTATATCACTTAAACAAACAGTTTAAGTTGTTCCTTATACCCAGTGAAATAAAAATAGGATATTCCCTTAAATTCCCCAAAAGAAATAAAAACAAAACAAAGAAAAGCTTCATTCCCGAAGAATAAACAAGTCACGTAATTACACTGCCCTTAAAAGTGGTACCGACCACCGTAAACGAATTCCAGACTATAACTGAAGCTTATTATTCCGTAAAAGGCCAAACTTGTACCCCCTCGGCACCCTGCGGATCCCGTTAGCACCCATATCACCCCATGGAACCCTGTAAATGTTATTTTGATTCATGAAATGTAGAGGGCATTAGCCATTCTATACCGAATACTTAATTCCCGAATTGGCCTCTGAGCGTCTTAATCTTAATTTTTATAGAAAAGGATTACTATAACTATTCTAGGTCTTTCTATAACGAAAAAAATAATCAGATAGCCACTGGAAAAGAAAAAACCCGAATGGCATTATTTTCATTCTGATGGTATTTAAATTATTCTTTATTACAGTCAGGAAAAAGAGCAGCTATATTAATCCTTTGTACATTTTGTCAAACGATATATTCTATTATAATGGTGTGTATTTGATCATTCTTTTGTTTCCTAATAATAGGAAAATCGTTCAATATTTTAATACATTTTAACGGTATTTGCATATACCATATGTAAGACCTCCATCGGCCCTTATCTATTCCGATTCATTTACCTAACCAGGGTAGGATTTCCTCGACAGGTTTATAGACCAATCTTAAAGAGGGTTTTTTACTTTATGTCCTCATAAATTCTGAGTTTATATATTTTTAAAAAACATTTAAGCGACAAACATAATAAAGTTGAGATTATGCTTAAATACGATAATTGATTTATTTTTCCTTTAGACTTTCTTGGGTGGTAATAAAAAATATATACTCTGCCATTCTCACGGGTAAAATCTATCCACAGAGTGATTATTTAATTACTCATTTTAGCAGAATATACTTCACGCTAAAGAGTATAAAATAATTAATATTTGTTCCATTACAATCACATATGAGAGCATAAACTTGGGCAATTTTCAGGATTCGAACTTTATGGATTTTAAGTACGCTAACCTGTCCGAAATACCTTTGTATTTTGGTACACTGTTTGCTATTCGTTTGTTAATTAGAAATGTCACGTCACTGTTTCCATTTTCACTCAATTCAAATACACCCCCAGTTAATCCCGGATAGTTCATGTTCCAATTCGTGTAATTATTCATCTATTGAACAAGTCCGTATTGTCGGGTATTTTCGTTGCTGATATCTAATCCATCTCAGTGATTCTTAACACCTTTTGCCCTTCTCATTACGTGGTCGCTACAACGTTGAGTCGAGGGCTACGAAGGACTAAAGGCTTTTGCATATCAGAAACAATCATAGGAGAGATTTTAGGCATTATAGGCCACACTGCCCAAATGTCTTATCATTTAGTGTTGAAAGTGGGAACTGGATATTTATATTATGAATAAAGGAATGAGGATTTGGAACAAGATTTCCCTCGATAGAGTAGATTCCTCAAACAACAAATAGGTATGCTCTCTATCGAGGTCATAGAGAACATTATTTCCGCCACCTAAATAAACAAATAACTATAAATTAAAAATAAATTTAGAAAATTGCTTGAAATCACCATTTTTTGTTTCCTAACTAGATATCCCCTACTCAATGTACATAAAATGATAATAAAAATACTACATTATCATAAAGAAAGAGTCATTGTTCTAAGCCGATTATGTCAATTATAAGATACATAATATGCAGATGATTATAAACTTGAGTATTTATGACCAACAGCGTCAGATTTGAGTTGTTAATACACAAAAACATGCTTTGTTATTAAATTTCATAACATCAAGTTAGTAATCGTTATTGTTGATACGCGAACCATTTAAAATTATCAGACAGAAAGTTCTGCTTTTGCAAGTCATAGTTTATCTAGGTAATAATAAAAGAGACAGATGTTCTAATCGTAGATGGCATAGAAAAATTAACACCCAGTAAAAATGTCAGTATTTCATATTTTTTTGTAAAATTATTTTTTATATTATAAGAAAATATTGCCGAAAGTCTTGCCATCAATTTTTAAGATACTCTAGCATTCTGTGTTAACAAAACTATGAGGATTTTTTTTTATGTCTCAAAAATTATTTGTTCTAATATAGGCAAATTATTACAGAAACAATGAATGCGGAATAATAATTTATACGGAATTATAGGGAATATGTTCCACGTTTACAAAATAAATAAAAAAATATATATAATAAAATCATTTTAATGACACTTACTACTTAATTACTTACTTATTGAATAGTCTACAAGTGATTAAAATGGATTAGGTAATGATGTTAATTTACATTTTTTTCAAAAATCCACAGTGCCTGAATCAACTAACTTTTATTTTTGTGGCAATTACATATAGGCGTGGTTTTAATGATCCACTTGCTACAAAATGCAAAAACAGAACTTCCTAAGTTACTCTTACCGAAAGTTTAAATTTAAGGCTCGATCAATAGGTTAAAACTGATAAAATGGTAACTCCTGGAAGACTTGGTCGCTACAGATAGACTCTTCAGGTAATATAAATAAAACTCAAGATACTTTTACTAAATTATGGTATTTATTTAAAAAAAATCATACAGTAGCTGTAGATAAAAAATCAATATAGCAACGGCATTGTTTGTCAATGAAAATTGCAACATCCTTGACAATAATTTCCTGTTTCTTACAAATTTAAGCAATGCAGCTACTTATCTGGTTGTAGTACTTATTATCGGGCTGCAGTTACTAAAAGATGGTCTCGACTAATGAAATACTTAGAAACAGCACAGCTCTCGGATGTTTTAATATTTCCTTGTGAGTATTATCGAATATGTGGCCAAAAGGGGATCAAACGCAACACATTCGTCAGCAGAAGTAGTTTATTTCGAAAAAACATGTAGTGTTTCTAATAACAACGAAAAAAAAACTTCATGCTAAATCTTTAAGACACAGATAAATGCAAATAATTGCAATAAAGTTTGAGAAATTGTTATAAAAACATTTAATATCATATATATGCTGTAAATGCCGTAAAAACAGGTTATGGATGCTGAAATATAATTTACCCAACTAGGCTATGATTTTAAAAAGCTGGTATATGTTTTAAAAAGCTGGCCCCTGACACAGAAGGGAAAATTCGGTGTCAGTATTTTGTAAATTGCTTATGAGGTTATGACGTTCGTATAATGGAAATAATTTAATTTATTGAACTCTACGACTGTAATAAAAAATATAGAATATAGTCACCTGATTTTGGTGTAGATTGATCAAATTAATTAACAAAACAAATAGATGATCACTGATTTTATTCTTTAACAATTCTACACGACTGCTAGATCAGCCAGTTTAAATAAAATGGCTGAATGCCAAAATTTCAAACTAGACTTGTCAAAATTCATATTTCAAGAGGTTTTCTAAAACCGCGATCCAAATTATTGGTACAATATTCGACATGACGTCTCTCCAAAATTCAACATTTTTCACCCAAAAGCTGCAACGGAAAGAAATAATCAGTTTACAGATACCTAAGAATGATAAGAATATTTATGCAGAAAATCTCTACTCCAGTTAAGAACGATATAGATAGGTAGCGAAATTCCAAATCTAAATAAAGTAGGCATAAAAGTAAAAAAGAGGCTCTTACAGATTGTTTAACAATATTAATAATTATTATCAAGCTTAGGCAATAATTTAAAGAATTTAGTAGTTTTTTCTTGATTTGCCACTTTTAAAAGGTCTTTCAAATTGAATTGATATTAGGTTGGAGCACTAACTATTTTACCTTTTAAAAACAAGATTTCTTTGGACAGGTGGATCATCTTTCATTAAGAATCAAGTCACCCAATTCTATCTGATAGAAACCAGCTGATAGCCGACGAAAAGATTGTATTCATACTTCGAGATTACGAATCGAAATATGGTGGATTATATATATATATATATATATATATATATATATATATATATATATATATATATATATATATATATAAATATGTAGATAAGTTTTTGTCCGTATAATTTAAAATAAAATAGAATAAAATATTTAGCGAAGCGGACGTGAAAATTTGTCAATCTACATGATTCTCGTATTAAAAAGTGCGGAGCACTCCAAAGTATGGAATAACTCCGGGTCCGACAGATGGCGACAGCGCTGTTTCGTCCTAATATGGGACTCGTCAGGCCACCGCAGTCGGTACAAACCATCATCTCGCCTTTGCATCGTATAAGCCATACTTATAATCAAAATACGGCAAATAAGACGACAAAGGCGACATCTCGATGGTCCACTTGATAATACAAGAACCATACAGATTAACAAAGTTTGTAAGAGAACCGTCATATGGTGGCGCGACGGTGAATTAAAACAGAAATATGTAAAATCGAGTACACGAAACGCGCTGCCCAAAAGATAGGGGTCGCATTTTTCGGTACTGGCAAGCAAGCATACCGCTATTTAAGCAGCCAACGCCACGTGCCGCACCAAACGATCCCACCATGAGAGCATCGTTTAGCGTGTTTCAAAGCCAAACAAGTAAATAAATATGTAGATAAGTTTTTGTCCGTATAATTTAAAGTAAAATAGAATAAAATATTTGGCGAAGCGGACGTGAAAATTTGTCAATCTACATGATTCTCGTATTAAAAAGTGCGGAGCACTCCAAAGTATGGAATAACTCCGGGTCCGACAGATGGCGACAGCGCTGTTTCGTCCTAATATGGGACTCGTCAGGCCACCGCAGTCGGTACAAACCATCATCTCGCCTTTGCATCGTATAAGCCATACTTATAATCAAAATACGGCAAATAAGACGACAAAGGCGACATCTCGATGGTCCACTTGATAATACAAGAACCATACAGATTAACAAAGTTTGTAAGAGAACCGTCATATGGTGGCGCGACGGTGAATTAAAACAGAAATATGTAAAATCGAGTACACGAAACGCGCTGCCCAAAAGATAGGGGTCGCATTTTTCGGTACTGGCAAGCAAGCATACCGCTATTTAAGCAGCCAACGCCACGTGCCGCACCAAACGATCCCACCATGAGAGCATCGTTTAGCGTGTTTCAAAGCCAAACAAGTAAATAAATATGTAGATAAGTTTTTGTCCGTATAATTTAAAATAAAATAGAATAAAATATTTGGCGAAGCGGACGTGAAAATTTGTCAATCTACATGATTCTCGTATTAAAAAGTGCGGAGCACTCCAAAGTATGGAATAACTCCGGGTCCGACAGATGGCGACAGCGCTGTTTCGTCCTAATATGGGACTCGTCAGGCCACCGCAGTCGGTACAAACCATCATCTCGCCTTTGCATCGTATAAGCCATACTTATAATCAAAATACGGCAAATAAGACGACAAAGGCGACATCTCGATGGTCCACTTGATAATACAAGAACCATACAGATTAACAAAGTTTGTAAGAGAACCGTCATATGGTGGCGCGACGGTGAATTAAAACAGAAATATGTAAAATCGAGTACACGAAACGCGCTGCCCAAAAGATAGGGGTCGCATTTTTCGGTACTGGCAAGCAAGCATACCGCTATTTAAGCAGCCAACGCCACGTGCCGCACCAAACGATCCCACCATGAGAGCATCGTTTAGCGTGTTTCAAAGCCAAACAAGTAAATAAATATGTAGATAAGTTTTTGTCCGTATAATTTAAAATAAAATAGAATAAAATATTTGGCGAAGCGGACGTGAAAATTTGTCAATCTACATGATTCTCGTATTAAAAAGTGCGGAGCACTCCAAAGTATGGAATAACTCCGGGTCCGACAGATGGCGACAGCGCTGTTTCGTCCTAATATGGGACTCGTCAGGCCACCGCAGTCGGTACAAACCATCATCTCGCCTTTGCATCGTATAAGCCATACTTATAATCAAAATACGGCAAATAAGACGACAAAGGCGACATCTCGATGGTCCACTTGATAATACAAGAACCATACAGATTAACAAAGTTTGTAAGAGAACCGTCATATGGTGGCGCGACGGTGAATTAAAACAGAAATATGTAAAATCGAGTACACGAAACGCGCTGCCCAAAAGATAGGGGTCGCATTTTTCGGTACTGGCAAGCAAGCATACCGCTATTTAAGCAGCCAACGCCACGTGCCGCACCAAACGATCCCACCATGAGAGCATCGTTTAGCGTGTTTCAAAGCCAAACAAGTAAATAAATATGTAGATAAGTTTTTGTCCGTATAATTTAAAATAAAATAGAATAAAATATTTGGCGAAGCGGACGTGAAAATTTGTCAATCTACATGATTCTCGTATTAAAAAGTGCGGAGCACTCCAAAGTATGGAATAACTCCGGGTCCGACAGATGGCGACAGCGCTGTTTCGTCCTAATATGGGACTCGTCAGGCCACCGCAGTCGGTACAAACCATCATCTCGCCTTTGCATCGTGACAGCGCTGTCGCCATCTGTCGGACCCGGAGTTATTCCATACTTTGGAGTGCTCCGCACTTTTTAATACGAGAATCATGTAGATTGACAAATTTTCACGTCCGCTTCGCCAAATATTTTATTCTATTTTATTTTAAATTATACGGACAAAAACTTATCTACATATTTATTTACTTGTTTGGCTTTGAAACACGCGAAACGATGCTCTCATGGTGGGATCGTTTGGTGCGGCACGTGGCGTTGGCTGCTTAAATAGCGGTATGCTTGCTTGCCAGTACCGAAAAATGCGACCCCTATCTTTTGGGCAGCGCGTTTCGTGTACTCGATTTTACATATTTCTGTTTTAATTCACCGTCGCGCCACCATATGACGGTTCTCTTACAAACTTTGTTAATCTGTATGGTTCTTGTATTATCAAGTGGACCATCGAGATGTCGCCTTTGTCGTCTTATTTGCCGTATTTTGATTATAAGTATGGCTTATACGATGCAAAGGCGAGATGATGGTTTGTACCGACTGCGGTGGCCTGACGAGTCCCATATTAGGACGAAACAGCGCTGTCGCCATCTGTCGGACCCGGAGTTATTCCATACTTTGGAGTGCTCCGCACTTTTTAATACGAGAATCATGTAGATTGACAAATTTTCACGTCCGCTTCGCCAAATATTTTATTCTATTTTATATATATATATATATATATATATATATATATATATATATATATATATATATATATATATATATATGAATTAAAATGCGAAACAGTAAATGCAAACTTCTCTCCATCATATCCTTTCTGTGTTAGAGGTTGCACAGTTAGAATAAATTGTTACAAAACGCAATTTATCCTATTCCACCACCATCGAGATGATGGCCTACCTGTACCACCATACCGAGAAGAAAGTCAAAACTTACCCTCCCCGCCACGGTGATAGGGCAGAGGTACATGTTTCGTCTCTACTAGACTCATCAGGGTACCGACATGCACCTGGCTGTACAAAGGACAGATCGGAAGGAAGCATGCAAATACTGAACGCGGCTTCGCCGACCTCCCGCCGGATGGCGTATATATGTTTATGTGGCTTTCACGGATTCCCCCGTGTGAGATGCAATAGCAGTGGATATATCCACATTATGCCGTTGTAGTGCTGAAATCACATTCAGCAAACGTACAACTATATGCAGCTCCGTAAATGAATGAAGTAAAATGCGAAACAGTAAATGCAAACTTCTCTCCATCATATCCTTTCTGTGTTAGAGGTTGCACAGTTAGAATAAATTGTTACAAAACGCAATTTATCCTATTCCACCACCATCGAGAACACAGAAAGGATATGATGGAGAGAAGTTTGCATTTACTGTTTCGCATTTTACTTCATTCATTTACGGAGCTGCATATAGTTGTACGTTTGCTGAATGTGATTTCAGCACTACAACGGCATAATGTGGATATATCCACTGCTATTGCATCTCACACGGGGGAATCCGTGAAAGCCACATAAACATATATATATATATATATATATATATATATATATATATATATATATATATATATATATATATATATATATATTCTTGATTCTTGAACCATAGATTATATCATTTTTTTTTTGTCTTTTCTTGGGTTTAGGTTCTTTATTTAACAATAAATGCAAAAAATTCACGTTTCGCCCTTTATTTAAGACATCTTTTGTTTATTTTCCTTCCTAAAAATATTTTTATATAATTAAAACATTCGCACAAGAAACATTTTTACAATTTTAAAAAATAAACAAAACACTTTAAAACAGTATTTAAATTTTTAAAAAAATATTTAAATCTACCGGTACACACCTTACTCTATTAATAATGAAATTCAATCTTTACATCGTTTATTGAGAATACAAGGAATGCGAGTGTGTTTTATTTTTTATATATTTTTTATATTTTTCAATGCACAAAAAAAAACAAAATAAGGTATACGTTTTCTTTTGTGTTTAAGAGGATATTCAATTATTGATTCTTATTGACAGGATCAAATACTTAATTTTTTGTTTAAATTGGGCTTGTGTAAATGTGGCTCAAACAAAAAAAAAACAGATTGAATTACCATAAATATACGAAAAACGCCTTAACAGCGTTAAACAAACACACAGAACGAAAAACATACTTTGATTATAACAGTGCTATAATAAAAAACAATGACATGAATTACCAAAAATTACAGATAAAGGAAATGATTGAAATTAAAAAAGATAAAAACACTGTTAACGACAGAACAGAAATGGGAAAGAGTTACATTTACACAAGCCTGATTTAAACAAAATTATTAAGTATTCGGTCCTGTCAATAAGAATCAAAAATTGAATATCCTCTTAAACATAAAAGTAAATGTATACCTTATTCAATCTTTACATCGTCTGCGTCGAATGTGTTTTATTTTTTATATATTTTTTATATTTTTCAATGCACAAAAAAAAACAAAATAAGGTATACATTTACTTTTATGTTTAAGAGGATATTCAATTTTTGATTCTTATTGACAGGACCGAATACTTAATATTTTTGTTTAAATCAGGCTTGTGTAAATGTGGCTCTTTTCCATATCTGTTCTGTCGTTAACAGTGTTTTTATCTTTTTTAATTTCAATCATTTCCTTCATCTGTAATTTTTGGTAATTCATATCATTGTTTTTTATTATGGTACTGTTATAATCAAAAATATGTTTTTCGTTCCGTGTGTTTGTTTAAAGCTGTTGAGGCGTTTTTAGTATATTTATGGTAATTCAATCTGTTTTTTGTTTGAGCCATATTTACACAAGCCTAATTTAAACAAAAATATTAAGTATTCGATCCTGTCAATAAGAATAGAAAATTGAATATCCTCTTAAACCTAAAATAAACGTATACCTTATTTTGTTTTTTTGTGCATAGAAAAATATAAAAAATATATAAAAAATAAAACACATTCGCATTCCATGTATCCTCAATAGACGATGTAAAGATTGAATTTCATTATTAATAGAGTAACAAAATGTCAAGGTGTGTACCGGTAAAATTAAATATTTTTAAAAAAATTTAAATACTGTTTTAAAGTATTTTGTTAGTTTTTTAAAATTGTAGATATGTTTCTTGTGTGAATGTTTTAATTACATAAAAATATTTTTAGGAAGGAGAATAAATCAAAAATTTTGAAAATGCCTTAAATAAAGGGCGAAACGTCAATTGTTTGCATTTTTTGTTAAATAAAGAACCTAAACCCAAGAAAAGACAAAATATAGAAAAAATTATATATATATATATATATATATATATATATATATATATATATATATATATGTATCAAAGACAAAAGAAGTGTACAGCTTATTGTTTTTTGCCGACTACTGGTCATAAAATCAAAATAGTGTTTTCTTCGGAAATTCTTTTCTTTGAAGTTAAACTTCCTAGTGACACTTTTGTTTTAATGAACCTAGTGGGTAATAAACATAATCAAAATTTAGAATAACTACTAAAAAGTATTTTACATTAGTTATCTGACGTCATTTGACCGGAAAACACACACTTCATATAGGTAAAACCAGGGATTATTCTCAAGAGACAGGAAGCAAAATTATCAGCTTTTCTAAATCCGATAAAAGCAATCGTGAAATTTCCAGACTACAAAAGATACCAAAATTAACTGTTGTTAAGAAATTTGTGACTCAAGAAACAATTTGGAACAATCGTCGTCCAGGCAAACCAAGAGCAACAACTTTTAGTGAAGATTTCAGCATACGTGATAAACATTTAACTATACCAAAAATAGCAACACAGCTCAATGTGGGCCGTGATAAACCTGTCAGTGTATCCACAGTCAAAAGGAGACTTGACGCAGATCTTAAGGGATGTATAACGTCTCAAAACCTCTTTTTAAAAAAATAAATAAAAAGACGAGATAGGGCTAGAAAGCAGAAGAACTGAACAACTGGAAACGGGGAAAAGGTCCTCTGGACTGACGAATCAAATTTTAAAATTTTTGGATCCAAACGAAGAGTTTTCGTAGAGGCAGTTGAACGAAAAGTTGAAGGGGGTATGTACTGTAGCTTCAATTAAACATAGTGGATGTTCTGTAATGGTTTGTGACTGTTTTGGTGGTTCCGCTTTCGGGATCTTGTGCGAATAGAAGAAAAAAAAGAAAGTAACATATTACAGGAGAGTGCAGTGCCTTCAGAGATCCGTTTAATTCGCTTGGGATTTATATTTCAACAAGATAATGATCCTAAATACACATTAGAATTCCGCAAGGGTTTTTTTAAAAGAAAAATAACAACAGGTGTTGAAAATCATGATATAGCCTCCGCAGTAACTGGACTTGAACCCTATAGAATTACTGTGGGATCAGCTTGATAGATAGGCACGAAATTGTCCTACATCTTAGGAAGAGTTTTAAAGAAAGCTGCAAGACGAATGGCAGAAGATAGCCAAGATAATATTGGAAAAATTAGTGGCTAGGTTATCGGTAACCTTGTGAGGCCGTCATAAAATCAAAACTGAACACATAAATGAATTTAAAATTTAATTTGTGTGTCTAAAGAATTGCTAATAAACAAAACTATTATGAAGTTTCATTTATTCAAACTTTTACATAATTTCATTTTTTGGAAGGCCATATATATATATATATATATATATATATATATATATATATATATATATATATATATATATATATATATATATATATATATATATATACAATATATATATATATATATATATATATATATATATATATATATATAAATATATGTATCAATATGTTTTTTTGTATTCTTGAAGTCAGGTTCATACGTGGATGTTAAAAAAACAATGTGTTTGACGTTTCGCTTTTTGTTTAAGGCATTTTCAAAAAGGTTTTTTATATTATTTTCCTTAATTTAATAACCTAAATTTATAATTCAAAAATTATGGTTAAAATTCTAAACACGAACAAAAAAGGTAAAAGGTTAAAAGACAATTCAAAAAAAAATTTGAAAACTTTATATGATTTTAAAAATATTTAAATCTTTAAAAAAATGTGTCGGTACACACCTTGAGCTTGCCATTTCTATTTCGATATTGACTGATAAAATGTATTGATTGTAATATTGGAAAAACAATTCCTTTTTCATTACATTATTTTTTAAATCATTACTAATAGAGTCTTTTAGTTTTTTTTATATTAAAATTGATAACATATAAATGTTCTAAGAGGATATTTCCATCTATTAACTTTTAAGAGGGTATATTAATCTGTAATCAGGTTTATGTAAATGTGGCTTAGGTTACTTCTATCAGTTCTGTCGTTAACTGCGTTTTTTTCTTTCCATTTTCTCCTCTACACTCAATTTATTATAATTATGATGGCGTTGAAGTATTGTGGTATTGTTGTTAGTTGAAGGAATGGCCTGTTTCTCGTACATGTTTATTTAATGCAGTCGTAGCATTCTTAATAAATTTGTGCCCATTTAATCTATTTTTAAGTAACTATGTGGTCATTCATATATATTTTTTTGGACAATTGGTGCAAGGAATTGAATATATAACATTAGAGTTATTAATTTTAGGAGTTTTACTTTTCAGTTTAGTAAAAAAATAGTTTAACTTATTTTGAGCTTTGTGGCAGACAACGATATTATGTATGTTTCAGAATACATTTAATTTTTTCTCAAAGTCCGTTTGTATATGGCAAGGCAATAAATTTCACAGTATCATTATTGTTGGGAGGATTGTTAGAATTATAAAAGTTGTGTACTCACTCTTTTATTATTTTATTAATGTCCCTGAGTTTAAAGTTGTCTCTTAATAAAGAATCTTTCACTTTTCTTAAAACAGGGGATATAAATTCATACACTCTTTTTCTGAGACGTTGGATGGTTTGAGTGGAAATTCAAGTATCTCCCTAACCATGTGGGTTTAGTATACCACTCAGTTAAGATTTTATTTTCTCTTCGGATAAGAGTCGTAACTAAAAAGTTTATTTTACAGACTTTCTCTATTTTTGAGGTGAATTGCAAAATGCTGTGAAAGCATATATATATATATATATATATATATATATATATATATATATATATATATATATATATATATAAAGGGTGTTTTTTATAGAGGTATAAAACAAAGATGATTTTTTTAAATTGACATGAAATTTACTTTATTCGAAAGATAACCTTCTGGCATTATAATTTAAATATGACTTCTGACATATGACCGCCACGGCTGGCTCGGACATAGTCTAATCTGGAGGTCCAATTTTCGATGACTTTTTCCAACATTTGTGGCCATATATCGGTAATAACGCGGCGAATGTTGTCCTCCAAGTGATCAATCGTTTCGGGCTTATCGACGTAGACTAGCGACTTCACATATCCCCACATAAAATAGTCTAGCGGCGTTAAGTCGCACGATTTTGGAGGCCAATTCACGGGTCCGAAACGTGAAACTATGCGGTTACCAAACGTTTCCTTCAATAAATCAATTGTGGCATGAGCTGCGTGAGATGTTGCGCCGTCTTGTTCAAACCACAGCTCCTGCACGTCACTTATAGATTATCATCACTCCAAATACGGCAGTTTTGTTTATTGACGTATCCATTCAAACAAAAGTGAGCTTCATCGCTAAACAAAATTCGCTTATGAAAATCGGGATCAACGGCAATCTTGTTTTGGGCCCATTCACCGAATCTACGCTTTGCTAGGTGATCGTGTGGCTTCAGTTCTTGCACGAGTTGGATTTTGTAAGCACGCAAGATCTTTCCACCAAATCTTCCATAAAGTGAATGGACACATATCCAATTCCTGTGCACGATGGCGGATAGACTGATTCGGGTCTTCCTCTACGCTACGCTCTACAGCAGCAATGATTTCTTCTGTACGCACTGTACGACGTCTTTGTGGATGCGTATTATCTTTCAGAGTAAACGTGGTGCGAAAACGTTCCATAGTTAATCGAATTAATTGCTCTGATGGACGATTATGTTGACCGTAAAATGGATGTAGTGCGCGATACGTATTTCGAACAGAACCATGAATTTCAAAAAAAATTTGCACAATTTGGAAGCGTTGTTCAGGTGTCAGTCTATTCATGTTGAAATGCCAAACCAAACTAAACATAAATCACTTGACAGCTGACAAAATGGCCGCCAGTTAAAAAGTGTTGCCAACTTAAAATTTTATACCTCTATAAAAACACTCTTTATATATATATATATATATATATATATATATATATATATATATATATATATATATATATATATATATGTATGTATATGTTTGTGTGTGTGTGTGTATGTATCTACAGTTCACGTTTGATAAATATTTTATTTAGTTCTAAAAAACTTCTTTTTAACATATTATATTAAGCAGAGAATCGCCTCCTGGAGCAGATGAGGAACGGTAAACCGGTTGTAGCGAATTGGCCATGGCAAAACGTTACATTCCCAGGACGATAACAGCCTCATCAGAAAACAAGGTATGGTTTAAACATAATATCCAAGGTTCTTCGTAGCTGTTTTGGTCCTTGGTGGATTATTTACATTATCTTTATGTTCAAGATTATAGAATATGCTATTGGCAGTTGACTCAGAACTAGACTCCTCTTTAAGGAAAATTTGATTGAAAAGATTGGTAGCTTGTAAGAAGAATTTACACTCTTCCTCGTACCTTATCATCCTAACTAGAGCAATACGTTCTTGTTCTATTAGCTGAACATGGAATGCATAATCAGAAGAATTGTAGTGCTGAAGGTTGAAGATAACCCAACCCTGTCTATATATTCCAAAACAAGAAATATGCAAACTCGTAGAGTTCTGCCACACTGATACGACAAAATCAGTTGATTCGCAACACTTCTAACTAAAATACCGTTCACCCATCTGCCATAAGCACTTACTTATCGGTTTATAGCTATTTTGTTGTATGATATTATTTACGTGACAAACATTTTTAAAAACATTCTTATTTTTCGCTTAGTAAGATTTTTTTTAATTATCTGCGAATAAATAAATAATTATAAAGTAATACGAGTGTTTTTGCGTTACTAGACATTGTAAACTCTAAAACAAATTTGCAATGGTGATTTTATTCGGGCGATAATACGTATTCGATGTTGACATGTATTTGTTTTAAAAGTGCAAAAAATAATATCAAATATTAACACTGAATACAATTAAAAATCATTTACGTACTACTTACGAAATACTTACCTTTCAGTGACGCACGTAGGGGTCTCCCGAAATATGTTTGCCCTAAAAATAGGTTATAAAATCAACATTAAATGTTTGTAAGAAATATCATAAATTGTATTTACGCACTGCTTATCAAATACTAACATATGCATGGATGTTAAAGAAACTTGTTTCAACATTTCACCTTTTGTGTAAGGCATTATCAATTTATATATATATATATATATATATATATATATATATATATATATATATATATATACAGGCGCTGATCCAAGGGGGGGAGAGCGGTGGGGGCGATCGCCACTGTATTTTTATTATTTTTAATTTTGGCATAGATACCGTTTTAGGCACAATCAGACTAAAACGTAGTCTTTTTCTCTCAAAAAATTTATAAGTTATAATTTAAATACTTACTAAATACCCATTGTCAAAAATACAATAAGTTAAAAATATATAAAAAAATAAATTCGTCCATATAATATTAAAATTTTGGGGCTATCGGTCATTTTATTATTAATTAAAAACAGTTTTAGGACATTTGACATTTCAGTTTATTTATTTCTTAAATCATCTGCAGAATTACAATTAAACACTAAAAATTGATTCAAATGTAATTAATTTTTTTATGTTACAGAAAATTTAAATAATAAATTGTGTTTATGCTGGTAAACATTACGTATCTAATTCATAATCAAAGTCAGTGAAGCTATCTTCGCTCAATTTAATTATAATTGGTTCCTCTATCTCACCGATCATGAGATCGAGTTTCCACATCTTCTTTTATTCTTTTATTATATGGGTTTGTCCCAATTTTGTGCAGTAACTTTATTCAAAAAACCTTTCAAGAGTTCAGTTAAATTATTAATTTTGTAAGTTGTGTTATTTCTAGCAACTCTACCTTTTACTTGAGAGAGATATTTCCTTCTCCAATGGACATATCTCGGACAATCTATAAGCACAAATTTCCTAACTGGTGTTTCCTAGCAAAAATTAAGTTGTCTGAGCAATTTCCAGAGCTCAGTTCTTTTAATTTCAGGTAAATCCCGGTCCTAATTGATTTTAGTTAGAATTTTGTCGACGGTTGGGATCTGCTTCTCATAATAAAATGTGGCTTGGAAGTACTAACAATTCCAGTCGTTCTTTTCTCCTTCAGTATTGGGTACATAGTAGATTTTCCAACTCCTGTCATTTTGGAACACATAAACAAAGCTTTTAACATTATTATCTAGATATTGATATCTTAAGGCATCATAAACATTCATCGTAATAAGTTTTGAGACGAGGAAAATATGCCCTGGTTTAACGATTTTGGAATAAATATAGACGTGAAAGCCATATCTTTTGGGTATCTCACTAATCTGATATAATATATAAAAACAAGCGCAAACAAGATAAATCACTAAGAAAAAACTGTAAGGTGTACTTTGTTCACTGACAGAAATTAAATTGAACTATCAGCAATTTTATTGTCGCAGTAAATTTATAAAAGCTTATAATATTTAAATATAATTAAATATGATTAGATTTACGCCAATCCTCAGATATCTGCGGCACTGGAGCAGGTACGTTGGAGGTTTCGGCAACAGTTTTATTACTTTCTCTAGTTCTTGAATAGAGTATAGAAATGTGTATAGTTGCGATCGCCCCTTCCCTTCCTAAGAACTCTGGGTTCAGGGAAATAGAACCGATTCTGCCTTTTATATTAGGAATGTGCATGCTGCTGGCACTCCCCCCCCCCCCCCCCCGCTGACCACTCGTTTTTCTTGCGATATTTGAGTCCAGGAAAATAGACCTGATTCTGCCTCTTATACTAGGAATGTGCTCGCATCCTCACCTCCTTGTTTTTTCTTGTCATCGTCTCTCTCTCCAAGAGCTTCAAATTCAGAAAGAGAGACCCGACCCTGCCTTTTACACTAGAAATGGGAATGTTGCTGATGTCCACTATCCCATCGATAACTTGCTTTCGCTTGCCATATTGTACTTTTCTGATATCACCGCCCCCCCCCCCCCCCCAAAGAGAGACTTGGATCCGACCCTGGTTGAATTAGTATTTGAAGGTTATCAGTCGGACTAAAATTTTTCCGACATCAGCATTCTACTTTAATCATTATCATTTTTTCAATCAATAGGACACTATCTAATAAAACTACTGAGAAACCACTTTAAAAAAATGCGCCGAATACATCACCTCATAGGTAGTGCGGAAATGTGTGCATATTATCTAGAACTCGCAGGGAAAAAAAGTATATGAACAATTTTTGTTGAAAATTGCATGATCTTCAATTTTTGTTGTTTTTTTACAATACACACCGATATTTTTGGTTTTGAATAAAATTTTTAGCAGACGTTGGATCGGTGGGGACTTTAAGATAGGTCTTAGGTCACTTTTTTTGTCTATTGTAACTGGACTGGACTATAAGATATAATAATCGGTTGCAGTAGTAATATGAAGGCTAAAATTTAACGATAATATTTTTTATAATATTTATTAAAAACATTATTAATTTTTTGAAAGATTTTTAGTAAGTCACTAAATCAAACAAACAAAACAAAGTTACAAATAATTTTATTGTAACCAATATGCTTCTTTCAGCTGATAAGGCAACTTATTTTTAGTGACGCTACTTTATTATGCTTTATCGTGACTTGTCATTTTCTCTTAGAATCTGTAATTAGCTTTGTCATTTGACGTCTCGTTTCATTATATGAATTAATTTGGGGTTCCATAGTGGATTGCACTAAACATAAAATGAAAAAGTTTTCATTAAAGTATTGTAAATACAAAAGATATGGAGGAAACATTAAATCCATGACGGATGAGTCTTAAAAAGAATGATTAGAAATCAGGTTCAGAGCTAAAAAATTAAATTAATGATAAACGAAATATCTTTCGTATAACAGAACTAAATCCAGATTCTAAAATATAAATCAGATCTATCCCCAATGAAATGACGATAGTTTTCTTTTATCATAATTTCATCGTTTATTTTACAGTTTTAGATATTTCTGTAGTGATAAAAGAATTTGTTACATACTGTATTTAATACTAGCATCCCCCATCTCAGCTTCGTCTAAAGTAATATTAAAGCCAATTCATTTTCTAACAGTGTTAAATTCATAGAACTTTCAGAAATACAATATTTTTGGTAGCATTTTAATTTTCTAGTTACAGAATGCAATTTCTATCCGAGATAATTTGGCGCACAAAAAAAATTAATTTTGTACAATTTTCTCCGAAATTAGTACGGCGGAGTTTTCGGAGTCGCACATAACGAATCTAAAATTATTTTTAAAAAATTCAATATGGCAGATCCAACATGGAAGACAAAAAAAATTTTTTGTCCGATTTTCTCCAAAATTGTATGGGGGAATTTTGGGGATCACACATAACGAATATGAAAATATTTCGAAAAAATTGAAAATGACAGATCTAATATGGCGGATTAAAAATTTTATTTCTCTCGATTTTGTCCAAAATCGATATTCGGGGATTTTTGGGTGTGTCAATTACAAATTTAAAATTATTTTTAAAAATTCAATATGGTGGATCCAATATAGCTTCCTAAAAATTTCTCTTCATATTCTCCAAAACTGGCATAGGGAGGTTCTTGAGGGTATAAATTACGAATTTGAGATTATTTTTTATATATTCAATATGGCGGATTCAATATATCGGACTAAAAAGTTTACATTTTTCGATTTTGTTCAAAATTGGTACTGCGTCGTTCCTGAGGGTGTAAATAACGAATTTAAAATTATTTTAACAAATTTAATATGTCAGATTCAATATGACGGTCTAAAAATTTATATTTACGGATTTTATCCAAAATTAGTTTTAGGGCGTTATCGGGGTGTCATGGACTACGAATCTGAAATTAATTTTTTACAATTTAAAATAAAATGTGTACTTTTTTGCGATGATGAAATCATTGCGAAGTACATTTATAGTACTGACTTCACATAATTTCAATATGGCAGATCCAACATGGAGGACAAAAAAAAATTATTTTGTCCGATTTTCTCCAAAATTGTATGGGAGAATTTTGGGGATCGCACATAACGAATATGAAAATATTTCGAAAAAATTGAAAATTACAGATCTAATATGGCGGATTAAAAATCTTATTTTTGTCGATTTTGTCCAAACTCGATATTCGGAGATTTTTGGGAGTGTCAATTACAAATTTAAAAATATTTTTAAAAATTCAATATGGCGGATTCAATATGGCTTCCTTAAAATTTCTCTTCATTTTCTCCAAAACTGGTATAAGCAGGTTCTTGAGGGTGTAAATTACGAATTTGAGGTTATTTTTTAAATATTCAATATGGCGGATTCAATATAGCGGACTAAAAAGTTTACATTTTCCGATTTTGTTCAAAATTGGTACTGCGTCGTTCCTGAGGGTGTAAATAACGAATTTAAAAATATTTTAACGGATTTAATATGTCAGATTCAATATGACGGTCTAAAAATTTACATTTACGCATTTTGTCCAAAATTGGTTTTAGGGCGTTATCGGGGTCATGGATTACGAATCTGAAATTAATTTTTTACAATTTAAAATAAAATATGTACTTTTTTGCGATGATGAAATCATTGCGAAGTACATTAATATCGCTTAGTACTGACTTCACATAATTTATGGATATCATAATGAATTCAAAACATAAAATCAAAAAATAAAATGCACTAAAAAGTGAAAATTGATATTTTTTCAGTCGACGGCTAATTATTTTTAAATGAAACAAATAACTACTAATACGAGGTGTATAAAAACTACGGTAAGAAAGTAATTACAAATAAGGTATTTTTTATGAGAATCACATTTTGTCAGATATTAGTTTGGCGCTGACTTCAAAAATTTTAATTTCATATAAAAATTTAAGTTGTCATTTTTCCCTTGTTAGTGCAGTTTTAGAAGTTTTTTTATAAAAATTTTATTATTGATGTTAATGCTTTTTCGGGATGAAATATATTTATAAACCTTCTGACTTTGGTCGACAAACATTAGTAAAAATTTTGTTGCGATTGATCGAACAGTTTTTTTGTTTATCCCGGACAAACAGAAATTTTTTATCTCTTTACATGATACTAGAGATTTGATGAGATTAACGAAGAATTACGCAGTAATTAAGCTCCTTATTTAGTTTTTTTGAAACATCATTTAGTCGTTTTGGAAATATTGTTAAGGAATAAATGAAACACAGATTTTGTCAATCTATTTTTTGTATTACTAATCATCAAAATACAAAATAATAAATAAATATAATACTAAACTATAAGACGTTTCATACAGGAAATTAATAAGATATACACCTACTTTTTCCATTAATTTTGATTGTGTAATTAACCATAATGCAATTTAATATTTTATACTAAATAATATTTGATAATCTGTAGACTAGACTAAATAAAATTTGGGAGATTCACTGATGAGAGGACATATCAAAATACATAATTGATTAAAACACATGCAGTATCAAAAATATAATAAGAATGGTAAGTTCACAGCGAAAAATTGGTAGATATAGATAAATACTTTTTCTATTTGAAACTAAATTTATTACCCACTTTTTAACTATGTTAAGACCTCTTCCATACTATCAGGTTCCGAATGTCGGTTTTCGGATCGGATAGAAACCCGATGAGTAGTAAATTATTGTTTTAAAGTTGCATGTAAACCATAAGGTTGAGTACCGACACGTGATTGTCGCCGAACGAGAGAAGTGGCTTTTCAGGATTACATTTAAATAAACGCCATACTATTTATCAGGTTTCTATCCAATCTGACGTAACCTGATAATATAAAAGAGGTTCAAAGGTCTAATATTTTAAATAATTACTTTTTTACTCTATAGTTTATAAAAACGAGGAAATATTACAGGAAAAAACTAATTTAGTTTTCTAATTCGCAAATTTAAAAAAGTCAGAGTTTGGAAAATTACAGCGAATTTTCTGAAAGAAACCTTTAGTTCACAAATGAACCATGGAACACGCTATATTGAAGATTGTTTAAACAGAAAATAGTTTTAGATGGTTGAAATATGTTATAATGGCGTTTACATAATAAATCCAATGAATACGTTTAATTTAAATACTTAACTTTCATTCGTATCTGGTTGAAATAACTCATATGTATTTTATTCCTTTTTATGTATAAAATAATTGAACTTCGATATTGAACAAAATTTAGTTATTAAAAATTAAGTAAATATAACCACCCAATAAAGGCTTCAAATCCGGATTTGAATATAAATTTTTTTTTTTTGGACCAACGACCTAAATTTTTTGCAGCTAATTGTCTATTAAGGCTGTTTTATTACATTCTTCATGCATTATTTGAATTTTTTTACCAAAATAAAACTTAGAAATAAATCTCCTTAAATTCGGTTTCCAAAGATTTTTTTAAACACACCAAATATTACATTTATATTGTGCTTGATATGAAAAAGTTTATGATACTGGTATTTAAAATTAAAACGGGAAACCTGGAAAAAATAAAATTTTTGAAATATTTTAATCGGAAAAAGAATATAAAAAACTGAATCTAATTTTTGTTTTAATGCGACGTAAATGAAAAATAAGCTTTTAACCTTATATTACTCAGACTTTATCTAATCTAACTTATATAAGTCTATACTTATAAATAGCCTTAACCTAATCATTCCTCTTTTCTTAACTTGAATGCAAAAAAAATATATATTTCTATATGCACCGTTTTTTAAGAACCTTGATACTGAGCTAGAGATAAATCAGTGTACAATATCCTCCAAGTTCAGTACTTTTAATTCTTTTAAAGGAAAATATTCTTATAAAATTGTTTTCAAATTTAAATATAAGATTCTTGTCTTGACCGAGATCGGATACTATCAACATATTGACTATTTTACTATAGCTCACTACAGGGGCGAACTGGGAATCAAAGGCCCCTCCGTGCCCAAATTACTGCGGTAGTTCTCTGGGCCCTTATATCTTGGGGTCCTGGCAGCTCAATATTTAATAATTCGATAATATATATCTAGCCAGGACGCGGTCAAGATGAGAGTAATATGGGCGCCCCATATATTTCGGGACCCCAACATATTAGATTACTGTGGAGACCCTTTATATCTTGGGGTCCTGATAGCTTAACATTGAGTAACCCTAGAATATTGAGCTACAGTCAAGATGAGAATTTTGAGAGAAAATTTGAAACAATTTTTGCTAAAATTTTTGTTTCATGCATATCAAGATCCCAATAGCTCAATATTAAATAATCCTAGAATATATATATATATATATATATATATATATATATATATATATATATATATAAATGTAGTACTAGGTATTATATTTTTAAAAAAAATCTACCGACAGATATAAAAATTTGCTACAAACTACCCTTTGTTTAAGTAGGAAACCCTGTGTAGTTTTAATACTAATGTTAAAAAGATTCTAAACTTATTTCATTTTACAAAAAAGCCCCTTTTAATATGTCGAAATCTTGAAAACTGTTTAACTTCAATATACATTTCGCATACGTTCGTGCACCTATATTAAAAGGAAATATTTTAATACTAATTAAAAATATTGGTCTCATCAAGCCCAAATAAAATAAATTTTTTTATCACAATCAAATGTGACCCTACAATTGTGACATAACTTCCTTGTGCATGTTTTTTTTCTAAAATCTAAACACTAGGAACCGGATCGAGAAAAATTTAAAAATCTTTAAGATATTTTGCTTAAAAAGTGAATGTAGAATCAGAGAAAAAAAATGGACCAATATTTCAGCATAATCTTGTTATTCTAGTAGTAACAAAAAATTATAAATAACTCCATCTATCGTACGATTCAAATAAAAAAAATAATATTAGGTCTTCAACTTCTTAATAAAATAAGCCAATTATTAAGTGCCTAGTCAATTTTTAACTCGCGCAGTATATATATATATATATATATATATATATATATATATATATATATATATATATATATAGATTCTCACTACAATTTAAATATTGGTCAACCCTGTATATGGATAAATATTTAAAATATGTATAGGCTTATTTGGAAAAAAAAAAGCGACTTGAGCTTCGAATGTACAAAGGTTTCAATGGAAAATTATTTTGTTGTTTCAGTGCGACATCCTAGTTATAAAAAACATACTCGTCAACTAAAACAATAATTATTTTTTTCAAGCACTTATAAAATTTTATCTTAAAAGGTTTCAATTAAAAAATAATTAATAAACTATCCCGGCTAAACTAGCATATATCAAGCCAATTAAATTAGATACATACCTAAGTATTAAAAACTTTTATCACATAATATTTTGACGATACCATTTAATTAACATTTATCATTATTTGTTTTAATTTAATTGATTTATTGATAAAAGTTTATTGTTTGAAGTTCATATTCAAATTAAAGTGTTCCAAATAGAATGAAATAAAATAAATCCAAAATCTATCACTCACCTTCTCTTTCTAAAATTTAGCAAAAAAAGACTTGAAATATATTTCATACAAGAATACTTCAGTAACTGAACCAATTTTGGCCAAAATTGGTTCAGTAAAATCCAAGATGATGCCGATAATATGACGGACAAAAAAATTAGTTTTGTCCGATTTTCTTCAAAATTGGTATGGGGGATGTTTTCACGTCATACATAACGAATCTAAAATAGTTTTTTTAAATTTAATATGGCGGATTACAAATTTTACATCTCTCGACTTTATCCTAAATTGTAAAAGGGATTTTTAAAGGATGTAAATTACTAATTTAAAATGTTACATCTTTCGATTTCAGCCAAAATTGGTGTAGAGGGGTTTTTGAATATGTAAATTACGAATTTAAAATTATTTCTAAAAAATTCAATATGACGAATCCAATATGGCAGACTAAAAATCTCTCGATTTTCTTCAAAATTGGTAATGGGGAGTTTCTGAGAATGTAAATAACGAATTTGAAATTGTTTTAAAAAACTTCCAAATGACAGATGCAATATGGCGGTCTAAGAATTTCCAGATGATGTCCAAAATTGGTACCGCGAGGTGTTCGAGGGTGTAGATTAAGATGGACATGAAGAATCCTGGAATGGAGACCGAGGGAGACAACAAAAAGCACGGGAAGACCTCAAAAAAGATGAGTAGACGACATAAGGACAGTGGCGGGCAAACAGTGGATGAGATTGGCGAAGAATAGAGAAAGATGAAAACAATTGAGAGAGGCCTACATCCAGGAGTGGATGGACAGAGGTTGACAAAGAGAGAGAGAGAGAGAGAGAGAGAGAGAGTGAGAGAGAGAGAGACATTAGGATTAAGTTAAGAGTTTCAAATTTTTTTTTAGAATCCAATATTGCGGATTCAATAGCGTGGGATGAAAATTTTACATTATTCACTTTTTTTCAAAATTGATGTTATGGGATTTTCGGAATCGTAGGTTATCTATCTGAAATCCAAGGTATGCCGGTAGGATGTTGCAACCTGCCACCTACGGACCTCGATGTCAGACTGAAAATATCGCCAGTCGAACGACATCTATGAATCACTGGAGTAGTGAGAAATTATGCATTTTTGCAGGAAATAAACTGTAGAGTCTTGAGTTCAAGAAAATGGACCCGATTTTTTATCTTACACTAAGAATATATATGCTGCTGGCATCTCCCCCCTGTCAACATGTTTTTTCTTGCTATCGCCCCCCCCCCCCAAGAGCTTTCAGTTCAGGAAAATATACCTGATTTTTTCGCTTATACTAGGAATATATATGCTGCTAGCATCTTCCTCCCCCGTCGACAACTTGTTTTTTCTTGCAATCGCCTCCCCCCCAAGATCTTCGAATTCAGAAAAATAGACCCGACCCTGTCTTTTACACTAGAAATGGGAATGTTGCTGGTGTCTCCCCTTCGTGGACAACTTGCTTTCGCTTGCCATACTGTACTTTTGTGATATCACCCCCCCCCCTCCTAGACTGGAGTCGCCCTTATATATATATATATATATATATATATATATATATATATATATATATATATATATATATATATATATATATATATATATATATATATATCAACGGCAGATAGATTTCTTAATTTCTTACTGAAATTTTGATTTTTTTTTAAAAATTTCTCACTACTCCAGTGATTCATAGATGTCGTTGAAATTTATATTTCATATATCAGTTATTTTCTGCGAATGTTGCTCTCGGTCCGATACAGCTCCACTGATACAGTGGTATATCATAAGGTGATCGAAACGCGTATGGAGAGAGAACCACAGCGGTATTTGCAAGAAATAACCTGTATATATTTTTTCTTTTTCTCTGCCTGAAAAGAGAAATACATATATAACAACTATTTAAATACGGCAGATAAATTTCTTTATTTCTTACTGAAATTTTGATTTTTTTTAAAAATAGTTGAATTTTTCTTACAGTGACTATAGGTAAGAGAATTGTTACTTTACATGTTTTATTATTATCCATTATTTCGTCCCACCTATTGACACTACCTGCCTAAGCAGTTACGAACCGCCACTGATTCGGTCAGAATCATCTGTCAGTACTAGAAAGTACTCATACATCAAAAAAAAATTCTTTATTTATAACAGGCGTACTTTAACTCACAAAATTCATTCATATTTTCAAGTCAGTATAAAAACTAATCAAATATGATGAATTTCTTGAACACCCCAAAGAATAAAATTTTTTAAATTGAGCTATTTTTATCACCCTTGGAAATAAAACTTGACCTTTTTTGCTGAGTAGAAAATGGACCAATCAACATGCGTGAAAATGGTTCAGTTTATATATAAATGCTTTGTTTTTTTCAACATGGTTGAAAAACCCTAGAAAACTATGAAAAAATAGATCGCAAACAATAGTTTAAAAGTCTTTTGCTGTGAATACAAATTATTCTGTCAGCAAGTAGTGAGATAAAGTAACGATAGTTTGAAAAGTCGCTTATAAAAGTTTAATTACTTTTCATTAAGAATTTTCCTATTATTACTATTCCTCATGTCACAATCAGTACAGGGTGAGTCAACGATTGGATGAAGTAGGTTTGTGCCTTTTCGGTGAAATTAACAAAGAAACTATATTTATTGTTTCATACAGTTTATTTTTACGCAGATTTTAAAAATATTTAGGACTCTACAGGGTGAGCCAAAAAACTAGGACAGCATAAAGTTGTATTTTTTTAAATAGAACACCCTATATACGAATCGTATTTTCGATTTAGCTTATAATTTTAAATCTTTTTTATTAAGGGTTTACTATAACAAAACTTTATAGTTTCTGAGATAATTAAGTTTAAAGAAAAAAAGTCACATTTTCAAGCATCAATTCAATCCTAAATAATGTTTTCAATTTTGTGACAAATATATTCAAATTTGGAATTTAGCAAGGCCAAGGACAAGTTAACATAATTCTTACCTAATATTTGCAATAAAAGCTACAGAGTGTTGAACACATCGGCTCAAATTTGAACAAGTTTAAATGAATAAATATATTTTTTTTAAATGGTACACCCTGTATATTTTCATGTTATTTAATAGAGTAATAAAAACCCTAAAAGTTTTGTTCAATATATCCTTTACCTATTTATAATAGTTTTTGAAATATTTCAGTTTTTCTTATTTTCCATACTTGTTTACAGAAATAGTCTTCATTATCACAGTAGCCATGGCAAAAACAATGTAAAAAGAACATTTTTCTGTGTGACAAATTTATAACCGCAATCGCTTATTTTGGTTTTTATGTAGTGTAGTTTGGTTTTTTTTTGCATTCATCTTATATTGTAAAATGAATTTTCCAAAGAATGAGTTAATAGATATGTTTTATACAATAGGAGAGGCTCAAAAAAATTGCCTTCTTGCTCAAAGAATTTACAAAATGAAGTATCCTGATCGACGCCAGCCTAATACCCACACTTTTCAAAACTTAATGCAAAGATTTGATTCTTCTGGTACTGTTGATTATCCAAAACGTAAAGTGGTCAACAAACCAGTAACTAATGAAGAAAAAGAACTACAAGTATTGTTAAATGTTCAGGAAAATCCTTATATTGGTAGCCGTCAGTTAGCAGCATTATGTGAAACATCATAATCCACCGCTAATCGTACTACCAAGAAATATAGGTATCATCCATATCACATGGAATTACACCAAGAATTGCATGGACAGGATTTTGAAAGTCGTGTAAACTTTTGTCGTACAATAAATGCGGAGATTCAATTAAATCCAAATTTTTAGAAGTAACGGTGCCGTAAATAGACGCAACATGCATTATTATGCCACAGAAAACCCATTTTGGATTAGAGAGGTGCAACATCAAAACCACTGGTCATTAAATGTTTGGTGTGGTATTCATCATAATCGAATTATTGGACCCCACTTTTTTAATGAACCACTAAATGGCCAGAGTTACCTGAACTTTCTACAAGAAGAACTACCCCAATTGCTTCAAGGTCTCGATAGGGATGAGCTCGACAGTATGTGGTTCCAGCACGATGGTGCGCCTCCGCATTACCATCGTGAAGTTCGTGCGTTTTTGGACCAACGATATCCGCAAAAATGGATTGGACGTGGGGGTTTCATTGAGTGGCCACCAAGGTCTTGCGACATCACCCCATTAGATTTCTTCCTATGGGGTTATATTAAAAATAAGGTGTATGTTAATCCACCAACAACAGTGGAAGATATGCGAAACAGGATTAGGGATACCTGTAGAACAATAACGCCACTAATTTTGTCCAGGGTCCGAGAAAATCTGCAAAAAAGACTAAATTTGTGCATTTCACAAGAGGGTCGTTTATTCGAACACTTATTAAAAAGAAATAATTAATCTCAGTATTTAATAGGTAATTTTTTTGTTTCAATTTAGTATAAAAGTAAATATGTATTTGCCTTGTCGTTATTGTTGTGTTAATTTTTTCACATTATGTTTAATAAACTATTGCCGTTGTAATATAACGAATAATGTATTTCATCATATTTAACCACATTCTGTTTGTTTCTGTAGTTTCTTTTTATTATTTTACATGGCTACTATGATAATGAAGACTATTTCTGTAAAAAAGTATGGAAAATAAGAAAAACTGAAATATCTCAAAAACTATTATAAATAGGTATAGGATATATTGAACAAAACTTTTAGGGTTTTTATTACTCTATTAAATAACATGAAAATATACAGGGTGTACCATTTAAAAAAAAAGATATTTATTCATTTAAACTTGTTCAAATTTGAGCCGATGTGTTCAACACCCTGTAGCTTTTATTGCAAATATTAGGTAAAAATTATGTTAACTTGTCCTTGGCGTTGCTAAATTCCAAATTTGAATATATTTGTCACAAAATTGAAAACGTTATTTAGGATTGAATTGATGCTTGAAAATGTAACTTTTTTTCTTTAAACTTAATTATCTCAGAAACTATAAAGTTTTGTTATAGTAAACCCTTAATAAAAAAGATTTAAAATTATAAGCTAAATCGAAAATACGATTCGTATATAGGGTGTTCTATTTAAAAAAATACAACTTTATGCTGTCCTAGTTTTTTGGCTCACCCTGTAGAGTCCTAAATATTTTTAAAATCTGCGTAAAAATAAACTGTATCAAAGAATAAATATAGTTTCGTTGTTAATTTCACCGAAAAGGCACAAACCTACTTCATCCAATCGTTGACTCACCCTGTACAAATAACAGTCAACCACCTAATCTGGGAATATAGTTATTATAAAATTGCAAAAAGATGTCACTAAGACGTCACCATTTTGCGTATTAAAATCCTTGTAATGACATACCAAAACAGATTAATTTCAATCAGTCACGTTTCTTATAATCATGCAAAAAAACTTAGCTATACGAATATAAAGCAGTACACTTTTTACAATCACTTTTAATACTATCTATCAAGCTGTCCTCCATCGACCACTCGATGGATACTTAAGATTGCTCTGTGGAATGTTACGAAACAACAAACAAATACATTTTTTGTCACAACAAATATAGAGCACAGTATATTACCGTATGGTATATATTAAGCAACAACATTATCAATCAATTTCTTGCCGTTTTCCCACGTTGCCAATTAATTTTAAAGGGCATACACAAAAGACCAATAAAACAGGTTGAAAATGAAGAACGCCACTGGAAAAACAATTCTCGATTTCTTATCTATCCAGTTGGCCACCTCATGGGGAGTCATTGTCGTCCATGTTGGAAGTGGTGGATGAACGTTGTTCCCTGGTTTTTCGGGAACTGGAATCGTGGTCACGCTATCCTCCATGGTTATTAGTTCATCTTGACTATTGGGAATTCGGATGGTGGGAACAGATTGAGTTGATGATGGGAATGCCTGAAAAAAAGATACGACAATAATTTTTTGTTCTTCCATTTTTAATTGGAAATCATAATCAGGTAGTTGTAGGCATTCTACGAAAACTACAAGACATTGTTTGTTAATACATTAAAAATTAGGCAACCGCCCCTCAAAGCACTAGACGTCTTATAGACGTCATTTTTATATCCAGATTATGTCTGAACGTCTTAAGACATAAATAAGGCGTCTTATAGACGTTGTTTTAAAGACGTCCATAAGACGTCTATATACAACGTCTTTCAGATATCTTTTAAAAGTCTACATACTACATTTTATATGAAAATAAATACAGTTGTGTATAATTTAGTTGATAAAAACAAAAAAGCATTTCCTTCCCTATGGATTTTGTCGCAGTTGAGTAATAAGTTTGCAACGCCGCACAGAGCTCAGCTGAATACAAGTTGAGGTTAAAATTTTTGATTGAACGACAAATTTTTAGTAGCCTCATTACGACCTTGGTTAATAGAACTTTTGCGTGATCTTTTTTATCAATACTTTGGTGCTTTTTGTCACAGACTGTTTGATGTACCGATAACAATGACACACATAAATAAATAAATAAATAAATATATATATGTATATATATATATATATATATATATATATATATATATATATATATATATATATATATATATATATATATATATATATATATATATATATATGATGCCAGCGAAACTATGACATTTTTCGAGCCAGCTTCAAACCGAAGCCGCCTCATATCTTACTTAAAATTTAGGCGTTTATTTCACAAACTTAAACATGACTTGACCTTGGCTTCAAGTCATTTTCGCAAAAAGTTGACTTCTTGTCTGTACCTAACCTCAAAATAACGCCTTGTTTTGATATTTTTCTTATTTAAAAACTGTTGACTATTGTGAAGGGTAGAATGTTTTATTCTGCATTTAGCCTTTAACTTAGGTGTTTTTAAACATTAAAAATAATTCGAAATAATATACTAACGCCCATTTGATGCATGACGTAATCGTTCAGAAGTCAACAGCTGATTTCAAGCGCGCTTGAGGTGTTTATTTCGCACTCGAAGCGCGTTTGGGTCAAGTCAACCTAAATCGTTTCAGGCTTGACTTAACAAATCCAAGCCAGCTTCAAATATAATCTCGCCCGTTTAATTCGTTATTTCTAAACCGCTTGTAGAAGGCGCTTGACTTCAAGCGCGCTCGGAACTGTCGATATAAACGTACTGAATAACTTTAAAAAACCCGCGTTTTGTTTCTGTCAACTGTCATTTTTCAGTTTTGTATTTGTGTTTCGTCATGTCGTTATTCATTTTTAATGTTGTTGGGGTACCGACTGTGAAAATTACCTTTTGGAAGAATTTTAATAAAATAATCAATTTATCTATGTGCCTCTGAAAATCTTTTTTATTCGTGTTTATGTAATACTTAAGGTAAGATCGAGAATCATATGTACTTAGGAAAAACAGTAACGTTATTTATAGGTTGTGTTATAGGAAATTTCCGAATGCTTTACCGCTTATATTTTTGTAGTAACTCTATGTTAGGAGTATGAAATGAAATCTTCAAAAATATTATCTGTCCGAAAAAGGCTTGCACAGCTCATCCAGACCCGGTCCTAAATATTACAAGAAATGTTACTAATGAAGTGGAAGGCGAAATGTTTGTTTATGGAGTGCTCCACTAATGAAACCTGTAAGATTTATCTTGTTCCTGATGATTGGTTGATATTTAAAGAACATAGAAAATAGAGTTTTGTTAATTACAAGAAGTAATTTTGTTTAAGGTTCTAGAAATTTCAAAACTGGGAGTAGGGAACATTTATGACTTTGTAAAGCGAGCTTGTAAAATTACCATGTAGAGTTGATTAGTACGAAAAGGAAAGAGAAAGTTCTACGATTCCAACTTGGTGAGACTTATTATGAATAAGTTCTGTCTTTCATTATAAATATTAACCTTGAAATAGCATAAGTCACGATTCTATAGTAGAGGATAATTATAAAAATTCGCAAAAATATCAAAAAATTTACTCCCACAAATGATAAACTTTATCCTATAAAATTAAAATTAGTTTGTTATTAAGATCTACAGAGACAACAGGACTGGCAAAAAGTCGGAAAAATGAAGAAATTTCAATCAAAACATGGCTGAAAAGGGCATCAGACTAGATTTGTTATTAGACTAAATAAAAATTCTTGTTTTTAAAACTATATAAAGATTTTTGTACTTTTTATTTCAATATACTTTTATTTTGTTGATAGTCTACCTTTTAGAGTTATTATATCGAAGGGATAAACTAAAGCTTAAATTTGATGGGTTCACTTATAGTTCGAACAGTAGTAGTTCTGAAAATATTTGCTCTTCTACCTCACTTCCTTAATTTCAAATTAGAAAAAGTTTACATTATGCTTAAGTTATGTATTTTTTTGTATAAAGAGATTATGTTAAACATATTTTTTAAAGCAAATTATTCATGTTGAACTTGTAGTTATTTAAAATGGTAGTGTATATTTTGCTCTTGATTTTTTCTTAATTAAAGTTATTTCTTGGACTTTTGAATAATTACGGTTTGACTTTGTAAACAAGACAAACAAAAAAATTAAAGGGACTCTTTTTAATGTACATAATTTTATTGGTGGAATATGTTGTTTTAATGTTGGGAAGGGACGTCCATAAGACGTTGTAAGCAAATGTCTTAAAGACGCTACCTTTTGTACCATAAGACGTCTATACAACGTCTTATGAACGTCATTCGTCTTTTATGGACATCCATAAGACGTCCTGAATGTTGAGATCAAACGTTTTATGGACGTCTTTAAGACGTATTTGTGCTGTTTGGGGTAGTGATAAAGGAAATTTTTTCTTATTTACAAAATGGCATAATTGGCTTTTAAAGTGACGTTTTATACTATCAACAACTTTTTAATACCTTCCTGGATTTTTTTCATATTTGGAAAGCAACTACTGTCTTTTTCTACGTTTCAAACCAGATATACTCATCATCAGCTAATATGTTTAAAAATAGTCCATGTATTTTTTGTATGTTTTTTTTTATAAAATTATTTGACTTGCTGGGTAGCTGAGATTCTATCTTGCAATAACTTTTAACTATACGCACCTTACATAAATATTATTGATTTATTAAGATAGTTAATTTTCTTCCCTATTATCTCAGAAACTAAAAGCCATTAGGTAACACTGCGTGTTATAAAAGAAAATCAGAAATGAGAAGTACGATTTCGGAGATAGCAATCGTAGCAAACTTTATTTAGGACGCCTTGTATACACTGCTATAACTATAAAAATTCTTTCTGAATCAATTGTCAACGATAGCAATGACCATATTGAAATATTACCCGTTATTGTCTAATTATTTTAAAACCTGTATTTCCTTGTTATGTCTACCGTATTTAAATACAATCGCGAAAAAAGACAAGATTATTCATCGTTATCTTGGTAAGGAGCTAGTAATACAATATTGTTTGCATTTAATAATTGATAATTGAATTTAATTAAACTTCTTATCTAGCGCTAAACATTGCACATATTACATGTTGCCACAAAATAAGAAATTCTATTGACGATTGCAACATATTTCTATTTTTCGTTTGATAGCTTTAAAGCAAGGCAATATGCCATCTCGTCGCGCGTCCGGTGCTTATTTAGAGCTACAGCGACCCTTCTGGATAATTTATTGGACGCAAATAGGTATACACTTTTTTTTAAAAGACGAAATTATTAAGTTTATATTATTCTTTTTCAATACACAGAGGTCCGATTTGTCCTTCTCTCACACCATAAAGATAGCCTGGGGCCCTATTTTTGTCCGCAAAGTTTTTCACTTCTCGCGAGAACACATCTAGGCAAGTTTTGTGAAAAGGATGCCTATTTTGGTAAGCACACCAGCCACTTGTTGAGCTCGAATCTAAAAGTGCTGCTTAGTGATTTTTCAGATAAGTGAAAACTCTGCCTTTATCAACTTTTTTATTTTATTTTTTTTTTGTCTTACATCTTCTTCTTCTTCTTCTTTAGGTGCCATGTCTGTATTCAGACGTTGGTGATCATCATGTTTACAATTTCTTGAAATCTTTCTCTATCGGCTGCTGCGCGAAATAGTTTTTCTACCGTGCAATTACACCACTGCCTGATGTTAGGCAGCCATGAAAGCTTCTTTCGACCTATCCATCTTTTTCCTTCCACTTTTCCTTGTATTATAAGGCGAAGTAGCTGGTATTTAGGTCCTCTAATTATGTGACAGAAGTATTCTGTTTTCCGCCTCTTTATAATGTTCAAGAGCAGTCGATCTGTATCCTCCATTTTGAGAACATCCTCGTTGGAAGTGTGCGAAACCCATGATATCTTTAGGATTCGACGGTAGCACCACAATTCGAATGCTTCCAATTTGTTTTATCGTTGTGGTTTTTAGTGTCCATGTCTCGCAACCGTATAATAGAATAGACCATACATAGCATTTCAGGACCCTTTTACGAATATGCATTGATAGGTTCCTGTTGCATAGAACTGGTTTCCATGTCATAAAGGCCTTCCGCGATATTTCTATCCTAGCTATTATCTCTTCATCTGAGTCCCCATTTACATTCAACCAACTGCCAAGGTATTTGAAATGGTTTACACGCTCTATCCTCTTCCCATCGAGCCAAAGTTGACATTCATCTACAGTAACCTTTCCAACTGTCATTCACTTTGTTTTTGAGATGTTGATTTTAAGGCCTCTTCGGCAGCTCGCTTCATTGCCTAGGTTTACTAATGTTTGGAGATCCTCGATGCTTTCTGCAGGAATGGCCGTATCATCAGCAAATCTAATATTGTTGATTACTTCTCCACCCAGTCTTACTCCTTCTTGTCTGTCATCCAAAGCCTCCCTAAAGATTTCTTCAGAGTATACATTAAAGAGACAGGGTGACAGAACGCAACCCTGTCTTACTCCACGTTTGATGGGTAGGTTTTGAGTACGACTGTTTTCAATTTGGATAGAGGCTACTTGATTGTAATATAGATGTTTTAGCAGTCTTTTATCGTAGTGGTCTAGACCTGCTGCTTGTAGGCACTCAAAAAGTTTATCATGTTGTACTCGGTCGAATGCTTTTTCAAAGTCGATGAAACAGACGTAGATGTTCTTTCGGAATTCACAGCTCTTTTGTAGGAGAACGCGCATACAAAATAGTGCCTCTCTTGTTCCTAGACCATTTCTAAATCCAAATTGCTTATCACTCACTCTATATTCGCATAAAAGGATGTCTTACATCGTTGACAATAAAATAATTATTATTCAAATTTTCTATGATATTTTTCACTTGGGTTAACAGATGTTGGACGCTTACACTTCTCCCAGATGTATACCATCACAAGAAAATGAGTCGAGATCAAGGTATTAAGCTGAACGCTTGAACTAAAGCGTCTGATGTAGAAATTTTCTGACCAAGCACGTATTCATAATGATTGCCTTATGGGTGTCAATGAAAGTATTTCTATGCAGGCTCAGCTTATCAAGGCTGTGCTTCTAACACTTCGTATTAAGCCTTTTGATAACACAATGATCGGTATCACTTGCACTATTTCTTGATATTTTTCCCACATGTTATTACTGAGTACAACAAAATCAGGTATACAGCCTTGACTCTCTTACTCATCAATACAATGTCAGATCGATTATTCATCTATCGATGATAATAGTCCGACCATGGTGAGGCTGACCTTGGTGTTTATAATATGGCGTATAGGATCTGATAGTCCATACTTGTTTGCCATGTAAAATACTGCACACCTGATTGTGTCTATGAATGAATTCTGATGACATTTTCTACAGTGGTCTAACTGGATATTGGGATATTTCATTATAAATTTCTTGTAATTGTTTCTGGATAGCAATCATAAATCTCTCTATTCTTGAAGAGAGCAACCAGTCATTTAACCATCTATTAGATCCTTCTGTAATTATGGTGTCGGTAACGCAATGCTTTTCTCATCCAGTAATCTTGCTTTTCAGCGTTTGACAGTGATATTTGTACATTTTCAATAGTGAAATTTGACGGCATATAATTTTTTCACTCGATGAAGGTTGTAATTTTCGGCTTTAAGGAAGAAGTGCTGTCTCAAGTGAGTCTACTGACTAAAGTATAATTTGGTCACATCTTTCAATGCTAAGCATAAATTTCAACATAGATGCCTTGGGATGGTGGGCATTATATATAATCATCATAATGCAGGTCGCTCGTTGTAGAATTTTCACTAAGTGTTCGTCAAGTTAAAAAGGCGAAAAAACACTTCAATACAGACACAGCGTATATACACGGTGATTCTCCGGGAAATTTATCGATCGATTGCGGGGAAACTATAATTAGGAAGTGTGCTAAAATGTATGGGGGACAGCCGGCTAAAATATTTTCAAGATAGCAGCACTTCCGGTTATACCGGAAGTAGATGTCATCTTGCTTATTTTAAATGGAATACTCTATATATTATTGCAGTTTTGACTTCTAGACATGTTTCGTGTATAATGTACTATACTTAAGTCTCACCGTTTTGGACATATTCAAATTTTTATGTCAAAAATGACGTGTGCCGACCAAAACTTAACTATAAATTTTTCCTATAAGAAAGTCTTTATTATTTAATTTGGCTTAGTTTTCTTGTAGATGAAGATCGACTTTAGTAGTCTTTTTATAATATTTTGAAAATTATTAGTAAAGAGTGGTCAAAAAAAAGAATAAAAATTATATTTAAAAAATCATCAAAAGTCAATTTTTCCAAATAGAAAGCACCTATTTTTATAATTTTAGCATATTAAACATTAAAAATAAGGGTAACTTTGTATAAGGTTATCTGTTCCAAAAATTTTTAATTTTTGAAATATTGGCAATTCAACTTTTTTCTATTGTAAAAATTCTAAACAGCTTTTTAAGTTTTGTTATTAGTTGGCCATGACGGCGAGGCGTGACGAAAATAAAACAATCGAACCCAACAGAATAGTCACTATTTCTTGCCATTTGACATTCATTAATAATAATCATACCGCGGCGAAAAAATTACACCCACGAATATTATTTAAACTTATTTATTATTTATGGAAAATGTGATAGAGTTATTTCGAAAACATGTGATACATTTGCGATCCGATATCCGTAGAAACAGAAACCAACAACCACCTAGTATGAAAAGGATTATAGAGAAGTTCAAGACCTTTGGATCCATAAAAGCAAAAAGGAATAGAAATAAACCAGTTGTTAATAATGAAAATATTGGAGCTAGAATTTTAAGATATTTCGCCGCATATCCGACAATATCTACAAGGCAAGTAGCAGTAGAGTCTGGATTATCTCAGACATAAGCTTCAAGGATTTTATGGAAAAACAATTTTTCATCCCCATGTATATTCCGTAGTACAACATTGAAAAGGCACTGATTTTCCACGAATAGTATAGTTCTGTCAATTTGTTTTGCTTCGATCACAAGAAAATGCTGGTTTTATGGACAATATTATTTGGTCGGAAAAAACCAAATTTAAAAAAAATGTATTGTTTATTCTACGCAATTTCCACTATTTGAGCGATTCAAACATACATCCAATTAGAGAATTAAATTTTCGAGATTCTTGGCAATTTAATGTGTATGATGTTATAAGAAATGACGGCGTCGTCGCCTCAAGATCATCTGAATGGTAAGTAAGCCATTTTTAAAGACCTATATAAAAAATACTTTTTTTAACCTATAGGTGAGCGCTACTTCGACATCTTGAGAAATTTCAAAGTGAACTATTTAGATAACTTGCCGCTGGCTGATCATAGAAATCTATTTTATCAACATGACGGGGCACCTCCACACAATAGTCATTTAGTTAACAATCATCTGCAAAACTTGTTTTATGATCAGTGGATAGCCAAGAATGGACCACATCTTTGGTCATCTGTCTCTACTGACCTAACAGTACTTGATTTTTTTATTTGGGGCACACTGAAAAATAAAGTATACAACACCGCATTAACCACTATGGAAGATTGCTTGCAGCGCGTCAGAATAGCATTTGAAGAACTAAATCCTCAGTTAATAAGAATTGCTAACCATGAAGAGTTCTTACTTAGGTGCGAAAAATGTTTGGACGTTCAAGGGCGTCAATATGAACATTTACTCATATAATTTTTGTAACTTTATTTTATTAACAACTGGTTTATTTCTATTTCTTTTAGCTTTTATAGATCCAAAGTTCTTGAAGTTTTTTATAATATTTTTAGCAGTTGGTAGTGTTGGTTTCTGTTTCGTCGGATATCGAATCGCGAATGTATCGCATGTTTTTGAAATAACTGTGTCACATTCTCCATAAATAATAAATAAATTTAAATAATCTTCGTGGGTGTAATTTAATCGCCCCAGCATGATTATTATTAATGGATGTCAAATGGCAAGAAATAATAACAATTCTGTTGGGTTCGATTGTTTTATTTCCGCCACGCCTTTCCGTCATGGCCAACTAATAACAAATAGAAAGATACCCTTATTTTTAATGCTTAATGTAATAAAATTATAAAAATAGGTGATTTCTATTTCAAAAAATTGACTTTTGACGATTTTTTAAATATAATTTTTATTCTTCTTTTTTGACCACTATGTAGTAATAATTTTCAAAATATCATAGACTACTATAGTCGATCTTCGTCTACAAGAAAACTAATTCAAATTCAATAATAAAGACTTCCTTTTAGGATAAATTTCTATTTAAGTTTTGGTCCGCAAACATTATTTTTGACATTAAAATTTAAATATGTCCAAAACGATGAGATTTAAGTATAGAACATTATACACAAAATATGTCTAGAATTTTACATAGAAATCAAAAATGCAATAATATTTAGGATGTTCCATTCAAAATAAGCAAGTTGACATCTACTTCCAGTATAAGTAAAAGTGCCGCCAACTTGAAAATATTTTAGCCAGACTTAAATTCTGACTTTAAGAGCACACGGAGTCGCCTACAGAAAAAAAACCCAATTTTTTTACTTACGTGCACAGTCAAGTAGTTATTTTGACTAATATGCTTTTCATCTTGTTTTTCGTTCAAACTAGTACAAGATCTAGTTTTGTAAAGACTATTATAGGATTCTGCCCTTCTAAGCTGTCGTCGTGCCAAACTAGGAGTCACTGCGCCTTTAAGGATATATTTGCTGCTGGGTTTTTTAACTTCTACATATTTCCTGAAAAAAATATACGAGGTTAGTCAAGAAAATAATTTTTATATTTCTTGATAAATATTTTAATTTATGCAAAAGTAATTAGGATAATATTTAATCTTATCTAATATGTAGATTGCGAGAAACGTTACAGAATACACGTAAACTTTATTTTCGACCAGTGGCAGCTTGTAGAGTAGTGCTACAGCGCCATAGAACTTCCTAATTTCTTCTAAAAATATACATTTTTTAAATAATTTTTACATTAAACTTTTCAAATACTTTGTCCTTCTCTATATTAATAACTTGAACGTCTGGCAACAGAGCAACAGCTTAAAATGCCCGAATTTCTATAATTGGCAACACGGGGTACGATACCAGTGGAAAAACGAAGATCTAACTGGGCTTATATGTCAGCAAGGAAAATGGAAGATATCTACTAATATTCTCCGTATGCAGAAGAAATTTGTCAAACGTTTAATGACTGGAATGCTAGAAAATAAATTTGGTAAAGAACATACTTGTTAATTATTATTTATTTTGTATTTACCGAGATATTTATATAATATTTATTTTTTTACATTTGATGAGTTACTAAAAGTTATTGTGTAGGTCACTATGACTACCAAGAAGTGAGTTTTTAAAGAACTCTTTTGCGCATTCTTTAGAAGAATTGGCCTCTCACAAACAGTTATGAAACTGCTTTTTATGTTAAATTATATATTTTTTTAGAATTATTTTACCGGTTCACAAAATTTTCTTGTATCCCGTATTAAGAACAATCTTTGTTGATATAAAAAAAATGGGAAATTGCTGTTAAATCATTGAGTTTTCAGAAAATTCGAAAAACTTATTTGGTTATGTCAAATTTTATATGAATTATACTTCTTAAAGATAAATAAATGAAAACTGTTATTTTGAAAACTCCAAAATGTCTTACCTTCGTCTCCAAATGACGTTAACAAATGCAAACTCGGCCATCGAACAAAATATAAAGAAGGAACATCCCAAGAACCATATTTCACTAGCCTTAATGTAGCTTACTTTTGGTAAATTTTTAGTAAGCCCTCCATTAAGTGTTATAAATGAGAGCATTGTGGAAGTACCTGTAAAATAAAAATTATTTGTTTAAAAACATGTTTTCAATTCTTTGCAGTGTCTTATTAGCAATTATCTCTATAAAACTCACCTAAAACTGCTCTAGGTGCACTAGCGTCCGCTTGTAACCAAAAGGTGACCCAGGATGTAACTACCAAAAACATGGATGGTAAAAAGTAGTCCATAATATAGTATCCGACTTCACGTCGCAGTTTGAATTTGAAAGTAAGGGCACTGTAGTTTCCGACTGTAACAAAAAAAAATATTTGTTGGAAACATGTAACGAAACATCCCAATTTTTTCTTTAAATATCTTTCAACTAATGATGTAAGGGATATGTCATAACGCAATCAGAAACAGCAATGAATAGTTTAAAACCTTACAGATCTCCGCATTCGCGGAAGCTCAAGCGGCAGATTGTTACAAGCTACAAGTATTAGAAATATAGCTACCGTAGTTTCGAAATAGTCGAATTACCTATGAAAAAATTGATTGTATAGACTTTCAGATGGAAATCTCAAGAAAGTAAATCAATTGAAATGTCAGCTTGTGCACGCTCATTAAATATCTTGCATACATATGTATTACATTATGGTTTTACCTGGGCTAGTCTTACTCCGTTAAACACATAAATATGAAAATTTCTCAAGTTCTCTTCTACCAGTTTATTCAAATTAAAATGGATTGAAATCTGTAATAGTTCCAACGACAAACGTAAAATATTTGACAGAGGACTCTAAAATAAATTTAATACTGTAATATAAAAGCTTAGTCTGTAAGTCCTGGTTTCAATAACAGTTAAATGCTAAAACCTGGCAAATAAGATTAAAACAGATATGACGTTGCGTGGAAATTAACAACCTGTTGAAGAATTAAATTCTTCTGGTAACACACCAACGGATGAAAACTTGAACCATCCTTTTTAGCAGTGACAACCAACTAGGAAGCATTATACTTTCGTCGTGCCTATCTCTATGGCTCAGATTTGTAACTTCATCACTTTTCCTTCTCTTGCGATGAAATTTTGCAGGCATATGCTTTTATTTAACCAAAAATTAAATATGCAGCGAAATTACCAGGTATGTATGAATTTGACACCTATGGATTAATTTTTATGGGAAACGCGCACAGTGAAACCGTCATGTTCTGACGAGGATTTCGGACGTACTCGTCCGAATTCACATGTACAGTAACCGTAGCCTAATGGGGTATATTTTATATTTTTTGATTATTTTCCGTTTACATAGAAACATATGTCTGACACCTAGTTTGACAAATAAAAACCCGAAAAATTACCAAAACTTGTTATCTAGACGGTAATTTTAAAAGGTGCTTTTGTAATAACCCAGTTTTTAATAAAAATACGTCGTAAATTCCTTCCTTCGAAATGATTAAAAAATTTAAAAGATCAGTTGTTCCGCCAAAGATAAGTCGGAGCGTGCTCAACTTTGAAGCTCAAGTTGATGCTGCTTGGCAAAATTATTCTTTAGATGGTAAGTTTTTATTTTATCTGTACTTATAAGCGATGTTGTCTTGACTAGCTCATTGACGTGAAATGTTGGGAAAAGGTTGGCAATAGCACATAGGCACCCATTAGGAAAGAATTTTTCAAAATTCGCACTCCAAAAGGGTGTAAATTGTCATTTAATAAAATTTTTCGATAACTCTTGATCAAATGGATATATGAACTCGATTTTATAACTATATCTAAAAACTAATTTGTTGATTTTAGATATTCGCATTTTAAAAGGGAAAAAAGGGGTATAGCCCGGTATAATTACCTGTTAAGAAAAAAAAATACATACAGACCAGATGGAAAATTGAGTTAAGGTATAACAAAGAGAGGAAACAAAAAATAAACAACAGATCATACCAAAATAGTGAAGTGGAGGTGCTGTTTAGGGGGTGGAAAATGGTTTTTTAGGATTTTCGGCAAATGTTTTACGCAAAAATTGTAGATAATATAAAAATCTGAAACTTTTGTATAAATTATTTTTCAATATAGTCTCAAATTTTCAGAGGAAATCTGATTTTTTTGGGTTTTTTGTTTTTATCTCTCGTAAACATTATTCAGTTAACATGAAATTTTCTGAAAGTAAACCTTTTTTTTACCGAATGAGCCTGATTTTACTGGGATCCGAGAAGCTAGTAGTTTCCAAGATATTCACATTTTTCGAAAAAAATACCCTTATCTTCCACGAAAAACTTTATTGAGGCACATGTTAACCATCGAAACGTCTACTTTCGAAAAATCTATTCCCAAGAAAATATTACAGGAACATATTAACAATAGGTTTAAAATACAAAAATAAATTATATATATATATATATATATATATATATATATATATATATATATATATATATATGTATGTGTGTATATGTATATACTGATGGTTTATTTTTCATTAATCTGCTTGAAATTGCGAAAAACCAAAAAAATTAGTTTTAGGATCATGAATTTTTCGATATTTTTTTACATTATTTATGTAAATAAAAAATTCATAGAAAATACCTTGAAATTTTTAAATAAATAACAAATCGCTAACAATCATACATATGTGGAAAGTTGGAAAGTAATACCCCTACAGGCGGTGGAGAGAGCGGATACTTAGAAGGACCGGGCCAAGAGTATTTTTCATCATTATAAACTTATATGGGTTATAACCCATTTTCAATTACCGAAAATATATAAAAGTTTGATTTTTTTCCATGTTCAAACGTTTCGGGACCAACATAATCTAAAATTGGAAATGGGGGATTTTGGGGGCTGTAGTCTGAGATTATATTAAGAATTTAAAATAATTTTTTTGAAATTTAATATGGCGGATCCAGTATGAAGAACTGAAAATTTTACGTTACTGACATTTGTTCAAAATTGGTATCAAGTGGTTTTCGGAATCGTAGGTTAGAAATTTGTTATTTTTTTACAATTTAATATGGCGTTATAATATGGTGGACTCAAAATTCTACATTTTTCCGATTTTGTCCAGACTGATATTAAGGGGTTCTTGGGGCGTATACTAAGGAATTAATTTCTTCGAACTCAATAAGCAGGATATGTCCGAATTAAAAATTTACATGTCTCAAGTTTTTTCAATATCGGTATCGAACGATTTTGAAGGCATAAATTACGGATTTAAAATTAATTTCTTAGAATATAAGATAGCGAATTTTCTGCAGTAGACTAAATATTTTGTTATATATGTAATTCTCCTTTCAAGCAGAGAATATGAAAAATATATGTACGAACAGTTTATTTCCTGCAAATATCGCTCTGGTCCTCTCTCCATACGCGTTTCGATCACCTCCTGATCTTGTCAGTGGAGTTGTATCGGACCGAGAGCAATTTTAGCAGGAAATAACTGATATATAAACTGTTTGTACATATATTTTTCATATTCTCTGCCTGAAAGGAGAATTACATATATAACAAACTATTTAAATACGGCAGAAAGATTTCTTTATTTCTTACTGAAATTTTGATTGTTTAAAAATTTCAAGATAGACTAAATATTTATTTCGTATAATTTCATTCGAAACTCGTATTTCAGAAATTCTCAGTCATAGAATTTCTTGTTGTTCAGTTTAGGGTGGTCTACAATTTTGGATAAATTAGATACGTTTTTGCGACTTTAGAAACTCAACTCAATTCAAAACTAATAAAACAATAAAACAATACAAATTTTCACGTAAAGTTGTAACTTTTGAAGTCGGCATCAAATTATTATTAAATGAAACAAATAACTTCTAATACGAGATATGGTAAGACACCAATTAAAAAAAAATAAAGTATTTCTCAATCTTTTTATGCGAATCGCACTTTGTCAGGTATTCTGTTTGACGCCGACTTCAAAATTGTAAGTTTGATATAAAAATTTAGTTTGTTATTTCTACTTTTAACACTTTTTAATGCTTCTTTAGAAGTTGGTTTAATTTTTTTATAAAAATTTTATTACATTTATTATAGTCTTGCTGTGATTTCAGATAATGATTTTTTTTTATTTTTACAGCTCCCCAACTACCTAATCCTATTCCGCAGCATGATCAAGGTAAATTACAACTTCTTTAGTCTGATTTTGATTTTTTTATTGTAAAATTTGACATGCACCCCATACGAGATAATGATTTTTTATTTAGTTAAATAAGTAAATAAAAATAAATATTGTTATGATTTTCTCTCCTTTATTCACTCAGTTTAAATAATAACAACACGTTTTACTAATTTCTTTCAATTCTTCACTAACTTAAACTATTTGTTTACACTTTCACTATTAAATTACAACTAACTCATAGCCCAAAACTTATTTATTTATATATACCTATAAAACATACTAAAATAAAAGTCTAAAATCTCCCTACAAAAATTACTAATAAAAGCTTCTAGATGGTATTTTTATAATGAACAGTGTCGTATTCAGGTAGTCTTCGTTACAATACGTGTAGTGTAGAATCATTAATCAATTAAATCCAAATTTATTATGCAAGGTAATGTTTAGTGATGAAGCTACTTTTAGAAGTAACGGTGCCGTAAATAGACGCAACATGCATTATTATGCCACAGAAAACCCATTTTGGATTAGAGAGGTGCAACATCAAAACCACTGGTCATTAAATGTTTGGTGTGGTATTCATCATAATCGAATTATTGGACCCCACTTTTTTAATGAACCACTAAATGGCCATAGTTACCTGAACTTTCTACAAGAACTACCCCAACTGCTTTAAGGTCTCGATAGGGATGAGCTCGACAGTATGTGGTTCCAGCACGATGGTGCGCCTCCGCATTACCATCGTGAAGTTCGTGCGTTTTTGGACTAACGATATCCGCAAAAATGGATTGGACGTGGGGGTTTCATTGAGTGGTCACCAAGGTCTTGCGACATCACCCCATTAGATTTCTTCCTATGGGGTTATATTAAAAATAAGGTGTATGTTAATCCACCAACAACAGTGGAAGATATGCGAAACAGGATTGGGGATACCTGTAGAACAATAACGCCACTAATTTTGTCCAGGGTCCGAGAAAATCTGCAAAAAAGACTAAATTTGTGCATTGCACAAGAGGGTCGTTTATTCAAACACTTATTAAAAAGAAATAATTAATCTCAGTTAAACTATTGCCAATATAATATAACAAATAATGTATTTCATCATATTTAACCACATTCTGTCTGTTTCTGTAGTTTCTTTTTATTATTTTACATGGCTACTATGATAATGAAGACTATTTCTGTAAAGAAGTATGGAAAATAAGAAAAACTGAAATATCTCAAAAACTATTATAAATAGGTATAGGATATATTGAACAAAACTTTTAGGGTTTTTATTACTCTATTAAATAACATGAAAATATACAGGGTGTACCATTTAAAAAAAAGATATTTATTCATTTAAACTTGTTCAAATTTGAGCCGATGTGTTCAACACCCTGTAGCTTTTATTGCAGATATTAGGTAAAAATTATATTAACTTGTCCTTGGCCTTGCTAAATTCCAAATTTGAATATATTTGTCACAAAATTGAAAACGTTATTTAGGATTGAATTGATGCTTGAAAATGTGACTTTTTTTCTTTAAACTTAATTATCTCAGAAACTATAAAGTTTTGTTATAGTAAACCCTTAATAAAAAAGATTTAAAATTATAAGCTAAATCGAAAATATGATTCGTATATAGGGTGTTCTATTTAAAAAAATACAACTTTATGCTGTCCTAGTTTTTTGGCTCACCCTGTAGAGTCCTAAATATTTTTAAAATCTGCGTAAAAATAAACTGTATCAAACAATAAATATAGTTTCTTTGTTAATTTCACCGAAAAGGCACAAACCTACTTCATCCAATCGTTGACTCCCCTGTACAAATGTCAATGATTTCATGTTACAAAGTAGTAGTTGCCAAATATTAGGTATTTCACCGCTGGGTTTATTTTTAATGTAAGCTGCTTCTATAAATTTTCTTTTTTTCATGTTGGGTTCCATATATATTGCCGCACCTTCAGACCATTTTATATTGTGTTGTTTATCCCGTGGGTGTTGTACAATACCTGATCTTGACGTTTCCCTTTTTTGTGTATGAGTTTTATGTTCCTTAATTCTAACTTCTAGTGGTCGTTTGGTTTCTTCAATATACATTTCATCACACTCACATGGAACTTTGTAAACACATTCTTTCTTATTGGTTAATTTTGCTTTTGTTTTTGTTAAATGAGCGCTAATCAAGAAATATACTTGAAGGCTGCAAATATTAATTAAGTGTCGCCCTTAAAAATAAAATTGACGTTGACTTTCGGATTTTCAATATTATTTAGTATAATGGCGTCATTAATGGTAGAAAGTTTTCAAATTAATACCCTGTATAATCGAAACGAACATATTTTTCATTTTTCGAACATAATTGAATATTTTTAAAAATTTGTTCTATATTAAAATTTAGATTTTTTTAAATTTTAGGATTACGCCGAATGTGTGTTATCACCCACATCATACTACCAGTAGCCAAAATTATTATAGGATTGAGTTGTATGCATTTATGTCCCATAAACGAGTGGATACCGACATATTTGATAGTAGGAGGATTCCTTCAAATTGCATTTTTGATCATTCTAATTTACCAACCTCTACGCCAGCTATTACTTTTAGCTGGGATTGGATGTGCTCTGCTTATTTGGGGTTTAATAGGTAAAAGCTTGTTATTTCAAATCTACTTTACAAAAATACCATAGATTATTTTATCTTACAAATTACATATAAAAAAACTTATCATGCGAAAGCTTGAGCCCGCGCACGTTATACTGTATTTTACTTTTAAAAGTTTTTATATGGTCATATAAAACGATCGTAAAACCTATGGCTTCCTTAGTATAGTGACCCAAAATACAACATATAGCAGTTCAAAAAAAGCTAAAAAAATACAGAGGTTAGTCTGTGTAGGAGTTACAGAAGCAATGCCATTTTGCCAAAACCGTAACCATAGAGGTAATGCTGAAACCTCTTTACTGAATATAACAGTGATGGTAACGAATCCCTCAATTTGTTCCAAACTGAGTGCCTTAAACCTGAAAATTTTATTGAACGTATGAAGATTCTGGGTACAACTTCAACAATACCCATACCGAAATCAACAGATATCGTGTCTATCAGGTATAATTTTGACATGAAGCAGTAACTAACTGCTAGCAAACGAACGGAGAGGGATACCTCAACTAGAGAATAATTCAATAGTATGCTAACACCCCCACCATATTCCAAGCAGAAATGCATGCAATCCAAATCTGCACTGATGAGTGGCTCAATAGAAATACTGAAAAGGCCAAAATAAACATATTATCAGACAGTCAAGTTTAAAGCTCTCAGGTGAAACACCTACGAGTCTAAGTTGACTTGGGACTGCAGGCGAGTCCTAACCCTGATGTGCAAACAATAATATATCAAATATGCTATTGATGAAATGGCTCGGAAAAAATATATAACAGTGTTGAGACTGCCTCCGTACTATTGTAAACTTAACTCAATCGAATTAATATGGGCGCAAATAAAGAGTGAAGCAATAGGGGCAACCGGCACATGAAGCAGCTTCACTGAGTGAAGACCAAAGGTTTGTTAAGGCCTAATTTCCTAGAAACCGGAGACCTCACTGAATATGCTTGGACTGCCAGCAGCCACGGTTAACGGTAGACCAAGGAAAATCGGTAGGACTTTCCGTTCGAAGGGGTTTCAGTCGGTTAGAATCCGACCCTACCTTTCACACTTTGTGAAGGTGTCTCTCCTCCAGGAAAAAAAATTAAGAGGTGATTAAAATATGAGGAAATAAATTTATCTTAAAAAAATACTTTGATATTCTCACGAAATTTCACTATATGATTTTCTGAAATGCACATGTCACTGGAAATAATTCCCCTGACAGAGCACAACCCTCACAACACTCTATATGCGAACGATGAGTCACTGACAGAAATTATGGACTTTAGGTATAGCTGTATAGCTTGGAAACACCTGTATAGCTGGATAACTACTTGTCGAATCGTTATAATATTCAACAGAAAATAAAGACAATGTAAATCCAACATAAAATATATCTACTATTTCGCAAGAAACATTATTGTCTAGGATATTCAAACGAACATAAATCTAATGCGTTTCCAACACACATTTAGTAAATTTTTTATTTTAGACTTATGTTTTAATATTTCTTTTAGCTTCTATAAATATAATTCTGGAATGGAAACCAGATTTTTTCCCTGGAGGTTGGCGATACTGTAACAAATCCTTGTACTTCTCTGCTTTTCTAGTATCAATATTGGAATATCTAATATTTGGTTTGGTAGTTTTATATGTATGTACACAACATGGTTACACCCAAACAAATTATCCGCCGCAACAGGAAAACGCTTAATTTTTAATAAATAAAAGTATCACGTGTTACATAAAATGTGCTTTATTTTGGATGGATTAAAATTATATGATTACAAATCTATGTTTGGGAGCCAAAAGTTATATTCTTCTATTGTATATAATTTTGACTTATAAACATGCTATTTAAATTTGAAGGATTGCCCTAAAAAAATATTTCAAATTTTAGATGACGTCATGGCCGAACGGTCTTGGAACATATCCCGTCTTATAAAGTTGTTAATAAAAACATAATTTTTTTAATATATCAATATTGGAATTCGATATATGAAGAAAAATATTATATATCGATTGGACTTGTCGAATGAAGTCTAAATTATGTTCCGTTTCAAAAGAATACTTAGGTAAATAAAAAAAGGATGGTTTAAGTAATTAATAATAATAAGAGTTTAAATAATTGACTATTGATACATCTGCAAGCGAACAAAAGTTCATTACGACTTTTAATTATTTTATGTTAGTTAACTTCAAGAAAATTCTACTAATTGAAGGAATTTATCTGAGTCACTCTGTATATGGATTTGGATAGTTGCAATGTATGTCTAATATCTATCCAAGAATAGTTATACATCAGAGAAATATAAATCCGTTATCATACTTAATCCGAAACTCAGTTTTATTACTTTGGGGTAGCTAATTTATTTTCTAAAAATATATAAACCAAAAAAATTTATGTGACCTAATATCTCAACGGAACTACACTCTTCAATATTTTAAAATAAATCTGTCAAAGAAACTCAATATTTTTATCTTCCACTTCATTCGAAGTCTAGCATTAAGAACTAAAAACATTTCCAACATGTGAGCGATTCGTGAGAGTGCTTTCTTTTTCTCAAACTGAGTAAATTTTCCCACCATAAGAACACAAAAGGATATTTAAATAAAATCGCTAAAATGCAATATAATTATTTGCTTATATGTACAAAGCTCACGTCTGTGGACCATTTTTTTTACCTGTTCGGTGAGAATTAAAACATGAGAATAGAAAGTAGCTTAAAGTGAGTGTTTTTTTTTATATGATGACACGACTCGAACTTTTATTATAGGACATAGAATAGTTACAATTAACTTTTGCATAAATAATTATTAGATTAAGCTCAGGTCTGATCAAATATTAAAAATACGATACATGGATAACTAATGCCCTCTACGAACGAGGGGACTGAAAATTTTAGACGCTCGGAAACAAAAACTTCCCTGAATGTGGTAACAGGGCAGGAATGAAGATTGTTCTAACGAAATTGAGGGAAAATCAATAAAAATACTTGTATCGAAGAATATGATATGGACAACTTAAAATCAGAAAAGTCCCGGAGGATATTGCTTTAGGGAAACTAGAATGGAGTTCAATAAGATGCGATAAAGAACTTACTGTTGAAGATCATTTTAATCTCATAACTCACTTAAGCAGAGGTGCAACACTCATCGGGATCCTATAATTAAAATGGTTGTTATTTTATATATTTTATTCCAAAAAATTCTTAGTGACCATAAGAATAAATTCTTAAGGGGTCTTTTAGGTTACAATTTTTCAAAAATAAAAAATTTTTATTAATGTTTTTTAATAGAAAGAATAGAGATAGCATTTTATAATTTTGCACATGTATTTATTTGTACTTTTAGTATGCAAAAAAAATCTTTTCTGGATTTTTTTATAGGTTTTTTTACCCATAACAATTTTTTTAAAAAAACATCAAAAAATGACAGCGGACGTTATTCCAGGTGACTGAATCGTCTGAAAAAAAAAAGAAAATAAAAAATTTATCCTTGATCAAGTGCCCAAGGTCGGTACTGGAATCACTTTGATCGATAACAAATTTTTCGATTTTTACCCGATTTTTCACTCTCAAAAATTGATTTTTTTTTCAAATGGCCGCCATTTTGTTATTTTTTGATGAAAAAAAAAATCATTCCGGTACCGATCATGGGCACTTGAACAAGGATTATTTTGGTATTTTTTTTTGAGACGAATCAGTCACCTGGAATCACGTCCACCGTCATTTTTTGATGTTTTTTTTTTAATTATTATGGGTAAAAAAATACATAAAAAAATCCAAAAAAAAATATTTTTGTATACTTAAAGTACGAATAAATACAAAAGAAAGTTCACATTTAAAAAATCGATTTAAAAAAAAGTCAGGACTTTATTGAAAAAATGTTTATTACATATTAAAATATATTGTTTGGGAATTTATTTTTTAAAAATGATATCGTCCAAATGTAATCCGTTGCGCTCATGGCATTCATTTAATCGAGCACTAAAATTGCCCATGACGGCTCGGCAGGTATTCTCCGTGATGTCTGCCATTTCGTTGCGGATATTTTCTTTTAATTGTGCCAGGGAAGTCGGTTTGTTGGCGTAAATTTTTGATTTGACATAACCCCATAGGAAAAAGTCCATAGGTGATAAATCAGGACTGCGTGGAGGCCAACTTATGTCACCTTTCTTTGAGATCAATTTGCCAGGAAAAATTTCACGCACTCGTGGCAGAGACATGTTGGACGTGTGTGAAGTTGCTCCGTCTTGCTGGAACCATGTTCTTTGGTTATAGCCAGGAAAATTTTGCAGTTCAGGCACGAAGAAGTCGTCTAACATCTCCATATACCGCTCTGAAGTCACTGTTACTGTGCGTTCCCTTTCATCTTCAAAAAAGTACGGGCCGATAATTCCTCGCGCCGACATCGCAGCCCATACAGTCACTTTCGGCGAATGTAGAGGTTTCTGATGTTTGTGTTTTGGATTGTTTACACTCCAATAGCGGAAATTTTGCTTGTTTACATGACCATTAAGATAAAAATGGGCTTCATCCGAAAAGAAGATGTTGGTAAACGTTGAAAAGCGTTCAGTCATCTGGTTTACGAAGTCAAGCCTCTGACCAGCATCCTGAGGCTTCAATTCTTGCACCAACTGAATTTTTTAGGGGTTCAGCTTTAAATCTTTGTGTAAAATGCAGAATAATGATGACCTATGCACATTTAAAGCAACAGCACGCTTACGAATCGAAACGTTTGGGTCGTCACGAACAGACTGAGTAACACTCTTTACGTTTTCGACCGTTCTCGAAGACCTCGGACGCCCGGATTTTGGTTTATCTAGTGTTGAACTGGTCTCTTCAAACTTCTGGACCCATTTTCCAATAAGCCGAGCGCTTGGCGCATCATTTAAGTGACGAATATGTCGAAAATTGCAGAATTTTCTACGCGCTACAGTCGCCGAATTATCGTTTTTGTAAAACTCACGTACGCACAAAGCACGGTCCGCTCCCGAGAAACGCTCCATAGCGACTAAATTCCCAAGAGCCAGGCTACCGATTGACATACCCCCCGCGCCGCTCGGAATAGTTGCGTTCGTTCACGCAATAAGCAAAACAAATGTGTACTTTCTTTTGAGACACCCTGTATATGTGCAAAATTATAAAATGATATCTCTTTTCTTTCTATTAAAAAAAAATTACTAAAAAAATTTTTTTCTTGATAAATTTTAACCTAAAAGACCTCTTAAACATTTTTTTTTTCAAAGATCATTTCAAACAAAGAAGTTCTAGATTAAACAGAGAAAGCGACAGACAGGAAAAATCCATTCCATAACTTCCAAACCATGCAAATACCATTTAATTTGCCAGAAGATTCGTGTAGCCATGGTAAACGCCAAGTGATGATCTGCCTTGTTGGCAACTCCACTTTATGTTTGAAAGAAAATAAAAATTTCTTAAGATTTAAAAAAAAACTTTTTTTTGTTAATATTTTCTAATTAATTAAATATTATAAGTTATTAAATAACGTAATTTTTGGAACGTATACAATTTTTCTACTGAAAACGATTTAACTTGATAACTACTTCACATGAGCTGCACAACCTGCCAGTATTATCACCGATCGACGTAGGCAGCTTTTTATTTTAAACGAAACTGGTTTTCTTCTTTAATGTCTTTCAGTCGTGATTTGAATCGATTTTAAATGTTTTTTTATAAAAATATTACTGTGTCTTGTGAAACAAAGAGAATTTAATTCCGCTTATGCTGGATAATATTTTGTGTTGCTGTCAGTGGCGTAACTAAGACCATGTGCGGTCCCCTTCTCACAGAATTTTTAATACACCCTACTATATTGCACCTGTCTCAATCCTTCGTATTTACACTTTGATACTTGAGCGCCCCCCCCCCCGCATCGCGGGGTCTGCGGGATCGTTATTTACGTCACTGGTTGCTTTATTAATAGATGTGCCCTTTAAAAAATCATGTTAAAAAGGGGATCAAAAAACTTAAAATTCGAAATCATAATTTGCATTTTCGAAAAATTTTGAAAAAGAAGATTGTTCTGTAGATTGGCAATGTATTCTCGACTCCTTTTTTACATGCTGCAGGGATAATAGATTTTTAGGTCTATTGAAATTTAATTACTTTTTAACGAAAACTTTATTCAAGTTTGTTAGGCATTTTTGCAAGCAGTTATCATAACCATAATAAATCAATAAAGAAAAATCAACAAGAAAATACTTTCTAAAATTTAATAAGCAATTTTCATAACACTCCGTATAGAATTCCACAAATAGAAAGTGTCAAATTTCGCAAAGTTGCTGGAGAAAAATTTTATTACCAGCAATTTTAATTGTTTCTATTTAAGGAAAATATGTTGACAGGTTTTTGATGACAAAGTTTAATTTTAATTAAAAAAAATACATTTTGATTCCAAAAAAATGAATGTAAGTAGCGATAAAAAATCATTTGAAGAACAATGCTATTCGGATGACTACGATGCTTCAGATGTATCAGATATAGAATATTTTGCAGATCCCAATTTGAAGGAAAGACTCAAACAAATGACTCTTGGTAAGCCCCTTTCGCCCCAAGTTATTCACAACACACAGGGTTAGATAAGTTTTAAAATTTATTCACCAAGATAACATAAAATTATTAAATTTTTTTTTATATGAATTTGCACAAAAAGAGCTTTTATATATTTATAATTAAAATGACTAGAAATCATCACAATCGTGTGATATACATCACTTTTTTTTGGAACCTATTAACGTTTAAATTTGAAACAATATAAGTTGATACAATAACAACAACTTTTTTAGAAGAAAAAATAAAGTACTTGGAAAATATAAGAAACCACCTACAAAATAGGAGAAAAGCAGAAGAATTTACCCAGGGTATAATTATTATTGTTGTGTTTGTTATTTTAGCATGTATACTTTATTATTCATTATAGAAACTTAAGTAAATCTAGAGGCATATTTTAGTACTTAAGAAGCCACAGACATCGTAAACAACTGTTTTCATTGTTAAGTTAATAAGTTTAATGCTACTTGAATTAATAAGAAGATTGTATCCATTAAATTGCAATATCACTAACTATGCTGATGGTATGAATATTTTGTTAACAAATAAGAATCTAGCCTTTCTTGAGCAGTAGTACAGGTTTTTATTTTGTCATATATAAATAATTATAAATAATTCTAAAACTGGTGTGATGATTTTTACAACTAACAAATTACGGATAATAGAACTAGAAAATATTTGCAATGTTGTCTTAAAAGACAACTTAAGTTAAAATTAATTAAAAAATGAAAAATATATGTTCAGGTATAAAGAACTAATAGCTAAGGCATATATATTTTTTGTTCTATATTAAGACAATAATTTTCAAGAAAAGTGTACAGAGTGTTGCAGGAATCTTAAATCATCTCCGCAAACAGACCATTACAAAGGTAACAATGTAAATTTGAGTAGCTACAAAGAAGAATAGCGTACTGATGGAGGTCTACCTTTTCATTTGAGCACAGGAACATCAAATCATAGGAAGGTGAAATATCTAGGTCGACATGTTGTAAAATATGCCTCAGAAAAGTAGCAAAGGATATAGAGGCAAAAAAGGAGGTATAATTTTTACCTTAGTTTATACTTAATTCGTCTTTGTGAGTATGAGGGGCTTTATTTTGACGAGTCCGACAACTTTTTTATTTGCGAATATATATATATATATATATATATATATATATATATATATATATATATATATATATATATATTGATAAACGAAATAATAAAAATATACGTGAAAAGTCTACAGGGAACAGGAGAGGAAGTTCTAAATTCGACTGCTTTTTTTTCAAGTATGTACGTCGATTATTTCGGAACGGTGGCACCGATTTGAATGAAACTTTTTGCATTAAATTCAGGATATTGCTGCGGTAGTTTCATATTATTTTGGCTAAAATTGGTTCAGTAAAATAAAAGATGGCTCTTATAACATGGCCGCCAAAAAAAATAATGTTGTCCGATTTTCTCCAAAATTGGTGTGGGGGAGTTATCGGGGTCGCTCATAATGAACCAAAAATTAGTTTTAAAAAATTCAATATGGCAAAACCAATGTGGCGGATTAAAATTTTCACATCTCTCGATTTGATACAAAATTGGTGTTGGGGGGTTTTTGAGGGTGTAAATTACGAATTTAAATCCATTTTCATAAAATTCCTGAATATATATCAAATTGGAACTAGGGGTTTTTCGAGGGTGTAGATTAACTAGATTAACCTAAACTAGAAATTATGACGGTGTAGATTAAGATTCGATTAAAAGCTTAAAATTATTCTTTAAAATTCAATAATGTTAATGTAATATGCTGGTTTGAAAACTTTACGGGAATCACATCTTTTCAAAATTGATTTTAGGGAGTTTTTAGGGTCGTAGGTTGTTAATTTGAAGTTATTTTTTACAATTTATCATGATAAATGCAATATGGGGAACTAAAAATTTTACGTTTTTCCGATTTGTCTAAAATTAATATTTGTTGGGTTCTTAAGACATATATTAAGGATCGTAAATTAATTTCTTCAAACTCAATATGCGGTTAAAATATGTTGGACTATAAATTTTACATGGCTCAACTTATTTAAATATCGGTGTTGGGGGTTTTGGAGAGCATTTAGAAAGGTAAGATGTGTTCATATTTTTAACGCAGTAAACGCAAGAATACGTTGTCAAAAGTATATTTACAATAATGGAAGCCCTTCCGAGTTTCTTCCTGGCTACATTTTTTTAAAAGGGATATAGCGTGTTACTTAGAATAAATTTTGTTTCGTTGGTTTTTTTGTTTTTTAAATACTCTTTTGTCATTATCTTGTGTTGTCATTAAATAAATAATAAATATATCTGTTAAGTTTAAATATAAGTATCGTAACATCTTCTTGTGTTTTTAATTCATGGCTTACTACGATTTTTAATGAAAAAATCGCAAAACTAGATTATCTTTCATTTTGATATAGAGTGTAACATATTGTTAATATTGTTATAAATATAATTAAAAACTCTACCTTATCATTTAAAAATATTTAGAGTTTTCTAATCGAAATTACCAAATTGGGATGCATAACTTTTAATCACACTTGCATTAAAGTTGCGATTACACACAAGTCGTTTAAAATGTAATATATATATTTTCAAATAAAAACATTACAGGGCATTATAAAAATTAATGTTATTAACAGGTTGTACACCGAAGAAATCAAGAAATAGACGGATCTTGTATTTCAGTGTATATTTTTTTAAAATTATTACTATCGGCCAAGCGCTTTCGGTCGAACTTAGACCATCCTCAGGGCTCAGACCCTAGAAACAAGAGAATATGGTCAGCAAATAAGCTTACTCCGTACTCACCAACCACACTCACTCGTCAAAGGGCACACCTTAACCCTGCCATTTGGAGAACAGTCCCCAACAACGCCAGCATAGCCTCCACACAGAACAAGTCATGTACAATCAAAAAAAAAATTTAAATTTATCCCAAATTAAAATTAAAACTAAAACATTCAAAATATTGCAAAAATTAAAATTATTAAAACAATAAAACCTTTGCAATAACAACTCAAAAGAGTGAGGTTATGCCGCACACAGTCATAGCATAATATAGCAATAAAAATTGTCCAAAAATTAAAAATATATACAAGTATGTGTAAGTCTGAGTAGACATTTTCTGTATGAGTTTTATTCTTAATTTCTTGTTAATTGTATTTCAAATCAATAATTCACTGAAAATGAGCAAAAAGAGAAAAAAGGGCAGAAAGAAAGGGCAGTAAAAGTTTATTAATCTACAGCATTACTGTTATCGGCCATTCTCTGATATATTTCGAACACTTGGATCCAGTGGCGTGAAATAATTTCCATTTCTGTAAAAAAAGCAATAAAATGCGCGAACATAGACGTAGTTGAAATTTGTTGAAATGTGTTAACTATTAATATATTTAGAATGAAGTGTCTGAAACTGAAAAAGATGATTAAAATTATTATAAGATTGCACCCTACGCAATCACAACTTCCAGACATTTAAATTGTTTAATGATTTAAGGAAAAAGTTTGAAAATCGGGTTACGGTCATTTACGTTGTTCATTCTTACATTGAGGCAATGGTCGGGGTTTCTTTTTATCTCCCTGCATATTTCAAGATCCTCTCTGTAATCCAAGATTTTAAAGTTATTACCCTTGGAGTGATATAAGATTTTACTGTTATAAGTTGGAGAGAAACTATGTTTGGTAAAACTAATATGGTGACCAAACACAGAGGCCTGAGGTTTGTTAATATGTTCTCTAATTCGGACTGCTAATGGTCTAATAGTTTTTCCTATATACGTTGAAGGGCAGTCTGGGCAAGAAAGTTGATAGACCCCACTTTTTTGAATATGAGATATCAATTGTTTATTATTGACCAGATGGGAACTGAGTTGATTTACACTCTTAAATGAAATCTTCCCGTTTTGAGTGTGGTTTGTTAGAGTCCGTGCTATTTTATTAGAGAAGTGACCCAAGTACGAGAGTGAGAAAAATTTCTCTTGCTGACTTTCATTGTAAGGAGTCGAGCTGTAAGCCTCTTGGGATTCTTCAGAATATTGACCCCGTTGTTGTAATCCTCCGTTGGCATGGGAATGTTGAGCAATCTATTAACGTAGCAGTTTATTGAGGCCATTTTATGTTGTAAAGGGTGGTTAGAATTAGAAGAAATTATGTAGTCTATTTGGGTGGGTTTTCGAAAGATTTTGAAACTGAGAGAATTATTGGTTTTTTTGATAGTTAAATCTAAGAAATTAAGTTTGTTTTCGGTTTTTATTTCTAAGGTAAATTTTAGAGCAGGATGTAGAGAATTAAGACTATTTAGAATATCAATAACCCGCTGTTCATAATTTAAAAAAATATACACTGAAATACAAAATCCGTCTATTTCTTGATTATAAGAATTGTCGGTTTTTGAATTTTATCCTGTATCTTCAAAACAAAAAAAAGTGTCGAATTTGGGTTACTCTCTGTATGCAATCATGCGATACGATATTGTAATCTCATTATTATTGGAGTAGCAGTACAGCGCAATATTTCTGTTGGACACGCCATTACTTTATTACAAAATACAATTAACTACAGTGTGACCATGTAAAGTCCGCATGAAGTAGTAATTTTTTTATTAATAGCTTTATTCAAAATTTGACTTTAGCAACAATTTTTGCTTCGATCGAGATGAAAATTAACCAAAAAAATAATAGTCATGTGATTAGCATTATCTGTCAAATTTTGATTTCTTTCCAAAAAAAAATTAAAAGTGGGTTTACATCTCAAAATATCGAAAAAAGTCATTGGAAAAATTTCTAGCCCATATATACATTTCAGCTGTATAATTAAAACAAACAAGTACACAGTGTCATAAGTAAAGTCTGCATTAGGTGGAAAATAAATTTTTATTTAACTTTACGTAAAGTTTATCTACTTTCAACGATTTCATTTAAAACTTCATTATTAAATTTTGTTATCAAACTATGTCATTAAAAAAGTTAAAATAGTCTTTTGTTATTTGAATTGTTTTTAATTTAATATTCAAATACCGAAAATAGTTTGTTATCAATTAAAAAGGTGGAAAATTAAATGGGTTTAATTTTTATATTATATTTTTTTTATTAGAAAATTTGAGTTTTTTCAATTAAACTATTTTCGTAATATTAAAGCGTATTACTTTTAGACACAAATTGCGTTTTTTTGTTATTTTATGAAGTTACCTTGTACAGGATCAAAAAGAAATAAACTTTGCATCACATGTGACCAAATTTTAATAGCCCTATTTGTTATACAGCTGAAATTTTGAACATGGGCTAAAAATTTCATTTAAAAAACTTCTTCTAATAACTTTTTTTCGATATTTTGAGATATAACCCCACTTTTAAATTTTGATGCGGACTTTATTGGTCACACTGTATATGCGTTCTTTTTGTCCAACAAGTGGTAATCAGCAAAACGTTATCGGAAAATTAACAATTTCTGAGCGTTGGTCTGGAAAAATGGCGCATAAAATTTATCAGATAATATGACCACTTGATTGTAATTAAATAATTTTAAAAAAGTCAGCTGGTTGTTAATAAATAAATATATCATGTTATTTTGACAAATTGTAGGCAGTGAACTCGACGATCGGAGCATCATTTTGGTCAGATACACTATCCTAAGATGAATCTCTAAAACTATTCCCATAAACCATTCAAATAGAAAGTTGGCGTTAGTATTGGTAGTTTAATTATAATAATAATTTTAATTTCTAATTCGATTCAAGTATAAAAAAATTCATTTTTAAATAGACAAAAAATGTAATATGATATAAATTATTAACAAAAACTTACCAAGACCACCGGTGGAAAACGAAGCAGGAACAACTTTGTGTTCAGTCCAGTAGGAGTCCAAAACGAATTCCGTTAAGTGAAGGTTTCTCGATATTTGAACTGAATTTTGGTCTGACCATTTTAGTTCGAGATTGGTGGTATCGTACGCCCCTAAATGAAAAAAAAAATAAGAAAAATCAACTCTCACGTATTCTCAATGACTTCTAAGAAAATGTGAAGAATCGATAGAAACGTTTTATTAATTGAAAAACCTAGCTATTTAAAATTTTTAACAATAAGTATTTTTTTATTAAATCTAAAAATGGAGAAATACTGTACAAAAATAAAACCTAGGTACGTGCACTATGACAATTCTAAATATATCAATATCAATAGTCCGGGAGCAGGAGCCGATTCCTTTGTCGGTGGATGTCTATTACATCATCCAAGTTTTTCAGACGTATTTTTTGTCTGCTAAGGGTGTTTAGTGAACAAATTACCGAAAAATTTATTATAAACAAGGTAATTCTTTAATTCACTGTAAATAATAAGCTGTAATAGTTATTACCACTTTGGCTAAACAGATCGTTTATTATATATATTTCAATTACAAATCTTACAATTCCGGTCCTTTAAAAAATATTTGTTAAATAGATTAACTTACTCACTCTGGATGGGCTTTAGCTATCGCACTATAATTCCTATAATAGTGCTCATAATCCTTTTTTAAAGAAATTGGTAAACTGTGTCTTAATAGGATTGGATATTAGGATAAGCAGATTATTCGGTTAACGAGATATTCTAATAAACCGGTTAAAAGTATCATACACAGTTAATTAAAAAATTCCGGAAATAATTTTTTTTACTAATGAAAACAAGAATTTAGAAAAAAGATTTTATTTAGTTTTCAAAATAATCCCCTCCTTGTTCTATACAAACTTTGCTGCGCTCATATAGCTACTGGAACATCCTGGAAATCTCCTCTTCTGGAATATCTTTTAGAGCCCTGGTCGCATTCCTTTGAATCGACTCAAAGTCTTCAAAACGTTTTCCCTTCATCGTCATTTTCAATTTAGGGAATAGAAAAAAAGTCTGCGGAGCCAAAACTGGCGAGTAGGATGGGTGATGAATCATAAAGACCGACCTTTGGGCCACCCACTTATCCGAGATCATCATGCAAAATGTGCTGCACACTTCCAACACTGATGTTGAGTTCCTCTGACAAAATTTTAACTGTAATTCGACGAACACGTTCAACATTTTTATCGATAGTAGAGGTTAAAGAACGCCCCTCCCGTGAATCGTCTTCCAACGACTTATGACCGTTCCTAAACCGCGCATACTACTCGAAAACCTTGCTGCGACTTAAACCATCCTCATTATATGCGGTTTTCAATAATTCGAATCTTTTCGAATTCTTGTTTCCCAATTTGAAACAAAATTTGATTGCGGCGCGTTGCTTCATATCGAAAATTATGACGCAGCTGGCCAATAAATGAAGTTACAACGCTCACATCTCCACTGTGGGGAACTAAAGCATGATATTACATAGTGCTGCCGTCGGGTAACAGATAGCACTAGTTGTAAATTTTATACAAAATTAGTCCCGGAACTTTTTAGATGAACTGTGTAGATAAAGAAAGTCTATATTGGGAGAAAAGTTTTATTCATTTTCCTTCTAAGAAGGATAGTTTTCGAGATATTTTCAAATTTTATTTTGAGGTTTCAGCATACACTGCAAATATATATTCGAAATCGAACACAAGGTGAAAGAAATGATCTTATGGCTCGAAGAAGCAGATCGTTTACCCTTGTGACATCATGGTAATATTAGCTTGATAATTAAATTTAAAAAGTTATGTCTGTTCATATGATTTTTGTTATCAGTTAAGCTCAAATTTTAAGAATATTTGTTTTTCTATGAAACTTCACTTTTATAGGGCTTAACTTTTTTTATACAGTTCATACACAAATTTTTTAGAGTACAAGATAATTTTTTTTTGTATTTCTTGTATTATATTTAGATTGAATTATTTTTTCATGTGGGTATAGAAGTATATAGAAATAGAGCAGTGATTAACATGAAAGAAACTAACAATTATTATAATACTATAAAACTTACAGCTTGTCCACGTAATTTCACAAATCTGATAATCAAAAGGAAACTTCTTTAAATTCATCCAACAGTAAAAGGTCAGCGTCATTCGATAAGAATATGTAACGTTTCCATCTGGCGTGATTTGAATAAAAACATCTTTACCATCCAGGCCCATTAATGCAGACTCTCTGAAAAAATTGAAAGAATTAAAAAAATTAAAATGCTCCTACTATACATTTGAAAAAATAACATTAACTTTCTTTTCTTTATTTTCCAAAATAACTTTCATGCAAGAGAAAATGTATGTTCGAGGAAAGTAAAATTCAAAAACTAATCAGGTAAAAAAAATAAACAAGAGAAATTACAAGCCAGACTGAAGAATTCGCTTCGTGGTCGTCACCCAAATGAAGTTATTTAGGAAAATGTCGGCAACCACTAGATGCCGTCGGGAAAAATACTTCTAACTGGCTATAAAAGACCCAGTTATTCCAACGAGTACATGAAGGACGTCGTCAGTGATCCTGCAAGATAGAGTAGCGTCTTCATAGCCGATAAGCAAGTAATTCGTTATAAACAATAAAATTTCCTTCAAGATAACTTCATTTCAAACAACAATACTTTAACAGGCTAGTATATTGGGAAAATCGCTAAAAAGGAGCGAGGGACAAAAGCCCAAACTGCGAAACCTTTCGCAAAATGCAACCGGCTACAACGTTACCTAAGACCCAACAACATTACAAGGCAACAATACTCAACCTGTATCAATCTTTATACGTATAAAATTCACTGAAATTACTCACCTTTCGTTCCTCACAAACAAATGAGGAACCCACACTTTGTCCCTCAATGGTTCTTCACCTTGTATACTTCCTCTTTTAGGAGAAAATGTGTCGTATTTCAATCGATTATCTTTATATCCCAGTTGGACTAAGATGTAGGACTTCATTTGCTGCAAAAGGAAAAAAATGTTAAATTTATGGAATTACAATAAGCAAGACAAAATAAAAAATACAGAAAAATTACCTATACGATAAAATTTTTGCTACAGGAATCATTACTAAAACCTAAAATATCTATTTGAAACATAATTTACCAATAATTTGAATTATCAGAACAATCAATAACGCAATGCAGCCAAAACTCCATGTTTCACATTATTTACCTTTTAATATTGTTCCAACTTTTTTAAACAACATTTTGCATTTAATTATATGTCTTAATTTATCATCCCCTAATAGTATAATCCCTGTGTGAGGCTAGGAGATCCTCCAACTGGCGCATCCCCAGGTGGCTAATCCTAGATATGGGTGGTACCGTGGAAATTAAATATCCGGGGCAGACCAAAACCTAGCACGAATTGAAGCGACTGTACTTCAAAGAGGCGGCTTTGAAAGACGTCTGTTCCTGTATTAACAGCAGTCGATACTGGAAGGAAAACTGTATAACCCTTTAGAAGGCAACGGGAAACCACTGAAGTGTTCTTTCCAAGAAAATCACATGCAAAGTTCGAAGGAATCCCAGGTGTAAGAACTAAACTTAATGGCTGTATTCTTTAGAGTAATTATCAATTGATCAAAGTGAAAAAAGTGTAACTGAAAATGTTCTTTTCAAAATCAATTTACTTGTCATTGGATTGAAGTAATCATGATTACTTCAAGTGATAGAACTTGAAAGTGATAATGACTCAAAAGAATAGCCCTAATATTGGGACATGGAATGTTCGAAGCTTATGTAAAGCTGATAAATTGATGAATACAATATGTGAAATGAACAGACTCAGGATATCAATACTCGGAATTAGCGAAACATGGTGGCCAGAATCAGGACAATGCAGCACCGAATGTGCGTTGGCATTATAGTCAATGAGAAAAATGCTAAATACCTCACCAATTTTATTCCCTATTCAGATCGTACAATGTTAATAAAAATCGAATCAAAGCCACTAAACATCAATATAATACAGGTTTATGCCCCAATCTCGATAAGAGCGATGAGGAAGTTGATCGGTCTTATGGAAAAATCACAGAACTATTGAAACCAAATAAAATAATCGGTTCGTATTGCTTAGGTAAGAGAAACGTGAGGGGAAATCATCTAGTGCGGTTTTGCCAAGAGAAAAGCTTTAGGATTACAAACAGCTGATTTTTATGCCCCCAAAAAGACTTTACACGTGGTAATTTCCACGAGATTGAGATGGTAATATAGTCAGGAACCAGATAAACTTTATCTTTATTAATAAAAGATTTAGTACAACTGTAAAAACCACGGTGCAGACGTACCATCGGACCACATCCTTCTACTGGGTTGCTATAAACTAAAGCTCGGACGTCTACAGAGGATTAGTCCAACCAAATAACTTGGCATGGAAAGCTTAAAACGAACTACTGAGAGCAGAGGTAAAATATGAAATAAACGGCCGACGTGTCACTCCAATAACTTGTACAAGTTCGTTCTTTCGCCGATTTAATGCATTTTCCCAAGCATTATTTTGAGTTTAGTAAATTAGCTACATACAATATGTCTATTTTTACAATGTCCCAAAAAAATTATGAATAAATTTAGCATATTACTTCCCCAATAAGGATAAGGTACGTCTACAAACTTGTTGGCATTAACATTTCATCATCTTGTAAACGTTGATAAAAAATTTAAATAAATTTGATCTCTAAAAACATGCAAATTTATTCCGTTCTCTAGTAAAATATCTGTCTTGTTGCATGATAAAAATCTCAGGGTTTTTCCCTGGATTAAAGTATTAAGAGTGCAATAAGATGTTTTCGAAATTACACCAAGAAAAAAATATATACAGAAAATAACGATTTTTGGATCAGCTTTTTTAAGGTTCTAGAAATTTAATTTTCTTGTCCAAACCTTTTCCAAATACACGTCTCCATCCGCTATGTTCTATATTCGGTCCAATCAATCTTCGACAACTTTAAGTTGCAAGAACAACCAAACTAGTGTTATATAAAATTATCTCTTTGCTAGTACGTTGCCATTTTGAAGACATTAACGTCCTGTCAAAAATTTACAAAATAAAAGTGGTCTCGCAATCCGATTGGCCAGAACCCTTCAGAAAACGAACGCGTCCGATGTACACATGGGACCGACAGTACCCGAGTCGCAGGCGTCAGTTCACTCGTAGACGCCATACAGTAAGTTTTGAAAATGGGAATGAGATTTCACCGAAACGTCAACTGTCTTACAGTCCTGAGAGGGACTCCGCACATACACGAGATGCCCGAAATATATATATATATATATATATATATATATATATATATATATATATATATATATATATATATATATATATATATATATATGCACGTAAGTCTTTGAATGTAGAATCATTTTCTTTTTGTTATTAAATATCATACATTGTAAAATTTAAAATTGCAATTAACAGAACTGTTTTGTATTGTAGCCCTGAAGAAGGAAATAATAAACTTCTGAAAGCTTGGCGTTTGTAAAAAACAATTTCATTCAGCCCTAGGACCGCTATCCCAAGATTTGGAATTTTTCCTTAATAACTAGTCGGTCAAGAACTACTCTTCCCCTTATTATTATTATTATATATATATATATATATATATATATATATATATATATATATATATATAGAACAGTTCTGTTAATTGTAATTTTAAATTTTACAATGTATGATATTTAAAAATAAAAAGAAAATGATTCTAAATTCAAAGACTTACGTGCAAATTGAGTCCATTTATGACTTAAAGAAATTGAAACGGAAAATTCATGTAGAAACTATTGATTTTTGCATAATTATTACATTTTATTATTAAAATGGTTTTTTAAAAACACTAATATATAATTTTATCTTGTGGGTCATTTTAGTTGCACTGAATGTAGATTTATCTGATAAGAAAATCCTTGAAACACTCTTTTTTTGGTAGGTGGGTAATTTTATTTTAGCGGAAATTTTGAATGTGGAATTATTATGTTTTACAAGAAATGTTAATTTTAATTTTAATTTATAAGTTAGGTATTTAATAATATTATTTTTCCTTGTATTTATTTTGATGAGATTTATGTTTATTTAATGAGTAATTAAGTTCTTATGAATACTGTTGCGTTTAAACATTGTAATAATTATAAAAAGGTAATAGGAAATGATTAATGAACATTATTTATATAGAACAAAGAAGGTTAAAAAACAGTCTTCCAACCTCTCGCCTTCTCAATATTCAAAATTCCAAAATATCTACTAGCAATGTAGTTGTTATAGGGAAGTGACAAAAATGCACTTACGTAATTTGTAGAAAACTATGGAGAAACCGTGAAGTCAAGAGGCTGGGAGACTTGTTGTCTTGTATTTTTATCATTTAAGGTGGACAAGAGATGAGAGTAGATTACACTGAAATTTTCAATATATTTTCTTTTGTTGATACAGTTATCATCTAAATAAATTTCTACCATCTCCAGAAAATACCTTTTATTATTATTTTGTTCTTTGTTGATCGTTGAGGTGACAAAATCAAACCTGTGATCCTCATCGATTACATGTTCCGACAAGGTGCATGTCCTCTTTTGCAATCTACAATCACTCCTGTGTCTGGTGATTCTATCTTGCAAAACAGTTGATGTTTGACCTATGTAATGTTTGTCACAGTCTACATATTTTAAACGGTATACTACCCCTGATTTGTTAGAGTTGCTATCCGTGTCTTTCAGTCTGGAGAAGGTTTGGCCAACTGTTAATATATGTGGTAAACACATAGGACCGCTATCCCAAGACTTAGAATTTTTCTTATATATATATATATATATATATATATATATATATATATATATATATATATATATATATATATATATATGTTTATACGGCTTTTACGGATTCCTCCGTGAGTAGTGGGAATAGGGGGCTCCTAGTTGACCCCCCCACCACTTTTTTGATTGGTCAGCCAAGAATGACCTTGTTTCTGATTGGCTGCCCAAGTTCGCCCCCTATTCCGATTGGTTTCATAAACTCCGCCTCTTTTTGCTCCACCTCCTACCTCCTTCCTAACCACCACAGTAGTTGGAGGGGAGCTGGTAGCAGTTGGAGGGGAGCTGGTATTTTAAAGGACTGAATCTGAGCGAGCTACATTCATTTACAACTAGTCTTAAGCTTATATAGAAGATTCACCACTAATAAAGAACAGTGTTAAATTAAAAATAAGTGGTAGTTATGAACAGTGATTTGCAAAATGAAATAATCAAATTAGGTAAACAGTTTACTAAACTTCAAAATTCCGAATTAAAGAATGCAATGCTAAGGAAAACACACCCCGAGTGGGCACAGGTATATTATGAGACTGCCTTCCAATACCAATTAGCTGCAGAAGCCTGTTTAAATTATAGAAAAACCCAAAATTTGCCGAAGTTCTTTCATGAAATAAAGAAAATAGGATTCAGTTACTTTTTAAGGATATTGAAGGATTATATAAAAGATCCTGATATATTAAAAGAAATCGTGGAAGAGGAAGAGAGAGATAAAGAGATATTGAGAAACAGGGAGGTTTTAGTGTAGGATTTATTATGGAATTATTAATAAGAGAAATGTATGAAGAGTTTTTGATGTCCGCAGCCTGTTCCGAGTTTTATGCATATGAAGGTCAAGAAAGTGAAGCGCAGAATATTATAGTGTTTTTAAATTATATGGAACATGCGGAATTATGTTTACTAGCAGCGAAATGTTGTAGCGAATATTTAAAAAATAAAAATATAGATATTTTAATATGTAAACTTCAAGAACTAGGATTAAATAATAATATTTCATGTATTAAAACAATGTTAGAAAATAAAACACATAATTTGTAATCAAGTCTTTTATTACATAAAAAAATTGTTGTAAAGGTAATAAACATTTGATAATGCACATACACATGGTATTTTTTGATGATAAAAGCAGCAAGGATCCATTTTCTTTAGGGCGGGTTGTTCATCAATCTCGATAACTGGTTTCATGGAATACTTCTTTACGAAATCTGCCTTTTCTTCCCCTTTTACATAAACATAGTCCACCTTAGCGCTTAAATCTCTTATGATATCTCCACATTTGTGTAATGGTGTAAATCCTTCACACCATTCAATGCAATGGTAATTTTTTATTAACCACAGAGCTTGTTTGTGTAAATAGGATGGTAAATGACCCATCGGAAATGGAGCTTTGAAAATAAAATGACTTGTCTTTTGCCCATCGTACGCTGCTAATTCCTTTACAATAAATTTATTATTTTCAATTTTGAATCCTTGAAGATCTAGAATAAGTTTCATATTTTCAAATATTTGAATTTCTTGATCATTTCTACTTTTAATTGATATTCACTTATTTGTTTTTTTAATTTCTGCAACTGAAGTTGAAAATCTAATACTCGAACTGAAATCTCGTAAGACATTATATAAATGAAGAATTCTGGTTTGGCTACGTTAATAAATATCAAAATTGACGCGTGCGCTCTTAAGCGTAAGTAGCGGTTTGTTTAAAAAGAGTATTTTATCTTAAGGAAATTGTATTACAACTGTTTCACAATTTTTGTTAATGGATTGTAACTGAAAACTTTATCATGAATTATAACACAATATGCCGCTGTTTTAGGGGGAATTTTTTCCTTGGTTTCAAATTCAATTCTCATGGTTACTGGACCTGTTTGTAGTAAATCTCTTTGATGTGAACAATTAATGTAAACTATAGGAGCATTTTCTTTAAATTCTTTCGGATTAAAAATTGGTTCCACTGGAGAGTTATAATACCCTTGACGAAAGTCTGTAAACATTTCATACAGAGTAGCAAATTTATTATTTTCAAAGTCAAGTTGAAGATCATTGTAAGGATATCTTTCTGAATTTAAAAAGACATTCATATTTCTTAAATTACAATGATCAAATTTACTCATATCCATTTTTAGATTACCACGTCTATTTTTCTGAAAAGCAATTAGAACATGACGTGGCGTTTCGACTTTTGTAGATGTTTTTACGGGCCAGTTGTGTCTCGTAGTTTCCAATAACTCTGGATATTCAACTAATTCCCAGCTTCGGAAGGTTATTAGTATATCACTATTTTTGTCAATAATTTTGGTAAGTGCTAATTCTTGCGGAATCGCTACAGTAAGATGAGGAACTCTCCAACACAACTTGGTAATTTTAACTTTGGGTTTTTCATCTTCATTACTGGATAATAATGCATTTGTATCATCATTACTTCTTATTAGAATAAGTTCTTGTTGTGAATTAAGAATAATCTTATTATAATCTTCAAAAAATCCTGAATACATCTTTAATGGTATACATAATGAAACATTACCTTTGTCATCAGTCATAATTTTTTCTTTAGATTTTGTTTTCGGATACCAACCGGCATTTTCCAATTTAGCACTTTCATTTTGATTAAATGAAATATATCCCTTAAGAGTTGAAGTTATACCAATATCCCGAACGGAGTCAATAGTAACACCATTTAAAATATAGCGTAATTCTTTAAATAAAAATGCCGGAGCATTATTAATTAAAACAGTATTAGCTAAAGGGGAATCATCTTCTTTAGTTACTTGCAATTCCACATAAATTTCACTTTTGCAAGGTAAAGGATATTTTCCTGTTTGTTGCAAAGCAATTCTGATTTCATCATTTGGTCCGAGTTTTGTAGGATTAAAAGGATCGAAAGAAAGAATTTCCCAGCTTAATATTGATTCATCAACCAATACATTTTCTCTTACATTTAAATAATCCATTTTTATTTAAGTTTAAAACCCAAACTTTGAAGAAATTTTCTATTAGAAGGTGTTAACCTTTGGAAGTTTGATTTCCTACTAAAGGAAGTTGGTTTCTTTCTTGTCTTATTAATGTTTTTATTATTAAATTTTCTAGTAAAGTTTGCAGATTTATTGTTATATAATATTACCATCTTTAATCTACTTTTTTAAGATGTAGTCTGATGGTTATGGTTTCTTCTCTAAAATTAACCAAATCACCTTCCTGATCTATTATTTTAATGGCTATTTTATCAATTACTTTAACGGTGACTGGGAAATATATGACGTTTTGAGGTGACTCAATTATTTTGAACCCTGGAGCAACGCTCGGGAAAAATTGGTGTATTATATGAACAGGTTTCCCGTTTAAATATGATCCCTCTGCAATACTGCAGTCTATATTTATTGAATTTACTTTAATTATTTCCGCGGGAAAATCTGATATATGTTCAATGTTGGCTTCCAATCGCCCATTTTTAAACCCTAATAATTTACCAATAGTTCCTTCACGAAAAGTTATGGGGGCTGAACATTTAAGATGTGTACGTAAAGTATTATTATTTGCATAAAGACTAAAACTAATTTTATCCTCATCCAAGTGTTTTTTTAAAAAATCTGTTATGTCTTCTAATTCGTAGCTACCTGGGGGTATGGCTATTTCTAAATTTTCATCATGAATTAATACATTATTCCCAACATCAATATTGGGAATTGCATTAAATGTTTCGAAATTTACAAGACCGATAACATATTCAACATCTTCATCTAAATATATTGGAGGATGTAACTCTGATGTTAAAATAGCGGAATTGCCGCTAAGAACAAAACTATATGACATTTTACTTTAAAAATATGTTTAATAATAAACTAAAATTAGGTGTTACATATGGTTATAAAGAAATTTTAGACACAATTGACCACAATTTGTTTTGTTAAAGTTTTGATAACTGTTATAATTATAATTAACAATATTATTATTTTGGTCGCTATAAAAATATTTAATTAATTCAGAAGGGGGTCGCAAATTACCATAACTATCAAAATATATTATGTTTTTTCCTTTTTTTGTATATGCTATCCAGTGAGTACCAACACCACTGTGATTATCTAGATTGACAATTGCACTTTCAATTAACTTTATCTTTTTTGGTAATTTATCCCTCATAAAAATACCACGAAAGTTGGGAATTTGTAAATATTTAGCGTATTTAAGTAAATCGTAATTTGTAAGTGCTTTTCGAGGTATATGTTTTAGCAGTTTTTTGAATAAGGTTTCAAGTATAATCCACATCCTGTTTTATAGGGTTTTAAATAAAGTCCACTTCCTTTTTTTCCTACCGCAATGGACTCCATCATTTGATTGTGTCGTTTAGATTCTTCTAATTTCGCTTTGGCTGCTTTTGCATCATTTACTGCTTTAGCAATACCTGCAGCCCCTCCTCCAAGAGCACCAAGAGCAGACAAACCAGCAAATAAAGGTATAAGTGGAAGAAATCCGCCAGTCTTTGGGATTGGAATTACCCTTTTCTTTGGAGGTAAGACTTTACCAGTTTTTTTAATAGCTTTTAAAGCAGTTTGAATACTTTCATTTAGGTCTTTAAAACGTTTCCCCTTAATTCCTTTTCTAGCTTTTGAAATTACCTGAGATAATGATAGTCCTCGTCCTTTTCGAGTTTTTCCCTTGAACTTTCTTCTCGTTCGAAGTCCCATACCTAATTTTCTTTTAATTTTCATAGCACCAGTAATTCCTAGTGCAGCAGTTTTTTCCCCAAAACTAGAATCTTTAGCTTTGAACCTTGATAAAGCTTTGTCAGCTAATACTTTATCAGCTAAATGCCTTCTTTTTATATCATTTGATTGTGAGTAAGCAATATCGTGTTCTTTACAAGCCTCATCCAATAAATTTATACCTTTATCACCTCTTGACAATCGTTTTTCCAATTTTGTTCCAGGTCCACAAAAATTATAACCAGGAATATGCAATTCAAAGGGTAATTTATTTATTAATGAGTTTACTAAACCACTTCCTTTCCTTTTGCTGTTTGTCTTGTAAATGATTCGTTTATTATGTGATGGAAACATTATATATAGTTGCAATCCTAGTGATAACTAACCAGTTACATCACAATACTGAATATTAATAGTTTGTTTTATATATAAAATGAGAGTTGAGAAACAACCATACTCTATAACAATTAAGGATCATGAAAGTTCAGTGAATGGTTTTAGAAAACATGGAAAACTGTTTGAGGGAAATAGTAAAAGAGGGTTAATTATTGGCCCGTCAGGCTGTGGCAAAACCAATGTTATTATTAGTTTGATTGAAGATCCGAATGGTTTGCGATTTGAAAATCTGTATGTTTATTCAAAATCCTTATATCAACCAAAGTATAAATATTTGAGAACACTTTTTAAACCTTTGAAAAAAATTGGATACTATGAATCTGAAAATGAAGAAACAATTGTTTCACCAAAACAAGTTAAACCAAACTCTATAATAATATTTGATGATATAGTGTGTTGTAATCAGAATGTTGTAAAGGACTATTTTTGTTTCGGAAGACACAAAAATACTGATTGTTTTTATTTATGTCAAACATATTCTTCTATTCCGAAACAATTAATTCGTGACAATGCAAATTTAATTGTTATATTTCAACAAGATCGAACAAACTTAAAACATATTTATGATGATCATGTTAATATTGATATGTCATTAAACCAATTTAATGAGTTGTGCTTAATATGTTGGAAAGATAAATTTGGATTTTTAGTAATAGACAAAGACTCTAATGTGAAATCTGGCCGATATCGAAAAGGATTTGATTCATATATTTACTTATAAAAATAAACGTTTGATGGTAAATTATACCAATCATGGATGAACGTTTAGCAAGAGAGCTAGTTAAATCAAGAAAAGCTGTTAAACAAAAATATCAGAGTTTAAAAAATGCGGAATTTGAGGCGCAAACTAAATTGGAGGAAACATATAAACCGATAACTCAACCCTTACAAGAATTAATTTCAACGATTGGTAAAATTGAACCTGTTGAAATAAAGGAAGAGCTACACACACCAATTAAAAAAATTTATGAAACACCACAGAAAAGATCAATTCAAACACTAACACCAAAGAGAAAATTACAATATGGAACATCAACACCAGAAAAAAGAAAGACGGGAAAAACTCCACTCCTTCCTACAGAAATACCATCGATTATTGACTGGGACGCGAGTTTAGCTTCAGCAAGTCAAATGCCATCTATACAACAAACAAGTATTATTGCAGAAACAAACCCTTCTTCAGGTTCACACTCCACAATAGGAAATCTTTCAGATATACTGGAACAAACACGGCAAACAGTTAGAACATTTGTTGATACAGATTTATATAAAGAATATTTATTAGGATTTGATGAATTACCTCGCCAATATATTGATAGCGGTGTAAAAGATGTTGAACATGAGTTTGATCACCAATATGGAATAGTTCATGATTTGGAAACCGAGAAATTCTTTTTGGGTTTAACTCAAAAACCTGTCGAAATTATTGGTAAAAACATCAAAATTGAAGGAATAACCTATACAGGTACACCAGGTTTATATGAGTTATTATTTAAAAAAGAACCAATAGGGTATAAAAAACAAGATTTGGAAAATTATATGGATATTTTAAAAAGAACCAATGCATACCGTAGAAATAATGATCCAAATGAGCAGGTGCAGGGGAATGGATCACATAAATATATTTCTATAATAGGACCTTATTTGCAAAGCAAAGGAATTACAAAAACTAAAACTCTAAATCCCGAATCTCAACAAGCAGTCCAGGGATTTTTTGAAAGACGCAAAGCTCCATATAGAGAAAGTCGAGTGTCTTCAAAAAAAACCGGATTTGGTATAACTTTAAAAGTTAATAAACCTAATACAGATTACATATATTGGGATAATGTAAACGAACTTGTTGAGAGACTTCGACTATTGGTAGCATCCATGCTTGCGGGACACACTGGTCATAACAATGAAATTATTTCCATTATTGAAGAACTAAGAGAAGCGAATATTATTATATAAAAGGACATAATAGATACTTTTAAACATTTCTAAAATGACCATCGATAAATTTGGTCGTCATATTTCAAAAAAATCTGCTCTAAACACATTATTATCACTAGAAAATAAAATATTATCAAATGTTGAAGAGAAAATAATAAAAATTTTTAAAAGCGATGTCAAATATATTGAAAACAAATTAATTCAAAATTTAGATCCCGGGTTGAAAAGCGATGTTAATAATTTAAATAAGAGAATAAATGAATATGATAACAATATACAAAATATTGCAAAAAAGATTAAGTTATTTGAGGATAAAGTTATTCCTGAATATAATGACAAGATAATTAATTTGAAAAATACTGTTGATGGAAATGATGATGTAGTAGAAAAATTTTCTCAGAAAGTTTCTAAATATGCAAATGACTTTGACGTAGTGAAGTTAAAATATGATAAAGTTGATGATTTTGAAAATGAAATAAAAAATGAAATTACATCAATTAAATCAATAATTAAGGATACTTCAGCAATTGACAATGTCAAGAACAGTATTTCCAAGGAAATTACATCAAAGTTTCAAAATTTTACTAATTTGCTTAATGATAGAGTAGCAGAAGAAGTAAGGAATTTTAAGAAAATACATGACGTTATGGATAAAAATACACAAAATCTTGAAAAATCAATGAACACTCATTTCCTAATTCACAAAAAAGATACCGACAAAGTTAATGAATTTAAAGAACAAATTAAAGAATTTGAAATTAAAATCAATGCATATAAATCAAATTTACAATATTTAGAAGACAAATTGAAGGAGGATTTTCAAAACGAAAATGAAAAAATTGAAACAAAATTCAAAGATCAAATTACAAAAGATAATGAAAAAATCGAGGATATACTAAAGCAGTTAAACAATCTGAAAACCAAATCTGAAACGTCTTTTGACGAGGGAAATTTTACAACGGCAATCGATGAGAAATTACAAAAAGAATTAGAATCCTTACTAGAAGTAGTGCAAGCTATAATAGAAGTTTCTAAAAAGGATGTATTAATTAAAATTAAAAATAATAGTTCAAAAATCGAGGAGACTTCTTTACTCATAAAAGAACTTGAAACATCTTATACAGATATACTACACAAAGCTGAAAAGACAGTGTCAGACATAAAAAATATAGAAAAAAAAATTGTGAAAATGACATTAGATATTACAAATGCAGAATTTCAATTAGGAAAAGATATAAAAAATCTAGAAGATAAATTAACAAAAGAAATAAAATCTTTAAACGAATTAGTTCAAAGAGCTGCTGAAGTTTCTAGAAAAGAATTTAATGATACAATGAATTATGCAAGAGAAGAAATGAATTCAACATTAGGTGGTTTCAAAAAAGATTATACGTTATCAAATGTTCTTTTGGAAACTAAATTTAATGTAAAAATGTCTGATCTTAATAACAACATCACCCAAATAAATTCGTCAATAAAAGAAATTAGAAATGAAAATAACAAATCATTTGAAACAATGGAAAATAAATTTAATGTAAAAATTTCTGATCTTACTAACAACATCACCCAAATAAATTCGTCAATAAAAGAAATTATAAATGAAAATAAAAAATCATTTGAAGCAATGGAAAATAAAATTAAAGAACTTACTAAAAAAAACTGAGATGATTTTTTTTTATATTTTACAACATCAGCGATAAAGGGCTTTTATAAACGGTTTAGAAGGAGGTAAAGTTATTTGTGGGATTTATTTTCGAGAGTAAGGTATAAATTAATAATGAGTAAAATTAAGCAAGACGTTGTAAATGAATTACATAAACCGGCGAGAAGGCGATATAGAAGGAGACGAACAATTGTAAAAGGGCTTAATGATCTATTTCAAGCTGATCTGATAGAAATGCAGCCATATGCGAAATTTAATAGGGGTTTAAGATATATTTTAATGGTAATAAATGTGTTTTCTAAATTTGTATGGGCAGAACCTGTAAAATCCAAAACTGGTAAAGATGTAGCAGCTGCAATGAAAAAAATTCTATTAACTTTAAAAACTCCCCCAACAAATCTGAATACTGATCAGGGTAAAGAATTCTTTAATCAAGACTTTCAGAAACTTATGGAGCAGTTCAAAATTAATCATTACAACACATTTTCTAATATGAAAGCTAGTATTGTAGAGAGAGTAAATAGAACGATAAAAAACAAAATGTGGAAAAAGTTTAGTTTACTAGGTAATTATAAATGGATCAGCTTTCTTAAAGAAATAATTACAGAATACAATAATACTAAGCATTCAACAATCGGAAAAAAACCAAACGAAGTTAACAAAAAGAATGAAATGGAAATCTTGAAATCAGCTTATACTCATAGGAAAACTGTGGATCCCAGATCACCAAAATTTCGTGTCAGTGATAGAGTACGAATAAGCAAGATTCGCGAACAATTTTCTAAAGGTTACACGCCCAACTGGTCAAACGAAATTTTTCAAATAAAAAAAATCCAGCTTACTAATCCAACAACGTATTTGATTCAAGATGGAAATGGGATAGATATTCAAGGAGGTTTCTATGAAGAAGAACTTCAAAAAGTAAGACACCCAAATGTATATCTGGTGGAAAAAGTGTTAAGAAAGAAAGGAAACAAAGTATTTGTAAAATGGTTAGGATTAGATAAATCTTATAACTCTTGGATCTTCAAGAGAGATGTGATGTAATAGTAATTAATGCTGTAATAATAATTGATGTTTGTAATAAAAAAAAATGATTTTTTATATATATTTGTTTTATTTAAAAATAAGCTTATTACATAAACATTTTTTTAAATACAATATTCCTATAATCAGAGTCTAATATGGGATTTAAAATTTCTTCAGTCAATTTAATCCTTCTTCTAAAATGTTTTTGATTTATAAACTCTTCAGAAGTCATACGAGCTTTTCTGTAGGCGAAGTTCCAAGCAACCATCAGATGAATTTGGTTTCTTGATTCATCAATAGATACTGTCTTCTTCATAATAGTGCTTAGACTTTAATTTTTGTTCTAGTTCTTCGGGATGATTCAACAGCAGTTCCAGCATGGAGCACACATTTTCACTATTTAGATTTTGTTTTGGAGAAAGGACATTATATATTTTGTCAAAAGAATCTCCGTCGTAAAAATTGTTATTTCTAAAAACGTTGAAATAACGTCGAAAGTTTTGTTTTTGTAAAACATTTAGTCTATATTCGATAAGTGGAATTTGTTCCCATAGTCTGCACACAGTTTCATTTCCATAGTAAATAAAATCACAGCTTTTCACAATCTTCACTATTGGTAATTCACCAATCTTTTCAAAATGAATAGATAAATTTTGCAAATATATCGGTTCATTGAAAACATTTGGTGAAAACATATAATTTGTTATAACTCCTTGATATTGCAATAAGTTCTTCCAATCATCTTCATTTAATATCACAGACTGACCATTTTTACCACCAAGTTCAATGCATGGTAGAAAATCACTTTCCACCCACAAACCAATCACAGCATATTTAGAGTTAGAATTATTTAAATTATATTTTGTAGAATTTATAATTGTTTTTTTTATTTTCTTTTTTAATGGTGAATTTTCAAATATATTTTTACTCTGATTACTGAACATTTTAAATGATGTATTTCAAAAACTAACTGGCTATCTGCTTGCTCTCAAAAAACTAACTATCAATCCGTTTGCTCCTAAATTTTATACATTTTCCCTCTCCTCTCAAGTGGAGGGGTAAACTTATTTTCCCTCTCCATTTAAGAGGAGGGGATAAACTTTAAATGTCTTTATACTAACGAGAATCAATAAAAAACAAAATTTATATTATTTTTTTAACATTTATTAAATATTTTTATAGATATTTTTTCATGAAATACAATAAAATTAAACATGTACAAATAAATATTGCTGCTGTAAATATAATAACAAATATATAACAACAGACACAATGACAAGATTCTTCTTTTTTATTATTGAAAGGAATCCAATCTGAATATTGTAATGGTTTGTTTGTCATGGAATATTTAATTTTTATGTATGTATTTTCACACAAAGCAGAATCAGTTACATTATAGGTAAAAAAGTGTGAATTTCCAACAAGGTATGTCATTTTCATCTGTTTGTAGCAGTCGGTTTCATTTTTGAGGGCATTTATACATATATCAGCCCTAACTGTATTAGGAATGTAATTTACATATATCACATTTCCAACAAGGGAAACTAAAACTATTAAAGATGCAGCAGTCATTGTTGTAATATTACTAACAAATAATGGTATTTCTATACAATATATATGTTTTTGGATTCAGTTTCCCCTCCAACTTTTAAAGCTTCAAAAACGACTTACATAATTTATCATCATATAAAATGATGTCTTTATAAAGATGAAAAATTACTAGGAGTAGTTAATTCTAATCGCGGTTTTTTATTTTTAGATCCATTTTCGTTTCCAGAACTTAAAAAAGTTAGAGTATCATACATCATTTTCATATCTTTATCAAAAAAATCTGTTTCCAAAATATCCTTATGTCCCCATGCAAGAGTTTTTGTGGAATTTGGTATACAATATCTTTTATCATCATGAGTTGTTAATGCCAATTTATTTAACAAATTGGTGTATATATTATGCATATCTGACTTGAATACATACATGGTGCAGAATATTTTGTCACCTTTCTCAACAACATCTTTATAATCTGATAATGTTAATTGATTTTTTATACATGATCTACTAACGCCTTTTGCTTTTTTATCTACACTATTTTTGGATTTTATACAATATGCTTTAGCACCAGTTCCATAAAAACTTTCAATGGGAATCCCTTTGTACTCATCTTTAAATTTACCAACAACTGATGTTGTAATAGGCATGCAATGAATATTTTGTTCAGAAAAATTAGAAGTATCAAATTGATCCAGATTTAGCTTCATATCTTCATAAAAGTTTTGGGTCTGAACTTCAAGAATTAAGGAATCAGTATCCGTATATAATAAATTTAAATTATTACCATATTTTACTTTTAAATACCCATAATAAAAATTATACATTACAGTTTTTGCAATATCCAGAATACTCATCCCAACATAAATTGGTTTATTGTATTCAATGCAAACCTGTTGAAGTTGAAGAGCAACTAGATTTTCAGAGAAAATTTTAAAATCCTTTAATTGAGGTTTAGAAATAAGTTTTTCGGCACTAAATTTATTACCCTGTCTTTCCCATTGAGATACTAATTTAATATCTGCTCGCCTATCAACATTTTCCATGGTTTTACCGAAAATTGAATTATTTGCCAATTTATAACAATTTTTATCAAATTTATTTTTAGATAAATTTCGTAAATTTGTATTTAAATCTATATATTCCGCTAACCATGGTGATTGTGTAAACTTAACTGCTCTGTGTATTTTTATGATTTTGAGTCCAAATTGTAGACATTGTTTCAGATATCGGTAGTGAATGATGTAGTTATATTTATTATGTAAGTTTGGAATTAATTTTGAGTGGTTTGAAATTGGTGGTGTATATTGTTCAGGACAAAATGGGAAATCATTATGACTATCATGTAAATAATTTGGATATTCTAAATCAACTTCAAATATGTATCCTATAGATGATGTATCTGAAAGTTCGGATATATTTAAAGTTTCTATTTCGAGCTTAGGTACCCAAGCAAAATTTTTTTCAGGCAAATATTGTTTCATAGCATAACCATACAAATTTGTGGCGTCTAAGTAAGCGATATATGTTGTAGGTCTTTCAGGATTAAAATTTTCTAAGAATGGATTATTTGCTTCAGATTTGCGTTTGGAACAAGTGCTAACCCCACCACGAACACCTTTTTTGAAAAAATGAAGCATATCTGGTTCCGTTAATAATTCTAATTCTACATTAGTTAATTTCATCATTGCATCCCAGCACATAGAAGGGCTAGTGACATAATTAACAGGATCTAACTTATAGGTTTTAATACATGTGGATCTATAATTTTCAAAAACATCAGCCAAAAGTAAAACATCTGATTTTAAGTAAATATCGGAATAAGCCCCTATTGTAGAACACTTAAATAGATTCCACACTTCTACAGCACGACTGTAGTCTTGAGGAGAGATATTTTCATCGGTTAAGTTATTATAAAATTTATCAATCAATGGTAGAGATTTCTCATTTAATTTTTCGTTGGAATCTATGTAAGAGTATGGAAATACCCCTTTTTGTCTAATGTATCGAAATTCATCAGCATTTGAGAAAAACTTTTTAATTTCAAAACATTGTGAATCTTGTAGAGTTTGTGATAGTGACTCTAAAGACTCTGGGAGAAATTGAAAAGAATCTATAAAGCGTAGTCGCAAAGCAACTGGTTTCCGCTTTTCTGACACATCAACGAAAATTTCCTTACTAAAAGAAATATACTTTTCTTTATTTTGAGCTATAACACTAATATTTTCTTTATTATAGCAAAGCGATTTAATAAATAGGTGAGAATCATAGTTTTTTAAATTATGCAATACTATTGGTATATATTTTGGAGGTTTAAAATGCAAATTACATATTGAGTGGGCGGCTCCTCGATATTTACCTGTAATATGACAATGATCCCTACACTTTATGAAATTTCCTTTTGAAAAAGGTTTTTCACATACATAACAAATGCTAGAATTTTCATATTCAATCTGTTCCACAGATGATAAATCTTTCAATGGTACTTGATATTTTAAATATTTTTTATAAATTTCTTTTACATCATTTTCAATGTATTCAATAAATTTTATAGCACAATCTGTACCTCTATAAAGTTTAAGACACACAACATTCTCATCAAATGATGATTTAATATAATAAGCAAATGAATAGGGTATATGTTCAGCAGTTTTAATAGTATATGAGGTTGTCGAATCAGGTGTAGATTGTTGGCACTCAATGTTTTTCAAATAACATTCAAAATCGGCATAAATAACAAAAGGAGCTTTATACTGTTTCTGAATATTTTGAAACTTTAATATATTTGCAGGAATATAATTGCCAAATTTATCCAAAATCAAATTATCTGAAGGAAGCTCAATTCGAACAAAACTACAATCACGTTCTAAATGTGTGTTAAGTTTTTCATATGTTCCAAAATATTGAAGGCATCCATCACATAAGTATTTTTTTATTTTCTTTTTTGATAATTGTTTGGATACCAAGCAACCTAAATCCTTTATCCAACAGTAGTGGTTATTTCCATCATCAGAACTTATTAAAAGCAAATTAATATGTAATTTTTTCTTTTCATTATTATAATGTAAAGGACCGACAATCTCATATACCTTTTTATTATCCCTTAAAAATTTTTCAACTCCATATACATTTATGGACAAATTATTTTTTTCCTCAAACTTTTTTATATCTAATAATTTTACTGGAAATTCAATACCTGTAAAATCGAAAGCGTCTCTGAAGTCTGGATATGATGAGGTCTTTCGAGGATTACCGGTTGGCTGGTATGCTGCTGAAACCACTGCCCAGGCGAAACAGCAATTGTCCTCATTCATCACATTCACTATTGATTTAGAAAAGTGATGCATCTTAATGTAGGAGGAGGCATTCAATGGGTTGTACTTATTGATGTTGACTTCCAAATGCAGAATTCTTTGTAGAGCCCACCCTGTAATAGGAATTAAAAAATTAGTTCTGAATAATATTTGTTAGAGATGTACAAGTGATATTAAGAAAACTTAGCTCTTGAGATTAAGAAAACTTAGCTCTTGAGATTAAATAATAATTACCTGAGTCTCTTTCCGGCAATTCATCTGCTTTGGTTTCAATAATCTTGAATAAATCATCGTAAAGCTGTTGTAGATCAGTTGTATGGGTTACAATGAAGAACGGTGTATTAAATGACTTAATTGAAGTAGAGGTTAAAGTTGGAGAATAATATATTCCAAATAATTCCAAATTTACTTTAGCACATGTAAATTCCTGTTGACGCTGGCGTATTAATGTTTGCACTTTATTACCAACATCTTGCTGAAACTTTTTGATGTCGATGTGATAATTCTGCGAATATATTCTGTAGGAAGCTATTCGACATTTAAATGCACTCCTGATAATGTCAATTCCATTTCCATATTTTATGCAGCTCCTGTTTTTATGAATATTTGTCCTCAAGTGTGTGCTCCAGGAATTAGATTTGACATTTACTTCACAATCTTGGCAAAATCGCATTGGAGGTCTTGAAAGTAGTTCATCAACTGAAACAATTATTATTTTTTAATTCCTCTGTAAACCTTTATTAATAATAAAAAAAAATTAAAAGGAAAATTATAGCTAAATATGTTATAAAAAAAATACTTACGATTAATTATATAATCTTCCAAGTTAAAGGTGTTTTCGTTATTAACAACATTTTCTCGAAGGTGGCGTACAATATGTGATTTTCTTTTAAATTCTCTTAAGCAGTGTGTGCAAAGGAGAGTCATTTTAAAATGGAATCGGTTAGGGCCGTGTCGCTTTTAAATAAATACAATTTCGATCTATCAAGACCCAATGACATAGAATAATTAGCAATTTTTTCAGCTCGCGCAATTTAGAAAACTTTTGGATTTACTTTTGAATTAACTTTTGGATTCACTTTTTAATTTGAAGAAAAACATGGATTTTTTTTAAAAAATATATTTCCCAAATTTAAAAGAAGATCGCCTTGTCGTTGAATACAATTTTTAACGTCTTTTAAAGTCGAATTAGATAAATTATTACATATATTATCTAAGTTTAAATAGGAATAAACCATTGACTTAAATCTAGATGTGGCACACCTTGTTTCATTCCTATTTAAGCTCGGCTTAGTTTTCTTATGTAGAAACTTATCTAATTCTCCAATAGCGACTTTATTTGTTGGATTGATTTTCGGAGCTGTTGTTACAGCGACTGGTAAAGAATTTTTTGAAATTTGTGCCCCTAAAGTTTGGGAACTAGAAATATCACCGTCCAATTTTGACTTTTTTAAATCTGAACAATCATTTGTTTCTGATAAAGAACGTTTTTTGGGTAAATTTTTTTCAATTAAATTTTCAGAACTTTGTTCTAAATTTAGGCCAGAAGGATTTTTCAAAAATTGATTTTGATTACAGGAAGAAATTAAGGGACATTGAGGCTGCTCATCTTCAAAATTTTCAGTATAAGTATATACCTCAATGTCCCCCACAATTTCGCCACAACTCAAATCAAAAACATCTACCGAATTTACTGAATTTCTGGTATAGCCAAATTTGGATGGTTGTTCAAACCCCTGAATAAAATTTTGATCCAACCCTTCAATTAAATTTTGATCCAACACTTTAATAAAATTATGCTGAGCTTTGGCTGAGACGTTTATAACAGTCTCAACGCTGTCGTTGGAATCCTCTGATGAATCTGACGATGCATCTGAAATTGGCGAATAGTGGGGGCGATAAACCTCTTCCATATTATTTTTCGAAAAACCCCCAATGCCAATCCTCTTATCATTATTTAAAGCTCCCTCGTTACCAACCCCATTATTATTATTGTTTAAAACCCCCTTATTATTTTGTTCCTCACAGCTCTCAAAAGTCTCCTGATATTCCACATCACCCTTAATTAAATTTTGCCCTGAGCTATTTTCACCAATTTCACCCCCTTCTAATATATCTAAAAGTTGTTCCAAATTATATCCCTCATTTATTTCAGAATTGTTAATTAAATTTTTCCTTAATATATCATTATTTAAATCATCGAAATTAATTGTTTCAAGAGGTTCTTGAGGAATATCAGGGATAATAGATTCATCCAAAACTTTTAAGAGCTGTGTCAAAATATCGCTTTCACCAATTTCGGAAGAATCGCCAGATTCAGATGAATTGTTAAATGTATTAATATCAATTTCCCTAAATTTAATATCTAGCTCCTCGTCGCTTAGCCCACAAAATGAACAATCAATCAAATCATGCACAAGGCAAGCGTCGTTTAAATCGAAGGCTGTTAAGTCAATGTTTTCAATTTTTACATTTAAAAATGACATTTTAAATTATAAATTAAAAAATAAAAAAATTATGAATCAATAAAAAAATCAAAAAATCAATAAAAAATCAAAAAAAAAATCCACAAAAATGAAAAATCAACAAAAATCAAAAATTGGCTTTTAGAAGATTAAGTAAAAATGAATGAAAATCCAAAGTATTAAGTCAAAAATATTAAATCAAAAATATCAAATCAAAAATATGAAATCAACAATACAAACCAAATAAAAATTAATATGTCACTACGTCACACAATTCGAAATAAATCGGACTATCTAGATATATTCACAACAGATTCGATAATTTTACAAGCGTACGCTAATAGCGAGATGTAAACTGAAGAGACGCTTCGTACCCAGCCGCCTTTTAAAGCAGCCAAGAGCCTGGTACCGGCTGGTACGGCGTGGCACTGCATGGTACGACGGGAACCGTGAGACCGTGAACTCGAGAGAGGTCGTTCAACGGTCGTAAGTTGTTTTGTTCTTAAGAAAATGACGAGTAAAGAGGAGAAGAAGAAAAAAAAAAAAAAGTTGTTTTTGGAATAATATAAAAAACAGTTTTTTTTTTTTTTTTTTAATTTTTTTTTTTTTTTTTTTTTTTTTTTTTTTTTTTTTTCGTTTTTTATATTATTCCAAAAACAACTTTTTTTTTTTTTTTCTTCTTCTCCTCTTTACTCGTCTTTTTCTTAAGAACAAAACAACTTACGACCGTTGAACGACCTCTCTCGAGTTCACGCTATCTTTGCCTTCTTCTTCTCATTCTACGGACTGGTTTTGCCGCTGGAGGTAGGAAAAGTGGTATTTCAGTATTGTATATAAGGATTTACAGCGTCTTGACTTAGCATTCATTAAGTTTAAAGTCTCAAAATGAGTACGTTCATAATTATAACACTACAAGAGTTTCTGGGATTCTTGGAAAATCAGATCAATCTGATGGATCGTCAGAGTCCAAATTCCGAGAACACGGTGATGTGGCCGCCACCATCAGAGGTTGACTATTTAGATGAAGAATTTATCAATATGTTTGAGCCAGACCTGGATCCCGAGCCTATCGCCTTTGAGTGGGATCCAGACCGAGCAATGGATCTTCAACCTTTGATGATGGAGCAACAACAGCCTATGGAAGAAGATCGGCCACAACCTATGGCAGAGCAGCAGCAGCAACAACAGCAGCAGGAGCAGCAGCGGGAGCAGCCACAACAACAGCAGCAGCAGGAGCAGCCACAACCACAGCAACAACAGCAGCAGCGAAGGCAGAGTTACCCTCGAAAGTGCAAGAGGCCACAGCAGCAACAGCAACATCAACAGCATCAGGAGCAGCCACAACAACAGCAGCAGCAGCGAAGGCAGAGTTACCCTCGAAAATGCAAGAGGCCACAGCAGCAACATCAACAGCAACATCAACAGCATCAGGAGCAGACACAACAACAGCAACAACAACAGCAGCAGCAGCGAAGGCAGAGTTACCCTCGAAAATGCAAGAGGCCAATAAATTATAAATTATAAATTGGCCTCTTGCAGAGCAGCAACCTCTTGCAGACAACAACAACCGATGGCAAAGCAGCAGCCTATGGCAGACAACAGCAACCTCTGGCAGACAGCAGCAATTGGCAACCCAAAATGGTATAAATTATAAATATGTATTTATGTATATATGTATATTTGTATTTTGGATATAGGAATAATAAAAAACAAAGTCGTTGAAGAAAATATTTTATTTTTTTCTATTTCTTATACAGAATCACACCTAATAACCAAGTTTCTTTAACTTGAAAGAATTATTATGAATAGGATGAATATAATTTTTTTTACAAGCATAGTAATGAAAACTAGGTTTTTTTTTTTAACATGGAAGAATAAATCATAGTCTGTTGTCAGGGAATTAAACCTAATTGTTCTTTATCTTATATATAAAATCTTATTTAAATGTCTTAGTTGACATTTTAAACTTAATATTAAAAAATACTAGGGTGAATGAATAAATTCAAGTGCAGTATCAAATTCATTTATTTAAAATTCAATTTATCGATAGGATTGATTGTGCATATTATGTAGAAAAAATTATTCTACACTGAAAGAACAAAATCATTAGTTCTTCAAATCTTAATATAAACAAATTTCTATTTATTTAGATGGCACCCTTATATTTATTTAACTTAAACTTAATATATATCTTATAACTTATATCTTACAACTTATATTTTATATGAAATCTTATTTAAATTAGTTGACATTTGAAACTTAATATTCAAAAACTACTAGGGTGCATGAATAAATTCAAGTGGAGTATCAAATTCATTTATTTAAATTTGATTTATCGGTAGGGTTGTTGTGCATATTATTTGAAAAGAATTATTCTACACTGAAAGAACAAAATTATAATTTCTTTCAATGGGAATAAATACAAATTCTTATTTATTCACATCATTCCCTTATATTTATTTACATAGTTTCTTATATTTATTTAACTTAGCAGAACAAAATCTAAATTCTTATAAAATATTTTAAACTTAAACTTAATATTAAAAACGCCATAGTGCATGAATAAGTGCAAGTGAAATAAATTTATTTAAAATTTGATTTTTCGATTAGATGGTTTTGCATATTCTTTAGTTCTGGTTTGTTACATATTATACATGCTTGTGAAGGAGTTGTTATGAATAAATCGTTTTCACACGTGTTGCATTGCAGATCTTTTTCGCAACATATAAAGGATCGTTTATAGTGGCTATTAACAAAATTATTTTTCCCATTTGGGCAATTTAAAGCATGTATATAGTAACATTCACAACATAAATTATATGCACCGCCAGAAGATGAAATAATTACGACATAAGATTGAAAAACGCACACTTCTCGCGTAAGGTAATTTGGTGTCAATGTATCACTTGCATTTATTTTTGCCACTTTCACGAGCCCCTCTTCTCCACACCCGTTTGGAACGCCATTATCCTCTATCCCATCATCTTCTTCATCTTCATCGTCGTCTTCGAAATTATTTCGATCAATAGTGATCAGAGAATCCTGTCTTGCGTGAAACTTTCCTCTTCCAGCCAAGTTAAAATGAGTTGTTTCATCTTTGTACATTGACTGGATCGTTTCATCACAAGCAGAATCTAAATATACATGTGTCTGATCCATTTCGAAGACTGTCCGATGAAACTCGATTCACTTGTTCACACTATTTTTTAATTTTACAACACTTTTTAATTGATAATGGCGGGCCGTCTATGTGGTGTTGATATAGTGGATAGTGTTTAAAACACGGCAAATTTAGCTGCAATTCTTCGTCACTTCTATAATTTTCCGGCAACCTGTTCCAAATTTGTTGTAAACTAAGTGAATCGACGAATGTTTTCAAGTAGTTGATGGGAAAGAAGGCCAAGTCTTGATCTTCAAAATCGGTAAGATTTTTTCCGTGTTTTTGGTAGGAAATTATTACTTGGCCTACACGTTCAATGAGTTGCTGTTGTTGTTGTTGTTGGTCGCTATTTGACATCGCGCACGAATGACTGAAGTTCGCTCAGATTCGATCGTTTAAAATACCAGCCCCCCTCCAACTGCTACCAGCTCCCCTCCAACTACTGTGGTGGTTAGGAAGGAGGTAGGAGGTGGAGCAAAAAGAGGCGGAGTTTATGAAACCAATCGGAATAGGGGGCGAACTTGGGCAGCCAATCAGAAACAAGGTCATTCTTGGCTGACCAATCAAAAAAGTGGTGGGGGGGTCAACTAGGAGCCCCCTATTCCCACTACTTCCGTGTGAGATGCATTAGCAGTGGTTATATCCACATTATGCTGTTGTAGTGCCGAAATCACATTCAGCAAACGTACAACTATATACAACTCCGTATGTAAGTAAAATAAAATGCGAAACAGTGAATGCAAACTTCGCTCCATTATATCCTTTCTGTGTTAGAGGTTGCACAGTTAGAATAAATTATAATAAAACACAATTTATCCTATTCCACCACCATCGAGATGGTGGCCCACCTGTACCACCACACCGAGAAGAAAGTCAAAGCTTACCCTCCCCGCCACAGTGATACGGCAGAGATACATGTTTCGTCTCTCACTAGACTCATCAGGGTACCGACATGCACCTGACTGTGCAAAGGACAGATCGGAAGGAAGCATGCAACACTGAACGCGGCTTCGCCGACCTCTGGTCGGATGGCTTATATATGTTTATACGGCTTTTACGGATTCCTCCGTGTGAGATGCATTAGCAGTGGTTATAACCACATTATGCTGTTGTAGTGCCGAAATCACATTCAGCAAACGTACAACTATATACAACTCCGTATGTAAGTGAAATAAAATGCGAAACAGTGAATGCAAACTTCGCTCCATTATATCCTTTCTGTGTTAGAGGTTGCACAGTTAGAATAAATTATAATAAAACACAATTTATCCTATTCCACCACCATCGAGATGGTGGCCCACCTGTACCACCACACCGAGAAGAAAGTCAAAGCTTACCCTCTCCGCCACAGTGATACGGCAGAGATACATGTTTCGTCTCTCACTAGACTCATCAGGGTACCGACATGCACCTGACTGTGCAAAAGACAGATCGGAAGGAAGCATGCAACCTCTAACACAGAAAGGATATAATAGAGCGAAGTTTGCATTCACTGTTTCGCATATATATATATATATATATATATATATATATATATATATATATATATATATATATATATATATATATATATATATATATATATATATATATATTAGCTTACCAAGATAATAAAAATCAAAATGTATTCCTTTTTTGCTTTTGTTTCTGTGTGAAATTATTAACATATTCCTATTTTATTAGAGATTAACCCAACGAAACCTGCAATTATTTGTAATGTATTAAGTTAAACAAGGCAATTAATCATTCAAACAATTTAAATAGAATTAGGGGATTATTTTAGTGTTGAAAATTTTGATTTAAAAATAGATCAGACAGTAACGACAAACGAATGACGAAATGAAACCATAATTTTAATACTTAACACGTCATTATTATGAGTAAAACCTTTAAGTACTAAACTGTTGAGAAACACGACATTATATGAAACAAATTCCACCGCCGTCTCTGTCGATCTGCACCATTTTTTCCAGTAATTACTGATCTAATTTTATTCGGACTTTCACTACTAGATAGATTGTGGCACCAGGAAGGTTTGTTATTTGTGGGTTAAATAGTAACATAACAACAAAAACTCCTGTACGAGGTCGGGACGAGTCGCTACTAATGTTACAAGACAAAAAGGAGTGAGTGCCTAGTACATACTTAAAAGTATTTTTTCAGATTATCTAGGACAAAAATTTCATGATATAATTTAGAGCAGAGTGAGTAGATATGTTTTTCTCATGATAGGGTGAAATCGAATTTGTAGTCGCACTAAGTAACCACAAAATGAAAAGTTACTAAATATTTTTTTTTCAAATTTCACGACCTAAAATACTCCAATAACATGTCATGGTCGCCTTGAGGTAATGAAACTCGCTAGTACTTGAAATGACAATATATATATATATATATATATATATATATATATATATATATATATATATATAAGATGATTCTGTTGAGTGTCAACTTAAAAAGCCATATTGTAACTTTACTAGAAACTTATAAATAAATATCACAAAGACAAAAGCAATCTGGAGGTCTGGTTGTTCCGATTCGTTCTTGCAGTTTTAGTACTAAACAACTACAGGTTATTTAGGGCTTACCATTACCATTAAACACGAGTTCAAAACTCGGAAAATGCTGCTGTCTATCTGATTAAAGGACGCCTCCTGTTTTGAAGATCTCACAATGACGCGCCCGCAAATTATTTGAGTGAAGGTTTTCAATAAATTAAACAAACCAAGTTTCTCAAAACAGTTAAATCTATTAACAAAAATAAATAGAAAACGAAACTATTTACAATGAGAAACTTATAATAATGATTAACAATATCGAAATACTAGAATAATTGCTCTTGTTTGTCGTTCTAATAAAAAGAAAGATGTAACAAACCCAATTTGGAGAATAAAAGGCAGAAATAGCTGTCTAAAATATTAAACAAAAAAAAATAATAAAAACGCAATAAACAGCTATTTGTATTGCTTAAACAAACCGTATTAACTTCGCTAAATTCCCAAGTTAACACAAATAACACAGGATATTTCCTTAACTTCCCAGATTAAATTAATTAAACAAAACAAAACCTTCATTAACAGCGGTTATACACTATACGTAATTTTCTAAGGAAAGAACTTTCAAAACCGTACCGGCTCTATCGAATCCCAGATCATAACTGAGTTAATTATTTCTTAAAAGGCCACCCCCGGTACCCCGCTGATACGCATGTCAGTAGTGCACCCTTTAGAGGTAATTTTATTCCCGAAAGTTTCGATTCTCGTCCGTAGATGGCATTACTAATCCATATGTGTGTTATTTAGTTTCCGCGTTTATCTAGATCGGAGCATCTTAATCTTATTTTTTATACAAAAGAATTAATATAACTATCCTAGGTCTTTTTATAACTAAAGGAATAAGATTCTTTCTTGCAATCAGGAAAACCAGTCGCTATATTAATTCTTTTTACATGTTGTCAAACAATATATCACATTATAGTGAGTTTATTCGATTATTCTTTAGATTTCTAATAATGAAAAAATCGTTCAATATTTTAATGCATTATATTTGTCGTAGTCACATGTTAAAATCACCCCCGGCACTTATTTCTACGGTTTTAATTACATAACAGGGGTAGAATTTCTTCGACAGATTTTTTAGAAATATTAAAAGGATACAATCTTTTTAGTTTATGTCGTCATAAATTGTCTGATTTTATATATTTTTAAGAAAATATTTAAACGAATTAAAATTATTAAAATTGCTGTTTGTTAATGGATTTAGATATTAGGATGGTTATATAAATAGACGCTATCCTGTTCCCATGGTTAAAATGTATCTACGAGATGTTCTGATCTCGTGGAGTAAAGATCTCTGAATATGTCTCGTGTAATCGTAGGCGAAACGTCGGATAATAATTCCAATTTGACAAACTCAAGAATCATGATTTTCAAGTTGATTATATTCTTCTTCCGACAGTTAAAAAAACATATACAGACAGTTTATTTCCTGTAAATACAACTCTACTTCTCTCTTCATACGCGTTTCGCCATCTGATGGTCTCCTCAGTGGAGCTGTAATGAACCAAGAGCAACATTTATAGGAAATAACTGTCCATATAAAATATAAATTCCGAGATATTGAATCCGCAGACTTTTTTTTTTCGATATCAGACAGATTTTCACTGTTCACCATAAGGTGGTCGAAACGTGTATGGAGCGAGGACCAAAAATGTATTTGCAGCAAATAAACTTCCTGTATATTTTTTCTTTAACATTAATGCTTTTGTTGTAGATACGATTTTTCGAACTAATATTATTTCGTCGGTTTAATTTTATTATTATAGGGAGAAATTTTGATATAAAACATAACCCTTTTTTTAACTTTAAGTGAAACAATTTTTTTTCAAGTTTATAGGCATAGATCACATTGACATCCTGGGTCCTATTTTTAAGCTTTTCCAGTTGATTTTATTTGTTTTAAAAATGTTGATTTCTATAACTTTTCTTAATGTAGAAATACATATAGAAAAAGCTAGGAATTAATTTTTATTTCAGTTAAATATTTAAACAATACAAACAGAACCGGGAATTACTTTGAATTTTTTTTCTCGAAAATAGATATTTATCCTAATATTAATTCCATAAGATTAAAATAGACTAAAAATTAAATCGTTTTAACGTCAACGACGGATTTTTGTGAAAGGATTTATGTATTTATTATGTGAAATATATTTACATATTTCACCGCTAAAAGAATAAACGTTAGACTTTTTAACTGAAAAACTTTAGGACAGCGTAATGTACAAATAAAAACTGGTCAAGTGCGTGTGTGAATTGGTCTCCCATTTTATCAACATATAGACATAATTCTTAATGAGACGGTACCAAAGGCTTGGTTCAGGCCCACCTTGGTTCAGTAAGGAGATAATTCGCTTATTAAAAAATAAAGAGTTGCTATGGTGGAAATACAAAAGATTTAAGGAGACTTGTGAATATTTATCTTTCAGGAATGCTAGGACAGTGGTAAAAATTCTTATCCGTACGTCCTAAAGTACTTATCTTGCAAATCTTGAAGCGAAATTTAAAATGAACACCCAATCGTTCTTATCTTACATCAATCTTAGGAAGTCTAATAGTACTCTGTCAACTGCTATGTGTTATCAAGATCAGGAAGTAACTAATCCCACTAACATGGTAAATTCATTTGGAAAATTGTTCAGAATACTCTATTATTTCTACTTGTTATGTACCGACTTCTCGTCTTGGCTACAATTCTTACCCTATCTCATTATCTAAAAAATAATGCCCAAAGACGTTGAGAAAGCTGGTAAAAAATTGAAGGCCAAATTCACAGCGGGTCCTGATTCTATTCCTTCGTTGATCATAAGGGATTTTTCTTGGACATTTGTTGAGCCTTTGTCTATAATCTTCAATTTATGGATTCATAAATGTATTTTTCCTGATCAATTGAAGGAATCAAAAATCTGTCCGGTTTTTAAAAAGGATGATAGAGTCGGAAATTATTGCATCATAGCGATAATGTGCCATTTTGCAGAGCGGGTCCTTCAGGAGCAAATATCCTTTTACATAGCACCTCTTATGATCGATCAGCAACACAGTTTTGCTTCTGAGAAGTCAACCGTGACCAATTTTTTTTATATCGCGCAGTATGTTTCAGATCGTATTGATTCTGGCACTCACTTATGTCGTTTACACAGTCTTTTCCAAAGCGTTTGATCGACTTGATCATGGTATTTTACTTTCCCAATTGTCAGGCTCTCACTATTTTGAATACCGTGGTAGTGTGACAGAATTTGATTATAGATTCCTGCTAATGACATATTGAGGTAGAGTTAATCATTTTATCTATAATCATTTCTTGCCCCATATTAATTAGTAACTATTTTAATGACCTACAATTAAACTTCACAGTAATAAAGACACTCTGGAAGTCTGGTCGTTCAATTTCTCTCTTGCAGCTTTAGTACCAAACACTACGATTATTAAAGCTTACCACAACCACGACTCAGATCTTCAGGACTCAGGAAAGGCTGCTAATTAGTTGGTCAGTAGACATCTCTTGTTTTGTAGGTCTCGCAACAGCGCGCCCGCAAATTAATTCGCGTGAAGGTTTTATTTAAATTGAATACAAGTTTCTCAACACACTTAAATCTATTTAACAAAAATAAATAGAAAAACGAACTATTTACAATGAGAAACTTAAAACTAATAACAATTACAAAAAACTAACATAATTGCTCTTTTCGGCCGTTATTTAACAAAAAATTAAAACCCAATTTTGAAAAAACACGTATAAATAGCTTAATAAAATATTAAACAAAAAAAAAAAGAAATAAAACGCGAAAAATAGCTATTTATATTACTTAATTGAACCTTATGAAAATCGCGAAATGCTCCACTAAAATAACACACGATAATCCCTAAATTTCCCAAATTAAACAAAGATAACCTTCTTTCCCGATGATTATACCCATGACGTAATTATTCTACGGCACTGGTACACACGGTACCGTTCTAATGACATTCAAACTGTGACTGCCTTTTACTATTCCTTAAAACAGTGTCTTCGAATCTTACACCCCTCGGCACCCCTCTGTTTCCCGTTTGTACCCATATTACCCGATGGAACCCTGAAACGTCAATTTCTTTCCCTTAAAGTTCGGAGGTTTCGACCGTTACGTCTGTGAAAAAACTTGAGTGCCCTTTTATTCCTTATGCTGGTATTTAAAGCATTCTTTCTTGCAATCAGGAAAAACAGCCGCTATATATTAATTTCCTTACACAGGTCAAACGTTATATTACACTATAATGAGTTTATTTGATTATTCTTTTGTTTCCTAATAATGGGAAAATCGTTCAATATTTTAATACATTTTAACGGTATTTCATATACCATATATTAAAAACTACCCTTATCACATCTGGTTTTATTTACTTAACCAGGGCAGGATTACTTAGACAGATTTATAGGCCATTCTAAGAGAGGGTGTTTTAGGTCTTCATAAATTAACTGACTTTATGTACTTTTTTAAGAAAACATTTAAACGACAAAGATCATAAAAGTTAAGCTCGATAACTGATTTATTTTTCCTTTAGACTTTCGTGGATAGTGATAAAAAATATAACTACCCTATTCCCACGGGAAATCTATTCACAGAGTGATTATTTAATTATTCATTTTAACGGAATATAGTTCACATTGAACACTGTAAAATAATTAATATTTGTTCCATTACAGTAGTAGATCTAGTAGTTTTGTAGTAATGGCAGGTGTTCCTCAAGGGTCTGTTTTGGGTCCGTTACTTTTTAACGTTTTCATTCACATGTTGTCTGAATAACAGCTGCCTACTTAATGCAGACGATTTAAAGATTTTTCGGCACATACGGAGCGCTAGCGATTGCTTGAGTCTTGAACAGGATCTCAGGAAATTGCATGCTTGGTGTCTAAATATCAAACTGCTTTTAAACGTAGACAAGTGTAATCAAGAAGTAAAATGCCGATGCTGCATGATTATGGGATCCACGGTGCTTTTCTAAGGTAAATTAACTACATTAAAGACCTAAAAGTCACGTTTGACTACAGACTTAGATTTGCCAATCACACTAATGATATAGTATCGATATCTTACCAAACGCTAGGCTTTCTAGTGACATCCAGTCAAGAATTTTGGTCGCTCCAAGCAAATTGGAATATGCCTCAATTATCTGGCATCCGTATTACCATGTACACTCTGATAAATTAGAAAAAATTCTGTATCGTTTCTTAAGATCCTTAAACTTTAAATTGGATGGGTTTCATCCACTTGCTACTGACTGACTGACTGACTCCGTAGCACTACAACCCAGGGTGGGTCTTGGCTGCCTCGACTATCTGCCTCCACCTGGAATGGTCTTGTGCCAGCTCCCTCCATTCTTGCTGGTCAACTTCAAGGATAGCTAGATCTTTGTGGATGTTATCTCTCCATCTAAGCCTAGGTCTTCCCAGTGGTCTTTTTCCTTGTGGTGCTTGCTCCCATATCCGTTTTATTAATCGATCATTTTGACTCCTTTGTATATGACCTGCCCATCGTAGTCTTCTAGACTTTATTTCTTGAATGAGGTCAGGGCTTTGATATATTTGCGCAAGCTCTATGTTGCTTCTCATTCTGTGACGGCCTGTTTCAAGGTCTCGGTATGGGCCATATATTATGGGCAGGATTTTTCTCTCAAACCTTCTTAGCAGCTCCGTATCGTGGACTGTCAGGGTCCATGTTTCACTGTCGTAGATTGCTACTGGTCATATTATTGTTCGATAAATTTCGGTTTTTGCCTTTCTAGTGATAAATTTTGACTTCAGCAAGGTTTGTATCGCAAATGTACATTTATTTGCTTGTGTGATGCGCTGTTTAACCTCTTCCTGCATATTATTGTTTGCCGTTATCACTGCGCCCAGGTACTTGAAAACTCGCACATGCTCAAAATTATAGTCATCCATGGTGACGTTCTGCTTGATTCTGTCTCGGGCGGGGTTGCCGGAGACATGCATGTATTTGGTCTTTCCTTCATTTATTCGGAGCCCTATTCTCTGAGCTTCTTTTTCAATCTTTATGAAGTTTTCCTTCACACTGACTGTGCTTTTTCCTATCGCGCCCATATCATCTGCGTAGGCCAAAATAAGTTTAGGGCCACTTGGCCCAAAAATCTCCGCGTCAACTGGTACTGTTCTTACGGCTTTCTCCAGTGCAAGGTTAAACAGTACTGGCGACAAAGCATCTCCCTGTTTTAATTCTCTGTTGATAGAAAATGTTTGGCTACACTCTCCTTCAATTTTGACACAGTTTTTTGCCCCCTCTATACACGCTCTACACAGTCTAATCTGGCTACTACACCTCACGAAATCTTATTGACAAGATTTAATTTCACCATTCTGGAAAAGCGCAGAAACGGAATTCGAGTTTATTTTTGTATAAACTCGTTAATAACAAGATTTTGACAACTGATTTGCTCGCAAGAAATCATTTTCATGTTCTAGGTATAATTAGATTAGATTTCCAGTATTTTTCTATTTACCGAAACCAAGAACCAATTTATTCCAATTCTCCCCATTATAATCTATGTGCTCCCTGAAAGACAAATTTGATATATTTCATTGTATTTATTCTGCTGTCAAATCGTTTATTTACAATCATCTGTGATTGATTTACAGACTGTGTTGTTATACTTATTGTACTGTCTGTATTATGTATGTAATATTGAGATTTATTTAACACTGTTCTTTTCCAGCCTAATAATAGAGACTCTGGTCCTGTAGGGTAGTGTAAATAAATAAATAATTACCGTTATATCTCCATTTTTCGTGAGTTTCAAAACCGCTTCCTCTATAGAAGATTTCAATCTCATTGTCTATTTTATCAGAGATTGCATGCATCTGTATTATGTTCATTATCCCATGTGTTATATGTAGTCGCAACATTATTATTCTTCCATTAAATAGAACATAATCTAAAATTTATTTTTCACTTGCAATACCATAATTAGAATACCTGGATGATGAGTGATTCCTCTTGAATAAAATAAGTGATCATTCTCTGTTCTTTATTGTCCCGAACTAATTCACCTAACTTCACTCAAATCCGTATCGTCTGTTCCACATTTGGTATGTTTCAAGTAGAGATGCGAGTCATTTTGTTACAGATCTATGTATTATTGATATTAATATGCTCTATAGTAAAGGACAAGAGGTTTCTTAGCACCCTTTCTTCATTCAAGAGGTGCCCGGACTAACCGCCATATTATTTAGATTTTCGTCAGCCATAGAGAAGATTTGGACTTATTAGCTCAGTAGTTTTCCGTTTGCTTTCTGTACCGCAGTACGAAGACCATGTTCTCCGCTATCCTCTTTGAGATTATTGCTCTTATGCGGTAACTCAGTTTTGATGAACCTGCTACTTTTCACCAAAGCTAGAATATTGAAAAGTAGGGTAAACCAAGAGCTCGCGATAACAGAGTTGTTAAGTTCCTGAAGGAGGCCTATCACATACGAAGATCGTGATAAAGCACTTTAAAATTCTTAAAAAGATCGAATTAAATCAAAACGACTCAGCATAATGCTTATAGAAAATGATCGTAATCGAATGTGGCTAGTTTTTAAGATTTAACCGCTCAAAAATTAAATTTTTCCATAGGCCACTTTAAAAATAAATTATATAACATATACTTTAAAATTATTTAAGTGAGCATTTAATAAAAAAAAATGTCTGTACGATCTCAATAATAAAGTTTTTAAACTTTTGATAAATAATACTTCAATGTCAATATAAAAAAACACTAGACGGAAAGTACAATTTATAACCTAATAACAAATGTTTAACCCACAGCATAATATAATACACTAGATTTTTAAATATTTTCATATCTAGAGTAAACATTTTTGAGTACTTCTGCCAAAAACTCGATAATTAAAGCTGATTTTAAAGTGTGTTTATCTAAAATACTATAAACGTATTAATATTCCACAATTTAGATAAAAGTCTGAATACATATTGTAGCATATGTGTATATATCCGAATATTTAAATTTTTCATTTAATCTCTACATTTATATCTTCTTTATTCTTCTTATTTTTTTTTCTTCTTCTTCTTCTCTAACCTTGATACGTCCACTCTTGGATATAGACCTCTCCAACTGCCTTCAACGATTGTCGGTCTTGGGCCAATATTTTCCAACAACTTTTTTCAAGCCTTTCTTCTCGGTGGTCTACCAATGTTACTCTTCGTAGTTTGAATTTTCACCTGACTCTAGATATTCATCTGTCTGCACTCTGCCATGTTCGATTGCTATTGCCATCTTCATTGTGCAATTCTAAGTATAACGTCCATTACATTGGTCCCTTTCCTTCTGTCCATGCTTGTTATTCTATCCCAGCATTGTTCTTTCAATAGTGCAATTTTTAGCTGTGGAGCACTTTTTTGTATGAGCTTCATTGTAAACATTCCGTAAGTAGTCACCGGCAGAATACAGCCATCATAGACCTTTCTTTTAAATTAATGGGACTATCTTTGTTTTTAGAATTTATTCTCATTATTCGAAGGCTGTTCGTCTCTTGATTTCAACAGACCGATTTTATTTTCCGATTATGATGGTATGTCCCTAAACTTATTCTTTGCAAAATTCAATTTGATTGTTAGTTTTGGACGGAAACAACTTCCTGACATTCATTCGTAATCTTGATTTTATTGGAGTTCATGTTCAAATCGACATTAAAATATTATCCTAAAAATATAAGCTACCCTGTACTGATGAAAACCAATGAGTTCGAAAGTGGTCTACAGTGGTCTTGATTCTTGAACCATAGATTATATCATTTTTTCTTTATTTTGTCTTTTCTTGGGTTTAAGTTTTTTATTTAAAAAAATGCAAAGCGATTGACGTTTCGCCCTTTATTTAAGGCATTTTCAAAATTTTTGTTTTATTTTTCTTCCTTGATATTTTGTTACTCTATTAATAATGCAAAAAATTGCATTTAGAAAAAACTTTTTCTAATAACTTCTTTCGATATTTTGAGACATAGCCCCACTTTTGAAGTTTTTTAGGAAAATATTTAAAATTTGACAGATAATGCTAATCAGATGACTACTATTTTTTTTGGTTAATTTTCATCTCGATCGAAACAGAGATTGTTGCCAAAGTCAAATTTCGAATAAAGCCATTAATAAAAAAATTCCATATGATGCGAACTTTACTGATCACACTGTATATAATAAAATAAATAGTGTCAGTATAACAAAGTTCAAATCTACGAATCATAGTGTTGTAAAGGAAATCTCTTTGAGACACTGCACATATTTGGATGAAAACGGTCAGACATTGATTTGTCGTTATTACACCAAATTCAAAATAACGCTTGGAAAAAACATAAGAATCTAGCAAAAAACGACTTGCCGCACTGTGGTGCTCCTCAAACTTACTTTAAACTTCCCACATAACAAGTCAGCAAAATCAGACTGATAATAAGCCAGAATAAACATAAAATGCCAACAAAAATCTTCTTATTGGAATTTATTTCTCGAGGGTATACGCATTTTATTTGACAATTTTTTTTATTAACAATTAAGCATAAAACTTCGGTTTCCTCAATTAAAAACTAATATTTCTCCTTAAAAATGTATCATTACAAAGTTATAGGCAATAAAAAAACTTTCGAAATGCTATTTTGTTTATCAAAATCCATTTTATCGTTACCGAGATATTGGCATAAAACATAAAAATTCTCAGAAGTAAGCGTTGCTTTGCGTATTATTTATATATCTACTAATCAACATTACGTTTTTTAATAATATTTACGTAATTGAGAGAGAGAGAGAGAGATTGAACTCTGTTTTGAATTTTTACCACATTTTTTTTTTGTAGCAGATAGCAGAACTTAGTTTATAATCTATCCGTCATAGACTATCTATCATAGATACCATAATATTAGAGTCTACAGGACATAACCCCTGTTTCAACACTTTTAAAACTTTTTAATTGGTTTCATTTTGACGAGTCCAATATTTCTCTTATTTGCGAAAATTTTCATTTGCGCAATTGCAAAACACATTAATTTGCTAAGGTATTAAATGGATATAACCAACACTTTCTTTTGCAGTTAAATTGTAGGATAAATTCATAAAAAACAGGAAAAAAATATGTCCGACAAAAATGCTGCGACGTTCGTCGAGTCTACCGTCTCTAATATGTCAAAATAAAGTGTACATGTTTTTATTATCAATCAACTGATTTTATCATAGTTCTTTTATTAAGGTTTGTACTACCAAATGATTATATTGTCTGGCAAATTTTATACGTTAGTTTTGCAGTCCGACGCTTGGAAATTGTGAATTTCCCGATAAGATTCGGAATACCACAAATCTGTTTTTTTTTTTCACCTAAAATGAAGCATAAAGTATACTGAAATATATTTTCGATAATATAAGTGTTGCATATTCATAAACAATAAAAGAAACATAATTTAGAAATAGTCAGTGTAACTGCATATATCTCAAAAAGAACTGATGATAAGACAAAAATGTAAGTTATAGTAAGTATAATTTTAAAATAAAATAGAAAATTCTCGGCTGTGAGGACATATGTGTCGATTGTTGGTAAACATTACTCTCGTATTAAAAAATTGGGAAAACTCCAAGGCAATGAAGTAGCTCCAGGTCCGGAACATGACTATAGCGCTGTTTCGTCCTCATTTGAGACTCGTGAGGTATTTATATCTAGTATAATCCAATATCAGCCAGTTGTGCCATATATACTGTTTTTAAAATGAAAAAACACCAGACAAAATACGAATATCGACATCTCAACGGATCACTCAATAATACAAGAGCAACACTGTTGGTAAATGTTTCTGGACCCGGAACTTCTCTATTGTTTTGAGGTTCTCCGCACTTTTTGATACGGGAGCAAAGCAAATAATTTTCTATTTTATTTTACAATTAAACTGGCGATAAATTATATATTTTTATATTTGTTGGCTTAAAAAACACGCCGCGCTCTCAGAGGGAGATCGGTGGTGGGATACCTGCCTGAACCGCGAAAGCCTGCGGTTAATTTGGTTGCCGATGCCGAATGATGAAACCTCTTTCCTTGCGTAAGATGCATCGTGTATCGAATTTAGATATATTTCTATTTTTAATTTAACCATCACATCATCACATGGCCTTCTTATATTATTGATGTATGTTGTTCTTATTTTATTGAGTCCATTCAGATGTCGCTATTCGTGTCTTGTCTACAGTTTTTTCATTTTAAAAAAGTATGTAAGGCACGACTGCGAGATGATGGATTGTACTGGATGTAATGGCCTGATGAGTCCCAAATAAGAATGAAACAGCGCTGTCGTCATTAACAAGTGCATTAACACTTTTCAAACGTCTTTCAATAATCAAAGTACCTACGTCAAAATTGGTAGAAATATTTATTTAGTGTACGTGGAATTAAGTGATATAATATTTTGGTCTTATTATTGTCGGACTAGTTGTACAGCGCAATATTTATGTCGGATATTTCAATATTTGGTCAGAAAATGCAATTATCTACCAAACGTACTTATTGTCCGACAAATAAAAGTCAGACCAAAGCATAATTTTTGTGGTACAGATTTTTTCGTGTTTTTCATCAAATTATCCTACTATTTAACTGCAAAAGAAAGTGTTGGCCATACCAATTTAAAACCTCGCCAAATTAACGTGTTTTGTAGTTGCGCGTTTGAAAACTCAGCGTATACAGAATTTTCACAAATAAAAAAATTGTCAGACTCAACTCAAAATGAAGACACTCACGAATTTTTGAAAAATTGCTTTCCTCTTTCCTTAAAAAGGGTGTTTTTTATAGAGGTATAGAACTTTTAAATGGAATAAAACAAAGATGAATTTTTTAAATTGACATGAAATTTACTTTATTCGAAAGATAACCTTCTGGCATTATAATTTAAATATGACTTCTGGCATACGACCGCCACGGCTGGCTCGGACGTAGTCTAATTGGAGGTCCAATTTTCGATGACTTTTTCCAACGTTTGTGGCCGTATATCGGCAATAACGCGGCGAATGTTGTCCTCCAAGTGATCAATCGTTTCGGGCTTATCGGCGTAGACTAGCGATTTCACATATCCCCACAGAAAATAGTCTAGCGGCGTTAAGTCGCACGATCTTGGAGGCCAATTCACGGGTCCGAAACGTGAAACTATGCGGTTACCAAACGTTTCCTTCAATAAATCCATTGTGGCAAGAGCTGTGTGACATGTTGCGCCGTCTTGTTGAAACCACAGCTCCTGCACATCATGATTGTTCAATTGATGAACGAAAAAGTCAGTAATCATGGGTCTATAGCGGTCACTATTGACTGTAACGTTCTGACCAGCATCGTTTTTAAAGAAGTACGGACCAATGATTCCACCAGCCCATAAAACACACCAAACAGTCAGTTTTTCTGGATGTAACGGTGTCTCAACATACACTTGAGGATTATCATCACTCCAAATACGGCAGTTTTGTTTATTGACGTATCCATCCAAACAAAAGTGAGCTTCATCGCTAAACAAAATTCGCTTATGAAAATCGGGATTAACGGCAATCTTGTTTTGGGTCCATTCACCGAATCTACGCCTTGCTAGGTGATCGTGTGGCTTCAATTCTTGCACGAGTTGGATTTTGTAAGCACGCAAACCAAGATCTTTCCGCAAAATCTTCCATAAAGTGAATGGACACATATCCAATTCCTGGGCACGATGGTGGATAGACTGATTCGGGTATTCCTCTACGCCACGCTCTACAGCAGCAATGACTTCTTCTGTACGCACTGTACGACGTCTCTGTGGATGCGTATTATTATTTAGAGTAAACATGGTGCGAAAACGTTCCATAGTTAATCGAATTAATTGCTCTGATGGACGATTATGTTGACCGTAAAATGGACGTAGTGCGCGATACGTATTTCGAACAGAACCATGATTTTCAAAATAAATTTGCACAATTTGGAAGCGTTGTTCAGGCGTCAGTCTATTCATGTTGAAATGCCAAACCAAACTAAACATAAATCACTTGACAGCTGACAAAATGGCCGCCAGTTAAAAAAGTGTTGCCAACTTAAAGTTTTATACCTCTATAAAAAAACACCCTTTATAACAAAAAATAACTAGAAAATTAATGACAGTGTAAAAACGTAACTTAAATCACAAGAAAATAATTCATTATTATAAAATATAAAAAGTTTGTAACATATCACAAATTTCATATCTAAACAACCTCTAAATTTTTTAAATTTAAACGTCTTCAAGGCTCCTAACCATTAAAAAGAGAAATAATGTTACACCCTGTATATAATATACTATATATTATAGTTTATTGCCTAACCATAGTTTATCAACTTACCTGAGCTTCGGTAGATTCAATATGAGTCAAATCGATCTGCATATCGACATGCAATTTTTTCGGTAGTGTTGGTTTAATCAATCGGTCATATCGACAACTATCTGTCAATTTCGATGTGAACTCCTCTTGAGTAAGATGATCCATTTCTCCCATGAGATTTAATGGTAAACAACTAATATCTACTGGTCGAGTAGGCGTCGTTAATATTGGTATAGCCGTCGGTACGTATGTTGTTGTAGTTGTTGCCATAGTTGTTATTGTTGTAGGAACTGCAAAAATTAAAGATATAATAATAATAATTTTTTTTTTGGCAAATCCATTTCGAATGTTTTTTTTATATATAAAATACTGAAGAATTAGGAGCTTTGATTTTCTATGGCAAACTAAAAAAATATGAAACATTATTTTAACACGTCTCTATTTTAATCAAAAATTTGGCAACAGTGGATAAATATATTTAATATATTTTATCCTTCTTTAATAATACAAACATCCAACGATATTTGTTTTTCCTTTTGTTATTCTATGTCAAACGTTTGCCCTAAGAGCTCTGAATTCAGAGAAATTCTCCCCTGCCTGACTTATTAGGAATGTGAATGTATGACCCTCTCTCCCCCCTCCGACTTCTAAAAGTGCGCTAAAAAGTGACTAGAAATTTTAATATGAAATTAAAATTTTTGAAGTCGACGCCAAATTAATACCTGACAAAATGTGATTCGCATTAACAGATTAAAAATACTTTATTTGTAATTGCTTTCTTACCATAATTTGTATATATTAGTAGTTATTTATTTCGTTTAGAAATAATTTGGCGCCGAGTTCAAAAATTTCAATTTTATATAAAAATTTATAATTACTTTTCACTTTCTAGCGCACTTTCAGAAGTCTATTCAATTTTTTTTATAAAAATTTTATTTTTCGATTTTTGGTGTTGAATTCATTATGATATCCATAAATTATTGGGACTAATCGAGATTAGTGTACCTTGCGATGACTGCTTAAAATGAATCACTAAAAATTATTTCTTAGAGTTCTCCAAATACCAGTGAAATTGTGTCAAACAAATATTTAGTCTGTCAAGGTAAATCCACTATCTTAAATTTCAAATTAATTTTGGATTGGTAATATAAGCCATAAAACCTTCCAATATCGATATTTAAAAAACATGAGAAGTACATTTCTTAATCCAATATATTTTATACTGCATATTGAGTTTGTATATGCCCCAGGAATCCCGCAATATCAATTTAAGACAAAATCGGAAAATGTAAAATTTTCAGTCCCTCATATTGTATCTTATCAATCTAATGGTTATAAAAAATTAACTTCATATTTGTAATACACGATCCCGAAAACCCCCTAATACCAACTCAAAAAAAAATGCGACTAAAATAAAATTTTCAACCCACCGTATTAGATCCGCCATATTATATTTCAAAAAAATAATTTTAACGTCTTAATCTAAACCCTTCAAAGTCCTCTATGCCAAATTTGGATGAAATCCGGAATATTACATCTGACATACTAGATTTTCTTAAAATAATTTTGTATTCGCTAGTTACATCCTCAAAAAAGATTCAGTTCCACATTTGAACAATATCGAAATATGAAAAATTTTTTGTCCGCTATATTGCATTCGCCATATTAAATCCTGAAAAAATACTGTTAAAGTCATAATTTACGCCCTCAAGAACCCCCTATATCAGTTTTGAAGAAAATCGAAAAATGTGTAATTTTAAGACGCCATATTGAATCCGCCAGATTGGGTTTTTCAAAAAATATTTTAAACTCGTAATTAACACTACAAAAATTCCCCAATATTGATTTTAGATAAAATCGAGAGATGTAGAATCTTTAATCCGCCATCTTGGAACCGCCATATTTAATATTTTTTAAATAATCTCAGATTCGTAATGTGCGATCCCAAAAACCCCCAATATCAATTTTGAAAAAGTTCGGACAAAATTATTTTTTTATCCTCTATACTAGATATGACATATTGAATTTTTTTAAAATAATTTCAGATTCATTTTATGCTACCCTGAATACTCCCCTACACCAAGTTTGGAGAAAATTGAACAAAACAAAACACTTTTGGAAAAAATCGAAAAAAATTGATTTTTTTTGTCCGCCATATTGGATCCGCCATATTGAATTTTTTTTAAATACTGTAGCTCCGTTATGTGCGATCCCGAAAACTTCCCCACACCAATTTTGGAGAAAATTGGATTAAATTAAATTTTTTGTCCGCCATATTGGATCCGCCATATTGAATTTATTATAAATAATTTCAGATTCGTTGTATATGACACCGAAATTACTTTCATACCAATTATGGAAAAATTCGAACAAAATTAATTTTTTGGTCGTCATATTGTCAGCACCATCTTGAATTTTACTGCACCAATGTCGTCCATAAAAATATGGGACCACCGCAGCAACTTCGTACGTAAAGTAAAAAAATTCATTCAAATCGGTGCCGCAGTTCTGGAATAATTGGTGTACATACATAAAAAAATACATAGTCGACGAATTGAAAACCGCCTTCTTTTAAAAGTCGGTTAAAAAAAAATTATAAGCTATTGTTTATTTTATGTCCCTTATTAGACAAAAAGTAATATATTGCGTTATTGGTATAGAAAAATTCAGAATTTCTCACACAATCGCACTTTGATGTGCTTCAATGGAATGTTACCGGACCTCTCATTTTAATAATCTCATCACAGAACGACGTCAATGAAATTTTTGAATACCTTCCAGAAAAAACTTTTGTTGTTATTGCTTTGAAGACCGTGATAAAGTGATGAACTTCTATAATGGCAATTAAGATAACCAATCTTAATTTTGATAGTTGCTATGGAGTAATTATTTAAGTATTTGGTAGATTTGCGCCAATCGCAATCGAGAAATTAATTACAAAAAGGAACAACATTAGGAAAAATTAAAATCCCTACACAGACATGACCAACAATAAACCAATTATAAAATAATCAAGTAGTTATTTTCTCAAACTACTCTACCGCACATGCCAAAATTTTATGTATATTTCTAAATAACATACGCAAAAATGAGAGTTCAAAAATAATTGAATAACCGACCACCAAATCTCACACCAGCATCAATAACGTTACAACTCAAAAAAATATATTTTTCAGGAGGAGTAAAAAACTATTTTATTTGATTGTAATATTTATTTAAAGTTACATAAATGTAATTTACATTTATATATTTTACCTGTCAACAGAACTTTAAGTAATTATTACAATAAACAGAACTCCTCCTGAAAAATATGCAGGCTATCCGGAAAATACGTGTACAACATTTAATGACAGACTCTTGGCATCAAAATAGATCGATTTAAGTCAACTTAGTTCTATCCGCTTCATTTAGCTCTGGGTACGGCAGTTAAAGGAACGGGGTCCGAATTCGAACTACGAAGGGTAGAAAACTGAACCGTCTACGTCAATCCATTTATTTAGCTTCCTCTTACAAGAGCTTCGAATTTAGAAAAATAGATGCACCCCCCCCCCCCCTTCTCCGTCGACAGCTCGTTTTCGCTTGTTATACTTTGCGATAGCCTTCCCTCAATAGCTTCGCCTTCAGAAAAATAAACGCACACAAGAAACAATGATGACTCATCGATAATATATATATAAGGACTCATCAAAATAATATTTCTACGAAGATGTATCAAGACTTTCCTAGTCTACTGTTATTATAGATTGAATAGTAATTTGAAATAAAGAAGCATTACACCGGCAAACCAAAAAAAAGTTATTTGTGTAAATATATATATCTATATATACAGTGCCTTCATTTCAAAACGAACCATCCTTAATAACTTTGTTAAATAGAAAAATTTAAAAAAAAAAGAAAAAACACGTCTATTTAGATATACAGGGGGAAGTTTAATTTTGCATTTGTTAAAAGTCTGTCAATCACCTCCTCACCTCCAGCTAACCTCACTTTGATATGTCAAATGGGAACCCCCACCTTGTGACACATCATTGTAAGCAGCATAAAATTGTCTATCCAACCGTATAAAAAAAATTAAATCGGTTGACGTACAAGCGAATAGTGTGCAAAAATGTCTTGTAATAATGCATAATATATCGGCCTCGAACTTTGGTATGTCAAATGATTACCCTATAGTGTGATACATCATTTTAAAGGACGTACGATCTGCTATCCAACGATGTCAAAAAAAATTAAGTTAATAGACGTTATAGGCAATTAGGATGCAAAAATGTGTGTTAAATATAAGCAGTTTATTCAGTTTTATTCAGTTGAAGAAAATTATTTTATTAAATGTTCAAAATGTGCGCCGTTATTAGCGAGACAATAAAAAAGCCTATTTTGAAATTCCCCACGAACATTGGCAAGGGTTTCTCACAATTCGATCTTTTAAATCGTCAATATTTTCAGGTGGAGTTTTATAAACCTTGCTTTTTAAATACCCCCAAAGAAAAAAGTCTAGAGGGGTTAGGTCTGGAGACCGTGCTGGCCATTCAATTGCACCACGTCTGCCAATCCACGTCCCTGGAAAATGTTCATCAAGCCACTCTCGAATTGCCAAAGCGTAGTGCGGGGGAGCTCCATCTTGCTGGAAATGCAAATTATTTTCATTTAGTACCATAACAGCATTTTCATCCACTTGATTTTCTAAAGATTGCACAATGGCAGGGTATATTGTGTTTTCTAAAAGGTTTAAATAAATTTGCCCAGTTAAATTATCTTCCAAAAAAACTGGCCCGATGATTTCATTGCCATAAATTCCTGCCCACACGTTAATTTTTTCGGGATATTGAGTATGCTCGGAAAAGGTGCGGATTTTCATTATCCCAGTATCTGCAGTTATGTCTGTTAACCAGTCCATTTAGAAAAAAAGTTGATTCATCACTAAAGCAGATATTCTTAGGTAAATGGGGGTCCTCGTCAATTCGTTGGCACATTAATTCGCAAAATTGAATTCTCCTATCAAAATCGTCTTCTCCGAGTTCTTGAAGAATTTGAATTTTGTAGGGAAAAAACTTATTTTGTTTTAAAACTTTATGCACAGAGCCAGCAGAAATGTTGGTTAAATCTGCGACCTTTGAGATGGATAAAGTTGGATCTATTGCAAACTGTCCTAGTACCTCGATTTGGCATGCTTCATCTACAACCCTTTTCTCGATAGATTTTTTATTACAAACGGATCCCGTTTCTTCAAACTTTCGTACCAATTCGAGTACATATTTATGACCCACGTTTTTGTCTTGATGCCTCTCGTTAAATGCTCTGGCGGTTCTACGAGCGCACCGATCTTCAGCTCCATAGAGAAAAATTATTTCTATTCTTTCGGCTAGCGTATACACCATTTATATTCACGTTTCAACTAGGCGTCACAATGACAATTTTAACAATAATAAACAACTGGTGTTTAAAGATCTTAAAAATTTTATTTATTGCAGTGATTTCTTGTACCTCAAAAAATATCATTGAAATAAATACACTAGATTGATTAGACTGCAATGAATTTTGCGATGAATTTTAAAACAGGCTTAGTTTTTTTCTCGCAAATATTTTAACTGTTTATTATTTTAAAAAAATATTTATTTTAAATTTAAAATAATATTTTACTCTATGAAGTAGCCATTTGACATAATAAAGTTTAATGTGATAAGGTGTCTATTATTACCACACATCTTTTCTTACTATTCGCTTGTACATCAACAGATTTTGTTTTTTTTTATTGGCTAAATAGGAGATAGTATGCCCTTTAAAATGATGTATCACACTATAGGGTAATCATTTGACATACCAAAGTTCGAGGCCGATATATTATGCATTATTACAAGACATTTTTGCACACTATTCGCTTGTACGTCAACCGATTTAATTTTTTTTATACGGTTGGATAGACAATTTTATGCTGCTTACAATGATGTGTCACAAGGTGGGGGTTCCCATTTGACATATCAAAGTGAGGTTAGCTGGAGGTGAGGAGGTGATTGACAGACTTTTAACAAATGCAAAATTAAACTTCCCCCTGTATATCTAAATTGACGTGTTTTTTCTTTTTTTTAAATTTTTCTATTTAACAAAGTTATTAAGGATGGTTCGTTTTGAAATGAAGGCACTGTATATATATATATATATATATATATATATATATATATATATATATATATATATATATATATTTCGACACGAGAGAGGGAGAGAGAGATCTTTTTTTGATATTAAAAAATTATGATAAAGTTTTCTTTTTAGTAAAGTATCACACTTTTTATTAAAAATCTTTTGTCTCTTATACAGATAAATGTAGATAACGATACTCACTATTTCCTGTACCAAGTCCGTTTAAAATTGTTTCCGCCGTCCGATCAGTGTTTTGTGTCGTACCGGTTACGGGTACTATCGAATTCGTTGTTAAAACGTCAGAACTGTTGTGATGATCGCTAGGAATGTGTTGTATCGATGAACTTGTAGTGCTTTGTGAGCCATTTTGAAGACTTGCTGCATCAACGACGGTTGTTGGTTGCCTAAAACAAACACATATTTATTACACTAGAACCAAAAGTCAAGCATTGGACCAAGAAAAAAGTTGGCTAATATTATATTTTAATTTTAGTGTTTATTTTATAACGATAACAATATTTTAGAACCTACAAATCATCCCTTTCGTCATTTTTCGTAAGCGAGTATTCAATCAAATGCCTTTGACTCCTAACCTATCAATCAAAGTGTTTCAGATTTTTGAAAATAATCAATATCTAAAATAAAATACAGGGTGTTTCATTATAACAAAGTATCGATTACGTCATATCTCCAACAGATATGACTTGACAGGTTGGTTCATTTACTGAATAAAATTAAAAAAAATATATTTAACTGTAATCGTTGTTTTAATTATCAGATCACCTTTTAGATAACTCACTGCTACATTCAATTAAATTTGAAGCATGTTAACTTGATTTTTTGCCTGCTTCCTACATGTTTTACGATAACGTATATTTTTGAAATGACTTTCATTAAAAAAAAAATAAATATCATCAAAATCAGCCAAGAAAGGCTTAGCAAAAGTTAAAGGGAATCTAAATATCTATAAAATAAGCTGGATAAATACATAAAGTCCTGTTTGAAAAACGTGAGTAAATGAGTTTTGAATTTTGTTAAGTTTGCATGACTGCTAAAACCCTGTACAGCATATTAATCATTTTGGATTTAGACAATTTCTCTTTAATTTGGCAACACCGCTAGATAATATAAAAATAGTTTCACAATATAGAAAAATATTGGGTGCACTATTTAAAACGATTATATTTTTTGCTCTCCTGCTTCTCCATATCTATATATATATATATATATATATATATATATTTAGTTGGTCATTTTCTTGGGAATATGGTTCATTTTTATATTGAAACTACATATATACAGTAGTCATACTTATTGTATATATATATATTTTTATTTCTCAGGACGTTTCGATTCTTTCGAATCTTTTTCAACTGATGCGGATGCTACAAAAATGTACATTTTTAATATTATTATATATGGACAAAGAGGTTAAAAACTTACCAGAACAGAGATTTTTGTTTTAAACAATAGTTAATTACATCACAAACCAATTGTAGTCACTCACTCTTTTGTATATTCACTTTTTAAAAGTATTTTTAAAAGGCCAGTTAGAAGAATGGGCACTACATTTTTAACCCTATAACAGTCTTGACTTGACTGAATGTGGAACCCAGATGGTGTATGTTTTTTAGGCACTTTAAGTGGCGTAACAAGTTTGGGTCTTTTAATGAAGTGATATTTTTCTGAAAAATATCGTGATTTAATTTAGAAGAATTTGAAGCGGAGAATTATTCTTATTTATTGTTTTATTTATTTTAGAAATTCCCTTATATTGGTTTATTTTAATATGTTGAAATAAATTTGATTTAAATTATTGATGTCTGTTTTATCGTTTATGGCATTTGGATTTTTTTTATTGCAATCATTTCGTAAAATTCTCATTTTCCTTTGTTCGTTTCAGTTTTCAAGATTTTATTACGAAACAAGATTTTATTACGAAATGATTGCAATAAAAAAAAAATCCGAATGCCATAAACGATAAAACAGACATCAATAATTTAAATCAAATTTATTTCAACATATTAAAATAAACCAATATAAGGGAATTTCTAAAATAAATAAAACAATAAATAAGAATAATTCTCCGCTTCCAATTCTTCTAAATTAAATCACGATATTTTTCAGAAAAATATCACTTCATTAAAAGACCCAAACTTTTTACGCCACTTAAAGTGCCTAAAAAATATACACCATCTGGGTTCCACATTCAGTCAAGTCAAGACTGTTATAGGGTTAAAAATGTAGTGCCCATTCTTCTAACTGGCCTTTTAAAAATACTTTTAAAAAGTGAATATACAAAAGAGTGAGTGACTACAATTGGTTTGTGATGTAATTAACTATTGTTTAAAACAAAAATCTCTGTTCTGGTAAGTTTTTAACCTCTTTGTCCATATCCGCATCAGTTGAAAAAGATTCGAAAGAATCGAAACGTCCTGAGAAATAAAAATATATATATACAATAAGTATGACTACTGTATATATGTAGTTTCAATATAAAAATGAACCATATTCCCAAGAAAATAACCAACTAAAAATATATTTAATGGTTCAAGAAAAAATTAATTCCTATATTATATATATATATATATATATATATATATATATATATATATATATATATATATATATATATATATATTTTCAGGACGTTTCGATTCTTTCGAATCTTTTTCAACTAGGGATTTTGGCGGATTCATTAAGAACAAAGATTTTTGTTTTAAACAAAAATTAATTACATCACAAACCAATTATAATTACAAACTCTCTTGTAAATTAACTTTTCAAAGGTATCTTTAAAAGTCCAGCTAGAAGAATTCTATATATATATACAATAAGTATGACTACTTTATATATATATATATATATATATATATATATATATATATATATATATATATATATAGCAAACATACTCGTCTCGAAGTAAAACAGAAGTAAATAATTAATTCCATTATAAGGGCAATTTTTCACCATAATTCAATAAAAATTTCAATAATATAGTATGATCTCATTTTTAATCAGCGCCAAACGTTCTTTCAGATTTACCATAAAAACTTATTTATCTAAAGACGTAATATTTGTCCTAATTTACGTAAAACTGAATAAAAGTGTGCAAAATATTTTTTTAGTCTAGTTATCCCCGTATCACCAGTAATGACACTTTAAAAAATTGTTTTGTCATCGTAAAAACTTCTAATTTTTATCAGCCACAGTTTAGGAAAACATGTGTATAACTACGAGGAGCACTAGAACAATTTTGCAAAACACTTCATAAAATACAAAATTATCTAACCATTTGCCGAAGAAAAATCTTTGTACATTGCATTACATGGTTGGAAACAGCGTCATAATTATTAAAATACTCCAATTTGTGTCCCGATCGTTTTTATAAACATCATATTTTGGAATACCGTCTGCCGCCATTTTATGTTGGTGTGATGATATTTTCATCATTTCTTCTGTGTAATATTTTATTAAGTAGAATAAACGAGTTTGTAGGATATATTGTTTAATTATGTTCAAATATAGAGATTGTGATGTCCCGGGACTAATTTTATTTTTCAAAGAAATTAATAAATTAAAAATACTAAAAATATTTCAAAAGCAAAATTTGCTTAAAATTGTAAAAGAAAAAGTCAGATTAAAAATCAATTTTATTTTAAAATAAATAAGTAAATCTTCAAAAATATAACAAGTATTTCCTTTAAAAATCAACAACAGGAAGACAAAAGAAAAACTTTATTAAATTTAAAGTATCAAAATGAAATTATATTACCTAAGACCAAATTTTTCCAAGTCATAAGTTAACAATCACAGTCGCGCACTTCTTATCTCACCTCTTTACTGATTCCGAATAAAATATAAAATATAAAATCTGAAGCTAAACCGCACGATATGTAACGCATTTTGTTCTGGAACACTGAAAAATAATTAAGCCAAGACAAGAATGTCGGTCTGCTGTCGTCGGAATCACGCGCTTTTGGTAAAGAACCAATAATTTTAACACAGACTCTCAATCACGCGAATTTTTCTTGCAAAAACAAGGTGTCCCGGCAAATGTTATCTAAATACGAGCATGGACGAGAATAGACATTAAATTTGCATTAAATTTGAGGATATTTTAACAGTGTAACTAACGTGGCTCCACGAAATGTGAAAACAGCGTGGCACATCTTTGAGCTCGAATGCAACGAAGTGATTGGTTTAATAAATTGCCAAACCGCTAAATTTAAGTTCCTCTATTTAAATTTTACTTGAATTTTTGAATTGGTCTGATATTCGGGTGGATGACAGTTGCACAGGCCTGTTATCGACCTGAACTTTTTTAATAGGTAAAAAAACTTGACGTCCTATCATGTTATCTTTTATGGAGAATAACACGCTTTGTATACAATCGATAAGTGGATATTGTCAACAAGTGTACGTTGTCGACAATCCTCAATTGAATTATGTTAAAATCTAGAAATGACTAGACATTATGATTTGTATATACTTCACAAGACGTTAACTGCCTATGACGTCATTAATTTTTTTATAGAAGTGATGCAACGTACTTTCAAGTTAGGCTTATTTATTTGCTTTTATAACTTAATCTACTAAATCACACTAAAAAAATAAGGTGAGAAGTAATGATCAAACTTTAAATTTAATGGAAAAAATTAACGTAGATTAATGTCTATTATTAAATTTAATGCATTATAATTAATGCATTTAATAAAAGTTTGGGAAATTTGCTTTCACCACATTTACATTAAATTTAATGCCTTTCCTTTTTAACCGACTTTTAAAAGAAGGAGGTCCTCAATTCGTCGACTACGTATATTTTTTTTCTATGTACACCGATTACTCCGGGACGGCTGCACCGATTTGAATGAAATTTTTTACGTTATGTAAGGGAAGTGTATATCGTCGCAAAAATAATTATAGTTAACGCTAATTATAATCTCTGGTCGTAGTTAGGAAAATTTTATTCAATTATTTTCAGCAATTTGTTTGTGTTGTTGTAAGAAAATATGGTAAATATGGTAAAATATTTTAATTACATTTTGGTAAGTGTGCATCATTTATTTTATGCATTCGTGATGAAATGTGTTTGCATATAAAGTTTCTTAAATATGGTAATAATATTTTATGGTGTATACCTTTTTTTCAGACCAAAAAAGTAAATCAATAAGTTGTTATATTTTAACGGAACATAATTTTAACATATTAATGACAATTGGGATGTTGACTGTAATCAAATAAAAATATAATTTTGCCCTTAAACGGTAGTTTCCACAATGGATATCCTAAAAAACACTATATTTTTCATTATTTTTAAGGAAATTTATTTTCATTTAATAATAAAAATGTAATTAAATCTCCTTCAAGTCACGTAAAAACGAATACCAATCAAAGTGAATAACTTCTTCGCTGGCACTCTATCCGGTTATTCTTTTGAGTCATTATTACTTTCAGTTCTATCACTTGAAGTATTCATGATCACTTCGACCCAATGACAAGTACATTGCCTAGGTAATATGCAACAGTGATAATGGACATCATGACGTACGACCAAAAAATCGGAGATATCCTAGAAAAAGGAAAATATAGACAATTAGCCCGGACCCCACAAAATCCATAGAGTCAAAAATCTACAGAACACTCAGGAAATACCAAAACAATATACCTGACAACCTACGATCGGCGCTCACACCACACTACAGTAAGCCACCACATCTTTACGGACTTCCAAAAATTCATAAAACGAACATAGCATTGAGGCTAATAACCAGCTCCTGAGGATCCTCAACAAATGCACTGGCGAAGTTTCTCTTAAAAATCATACAACCTTTAGAAGGTAAGACAAACACATATGTTAAAAATTCTACACATTTCGTAAACATTATTAGTAGCATCAATCTAGAGCCAGACGACAGACTAATAAGCTTTGATGTGGAAAGTCTGTATACTAATGTACCATTAGGGGAATCACTAGACATAATCAAAACTAGACTTTCAAATGATACTACTTTATCAGATCGAACCACGTTACCACCACTGATCTCTACTATGGATCCCTACTCTTGTCGGCTGCTAAAGCCAAAAAATGGCAAACCATGGGCAAAAAATGCGTTTCTGCACATCGGGCGGCAGTCATATTTTTGGATACTGGCCAGATGAGGGCATGCGCATAAGCGACTTCCTGTTATCGATCGGTTGTTTCGTAGTGCCATCCGTAAACAGCACAGTATCGGCTTAACGCTATTTTTGTGTTTATTTTTGCTTTGCAAGTTACGTGCGATTTAAACGGATTTATAGCGTTTTAAGTGATTTATTTTATTTGTTCTTGTGTTTTTATTTAATATAATGGAATGTGTACATATTTTATTTGATTTATTTTCCTTTTTCTCTATAGGGTAAAAAATAGTGTTGCTTTACAACATTTTTGGAGTTAGGTTGTTTTCGTATAACATTAAATTTCCAAAACATGTAGTATGATATATTTCTGGCACTTTCCAAATGATTACCAACAGATAATCTGAATTTTTAAGCAGTCAATTCTTAAAAAAAAATCAAAATTCGCACCAAACCATAGAATAGTTTATTCTATCATATGAAAAAAGTACATTCATCAATATGTCAAGAAATGGTATAATTTCTCCACCTATTACATTACTTACATAAATAAAAACTAACGATTCATTTCAAAATATATTTATTTGGCAATGCAAGTAAGTATAATTATGAATAAAAACATACATCCTCAAAATGAAGTTGGAATATTTTAAAACATACATATATAACTTACAATAATTATAATATATTATTATCTGGTTATATACATAAAATACTTGAGTACAAGGTTTATATTGTAGCCATAATCGGCTATTGGCTCTATAATTTCTAAGCTCTGTTTGAATTATTTTTCCAAATTGCCAACGAATTTTTTCCAGTAACTAATTTGCACAATGGCCATATTCTTGCATAACTTCATCTACCTTATATTTAACCGATGTTTCCAACCAGCTCAAATGTTTTTTTTTTGTTCTGCAGCCAATCTGATTTATAATTTTGTATGTTTGAAGATTGTGGATATGACGTTAAAAAGCATCGTTCATTATTAATATTGGTTTTGGAAGTAAATTCAGATTAGCTATGTCCGTACTCATTTTATGAAATTGTCATGAATCATGTTGTCATGGAAATCCTCACTTTCAAATCGTCAAATAAAAAATTCATTAATATGTTAACAGAAGCAAAATATTACGAAATAAGTTAGACAAATGTGAATTTCTTTTGTTGGTATATTTTTTTTATTCACCCCCAGCAATGACCTTGTTCACTTATTTTATTTGAAATAACATTTTTATCATTTTGTCGAAAAAATTAATGCGTTCACCATTACGGCAGAAAAATATTAGTATATAAAATTATTTTCAAATCCTGCATATCCGTTAAAAAACCCATTTCGTATCAATATTTTCTTAAAAAATTTAAAAAAAAAAGACAAGGAAAAGATGGTAATTATTTTTTCATAATTAGAGAATAAATTGCCGAACTTTAAAAATGTTAATTATTCACTCCCACCCCACAACAAGAAAGTTAACGCACACAGACGGAAACAATAGATTAGAGAAATAGTAAGATACATTTTTTTCACAATTTTACTTTCACAGTATAAGAAATTACTAAACTAACTCCCATCGGTATACTGATCGGATTATTCCCTTCTGCTTCAGATATTATTTGTGCCCATATGATATAACTCCCAGAACAAGAAAGTTACATGAGACCGACTTCTTTACTAAAGATTGCAACTTTGATAACTTGCTTCATTTAGACACCATTTATGACTAATTGAACTAACTAAATAGATTTTCGAAGTTCGGTTCTGTCGATGGTCACCTGATCAATTTGTACTGCGCATGCCGACATCTGGTCTAGGATGTTTACATTTTATTGTCGTAAATTTGCCGTTTTTGGGATTAAGCTTTGCGGATCTATAAATATTTTATCTATGGTTACCATTGGACGGTGTGATGAATCTTTTGGAGTGTTGCTTGCGTAGTGCTTACTTTCAAGTAAAGGACAAGTTCTACGCTCAGGACGACGGGCTTCCGATGGATTCTTCACTCTCTCCAATCGTCGCCAATATATATATATATATATATATATATATATATATATATATATATATATATATATATATATATATATATGGAATGGTTCGAAACTCATGCCATAGAAACGGCAACAGTAAAACCGAAAATCTGGTTGAGATATGTCGATGATACTTTCATCGTATGAAAGGGCAATGATCAAGAACTTAATGATTTCCTGAAAGATCTAAATACCATTCGACCTACAATTAAGTTTACCATGGAAAAAGAGGTAAATGATCAATTGCCCTTCCTAGAAGTCATAGTGAACCGTTCAAACGAAACTTCAGTATACAGAAAGCCAACGCATACTGGACAATATCTTAATCATAGTTCTAATCATTCTGTTGTAACAAAAGGAGGAATTATACGCAACCTCTATAATAGCGCTATATCTATGCAATAATGCCGAATTATTGGAAAAAGAGGTAGCAAATATTAAATGCGATTTACAACAGAATGGTTATTCTTTAAAACTAATTGAACATGTTGAGTTTGTTAAAATGCAAATAGCAAAAATACTTTGTTTATAAGAATTGCTATGTTAATGTTTGCAAGTTTGGTCCTATTTATCAGGACTGTTATTTATAAATATTCAAAAACTATAAATCTAATAAATAAACAACTAATTAGCTTTATTTTTCTAAAGATGTATTTTGCCATGTGATATATTAATATTTTCACGTTTCATGCTTTATAAGAAATTTATTATTGAAGTCTACGGTCAAAATATTGATTTTACGAAAAAAACACACAAATGTTTTTTGTAGATTCTTTCAAATGAAATATTTTTTATCTAGAACTTTTTTTCATATAATCGACATTTTTTGAGAAATATACATCTATAATTTGAACTATGAATTGTGTATAGGTCGTAAAATTTTATATATTCCAGAAATTACGGTATTTAATGTATTATGGCAGTTAAATAATAAAAAAATGGTTATAAAAAATAAAATTTCTACAAAACGAAAGAACTTCGTATTTTCATACAAATATAGCAACAAGGAAAATCATCACCTGGCGATTACCATGGCTATACGAGTACTCGTATTTACACAGATCAGGAATTTTGGACAGGATTTTCCTTAGCTGTCTCTGAAATTCACCTGTTCATATAAATTCATTATCTTTATAACACCCGTATTATATATTGTTTCCATAATAATCCATATATTACGTGAAATTACCAGTGAAAGGAGATATCTAAGCAATTGAAATATTTAATAGAAAATCCGCGATACAGATATAAAAATTCAGTTGTAATGTTTTTTTATTTAAATAAAAAGATAAAATCACAGTCAATAAATAATAAAATAAGTGTTTAAAAGTACATTAATACATATTTTATCTTTTAATGTAGATAATAGGTAATTAATTGATTCTAGAAAACCCATCGTGATTGTTTTTGTTGTCGCCGAAAGAATGTATTAAGTGCTCAATTTCGTTAATTTTTTACCTTTACTTACTATGATACAAGTGGATATAATCAAGTATTACTCAATAGGATTAGATTTGAAATATATATTATTAAGTGCAAACTATGACCGTACATCGTTTCAAAACTATCGGTTAAACTACGATTTTCACTTATTTTATTAAAGGTGTATGTACAGGGTGAGTCAACGATTGGATGAAGTAGGTTTGTGCCTTTTCGGTGAAATTAACAAAAAAACTATATTTATTGTTTGATACAGTTTATTTTTACGCAGATTTTAAAAATATTTAGGACTCTACAGGGTGAGCCAAAAAACTAGGACAGCATAAAGTTGTATTTTTTTAAATAGAACACCCTATATACGAATCGTATTTTCGATTTAGCTTATAATTTTAAATCTTTTTTATTAAGAGTTTACTATAACAAAACTTTATAGTTTCTGAGATAATTAAGTTTAAAGAAAAAAAAAGTCACATTTTCAAGCATCAATTCAATCCTAAATAACGTTTTCAATTTTGTGATAAATATATTCAAATTTGGAATTTAGCAAGGCCAAGGACAAGTTAACATAATTTTTACCTAATATTTGCAATAAAAGCTACAGGGTTTGAACACATCGGCTCAAATTTGAACAAGTTTAAATGAATAAATATCTTTTTTTTTTAAATGGTACACCCTGTATATTTTCATGTTATTTAATAGAGTAATAAAAACCCTAAAAGTTTTGTTCAATATATCCTATACCTATTTATAATAGTTTTTGAGATATTTCAGTTTTTCTTATTTTCCATACTTTTTTACAGAAATAGTCATTTCATTATCATAGTAGCCATGGCAAAAACAATGTAAAAGAACATTTTTCTGTGTGTCAAATTTATAACCGCAATCGCTTCTTTTGGTTTTTATGTAGTGTAGTTTGGTTTTTTTTGCATTCATCTTATATTGTAAAATGAATTTTCCAAAGAATAAGTTAATAGATATGATTTATACAATAGGAGAGGCTCAAAAATATTGCCTTCTTGCTCAAAGAATTTACAAAATGAAGTATTCTGATCGACGCCAGCCTAATACCCATACTTTTCAAAACTTAATGCAAAGATTTGATTCTTCTGGTACTGCTGATTATCCAAAACGTAAAGTGGTCAACAAACCAGTAACTAATGAAGAAAAAGAACTACAATTATTGTTAAATGTTCAGGAAAATCCTTATATTGGTAGCCGTCAGTTAGCAGCATTATGTGAAACATCACAATCCACCGCTAATCGTACTACCAAGAAATATAGGTATCATCCATATCACATGGAATTACACCAAGAATTGCATGGACAGGATTTTGAAAGTCGTCTAAACTTTTGTCGTACAATAAATGCGGAGATTCAATTAAATCCAAATTTATTATGCAAGGTAATGTTTAGTGATGAAGCTACTTTTAGAAGTAACGGTGCCGTAAATAGACGCAACATGCATTATTATGCCACAGAAAACCCATTTTGGATTAGAGAGGTGCAACATCAAAACCACTGGTCATTAAATGTTTGGTGTGGTATTCATCATAATCGAATTATTGGACCCCACTTTTTTAATGAACCACTAAATGGCCATAGTTACCTAAACTTTCTACAAGAAGAACTACCCCAACTGCTTCAAGGTCTCGATAGGGATGAGCTCGACAGTATGTGGTTCCAGCAAGATGGTGCGGTGCGCCTCCGCATTACCATCGTGAAGTTCGTGCGTTTTTGGACCAACGATATCCGCAAAAATGGATTGGACGTGGGGGTTTCATTGAGTGGCCACCAAGGTCTTGCGACATCACCTCATTAGATTTCTTCTTATGGGGTTATATTAAAAATAAGGTGTATGTTAATCCACCAACAATAGTGGAAGATATGCGAAACAGGATTAGGGATACCTGTAGAACAATAACGCCACTAATTTTGTCCAGAGTCCGAGAAAATCTGCAAAAAAGACTAAATTTGTGCATTGCACAAGGGGTCGTTTATTCGAACACTTATTAAAAAGAAATTAATCTCAGTATTTAATAGGTAATTTTTTTGTTTCAATTTAGTATAAAAGTAAATATGTATTTGCCTTGTCGTTATTGTTGTGTTAATTTTTTCACATTATGTTTAATTAAACTATTGCCTTTGTAATATCACGAATAATGTATTTCATCATATTTAACCACATTCTGTTTGTTTCTGTAGTTTCTTTTTATTATTTTACATGGCTACTATGATAATGAAGACTATTTCTGTAAAAAAGTATGGGAAATAAAAAAAACTGAAATATCTCAAAAACTATTATAAATAAGTATAGGATATATTGAACAAAACTTTTAGGGTTTTTATTACTCTATTAAATAACATGAAAATATACAGGGTGTACCATTTAAAAAAAAAAAGATATTTATTCATTTAAACTTGTTCAAATTTGAGCCGATGTGTTCAACACCCTATCGATTTTATTGCAAATAGGTAAAAATTATGTTAACTTGTCCTTGGCCTTCCTAAATTCCAAATTTGAATATATTTGTTACAAAATTAAAAACGTTATTTAGGATTGAATTGATGCTTGAAAATGTGACTTTTTTTCTTCAAACTTAATTATCTCAGAAACTATAAAGTTTTGTTATAGTAAACCCTTAATAAAAAAGATTTAAAATTATAAGCTAAATCGAAAATACGATTCGTATATAGGGTATTCTATTTAAAAAAATACAACTTTATGCTGTCCTAGTTTTTTGGCTCACCCTGTAGAGTCCTAAATATTTTTAAAATCTGCGTAAAACTAAACTGTATCAAACAATAAATATAGTTTCTTTGTTAATTTCACCGAAAAGGCACAAACCTACTTCATCCAATCGTTGACTCACTCTGTACTTATCTTTAATAACAGTATAAAATTTTCATAGCTGTATATGTTCCTATTTTTTGGTAACTTGGGTAACTGGAAGACACCATCTTGATATGATATGATACCCCTCCCCCGTCTTGCTAATCGCTACCAGAGATTTACACACGTTTTGTCCCGTAGCCACAAGGTAATTTTTTCTCTTTTTCGGAGACCCCCTTTGACTTCCTAATATTGAATTTTTAAGATTTTATCGATTCGCTGCCCATGTTAAATAAAATATATTAGATCATAAGAAAATCAATTTTTTTATAATAATTTAGGTCGTAATCGCAGAATGTCTGTACCAAATTTCAGCTTGATTGGATAATCAGAAGTGAAGTTGACCTTGAAATGATCTTCAAAAATACGTTCAAGGTCAGTTTTAAAATCATAATATTGCATGATAAATTTAAATTTATAAAAATTTTAACGTAAAGTGTGATATTATTTATACTGTTGTGAATGTATATTTTATTTTACGACAAAATATTAAATTTTTGATTTAATGTTGCCTCAAACTCCCTAAAAGAAAAATAAATTAAATAATACGGCACACAGTGCTAAAACTACAATTTTTCGAGTGCAGGGAAACCCATTACAATAAACGGCATAGTGGCGGCACTTTGACCCGGTGCTTCCCCGATTTCAGAGCGTGACGTCACCACTACTATAAAACAAAAAAAGACAGCGGCGTAATTAAGGACATTACGGGTTGTTTTTTGGAGTCAACTTCATATGTCCTTTTTCCGATTGAGCTTAGCTCTCAGGAGCCACGTAGACTGTTCTATTTTTTAGGGAGCTCGTGGTTCTTAAAGTAGATTCTCTCTGACAACATAACATTCTACAGATAATAAAGATCGTGCACATATCTTAATTCCTGAAATTGACACCGTCGATAAAAAGACGAGGTTAGCAGCGCCTCCTGACTTAAAAATAATTACCAGAACGTGACAAAGTAGAATTAATCTGATATTGACATTGAGACTAATAGTCAACTTCGTGTGTTATGAATAACGATATTGAAAAATCCCGTACGTGACAATGGAGAAAAAATAATCCCGAACTTGACTTGCGAAAAACAGTATTTAATTAAAAAAAAAAGTGAATAAAAAGTCAACTAAGAGTCGAGGACGAGTATTACTTGATAACCTCTTCCTAATTGGCTCATTCCTTAGAAGTGATTCCTTGATAAAAGAAAATTTAATTAACCTTTGTTAACTCTGAGCTTCACTCATTCCCCTTCTATCCCAGTGAACGAGAAGAAAGGTGTGGCGGCTAGAGTTTTCATTCTAGTCGGGAGGTTTGGCGGGACTTTTACACAAATAATTAAAAATTAGAAAATTCTTAAAATAAATCAGTCCCGACGGAAACGAAGTTCCACTTTTTCTGAAGGATAAAATTAAACCAATAAACCCGGTAAATTCGTAAATAGGTCCATATTCTCCGAGACGAGTACAAAAATACCGAATAATAGCGAGGTGTGTTGACGTCTCGTTAAAATCAAAAAATAGTTAAAAATCACGAAAGGTGGTTGAAAGAGACCCTTGGAAAAAATTAACTAAAATTCGGCAAATTCAAAATTAAATTAAAAAAAAAAAACACTCATCATCCGTTAATACGACTATACATATGTAAAAGTTTTTCCATGATATTGGAATTCTCCGCACTTTTTTAATTGAGAGTAATACTTATCAAAGGTCTTTGTCCGCATAGCCCAGAATCTCCTATCTTATTTTAAAATTACACGGACGATAACATCTCTCTTCTTTATATTTATTCGCTTAAAAAACACGCAACAACTCTCTTAAGGAGATCGTTGGTCCGACACTTTACTTAAACTATGAAATTTGTAGTTGGTTTAGTTGCCGATGTCAGATCATACGACTTCTATCCTTAAAGTACCACGTTTTGTGTGTCTAGTTTTGATATATTCCTTTTTTTAATTAACCGTCGTGCTACCACTTGGCGGTTTTATACAACATTGTTGGTTTGTATTGTTCTTGTGTTATTGAATGAACCATCGAGATGTCGCCAATGTGTCTTATTTACTTTTTTTCGACCGTGAAATATGTTTCTAGGACACAGATGTGAGATGATGGTTTGTACCGAATGCGATGGCCTGATGAGTTCTATACTAGGACGAAACAGCGCTGTCGTCATTTTTCGGAGCAGGAGTTTTTCCATGGTCTTGAATTTCTCCGCACTTTAACACGAGAGTAATATTTATCAACGATCTTTGTCCGCATAGCCGAGAATTTCCTATCTTATTTTAAAATTACACGGACGACAACTTCTCTCTTTTTTATATTTGTTGGCTTAAAAAACACTTAACAACTCTCTTAGGGAGATCGTTAGTGCGACACTTTACTTAAACTATGGAATTCGTAGTTGGTTTGGTTGCCAATGCCGAATAATACGACCTCTATCCTTAGAGTAGCACGTTTCGTGTGTCGAGTTTTGATATATTCCTCTTTTTAATTTACCGTCGCGCCACCACATGGCGGTTTTATACAACATTGTTAGTTTGTGTTGTTCTTGTGTTACTGAGTGAGCCATCGAGTTGTCGCCACGGTGTCTTATTTACTATTTTTCAACCGTAAAATCTGTTTCTAGGACACAGATGTGAGATAATGGTTTGTACCGAATGCGATGGCTTGATGAGTCCTATACTAGGACGAAACAGCGCTGTCGTCATTTCTCGGATCCGGAGTTTTTCCATGATCTTGAAGTTCTCCACACTTTAACATAAAAGTAATATTTATCAACGATCTTTGTCCGCATAGCCGAGAATTTCCTATCATATTTTAAAATTACTCTATAACTTCTCTTTTTTTATATTTGTTGGCTTAAAAAACACGTAACAACTCTCTTAGGGAGATCGTTGGTGCGACACTTTACTCAAACTATAAAATTCGTAGTTGGTTTGGTTGCCAGTGCCGGATAATGCGGCCTCTATCCTTAGAGTAGCACGTTTGGTGTGTCAAGTTTTAATATATTCCTTTTTTAATTTATCGCCGAGCCACCACATGACGGTTTTATACGACATTGTTGGTTTGTGTTGTTATTATGTTATTGAGTCAGGCATCAAGATGTCGCCACTGTGGCTTATTTACTATTTTTCAACCATGAAATCTGTTTCTAGGACACATATTGTTGTAGAAACAGACATGTCGGTACATCTTACTGGCATCTTCTGATCGAATATGAGTTCAAATGTTAGTTCTAAATATAGAAAGCATGACAAGGGGTCTGAATAAGATGCCGACGGACCCACTGATGAGTCTAATCGTCGGCACCATGGACGAAACATCCAATTTTTAATGGCTTTTCAGTTTGTATATCTTAGTAGCGACCTACGAATACGACAAGATGCGAGATGATGGTTTGTACCGAATGCGATGGCCTGATGTGTCTCGTAGTAGGACGAAACAGCACTGTCGTCATTTTTTGAACCCAGAGTTTTTCCATGATCTTCGAGTTCTTCGCACTTTTTAACATGAGAATAATATTTATCAACGGCCTTTGTCCGCATACCCGAGAATTTCCTATTATATATACACATATATATATATATATATATATATATATATATATATATATATATATATAAATATATATATATATATATATATATATATATATATATATATATATATGTATAAATAAAATCACACTTTACGTTAAAATCTTTATAAGTTTATCATGTAATATTATGATCTTAAAACTGACACGAAATTTGAAACACCCGGTGGGAATGCAATATTTTATGGCTTTGAACCTGACCTTGAACATATTTTTCGAGATCATTTCTGGGTCAACTTTATTTCTGATCGTTCGATCAAGCTGAAATTTGATAAACTCACATAAACCTGAAGACTATGACTTTAAAATGACCTTGAGCGTATGTTTCAAGCACAACTTCACTTCCGATTATTCGATTAAGCAGAAATTTAATACACATATATAAACCCGATGACAATTTATTATTATGATCTAGAAACTGATATTGAACATATATTACAAGGTCATTTTAAGATCAACTGTGTTTTTTTACCATGCTTTCACCACGTTTTGATAAATTCGCTTTCTTATCTGTCTGTTTATCTGTTCGATACAAATTTTGCAATCGATTTTAAACTAACATCCCGATGAACTAGAAAATTTAAATTTGAAACACAGCTCAAAATTAATGACAATGCAGGGTTAACTAGCTTTCTTATCTTTCCATCAGGTACGAAGATGGAAAAACTATCAAAAACTTTCTAACGATACGGGATAGTAGCAAGCATGTCTCTTTGAAGCTAAAAATACAGCAGTAATATAATAAAACAAGAGAAAAAAAAGCGTCTGCTACATAATGCGTACCCGACACGACTTGGCTGTTTATTTTTAGTGATATTGCTTATTTCTAGAACCTACATAGTCAATATATATTTTTCAACATTTTAAATAATTTTATAAAACTCAGCAATTTGCAACATGGGTAAGAAATCAAACTCCCACGTAAGTAATCCTTTGTCGCGAAAATTTTGCAGTCCGACATAACAACATTTTGATTGATTGACGTCGTGTTTACAACAAGAAATTTGCACCAAATGCGCTAAACACGTATACAAACAGTGAGAACAAAATATTCAAAATTGTATTCTTTACATGACAATACCATTATTATTGATGCAATGTTTTGGAACAATACATATAATTAAATTATTACTCTTATCATACATGTTATAATTTCTTGGGATGACAAATTTCGATGTATAATTTGTCTAAATGTGTCAGTCTTTATACTTACTGGAATTTTCAAACAAATAAAATGGAGATGAATAAAAAATTAATTCTTTGAAATCAGTCTCGTTACGCTATTTATGATTTCTAAATAAGTAATTCGCTTTTAATTGTGTAATTATTCAACCAGGGAAAAGGTGCATGTTTATTGCACGGATATAAAAATTATCCTATATAGACGTCAGTGGAGGTAGATTATATACTTTTTGCAATATCAGAATACAACAGAATTTAGAAATATAAATAACCTAACAAAAAAACTTTTAAACAATGTGCCTTCATATTTAGAACGAGAACGCGCGTGCCCATTCAGGGGCGGATCCAGCCTCTCTCCTTGGGGGGGGGGGGGCGGTGATATCACAAAAGTACACACCAGCAACATTCCCATTTCTAGTGTAAAAGGCAGGGACGAGGCTACTTTTTTGAATTTGAAAGTCTTGGAGGGGGGGGGGGCGATCACAACAAAAAACAAGTTTCCGACAGGGGGTGGGAAGATGCGATCAACATACACATTCCTCGTATAAGAGGCAGAATCGGGTCTATTTTCCTGAGTTCAAAGCTCCTGGAGGGGGGTGCTACCGAAAAAAAAAAAACAAGTTGTCAACGGGGGGGGGGGGGGGGGATTGCCAGCAGCATACACATTCCTAATATAAAAGGCAGAATCGGTTCTATGTTCCTGAACTCAAAGCCCTTGGGAAGGGGAGGGGCGATCGCAAGCATACACATTCCTATACTGTATTCAAGAACTAGAGGGAGTCATAAAACTGTTACCGAGACCTCCAACGTACCTACTTCAGTGCCCCCGGTAACTGAGAACTGCCGTAAATCTAATTATATTTAAATATTATAAGTTTTTATAAATTTACTGCAACAATAAAATTTCTGATAATTCAATTTAATTTCTGTCAGTGAGCAAAGTACACCTTACAGTGTGTCCTATTTATTTTGTTTGTGCTTGCTTTTATATATTATTTGAGATTAGTGAGATACCCAAAAGATGGAGGGCATTTTTTCCTCAACGAGAAACTTATTACGATGAATGTTTATGATGCTTTAAGATATTAATATCTAGATAATAATGTTAAAAGCTCTGTTGAGATGTATTCCAATATAACAGGAGTTCGAAAATCTATCATGTACCGAACACTGACGGAGAAAAAAACGACTGGAATTGTTAGTAATTCCAAGCTATATTCGATCACAGGCAGACGAAAAACCTCGTTGGAAGAAGAGATGTAAACTGTATTAAAAGGAGTTGTACATACATTTTATTATGAGAAGCAGATCTCAACCGTCGACAAAATTCTAAATGAAATCAATATAGATCGGGATTTGCCTGAAATTAAAAGAACTGAGCTTTGGAAATTGCTCAGAGAACTTAATTTTTGTTGGGAAAACCAGGTAGGAAATTTGTTCCGGAAAATGTCCGTTGGTGAAGGAAATATCTCTTTCAAATAAAAGGTAGAGTTGCTGGAAAACACAACTTACAAAATTAATAATTTAACTGAACTTTTGAAAGATTTTTTTTGAATAAAGTTACTGCAGATAATTGCAAAAAATCCATATAATAAAAAAATAAAAGAAAGCTTCACTGACTTTGATGACGAATAAGATATGTAATGTTTACTAGTGTTAACACAATTTATTATTTAAATTTTCTGTAACATATAAAAATTAATGACATTTGAATCCCTTTTTAGTGTTTAAATTGTAAATCTGCAGATGGTTTAAGAAATAAATAAACTGGAATGTCAAATATCCCAAAAATGTTTTTAATTAATAATAAAATGACCGATAGCCCCAAAAAAATTTTAATATTATATTGATGAATTTATTTTTTTTATACATGTTTAACTTCTTGTATTTTTGATAATGGGTATTTTGTAAGTATTTAAATTATAACTTAGAATTTTTTGAGAGAAAAAGGCTACGTTTTAGTCTGAATGTGCCTAAAACGGTTTCTATGCCAAAATTAAAAATAATAAAACTACAGTTGTGATTTGTGTTAAATATGTCAAAATTATCTATATTTTCTAATATATGTGAATTATTAAAAAATCATAAGAAATAAAATAATATTATAAAAACTTTTTATTTTAAGTTTATTACTGAAATAATACTCTATGCCATAAATATTTAGTGATAAAATAGACCTCCTTTTGACGCCTTCCGATGCCTATGACAAGGATTAAAATCCTTTTTAACACTTCAAACATCCAAATATCTATTGCTATCCAACCCAAATAATCCATTATTATAGACCGGTATTTTTGATTATAAAATTTCTAACCCATTCCTATGAAAAATATGTGTGTCTAACAGATTTTGCCAAAGACACCGGACTAAAGAACACAGGTAGTTTGCGAAGAAAAAAAAAAGGTAAAAAATGAAAAACTCTTCCTAGTTCTTGAATAAACTATAGTATAAGAGGCAAAATCGGGTCTATTTTCCTGAACTCCAAGCTCTTGGGGGGGGGCGATCGCCCCCACCGCCCCCACCCTTGGATCCGCGCCTGTGCCCATTACTTGACAGTATTTTGCTAGCACTGTAATGGAACAAATGCTAATTATTTTTCACTGTTCAATGTGAACTATATTTTGTTAAAATAAATAATTAAATAATCACTCTGTGAATAGATTTCCCGTGGGAATAGGGTAGTTATATTTTTTTTATCACTATCCACGAAAGTCTAAAGGAAAAATAAATCAGTTATCGAGCTTAACTTTTATATTTTTGTCGTTTAAATGTTTTCTTAAAAATATATAAACTCAGTAAATTTATGAAGACATAAAACTAAAAGCCCCTTTCTACGATTTAGCTATAAATCTGTCGAAATAATCCTACTCTGATTATGTAAATAAAACCAGACGTGTTAAGGGTAGTTTTTAACATATGGTATATGAAATACCGTTAAAATGTATTAAAATATTGAACGATTTTCCCATTATTAGGAAACAAAAGAATAACATTGTACTGTAATATAACGTTTGTCCTGTGAAAGGAGGTATATAGCGTCTGTTTTCCTGATTGCAAGAAAAAAATTATTTAAATACCCGCATTATAAATAAAAGGGCACTCAGGTTTTTTCACAGAGGTTATATTATCTTATTCCTTTAGTTATAGAAAGAAATAGAATAGTTTTATTAACTGTGTTTATATAAAAATTAAGATTAAGACGCTCAGAGGCCAATTCGGAGTCAAACATCCGGTATAGAATAGCTATGGCCCTCAGTGCGTAGCGATCGAAACCTTCGAACTTTAAGGGAATGAAATTGTCGGTTACAGGACGTACGACCGAAAAAGTCACTAAAAAGAGGGAGAGGGGTGTAAGATTTGAGAACGCTCTTTTAAAAAATACTAAACGGAAGTCATAATTTGAATGTCGTTAGAACGGTATCGTGAGTACCAGCGCCGTAGAATAATTACGTCACGGGTTTAATCGTCGGAAAAGAAGGTTATCTTTGTTTAATTTGGGAAATTAAGGGATTATCGTGTGTTATTTTAGTGGGGCATTTCGCGATTTTCATACGGTTCGATTAAGTAACATAAATAGCAGTTTTTTTTGCGTTTTATTTCTTTTTTTTTGTTTAATATTTTATTAAGCTATTTATACGTGTTTTTCAAAATTGGGTTTTACATTTTTGGTTATTAAATCGGCCAATAAGATCAATTCTGTTAGTTTTTTTGAATTGTTATTAGGTTTCAGTTTCTCACTGTAAATAGTTCGTTTTTCTATTTATTTTTGTTAAATAGATTTAAGTGTTTTGAGAAACTTGTTTTATTCAATCTATTTAAAACCTTCACGCGAATTAACTTGCGGGCGCGCTGTTGTGAGACCTACAAAACAAGAGATGTCTTCTGACCAACTAATTAGCAGCCTTTCCTGAGTCCTGAAGTTTTGAGTTGTGGTTGGTAAGCTTAAATAACCGTAGTTGTTTGGTATTAAAGCTGCAAGAGAGAAGATGAACGTCCAGACTTCCAGAGTGTTTTTATTACTGTGAAATTTAATTGTAGGTTATTAAGATAGTTACTAATTAATAAGATGATTATAGATAAAATGATTAACGCTACCTCAATATGTCATCAGCAGGAGTCTATAATCAAATTCGGTCACAGCACCAGGAACCTATTTAAATATACTGTGTGACCAGTAAAGTCATATAGGATTTTTTTTATTAAGAGATTTATTCGAAATTTGACTTTGGCAACAATTTCTTCTTCGATCGAGATGAAAATGAATCAATGAGAAAACTCAAATTTTCTAATAAAAAAATCATAATATAAAAATTAAACGGATTTAAAATTTCACCTTTTTAATTGAAAACAAACTACTTTTGGTATTTGAATATTAAATTAACAACAATTCAAAAACTGAAAATTTAAAATTACGTTTCTGTCTGCCTTCCATTGCGTCCCACACAAACAATTGTTCTTCTTGACCCATCTTTATTAGAGTCTGATACTACGGGGCGGGGGGAGGGGGTTATTTATAAAATACAGTTTCGAATCACCGTTTCCAAATGATCAACATTACGGAAAGATCAATACTAATTAACTTTTTGGAAACTGCCCTTAAATAACAAAAGACTATTTTACCTTTTTTAATAACATAGCTTCATAACAAATTTTAATAATAGAGTTTTAAATTAAATCGTTGAAACTAGATAAACTTTACGAAAAGTTAAATAAAAATTTATTTTCCACCCAATGTAGACTTTTCTGATGACACTGTGTGCTTGTTTGTCTTAATAATAATTTGTATGACTTTTAGACACAAACTACGTTTTCAAAAATAGTTATTTTATGAAGTTACTTTATACAGGGTCAAAAACAAATTCACTCTGCGTCACATGTGACCAAATTTTAATATTATCTGGATTTTGTAGAAAAACACACATTTAATATGATGCTACTTTAAACAAAATATGTCTGGGATGAAGCCACGAACTTGAGATATAAAACTGGACTGCTCGTGTTCCATATCTCCCTTATAAAAAAAAAATGACCGTGCTCCGTACCATTAGGTGCAAATAATTGATTTGGCAACAATGAATTCCCTAAGTTTTTAAGATATTGGTGAAAGTGTATTTTTCACATTGACTGAATACTTTTCATTTTGACAAAAATTTATTTTTGATTTTGCTGTTTTATTTTATCACATTTTATGTAACGTTTTATTGAAAATTTCAAGGTTTTTTTTTTGAATTTTAAAAAATGTGATTCTTCATCGTAAGACGTGCAAATACCTCATTTGGCAAATTGGAATTTATTTAATTGGTAAATTATAAAGCATTCAATAATAATTATATAAAATTTTACCTTAGAATCAAATTGTAAATCTAAGGGTAACAAGTTTAATCTTATGGATATGATATATGATAATTATTAAATGCTATCAATATTTTAGTTTTCTAAGAGAAAAGAATCTTCAAATTCAAGAGCTGAAGCAAATTGGTCATGATCATAATTCTTTTATACATCAAATAAGTAACTCTGTTCAGAGCATTTTTCTGGAAATTGTTTTATACAAGACTAGCGACCCGCCCCGGCTTCGCACGGGTGCAATGCTGATACTAAATACACTACAGAAAAACTGTGACTATTTATTTTATTTTTACAACAATTATTACATCGGCCTCCGACGCGCTATTTATAGGCACGCTGCCGCCGCCCCGGTAGGCCAGTACCGCCGCAAGCGCTACTTCCCGCAATTTTAAATCTGTAATATCTTCGAAAATATTCATTTAAATCTTGTGCTGTAAAGGACCATATAGATCTATATTAAATCAACAATGTATTTAAGCTATTTAATTGGATAAGGATTAATGCTGTATTGGTTAAAATCGCTTCAAAATTTGCCATTATTTGTCGTAAAAAGTAAATGACAAAAAAATGTTATTGTGGGATATCCATGAGAGATAGACATATACCATCGCGGAGTTTTCTGTAGACCTTTTCAATGTGTACAAATAATTAGTACATTATTTTGATAAATCTCGTAGGGTTCAGCCTGCGTTTGCAATGTAAGCGGAAAAAAATATGATAGTTAACGACATCACATTAGAAACCTCAAAAATAACAGTATTTCTCCACTATTTAATGGATGTTATTATACATATAAACCTTCCTCTTGAATCACTCTATCTATTGAAAAAAACCGCATCAAAATCCGGTGCGTAGTTTTAAAGATTTAAGCATACAAAGGGACATAGGGACAGAGAAAGCGACTTTGTTTTATACTATGTAGTGATGTGTATGACTTTTAGACACAAACTACGTTTTCAAAAATAGTTATTTGATGAAGTTACCTTATACAGGGTCAAAAACAAATTCACTCTGCATCACATGTGACCAAATTTTAATATTATTCGGATTTTGTAGGAAAACACACATTTAATATGACGCTACTTTAAACAAAATATGTCTGGGATGAAGCCACGAACTTGAGATATAAAACTGGACTGCTCGTGTTCCATATCTCCCTTATAAAAAAAAATGACCCCACCGTGCTCCGTGCCATTTGGTGCAAATAATTGATTTGGCAACAATGAATTCCCTAAGATTTTATGATATTGGTGAAAGTGTATTTTTGACATTGACTGAATACTTTTCATTTTGACAAAAATTTATTTTTGATTTTGCTGTTTTATAGATTTTATCACATTTTATGTAACGTTTTACTGAAAATTTCAAACAGGAATGTGAACTTTAAGGTTTTCTTTTAAATTTTAAAAAATATGATTCTTCATCGTAAGACGTGCAAATACCTCATCTGGTAAATTGGAATTTATTTAATTGGTAAATTATAAAGCATTCAATAATAATTATATAAAATTTTGCCTTAGAATCAAATTGTAAATCTAAGGGTAACAAGTTTAATCTTATGTATATGATATATGATAATTATTAAATGCCATCAATATTTTAGTTTTCTAAGAGAAAAGAATCTTCAAATTCAAGAGCTGAAGCAAATTGGTCATGATCATAATTCTTTTATACATCAAATAAGTAACTCTGTTCAGAGCATTTTTCTGGAAATTGTTTTATACAAGAAGATGAGCAAAAAGTTTGTGTTGTGCTTTTTACAAATAAACTGCCTGAGAAAAACTACGAAGCGCTGTTTGATGTAAACATCTTGAAGCAACTAAACGTGGACTTAATAACATACACTGGCTCTACAAAAAAGTCCTGAATTAGGTGTGCATTAACCAACAACAATATCGTTTTACCATAAAGTTAATGTTCCACTGACATATAAAGCTGAATATCGAAACTGGTATGGTGTTAAAATTTAAAATGATTATACGTTTAAAAACCAATATACCATATTAAAATAGAAATAAATGATTGCATATAATATGAAATTTTTCAATATTATTAAGGATGTTTGGAAATTACATAAATTTTACTTTTATGTATTTGTTTTGTCTAAAAATAAAATAATAACCTTTTGTTTGAATATGTTATTAATTAATAAAACAAAAATTCTTGATTTTAGCTGAGATAGGAAATTTGTGTCATGAAAATCCTTTGTCAAAGTAGTGAGAAGCTGCGATTGATTACCATTTCAAAAATTCAACTCTAGGAAAGGTCAATTCCAGCTCCTTAAACAGTTAAGTAAATTGAAAGTTTGACCTAGTGTAAAAATTAAAAGTTCCTGGTAAATCTTTGTGTATATATTTAGATTAAAAATGATTGTATTAATGTAAGAATTCTCTTGTATTTACAAGCTTCTTTATATTTAAAGTGTCTTAATAATTATTGTTTCGTTTACAATTAAATATAAACTGCTTTAACACTATTCCCTTTAGAGTTTAATTTTTTTTATAAAAATGGTTTAGTACATAATGTTACTTTACTTCATTTAAATTAAAGCTCCGTTTTTATGAAGAAAATGTCAACATTATTATGAATGTTGTTAACCCTATATAAATACCTAACATATCAGTTCCCTAAAAGCATCGAGGAGAAAATAATTTTAACAAAGACCTAATCGAAGCTATTTTTAAATGATGAAACTATCTTAATTTGCAATAGATTATGTGGACATTTCGATACCTTACATTAAACAGTATATTATATTATATCATGATATAAAATTTTTAAAAATAAATGCCTTAATACTTTTTTTCGTTAACTTCTTACTACTACTACGTCCGAATAAGGATGTTTCTAAAACAGATATTTCAAAAAAAAAATTAGTCTCGATTTGTTTTTGGCGCATATTTCACATTTTAGCTATTTTGCTAAATAACAGTTTTATTGTAAAAAATAAAATATCTAAACAGTCATAGAAAAAGCATTTTCATTTAATTATAAGAACTGACATTTCATGCTTGTTATCTAAAAATAATAAAAATGTTACATATTTACGCTGTTCCAAAGAAGTTAAAAACATTTGCTTTATTGGAGTTGCTTTAAACAGAAAAATTATAATTTTGAGGAAACTAAAAGTAGAAATTGAAGTTAAATATTGTTTTATAGAAACAATTATCCTGGGCTGCGATTCTATAAGAGTAAAGGGAAAGAGAATGTCATAATAAGGATCTTCTCTCTTTATTCATATCGGCTCATAATCCAAGGCAAAATAAGTGGCAGAAGAGGCGTAGGACGACGACGAATTTCATGGCTAAAAAACCTAAGGGAATGGTTTGGATGCAGTTCAAAACAACTATTTAGAGCAACTGCCTCAAAAATTAAAATAGCTATTATGATTGCCAACCTCCGCAATGGAGAAGGCACTTGAAGAAGAAGATCTTTATTCAGTCTGTACTAACACATAAGTATATCATTGTCCTAAAAGAGATAAGGAAAGAGAATGTCAAAAAATATGCTTACAGAATCGGAGCTCTGGTCTTTTTTATTGAATATACTCGATTAACCTGTCAAGTAAAACAAGGAAGAGCGATTTATTGTTTTAGATATAGTATAGAAAGAGATAGTTATTGTATAAACCTGTTAGAATAATAGAATTGACATTCATACACAACACATTCACGCCTATGTAAGAAACTAGCAGGGAATTCAATGTTGCCATACAAATCATTGCACCGAATGGCGACCAATAAGGGGGGGGTCAAAAATTTTTTTCATGAGCAGTCCAGTTTTATATCTCAAGTTCGTGGATGAAGCATTGTCAAAACTAAGTTTTATGTAGGTTGCGTATATATACGCTATCCGGCAGGAGGTCGGCGAAGCCGCGTTCAGTATTTGCATGCTTCCTTCCGATCTGTCCTTTGCGCAGTCAGATGCATGTCGGTACCCTGATGAGTCTAGTAGAGACGAAACATGTACCTCTGCCGTATTATTGTGGCGGGGAGGGTAAATTTTGACTTTCTTCTCTGTATGGTGGTACAGGTAGGCCATCATCTCGATGGTGGTTGAATAAGATAAATTGTGTTCTTTAGCAATTTGTTTAAACTGTGCAACCTCAAACACCGAAAGGATATGGTTGGAACGCAGTTTGCATTTACTGTTCGCATTTTACTTCATACATATATATATATATATATATATATATATATATATATATATATATATATATATATATATAGAGTGAGGTCTAAGAATAAGGAATATATTCAATATTTTGAAAACCACAGATTTTGTCCAAAAATCGGTTGGTTTTTTTCTTGGTATATTTAAAACTGCATATTTAATTAAACTCAATTTGCCTGTTTTATGAAGTACCTAATTATATAAGTATTTTATTATTTAATTCATATTGTTCTATCTCTATTTAACAAATACAAATAATATCCGGGATCTTAACCATATACAATGAAAAATTCTTAAGTGGAAAAGTACTTCTGATAACTCAGCACTGCGAAATTTAAATTTTAAGACATTTTATAGATATTTTGTAGAGTTTAAATTCATATATTCTACTATGAGAACGTTAATTTTAGTTTATTTGACATTATATCATAAATATTTCGGCTTAAGCTATTGATTATATCGTTTCCCTAACAAACCTATTGTTATAATTAGTTTCTGTACATAAAATTTTGGTTACACAGAAATCTTCTTAGAAACTAAGCAATAGACAAAAAAACTGATATTAATAATCTTAGCTCCTTGCACTCAGACACCAGTCGCGAAGTTACGACACTGGACTTCAGTGCCAATATCGCAGCCTTACTGTCTGAGCATATATTTATTCCCTATTCCTGTCTATATCCCTCTCACAGAGATTGGCACGCTGCAAAGTAGCATAAATTTCCGCTATGAAGATTGTCGCACTTTGTCCGAGAGGGTAGTACTCTCTCACTCCTGTGCTCCTGCAGTATACTCTGGCTCCAGCTCTTTCATCTTGTCGAGATCCATCAGTATACCACCAGGATCCATTTTTCAGAAAATTTTGTTCTTCCTTCCAATCCTTTCAACTTGGCAGAAATATCTCCAGGGAGAGGTTGGGTTTTAAAAGCAACGTCATGTAATCTGTCCGCATGGGGAGTGATGGACACCTCTCCACCGCGCTTTCCCAGACACCTGAGTAGCCGCCCGTTCCAATTCCAAAATGTCCTAGGCAACTGAGAAGATAAAAAGTCTTCAGGACCTCGTTCTCTATGTGTAAGTCAAGAGAAGGCAGGTTCACCAGGACTTCAAGAGCCCTGATGGGAGCAGTCCTCATCGCACTGAATAGTTCCCATGTACACCCAAAGGCTCCTTTACAAGCCCAGAAAGCACATATGGCTTTCTTGACTGGAGACTCAATATGTGTATTTAACGGTCCCCTTAAATTGAGGAGTCCTTCCCACCTATGTAATGGAGGGAAATCTTCCCATTTTCCTCTTTTTGGTAAAGAGTACACATATATATATATATATATATATATATATATATATATATATATATATATATATATATATATATATATATATATATATATACATATATATATATATATACATATATATATATATATATATATATATATATATATATATATATATACACCAAAAAAATTTCCACTGCAACTATATTTACTCACCTCAAGCTGTTATTGCGTTTTATAATAATTGATAAAAGACCAATAATTAATTAAAATGTTTTTAAAATAAGTGTTTTTAATGCTAGGCAACATTTGTTATTTACTACTAAAAGTATGTGATAAACAAAAAAAATTAGTCGCTTTTATTATGTATCTTTTTTATAATAAGGTTAGCCTTACTTTGAAAATCAACAACATATGTATATTTTATATTTCTGAAATAGAATTGTAATCATGTAAAATTATACTAGGATCTAGACCAGGTCTGAGATTACAACAATAATTTTTATGATCATGAAATATATATAACTCCGCCTGCATGATCGAGGGGTGAATTGAGTAGCTCAACGGTCATGTTGCCGGTCCTAAGCCCGGAAAAAGGAGGAAGGTTCCCAGACCAGGTTAGCTCCCTATCTGGGGTAAAAAAAGATTGCAGGCTCACAAAACCAACACTCTGCCTCGGAACAGGACGGATTCACAGATGACGACCCACGCAAGAAAAAGGTTAACGATTTGGAATAGGAAAAGTGCAATACGAATTGCTACATGGAATATAAGATCATTCAACAACAAAGACCAGGAAACACTAAATGAACTAAAACATCATAAAATCGACATAGGCGCCCTACAGGAAACCAAAAAGAAGGGGAAAGGCCAAAAACCATACGATGACTACCTAGTAATATACAGCGGGGTAGACAAACATGAGAGAGCAAAAGAAGGAGTGGCATTAGCAGTACATAAGAAATATCAAGGGAGTATACGTGAATGTGGTTACATCTCCCCAAGAATTCTGACCGTTAAACTTGAAACAGAAAACCAAAAACTAAATATAATATCAATCTATGCCCCCGAAGACAATAAATCAAAGCAAGAAAGGGAATCATTCTACGACCAGCTCCAGGACACTATCCAGTCACTATCACAAGACCAATCACTAATAATTTTGGGAGACTTTAACGCCCGCATTGGAAACAATGCAATACCTGGGGTTAAACAAAGGTTTAACGAAGACATGTTAAACGATAATGGAGAGCTAATGATCAACCTCTGCATGCTTAATGAGCTGCGAATTAACAACACCTTTTTCGATCATAAAGACCAATATAAATTCACATTCACTAACACTAGAGGATTTAAGTCAATAATTGATTATATCGTCACTAATAGACACCTCCACCCAAGCCAAATCCTTGATGTCAGGACACTGAACTCTGCTGATGTGGGAAGCGATCACAGCTTACTACTCGGGAAAATCAATTTGAAACTTACACCAAAGAAAAACCAAGAACTACCTTTACAGCAGGAAAAGATCAATATAGAAGCACTATGGGACACATCGATAAGAAAACTGTACGAAACGAGACTCGAAGGAAAGATTGAGATTAATCAAATAAACGGACAAGATAGCATTAATACCAGCTGGGAAAAAGTACAGAAAAACATAAAAGAGGCCGCCAGCGAGGCCTTAGGAACAAGAATCCCACATAGAAGTGGAAAAGCCGCAAAAACCCCTTGGTTTTGTCAGGAAATCAAAGACAAATGTAAGGAGAAAAGAAAAGCATATCTTAATTATAGGACACAAAGAACACCGGAATCATATGAAATATACCGAAGAATTAGAAACGAAACGACAACACGCGTAAGACAGATAAAAGATCAACACTGGGAAGCATTTTCTAAGCGAATGGAGAATGACTTCTATGGGCTTCAAAAACAAATCTGGCGACTAATTCGAACACAAAGAAAAGAAGTCAATGAGCTGGTAGAAATAAATCACATTACCAATGAAAAGTGGATAGACTACCTAAGCGAACTGTTCAGAGCAGATAACATCGAGACTGAACTTAGCACACCTGAAATAGTGATAAACGAAGACATTGAAATTGGAACCATGGAGGTTAGTGCGGCACTCCAGAAGCTGAAGAACAGGAAGAGCGCAGGACATGATGGCATCCCGAATGAACTACTCAAATACGGTGGCCAACGCCTTACACAAGAATTGACAAAACTGATTCAAAAAATTCTCCATCAACACAAAATACCGGACGAATGGCGCACTAGCACGACCATTCTTATGTTTAAAAAGGGAGACAAAAAAATACCATCGAATTACAGAGGAATAAATCTCTTAAATACCACCCTGAAACTTACCACAAAGATAATAACGGCTAAAATTAACAGCTTAACTACATTGGCAGAGGAACAACAAGGCTTCAGATCAGGAAGATCATGCACAGATGCAGTTTTTGTCATAAGACAAGTAACAGAAAAATCGATTGAATACAACAAACCGGCTTATATGTGCTTCATCGACCTGGTGAAGGCTTTCGACCGTGTGCAATTGAGAGATATCGTACATCTCCTATACAATAGACAAATCCCTCGCAATATAATAAAAACTATTGAAAATATATACACAGCCAATCAAATCCGAGCCAAAATAAACGGAAATCTCACCAAACCAATACCTGTGGGATGTGGCATCCGACAAGGGGACTCTTTAAGTCATCTTCTATTTAACATCATAATGGACGAGATAATAAAAGCAGTACGTGTGTTGAAAGGATATAGGATGGGAGATCGGGACGTTAATATCTTATGCTATGCTGATGATGCAGTTCTGCTGGCAGAAAACGAAGATGATCTGCAGCGACTGTTACACAGATTCAACTGCACAGCAAAATCATTCAATATGACCATATCAGCCTTAAAAACAAAATGCATGACAACGTCAAAAATACCATTGAGATGTAAATTGGAAGTTGATGGCAAAATTATACAACAGGAGATGAAGTTTAAATATTTAGGAATATCAATCTCGGGATTTGGTGATGTCGAGACTGAGGTGAGGGAACAAACACAAAAAGCGACAAGAATAGCGGGGTGTCTGAACGATACTATATGGCGAAATAAAAACATCGGAACAGAAACTAAATCCAGAATATATAAAGCAGTAATTAGGCCAATTATGACATATACCGCTGAAACTCGCCCCGATACATCAAAAACCAAACAGATTTTAGAAACAACTGAAATGAGGGTGCTGCGCAGGATAACAGGAAAAACACTGTACGATAGAGAAAGGAGTGAAAATGTAAGAGAGAGGTGCAAGGTGGAAAACATAAACGACTGGGTGCTGAACAGAAAGGTGGAATGGAATGGGCACATTGACAGGATGGACGACCGAAGAATTGTGAGAGTCACACGTGATAAGTCACCAGCGGGACGTAGGAGTACAGGACGCCCCCGAAAGCGATGGAGCGACAACTTGAATGTATAGTGGACAGAGTGGTGAGGGAAAACAGGCGTTTCGTCTAAACCAAAGAAAGAAGAAGAAGAAGAATGAAATACATAGCCAGAGATATTTTTTATCAAATTTTGAAAGAATCCTCCCACTCACACACACCCACACCTTATGGAATCTTGTTGAAAGCTAGTTTTTAGTATGCTGAATAAAAGTGTCCAGTGGGCTCAAGTTCTAAAAATTACGTGTACTCAAGAAACAGCGGATCAAAAGTTGGATATATGATCATGCACCGGTATGTTCCAAAAGCTCCGGTAACACTGAATATCTTAAAAATCTTAAATTGAGAGAAAGAGAGAATTTTGAAGTATTAGCATCTAAGACACATGTTAATATGGTTAAAGCAATTATATTTTTTTATATACAAGGCGTCCGAAAGATATGTATACAACGTTTGAAGACCACCGGCTAGAAAATAGAGCATTATAAACGAAACGTTACTTGTAAACATTGCTTCTGATTTTTTATGTCATCAACGTTATGACAACCCGGATATTTCTTGAGAACAACCGCATGTATTTGCTGATTGCTGGGTGTTTTAGCGTCCGTGTTTTTGTTTCTTTATTATTACAGTCTTTGCTTTTTATTAAATTGTATAGTCCGCTGTCTTTGATATAGATTATTACATTGTCAGTGTTTTGATAAGAGAGAAGGTTTTTGATTTTATTGTTGCGTTGCTGTCGTAAAGGGTGTCGTTTCAAGCGGTAATTATGTGCTTAACTGACAAGTGAGTTTGACAAGTATCACAAAGGGAATTGGGAGATTTATTTAGAAGATATTCGTGTACAGATTCCTTACAAACCTTATGAGGAAACATCTTTGATCAATGTAGCTCATATTACAATATATTGTTCTAAACATCATGTCAATCAAAAATCCCAGTATGGAGAGAACAACCTTGAATCTGAAATAATCGTCAAGGTCAAGTTCGAGATCCACGTCAAGGTCGCCATCGAATGGCCAAAGAAAAATCCTAAACCCCAAAAGTCTTTCTTTTTGGTTTAAAGCATGAACTTTTTCATTTTCTTATGTTTTACAATTGTTATACGCCATGTCATGTATATTACAAAAAAAGTAGTAAAATAGACTTTAAAATATGCCAATAACTGCTGCTGAAGTAATGTTCATTCGGATACTCCAAGATATGGAAATAATTTTTCCCATTTCTTGCCATTTTTACGAATGTAAAAATTATAAAAGAAAACAAGTGGTACAAAAACGAATTTTACTCTATAATAGAACAAACGAAGAAAATAGCACGAAAATTGAAGATCACGCAAGAGAATTTTTATTTTTTTGATATAATTTACCAAGGACTGACCCTATTTCTAACTTGTTTTTATTTTGGATTTGTTAAATGCAAGTACTCAATTTACGGAACTAAACAATCGGATTTGACCTTAAACTAAATAAATTCAGGTCGCTAGAAATTATTTCTTTTAAATAATTTTCCGGAATTTTTGTTGGCCATGCACCACTTTTTAAGTTTAAGTAATTGATAACAATTGTCGAAAGATAATGAAGCAAATAGAAGCCGACAAGTGGTTAGTCATTTGCAAACAACTCGAAAAGAAAAATAAGACCCACTTGAAGTTTGTACAATAAACAAAATTTCTAAAGATTACAGTCTCCCTCATTGGAATAGCAGGTCATATTTTTTCGACATTCGGCGTCTGTAATAGGCAGAAAACGGTATCTCCAAAAATAGTTGTCATATTTAAATTTTACATGAAAAGAAACCATGTACCGGGTGGCCACATATGAGACGATGCCGGCTATCTCTCATAAACGGTTAATCGAACAGCTTCGGGAAAAAAATATGTATAGTAACAGCGATCGCTGCAAATTACTTTTAAGTTCCTACAACAGTTACTAGGGGGCGTAACAACCATGGTCAATTTAGAAAAAGAATTTTCTTTCCATAATTTGCCGATATAGTTAGTTAGTATATTGAAAATATTTGTATTTTAACCTTGAGGAAACTTGAAACTTTTTTGTTTTGCACATGTTACTGTATCCTTTAAATAAAGTGGTAAGGAAACGTCAAACTTTTTTCATTTGAGGTGCTAATAATATTGGTCCATGGAAATGATACCCATGCGTCACCAAACTACGAATACATCAAAGATAGTTTCAAGATCTCTCTCTCTCTCTAGAAGCCCAATTTGGTCCACTCCTGGACATAGGCCTCCTCTAGTCTCTTCCATTCCAACCTATTTTCTGCAATTTCTTCTTTTCAAATTAATAACTAATTCTTCTATATATTTTCGCTTGTTGGTTTTCTTTCCCAAGTCTCATTAGATACACATATCTCTCACCTCTTTGTATTTCGTTGTTTTCTACATAAAGTAGCGTATCTTCTAGAGACATTATTTTGGTTTTTGCTAAATTCATGCTTAATCCAACTTTCTCTGAAGCATTTTTCAACTCAGAAAGCATTTCCTGTAACTTGTCTAAATCTTCACTTATTAATACCATGTCATCCGCGAAACATAAATGATTGAGATATCTACCATCGATGCTAATGCCCTTATGTTCCCAGTTTAGTTGCTCAAGGACATCTTCCAGTGTTAAAGTAAAGAGTTTAGGGGAAATCCTATCTCCTTGTCGGCCGATCAATATTTATCTTTTGTATTTCTAGGTCTTCTGTTATCTTTACTTGCAGTGTGGCCTTATAGTAAATATATTTCAGAACATTTCTGTATCTGGAGTCAATTCTTACATTGTCCATTGATGGAAATATGGCCCATAGCTCGACAGAGTCAAAAGCCTTGCTATAATCAACAAATACTAGATGAATTTGAATATTAAATTCGGTGCATTTTTCAATTAGTAATTTGATGTTCTGTATCTGCTCTGTTGTACTAAAGCCCTTTCGAAACCCAGCTTGTTCTAGAGGTTGATAGGAGCCAAATTTGTTTGTAAATCGATGAGTTATAATTTTTGTAAGCAATTTGTACGGATGTGGCAAAAGATTTATGGGGCGATCTCTAATTTGTCGCCTTTTTTGTACAGATGAATGACTCTGGCGTTTTGCCAGTTATCAGGGATTTTACCGTTTTAAAGACATATACACAGACCTAACCTTCAAATACGTCACCGATGTCTTATTGTCCGACACTTCAAATGTAATTTTAAAAGGCTTTTTGCACTATTTTAATCAATTGTAATAATTAGGCATGAAAAATTAGGATAAAGTAATGAGATTCAATTTGCCCTTTTTGATAATACATGATGAAATTCTTCACAGACAAGCATAACAGCTTGTGCTTCAGTTATGCGAGTATTTCGACTTGCAGAAGAGGGAAGGTGGTCCTATAGAGGTAAAAAAAAATATTTTGTTTTTGGAAATGAGTATTTTTTAAAATATTGTAATTCAACATATATACATACATACATACATTCATATATATAATTCAGACCAATATTATTTATAACGCATGAGTATTTTTTCCACTGTAATTCTGGTTAGGCCAAACGAGATTGGACAAAGGTGTTAAAAAGGGTTTTTCTTGCTATTTGAGCTTTAGAGCTCACATACATAATATACAAGTCTGCTCAAAAATTACAGTCCAAAAGATAAATCTCTGTATACTCTTTTTGGGCCCATATCTCCAATATGGGACACCTTAAGACAAAAAGGGTTATTTTAATGCCTTCGATACACTGGTGGGAGTATATATATATATATATATATATATATATATATATATATATATATATATATATATATATATATATATATATATATATATATATATATATATATATATATATATATACCAGCAAAGGCCGCATCATATGGGATTTTTTTATTAATAGCTTTATTCGAAATTTGACTTTGGCAACAATTTTTGCTTCGATCGAGATGAAAATTAACTAAAAAAATTGTAGTCACGTGATTAGCAAATTTTAATTTTTTTTCAAAAAAAAAATCCAGAGTAGGGTTATATCTGAAAATATCGACAAAAATTATTAGAATAAGTTTTTCTAAATGCGATTTTGAACCCATATACAAAATTTCAGCTATATTAGATAATTTAGATTTTTTGCCCATTTTTTGTAAATTACACCACTGTTGCAAAATGAGACTCAACGCAACTTACATAAAACTTCTTAGTTTTAACAATGCTTCATTCCAGACTTATTTTGTTTAAAATAGCGCCATATTAAATGTGTGTTTTTCTACAAAATCTAAATAAGGCTATTAAAATTTGGTCACATGTGATGCAAACCTTATTTATTTTTGACCCTGTATAAGGTATCTTCATAAAATAACTATTTTTGAAAACGTAGTTTGCGTTTAAAAGTATTACACATTAATATTAAGAAAATAGTTTCATTAAAAAGACTGAAATTTTCTAAGGAAATCATAATATAACAATTAAATGTATTTAAAATTTATTTTCCACCTAATACAGACTTTAGTGATGACACTGTGTATTTGTTTGTCTTAATTATAATCTGTATTTCTTTTAAACATAAACTGCGTTTTCGAAAATAGTTATTTTATGAAGTTACCGTATACAGGATCAAAAACAAACTTTGAATAACATGTGACCAAATTTTAATAGTCCTATTTAGATTTTGTAGAAAAACACACATTTAGTGTGGCGCTACTTTAAACAAAATATATCTGGGATGAAGCATTGTTAAAACTAAGAAGTTTTATATAGGTTGCATTGAATCTTATTTTTCAACAGTGGTGCAATTTACCAAAAATGTGCAAAAAATCTAAATTATCTTATACAGTTGAAATTTTGCATATGGGCTAAAAATTGTATTTAGAAAAACTCTTGTAACTTTTTTCGACATTTTAAGATATAACCCTACTTTTAAATTTTTTTTTGGAAAAAAATTTAAATTTGACAGATAATGCTACTACTCTTTTTTTGGTTAATTTTCATCTCGATCGAAGCAGAAATTGATGCCAATGTCAAATTTCGAATAAAGCTAATTTTAAAAAAAATCCATATGATGCCTATATATATCATTTTTCTTTATTTTCTATTTTCTTGGGTTTAGGTTCTATATTTAATAAATACACAAAACGATTGACGTTTCGCCCTTTATTCAAGGCATTTCAAAATTTTTTCCTTGACATTTTGCTTTGCTGTTCTATTACTAAATAATTATTATTTAGTATATTATATATATATATATATATATATATATAAACAAGTAAGTTTTTATTCTCCTCAAGACCGTTAAGGAAGAGCCAAACAGTTCATTCTCTGGAAGTACCACTCTGGTTCGCTCTCCATACACTTTTCGACCACTTAATGGTCTCGTCAGTGGAGCTATACTGAACCAAGAGCAAAATTCATAGAAAATAACTATCTATTTAAATGGATAAATTGTTGTGATCTTACCTAACAATTAATGTTAGCAACATAGTAGGTTCAGACCGCTCGATAAAGAAACTGAAGCATAATCCTAACAATTAACCAAGGTTTATGACAAATTAATCATGAAAACTATAAGCCGTAAAAAACTTTACAATTCATGGTAAATATTGATTCACTTTGGTTAATTAGTAAACCGCCATTTATAATTGTTTACTTCAGTAGTTAGAGACCTATCCTGTGTACATATTTCGTAAATGATGATAAATATAGGTTTTAAAATTAAAAAACAATTACACAGAAGTAAGATAAATAAAAAAAAAAATTTAGGTGACCCCATTTTATTGAAATATGATCTACAAAGAAAAAAAATACTTTTAAAATTCTAGAAGTACACTTTAAATTCACAGAATAAACTAGTGAGATGATTTTAATATAAATCTCATGGTTCTCAAAATATTGTTAGGAAAAGTTTGTTACTTACGGTGCTAATTATTCACCTACAATTAGCTGGAATTTAGATCAGGAATCGGAGAAAAAAAAAGTTTTACAATTCAAAACAATTTGTCAAAGCTCACCCAGAAGTAATTATTACAAAGTCTGACAAAGGTAACTCTTCAGTGGGACCCTCAAAGATTGGCGACCTTAATAAAATTTTTATAAAAAAAAATTGAACAAACTTCTAAAAGTACGCTAAAAAGTGAAAAATAACTATACTTTTTTATATGAAATTGAAATTTTTGGAGTCGGCGCCAAACTAATACCTGACTAAATGGAATTTGCATAAACAGATAAAAAATATTTTATTTGTAATTTCTTTCTTATCATAATTTGTATATATTAGTAGTTATTTATTTCATTTAGAAATAATTTGGCGCCGACTTCAAAAATTTCAATTTTATACAAAAATTTATAGTTATTTTTCACTTTTTAGCGCACTTGTAGAAGTCGGTTCAATTTTTTTTATAAAAATTTTATTTTTCGATTTTTAGTTTTGAATTCATTACGTTATCCATAAATTATTTGAACTAAGTACTAATCGAGATAAGTGTACCTCGCAATGACTTCAAGGTGGCAAAAAAGTACCCACTTTATCCAAAGTTGTAAATAACCCTAAAATAAACCACTAAAAATTCTTTGATTCTTAGAATTATCGAAATACCAGTAAAATTACATCAAACAAATATCTGGTCTGTCATAGTAAATCCACCATCTAAAATTTCAAATTAGTTTTAGATTGGTAATATAGGCCCCAAAACCTTCTAATATCGATGTTTAAAGAATATGAGACGTAAATTTCTTAGCCCTATATATTTTATACTGCATATTGAGTTTGTATACGCCTCAAGAACCCGCAATATCAATTTTAGCGAAAATTGAAAAATGTAAAATTTTCAGTCTCTCATATTGTATCTTATCAACCTAATAGTTGTAAAAGATTAACTTCATATTCTTAATACACGACCATGAAAACTCCCTAATACCAAATCTGAAAAAATGCGAATAAGGTAAAATTTTCAACCCACCATCCGCCAAATTAAATTTAAAAAAAAATATATATTTTTAATCAAGAAATTGACAGACTTTGTATTTCAGTGTATATTTGAATTATTACAATCGGCCAAGCGCTTTCGGTCTCTATCGGACCATCCTCAGGGCTCAGACCCTAAAAACGAGAGAATATGGTCAGCAAATAAGTTTACTCAGTACTCACCAACCACACTCACTCGTCAAAGGGCACACCTCAACCCTGCCAGTTTGAGAAAAGTCGCGAGCTTAGCCTCCACACAGGACAAGATGTATACAATTAAAAATTTTTAGAAACATTTAAAATTAAAATTAAAACCAGAACATTCAATACACAGTGCACGTTGACATAATTAAAACAATAAACATTTTCAATAACAACCCAAAAGGGTGAGGTTATGCCACACACAGTCATAGTATAACACGGCAATAAACTTTCCAAAAATCAAAACTACATACAAGTGTGTGAAAGCCTGAGTAGGGATTTCCTGTATGAGTTTCCATTCTTGAATTCCCTGTCAGTTGTATTTAAAATCAGTAAATTATTGGCAATGAGCAAAAAAGGGGGAAAAAGGCAGAAAGAAAGGGCATTAAAGTTTATTAATCTATAGCGTTACTGATATCGGCCATTCTGTGATCTATTTCGAACACTTGGGTTCAGTGGCGTGAAATAATTTCCATTTTTGTAAAAAAGCAACAAATTGCACGAACATAGACGTAGTTAAAATTTGCTGAAATGTGTAAACTATTAATATATTTAGAATGAAGTGTCTGAAACTGAAAAAAAGATGATCAAAATTATTATAAGATTGCACCCCACGCAATCACAGCTCCCAGACATTTAATTTGTTTAATGATTTAAGGAAAAAGTTTGAAAATGGGGTTGCGGTCATTTACGTTGTTCATTCTTACATTGAGGCAATGATCGGGGTTTCTCTTTATCTCCCTGCATATTTCAAGATCCTCTCTGTAATCCAAGGTTTTAGAGTTATTACCCCTGGAGTGGTATAAGATTTTACTATTATGAGTAGGAGAGAAACTGTGTTTGGTAAAACTAATATGGTGACCAAACACAGAGGCCCGAGGTTTGTTAATATGTTCTCTAATTCGGACTGCTAATGGTCTAATAGTTTTTCCTATATACGTCGAAGGACAGTCTGGGCAAGAAAGTTGATATACCCCACTTTTTTGAATATGAGATATCAATTGTTTGTTATTGACCAGATGGGAACTGAGTTGATTTACACTCTTAAATGAAATCTTCACATTTTGAGTGAGGTTTGTTAGAGTCCGTGCTATTTTATTAGAGAAGTGACCTAGGTACGAGAGTGAGAAAAATTTTCCTTGCTGACTTTCATTGTAAGGAGTCGAGCTGTAAGCCTCTTGGGATTCTTTCTTGCTTTTAATTTTTTCTATATATTTGTCGATGACTGTATGCTCATACCCATTGTTTACGACAATTTGCTTCAGAATATTGACCTCGTTGTTGTAATCCTCTGCTGACATGGGAATGTTGAGCAATCTATTAACATAGCAGTTTATTGAGGCCATTTTATGTTGTAAGGGGTGGTTAGAATTAGAAGGAATTATGTGGTCTGTTTGAGTGGGTTTTCGAAAGATCTTGAAACTGAGAGAATTATTGGTTTTTTTGATAGTTAAATCTAAAAAATTAAGTTTGTTTTCGGTTTCTATTTCTAAGGTAAATTTCAGGGCAGGATGCAGAGAATTAAGACTATTTAGGACATCAATAGCCCGCTGTTCATTGCCCAGAATAATTGTAAAACAGTCATCCACATAACGAAGCCAGTTAATTATCTTGCTCTCAGAAATCAATCTCGGAATTAGTGCATTTTCCAAGTTGTCCAGGAAGATGTCCGCTAAAAGAGGAGATAGAGGATTCCCCATTGCCAGTGTGGTTGGTGAGTACTGAGTAAACTTATTTGCTGACCATATTCTCTCGTTTTTAGGGTCTGAGCCCTGAGGATGGTCCGATAGAGACCGAAAGCGCTTGGCCGATTGTAATAATTCAAATATACACTGAAATACAAAGTCTGTCAATTTCTTGATTTCTTCGGTGTACAACCTGTTAATAACTTATATATTTTTAATGTCTTAACCTAATCTAAATCTAAACCCTTCAAAGTCCCCTAGTACCAGTTTTGGATGAAATCCGGAAATTTAAAATTTCCAGACCGTCATATTGCATCTGACATATTACATTTTCTTAAAATAATTTTATATCCTCAAAAACGATTTGGTCCCACCTTTGAACAAAATCGGAAATTATAAAATTTTTAGTTCGCTATATTGGATTTGCCATATTGAATCCTGAAAAAATACTTTTAAATTCATAATTTACACCCTCAAGGACCCTCTATATCAGTTTTGGAGAAAATCGAAAACCGTAAAATTTTTAGGACGCCACATTGAATCCGCCAGATTTAGTTTTTCAAAAAATATTTTAAATTCGTAATTAACACTAACAAAAAAACCCCACATTGATTTTATATAAAATCGAGAGATGTAGAATCTTTAATCCACCATCTTGGATTCGCCATATTTAATTTTTTAAAATAACATCATATTCGGAATGTGCGATCCCAGAAACTCATCATTATCAGTTTTGAAAAAAATCGAACAAAATTAATTTTTCATCCACCATACTGGATCCGCCATATTGAATTTTTAAAAATAGTTTCAATTTCGTTATGTGCGAACCCCGAAAACTTCCCCATACCAATTTTGAAGAATATCGGACAAAACTGATATTGGATCCGTCATATTGAATTTTTTAAATATATTTTGTATTCGTTATGTGCGACCCCGAAAACTCCCCCACACCAATTTTGAAGAAAATAGGACCAAACTAAAATTTTTGTCAGCCATATTGGATCCGCCATATTGAATTTTTTAAAAATAATTTCAGATTCGTTGTGTACGACCCCGTAAATTCCCCAGTCCCAATTTTAGAGAAAATAGGACAATTTTTTTTTGACCGCCATATTGTCAGCGCCATCTTGGATTTTACTGCACCAATTTCATCCAAAAAAATATGGGACCACCGCAGCAACTTCCTGAACATATAAAAAATTTTATTGAAATCGGTGATGCCGTTCCGGAGTAATCGGTGTGCATACATAAAAAAAATAAATACTCGACGAATTGAGAACCTCCTTCTTTTAGAAGTCGGTTAATAAAAATTTAAATATGCTTAAAAACACTAACACCTACACAAAGTTAACCAAAAATCCAACTACGACCATCCAAATAAGAACCAAAAATTAGTAGATAATTTAGTTACCAAAGGTATAAATGATAAAACTTGTATAAAACACTTAAAATGTCTTAACGGAGTTTTTCTAAAAATGTATTTTCTTCCCAAAATCCATAACAATGATGGTCTTTTAAGACCTATAGTGAGGTTTATAGGTTCTCCAACACATAATATTTCAAAATGCATTAAATGATTTGCTTAATTATGGTTTTCAAATGAAAAATATATGAAAAACTAGCCTGAATTTTCAGTTTTATAAAAACACAGATACTACCTGAAAAGTACGTCCTAGTTTCCTTAAATATAACGTCACTTTTGACTAATATTCCCATTAACTTAACCAAAAAAAAATTAAAAAAAGATAGAGCATCATTCAAGAACCACATCAATGTGTCACTGGATGATTTTTCTTGTACTGTTTACTTCCCATGTCGATTCGAGTTATTTTAATTTTAAGGATCAATTTTATAAACAAACTTTCCGGCCGGATATGGTTAACTGCATATCACCTATGCGTGCTGATATAGTAATGTCAGAATTACAGGAATATTGCCTTAACACTCTGGAATTCCTTAAAAGATATGTAGATAATAATTTAACTGTCATAAAAAACGAGGAAGGTGATCCTGACAATAATTTACTCTTGAAACCGTAATATTTCCTTTTTGAATATTACGGTAATCAATATGAGTGATACTCTGTTAGTTGATTGGTTCCATGAAACAACTTTCTTAGAAATATTCCTTAATTGTCGTTCCATCCATAGTTTTAAATAAAAAATTAATATAATTACCAACCACAAAACAATGGCATTATACATTCCCAGTCCTTAATTTCGTATAAAAAATCTAAATTTAATTACAAATCTTTTACATCGGATATTTCTACCCCACTTTTTTAGCTATTTAGCTACCCTTGAATATTAAGGTTATTAAATGAATTGATAATATAAACTAATATAAACTTACTCCAGGGAAAATAAACTTTCGTCAGTAACAAAAATGTAACATTGTTTTTTTTGCTGGAATGTGTTCATTTCGGCATCCTATAAAACATATCTCGATCGTAACTCTGAAAGACCTGCGCAAAAAAATGGCGTACCAGAAATGGTCACGATTTTCGGTTTTTTGAGTTTATATCAAAAAGTAAAAGTTGTATCGAAAAATCTTTCAAACAAAAGTTGTAGAGAATTAAAAAATCTATCGATTCATATGATATAAATTATAGGTGGCACCACTAGCTATCAAGATATTTTTTTTTTCGACAAAATTTACGATTATTGTTTTTTCATATATATAAGTGATAGATGGCGCAACTAGTTATCGAAATATATTTTTTTTTCTACAAAATTTACGGTTTTTGTTTTAAAAAAAACAATACATTTATTAACAAATTGCCGATTTAAAATTTAACATAAATATAGGTATTATCATTCGAAAAATGTATGTCAAACCCGGAATTTGTGAGTTTTTGATTTTCCGAGAAATTTGATGTCAAAGTTGAAAATTCTACCTCAATTTTCCGCTTTCCTAATTAAGATACAATGCTCAATTTTGGAAATTGTTTGTATGTTTATACTTTAAAGATCTATTTAAAAAACAATTTTTCAATCGTGGGCCGAGAAATTTTGCAAAAACCAATTTTTATACCAAAAAAAAATCGCGGATGGAGATAAATTTTTTTAATGCGTGCATTGGATTTAGATGTATCATTTCCAATCACAAAAAAAAAATTAATTTTAGATGAAAAAAACTTTTTTTTTCAAAAATTTATAATGGCGTGGCAAATGAATATTAAGGGCTCAAATTTGCAAAAGATGCTTTTTAATTCTTGTACTTTACCTGTGAATTTTTTGGTTCCAAGAAATACACTTCCGTACGATCTGTGAACCTTCGAAAATTGGGCCAAATCTAATCGAAAACACCTGCTACAGGCCTCTGTCGGCGGATTGCCATAGTTCAGGCGCATTATTCATTGGCGCTTAAGAAAACTTATTCATTACAAGTAATATTTATAATATTGATGTTGTTTTATTAATTTATGTGATAGTAACAATTTGTTTAGTCATATTAATTATTAATTTGTTTATTAACAAAATTTTTACAAAAAATTATAGAGAAAATCATACAAATATTCAGTTATGTTTTTTTCCTTTATATTATTATACATCTGCTGCGCCAAAAATAAGAAAATAATAGCGAGCAATGATATTAATTTGTCCTAATACAAACTGATAAAATTAAAAAGCAACGTTTTGTTAATAGACTATTAATGTATTATTAAATATTTATGTTTTGCTTATAGAAATTTTTGTAAAAATATTGTTAATAAACTATTAGGTAATAATAATATAAAGAAAAAAAACAGTAGAATATGTAATATATAATTGAATATTTGTATGATTTTTTTGTAAAAATTTTGTTAATAAACAAATTAATAATTAATATGACTAAACAAATTGTTACTATCATATAAATAAATAAAACAACATCAATATTATAAATATTACTTGTGATGCATAAGTTTCCTTGAAGCGCCGATGAATAATGCGCCTAAACTATGGCAACCCGCCGACAGCGGGCTGCAGCAGCTATTTTCGATTAGATTCGGTCCAATTTTGGAAGATTCACAGAACGTATAGAAGTGTATTTTTTTTCACAGGTAAAGTACAAGTATTAAAAAGCATCTTCTGCAAATTTGATTCCTTAATATTCATTTGCCATGCCATTATGAATTTTTGAAAAAAAAAAAACGTTTTTTCATCCAAAATTAATTTTTTTTTGAGATCGGAAATGATACATTTAAATACAATGTACGCATTAAAAAAATTTTATATCCATCCGGTGAAAAGTTATCGCAATTTTTTTGGTGTAAAAAATGGTTTTTGCAAAATTTCTCGGCCCACGATAGAAAACAAATTTTTTTTTGATATATCTTCAAAATATAAAACATTACAAACAATTTTCTTTAAAATTGAATATTGTATCTTAATTAGAAAAGCGGAAAAGTGAGGTTAAATTTTCAACTTTGACATCGAATTTTTCGGAAAATAAAAAACTCACAGATTCCGGATTTATATACTTTTTTAGAATGATAATAACTATATTTATGTTAAATTTTAAATCGGTAATTTGTTAATAAATGTCTTTTTAAAAAAACCAAAACCGTAAATTTTGTCGAAAAACTATATATCTCGATAGCTAGTGGCGCCACCTATAACTTATGTTATATGAATCGATAGGTTTTTTTAATTCTCTACAACTTGGTCTGCCATTATTTTTGCACAGATCTTCAAAGTTACCATCGAAATATGTTTTATAGAATGCCGAAATGCCGAAATGAACACATTCTAGTAAAAAAACAATGTTACATTTTGGGCTCTTTTTTGATCTAGTTTTCATGGAGTATTGGTATATTTAGTGAGTCGTGAGGCGCAACATCAAAAGCTTTCTAGTTACTCATTAATTTAAGTGATAAAGAGCGTTAGAAATGTTCAATTCACTGAAAGTTTCGTATTGGTTTTTTAAGAGTATGTTATTTATTTGAAGGTAATTTAGAAGTCAATCCTGACGACATTTCTCTAATATCTTTAATAAGATGTTTATTAGAATGACGGGTCTATAACTGCTAATATTTGATTTGGTTCCTCATTTATAAATTGGAGTAACTATTGAGGTGCTACCCTTGAATATTAAGTTCATTAAATGAACTTATAACATATCCGTTTTTTTTTAATTATAACCAGTACCTTCAATTTCGTTTTTTGTAATAATAATTATTTAAATTTTTAGTACTTTCTTGCTGAATGTTCCTATAGATTTTAAATATTACAGATTATATTATTATGTACCAGATATTACGTTTAAAATATCCTTTCATAGTTTTTCTAGTTACTCATTTACTTAAATGACAAAGGGCGTTAGAAATGTTCAATTCACTGAGAGTTCCGTATTGGTTTTTTAAGAGTATGTTATTTATTTGAAGGTAATTTAGAAGTCAATCCTGAAGACATTTCTCAAATATCTTTAATAAGATGTTTATTAGATTGACGGGTCTATAACTGCTAATATTTGATTTGGTTCCTCATTTATAAATTGGAGTAACTATTGAGGTGCTACCCTTGAATATTAAGTTCATTAAATGAACTTATAACATATCCGTTTTTTTTTTAATTATAACCAGTACCTTCAATTTCGTTTTTTGTAATAATAATTATTTCAATTTTTAGTACTTTCTTTCTGGATGTTCCTATAGATTTTAAATATTAAAGATTATATCATTATGTACCAGATATTATGTTTAAAATATTCTTTCACAGTAGGGGTGTTCGTAAAACTGATCTGTTGAAAATATTTCCTGATAATTTTGTCAAATTCATTAATAGTTTTATCGGCGTCTCTTCCTATAAAATCATACAATCGTATAGTATAAATACACCATTCGGATTATGAAAAATGCAAACTTTTTTTGGTCACCTAGTCGAAATAACAAGAATAATTTAACCAGGAACTACCATCAAGATTTCGAAATTACGATTGACGATTACGATAGTTGTTATCTATTATACCGTCACTACATTATCAAACATGTTGAAATTCGTACCCGTTTTTATTTCTATTCAAAATAACTACTTCTTTGTTAATTATTATTTTGTTTCTTTTCCATTTTCGATAACAAAATTTGGCTTGAAAAAATGAATAAAATAAGTTTTTCAAATTTCTATTAGACAGATGTGTTCATAGATGTTCATTAATTACTTTATAATGAGAGGATTTAAAAAGAAAAACAGATTATCCCAAAACTAATTAAATATTGTATTGCCACTAGGCTTACGTATATAGGTCTATTTAGTTGCGTCGTGAGGCATAACATCAAAAACTTTCTAGTTATTCATTTAGTTGAGTGATAAGGGGCATTAGAAATATTCAATTCACTGAGAGTTTCGTATTAGTTTTTTGAGAGTATGTTATTTATTTGAAGGTAATGTAGAAGTAAATCCTGAAGACGTCTTCAATATCTTTAAAAAGTTGTTTATTAAACTAATAGATCAACAACTGCTACCCCTAAATATTACTTTCATTAAATATACTTATAACATATACTTTTTTTTAATTAAAAACTATACCTACAATTTCGTCTTTGTAATAATAATACTTTAAATTTTTAGCACTTTCTTGGTAATTGTTCCTATAGTTTTTAAATATTACATATTATACCATTGCGTACCAGGTATTACGTTTAAAATATCCTTAAATAGTAGATGTGTTCGTAAAACTGGTCTGTTAAAGATATTTCATGATTATTTTGTAAAATTTATCAGTGGCTTTAGATGTGCCTCTTCCTATCAAATCATTATTTATAATATAAATACACCATTCGGTTCTGAAAATGGCAAATTTTATTTGGTCATCTAGTCGAAATAACGGAAATAATTTAATCAGAAACTACCGTCAAAATTTCGAAATTACGATTGACGATTACGATAGTTGTTATCTGTTATACCGTCACTACATTATCAAACACTTCGAAATTTGCACCTGTTTCTATTTCTATTCAAAAACTAATTCTTTGTCAATTATTATATTGTTTCTTTTCCGTTTTGGATACCAAAAGTTGGATTGAAAAAATTTATAAAATAAGTTCTTCAAATTTCTCTTAACGAGATGTGTTCATAGCTATTTGTTAATTACTTTATGATGAGAGGATTTAAAAAGAAAAACAGATTATCCCTAAACTAATTAAATATTGTATTTCCACTAGGCTTACGTATATAGGTATATTTAGTGCGTCGTGAGGCATAACATCAAAAACTTTCTAGTTATTCATTTAGTTGAGTGATAACGGGCATTAGAAATGTTCAATTCACTGAGAGTTTCGTATGAGTTTTTTGAGAGTATGTTATTTATTTGAAGGTAATTTAGAAGTAAATCCTGAAGACATGTCTTCAATATCTTTAAAAAGTTGTTTATTAAACTAATAGATCAATAACTGCTACCCCTAAATATTACTTTCATTAAATATACTTATAACATATACTTTTTTTTAATTAAAAACTATATCTACAATTTCGTCTTTGTAATAATAATACTTCAAATTTTTAGCACTTTCTTGGTAATTGTTCCTATAGTTTTTAAATATTACATATTATACCATTGCGTACCAGGTATTACATTTAAAATATCCTTTCATAGTAGAGGTGTTCATAGAATTGATCTGTGGAAAATGTTTCATGATTATTTTGTAAAACTTATGAGTAGTTCTGGCGGTGCCTCTTTCTATCAAATCATTAATTATTAGGTATAATATAAATACACCATTCGGGTTTGAAAAGGGCAAACTTTTTTAGGTCACGTGGTCGAAATAAGGTGAATAATTTAACCAGAAACTATCGTCAAGATTTCAAAATTACGATTGACGATGACGATAGTTGTTATCTGTTATACCGTCACTATATTATCAAATATTTCGACATTCGCACCCGTTTCTATTTCTATTCAAAATATCCACTTCTTTGTTATTTATTATGTTGTTTCTTTTCCATTTTCGATACCAAAAAATGGTTTTAAAAAATGAAAAAGACAAGTTTTTCAAATTTCTCTTAGCGAGATATGTGAAGCATATCCTGTATCATCAAAAAAACATGGAATTAAGTACCCAATAGGATATCAAAAAAATACTACAAAAAGTGTCATGTATCGCATAATATTCTAATGCTATAAGTAATTAATTCGATGAAATTATGCCGATGTTCCTAAAAATCCGCATAATTTCTTTTTAGTATAATAAGGTATAACATCGTGTTCATTTACAAACATGTTCTGCCACCAATTATGTTGCTATCTATTTACTGGTTTCCTATTTCATTTAACAGATTAAAAATAGTGGGCTTTCTTAAACGAAACCGCTGATAAACAACTAAGTACTCCATGTCATTAAAAAAATCCAACCTATGGTAAATTCTTCTTAGAAAATCTAGGTCTATGGTGTCCAAAATATCTTGATCATCTTGATGAATATTTATCAAAAGGTTCGCCCAAAATTTGTGCTTGAGTCACTTTAGCCTCTCAATTTTTACTACAAGGTTAAACGAATAAGGAAAAATTGCAATAAATCAACCTCAAGATCAAAAAAGCTCCATTTAAGCCGTCAAAGTTTTTGACTTAATATTAAATCAAGCTTAGATATGGTGCAATAACATTTTAAAAAAAGCTCAGCCCAACTCTAAACTAGACTTAAAGGGTCTAGCCGATTAAGAGGGTCAAAACTGCTACCTCGGTAATAAAAAAATAAAAAAACACGAAGTTGTTCTACGTCAAAAAGTACCCATACAAAAAAATTTTTAGCCACTTTTATCATCACATAACCTCAAAAAAAAATAAAATGTCTTTTTTCGTTTTTTGACGATATCTTCGCTTCTAATTATCGTAGAAACTTTTTTTTTCAATTTTTTTTTATTGTCTACAACAAGATATTTTTTACAAAAATTTTTGGCTCGAAATTTAAATTTTTATGGGTGTTCAAAAATTTTTAAATTCAATAAAATAAAAACTAGAACAATAGCAGGGCCGAAAAAAATATGTTGTTTTTTAGACGCCAAGCTATGTCCATGAATTTTTTCAGGTTTTTGAAAATGGTGAAACATAGTCAAAATTGCAAAAAAACAGCATTTATTATATTAGCATTTTTTCGCATTTCTATCCAGTTTTGAAGCATGGAATTTTTTTACAAATCCTCAGTTGTCTTAAAACTATGTATGTATATGCCGAAGCCATTCTCAACCATTTTGTATTAATTAATTATCGTTTATTCCCTTGAAGGCATGATTAGAACAAGATTAAGACAAGACTAAGACAATTTTAGGTTATTTTTTTATTTCAAATACTTGGTCATACCTTGTAGTTTTTTTTTAAATACAAAGTAACATAGAAACAAATCATTTCAGTCAATGAAAAAGTTTACATACACATATACAGGGTGATTCAAAAATCGATCACGAAACTTAAGGGGGTGATTCTACTTGACAAAATAAGGGTAGAGCTTCATATAATTTTTTTTCAAAATGTCATTCGTTTTCGAATTACAAGCCGTCCAAGTTCAAGTTTTTATTTTTTGTTTTTTGAATTACTCGCTTACAGGAAAACCGATTTGACTAATATTTGAAAGATAGGCTAAGTCTTCTGCGCTTCATCATTTTAGTAACAATTCACATTGATTGTTTGCCGCTAGAGGGCACTTTACCTACATTGAAAATTGTTTTTTGTCATAATTTTTTAGTGTTGACAGCTACAGTAGTTTTTGGCATAATTTCTGAAAGACTGATGCCAGGCCTTTAAAAAAGGTGCTCTTTATTTACATCGCTAAACCCAACGGTTTAGACGTAAATCACCCTTAAAAATTAAGTGGTAAATTTACTTTTCTCATTTCATTACCACCAGCTACCAGGTAAATAGCTATCAAAGTATACTAGAGCTGTCAGTTTAACATCAAATAAATTCGCTTTTTAAACTATTTAATTTATAATCTTAAAATAACTAATAATGGCTAATCAGTAAATATTCATATTATGGATTATTGCGATATACATTTAATTGATAAAAATTAATGAAACAGTACTAAACAAACTAAAAAAGATTCTCAAAATGTCCCCCATTTTCTTCCATACATTTCCTAACACTCTTCAAAAAATGTCGCCTAACTCGATGAAAAATTCCTGGTGTTTCTTTAATAATTTGGCACTTTTCGATTATCCTGAAGCGAAGATCCTCGACGTTGATTACTGGAATATCGTACACCAATTGTTTCAAATGACCCCAAAAGAAAAAATCCATAGGATTAAGGTCTGGTGACCTCGCTGCCCATGCCAATGGTCCACTTCGTCCTATCCATCGCTCAGGATACGTTGCATTCAAATACTGTCGGACACGTATACTAAAGTGGGGCGGAGCTCCGTCTTGGAGGATCCACATGTTGGCCCTTACTTCCTATGGCACATCTTCCAGATACAATGGGAGACGATTTTGGATAAAATCTAAGTATACGTCACCAGTTAATGGGCCATCAAAGAAATGAGGACCAATAAGGTAATCTCCTATTATCCCTGCCCACACATTTAGTGAAAATCTACGCTGATGTTTCGTTTCTACCACATTGATTGGGTTCTCGTAAGCATATGTGTGGATGTTGTGTAGATTTGTTATGCCATCACGAGTGAAACCAGCTTCGTCAGTGAATAATATGACGCCAATTAATCGATTATCGTGTTCATACTTAGCTAGGATCTGATTGCACATTTCCAACCGTCTCGGCCGATCATCGTCATAAAGAGCCTGCACCTTTTTTGAATGAAACGGGTAGAGTTGTTCTTCTCTTAGTATCCTCCATGAACTAGCCTGACAGAGCCGCACTTCATTCCCAATTTTTCTAGTACTAATACCTGGATTATCTTCAATAATTTCAAGCACTCTTTCTTCTTGTTGCACGTTTCTAGCAGTTCTAGGTCTTCCCCTATTTCTATTATAACTTTTAAAGGAACCACATTCCGCAAGCCTCCTGTGCACACTGGAAAATGTTTGAGCATGAGGGATATTTCTTTCCGGATAACTCTCCATATAATATCTTCTTGCCAACTCTGCATTACCATTTGCTTTTCCATAACAAAAATGGATATCACAATATTCGATATTTGAATATTGGTGATTAGCCATTATTAGTTATTTTAAGATTATAAATTAAACAGTTTTAAAAGCGAATTTATTTGATGTTAAACTGACAGCTCTAGTATACTTTGATAGCTATTTACCTGGTAGCTGGTGGTAATGAAATGAGAAAAGTAAATTTACCACTTAATTTTTAAGGGTGATTTACGTCTAAACCGTTGGGTTTAGCGATGTAAATAAAGAGCACCTTTTTTAAAGGCCTGGCATCAGTCTTTCAGAAATTATGCCAAAAACTACTGTAGCTGTCAACACTAAAAAATTATGACAAAAAAACAATTTTCAATGTAGGTAAAGTGCCCTCTAGCGGCAAACAATCAATGTAAATTGTTACTAAAATGATGAAGCGCAGAAGACTTAGCCTATCTTTCAAATATTAGTCAAATCGGTTTTCCTGTAAGCGAGTACTTCAAAAAACAAAAAATAAAAACTTGAACTTGGACGGCTTGTAACTCGAAAACGAATGACATTTTGAAAAAAAATTATATGAAGCTCTACCCTTATTTTGTCAAGTAGAATCACCCCCTTAAGTTTCGTGATCGATTTTTGAATCACCCTGTATATATATATATATATATATTATATATATATATATATATATATATATATATATATATATATATATATATATATATATATATATATATATATATATATATGCATTATAAGCATTTTATAAACTTCTTAATACTTACGTGTATATATAACGGAAAAAACTTTTTCATGAACTGAAATGATTTATTTCTATGTTACTTTGTATAAAAAAAATACAAGATATGACCAAGTATTTGAAATAAATAAATAACCTAAAATTATTTTAGCCTTGTCTCAATCTTTTTTTAATCATGCAGGGAAAAAACGATCATTAAGTTGTCTTAAAACTATATATATATATATATATATATATATATATATATATATATATATATATATAGTTTTAAGACAACTAACGATTTATATAAAAAATTCCATGCTTCAAAACTAGATAAAAATGCGAAAAAATGTTAATAAATGCGGTTTTTTGCGATTTTGACTAAATTTAATAGTTTGGCGCTTAAAAAACAATTTTTTTTTTTTTCGGCCCTACTATTATTCTAGTTTTTATTTTATTGAATTTAAAAATTTTCGAACACCCATAAAAACTTGAATTTCGCGCCAAAAATTTTTGTAAAAAATATTTTATTGTAAGCAATAAAAAAAAAACCTACAAAATGAAAAAAAAAAGAAGTTTCTACAATGATTAGCACCGAAGATATCGTCAAAAAACGAAAAAAGACGTTTTATTTTTTTTTGAGGATATGTGACGATAAAATGGCTAAAAATTTTTTGTGTGGTACTTTTTGATGTAGAACAACCGAGTGTTTTTTATTTTTTTATTACCGATGGGGCGGTTTCGACCCTCTTAATCGGTTAGACGCTTTAGGTAGTGCAAAAGGGGATATGTCATTCAACTAAATATTAGTTTAAGCTTCCAATAAGATTGATTAACACGGTATAGTTTAATTCTCACGTCGATGAATGATATGCTGTTTCTTTGAACTATTTGAAACGAATGTTTTTTTTGTAAAATTGTTGGTTTATTTCATTAAATTTAAATAATAATGGAGACGTACTCTCACATGCTACATTCCAAGTATGACTTAATGTAAACTTCGGCTATTGTGCTATATCTATGGCCATCACTGTATAAATAAATTTATTGAACTAATCAATTTTCTCAACATTACTCCTCATATTTTGCTTTTAAATTCGAATTTTTGTTTCATGTGATTTGTGTCAATATTTGTTATCTTTTTAATTTTAATTTATATGCACAAATAACTTTTTTAAATAATTCTAGGAGAGTGTGACAGTCACGTGCGGTAAGAAAATCATATAACCGAGAATAATATTTAATGTTTACAGTTTATAAGCGTCAATAAAAAATTCACACGCTTTACTTAAACTAAGCTAAAATTGTAAATATTTTTTTATAATATAAGTATCAACTTAGTTATTTTAATTTATAATACGTTTTAAAACATTGTAATTGTAAAATAAACATTTGCATGTTAAATAAGATTTTATATACTAACGTATTAGCACCAAAATGTTATTAAAATTTAAAATTTAATGAAGGAGGTTTTTTTTCTATTTTTACTGAATCGAATCCTACAAACTTTGGGCATATCAAGTAACACAGAATCCATTAAGAACAGACCGTAAAAAACAAGGTCAAATCTCATGACACTTTAACAATAAAAACTAATAAGATCTCGTATGGAACCAATTCTACAAGATTCTTATTATCACTTTTTACATCTTAAATTAAAGAAGGATTCACATCCCTATGATTGCCAATCTTCCCCCTAAAATGCTCGAATATCTTCTGGCCTTTTACAATCATATCTGGTAAAATGAATAGTTTCTCAACTCCTGGAGAACCTCTTTCCTTATCCCTATTCATAAACATAGTAAACCCAGAAATCAACTTAACAACTACCGCCCTATTTCTCTAATGAACCACTTATGCAAAATCCTTGAAATGATGATCAACAAACGGCTTTCCTGGTGCACTGAATCTAAGAATTCCTTAATTCCCTATCAATACGGCTTTCGCCCTAATAGATCAACAACAGATCATCTAGTTGGTTTTGAGATGGATATCCAGGCTGCTTTTCGCAGAAAACAACACCTGGTTGTCACATCTCTAGACATCTCTAACGCCTATGATACTACCTGGAAACATGTTATCCTCCTCCAACTCCATAAACTAGAGTTTAAAGGTCATCTTCCATTCTGTTCGTTTGGGTACCCATACCTTTCCCGCCCACCCCCGAAGAAATGACATCCCTCAGAGCTCAGTGCCTAGTTGCACTCTCTTCCTTCTATCCATGAACTCAATCAATGATTTCATTCCTCCCTCCATTCCTCCATTTCTGCTAGACTCTACCCTGACGACCTACTTATAAATATATATATATATATATATATATATATATATATATATATATATATATATATATGTATATATATATGTATATCGCTTCACAATCATCAATCCTCTGTGAAAGGGAACTTCAATCATGAGCAATGAAGACAGGTTTTACGTTCAGTCAGACGTGAGGTTGTTTAAAATTAAACACTATTTCACTAAACCATAGACATCTCCCTATGGACAGCCAACTTAAGTTTCTTAGCCTCATATTTGATGATAAGCTCAACAGGCATCCTCACATTGCCACCCGTAAGGCACGATGCTTAAAGGAACTTAACAAATTAAAGTTTCTCTCCCATACCACTTGGGACTCAGATTTTCATACGCCTCTCAAAATATACAATTCCATCATTATCCCCAAGCTGGACTATGTATCGCATTATGACTCGGCTAGACCCTCACATATCTCTTCTCTCGACCCTATCCAGAACCAAGACCTACGTTTATAGACTGGTGCATTCCGTACCTACCCAATACCAGTCTTCAATGCCTTACTAACACTCCCCCTTTGTGTCTCCGACGTTCCTCCTTACTTATGAAATACATTGTTTCTGTTAAGTCTAGGCCTTTCCTTTTGGAAATCCTTAATCCTTCTGATTTTCCGGCTTTTTCAAATGTCACCCTGGGTGTAAATGATAGAACCTCTGCGTTTACAACTTCACGCAACATAACCATACCCTGCCTTCCCGAAAATTGCGGTTGATGAGATCTGGATTATGCTGAAAACAAATATTTGCTTGCTACTGGTTCTTGGTTGACCGAAACAAAAAAAAAACAAACCATGGATGACCAACGAAATAATGGACTTGACCGCTGAAGTCGGTTTTTTAAAAAACAACATGAAAAATGTAACGAACTAAATTGCATTATCAAAAAAAAAATAAGTGAAGCTAAAGAGAAATGGACTCGAAAACACTGTCACGACTTCATCAGCTTCCATAGAAAGGCGAAAAAAATAACTGGAGTAAATAGAGAAACTACATTACGTCAATAAGAAATAGATAAGAGAGACCGATATTAGATATCAATAAACTAAAGGAAACTTGAAAAAATTACACGCAGATATTTTTCACTGGTCCACGTACAAATCCTCCCACGAATAACAATAAAAATATATGATTCAAAAATTCTTGAATTTGAATTCAAATACGCAATAAATTGTATGAATAATAAAAAAATCTAGGTCATAACGATATATGTACATATAAAAGTTTTAAAGCAAGTCGATATTAAACAAATTACATTACATTACAAACATTCTTTCGAGTAAATCATTCAAGAATATACAAAGAGTGTGAAACACTCTTTCATCAATGAAATTACTTGTTCAAAAATGCTACGACTTAAGGAACGATGTTTCCATCTGCTACCAGAAAACTTTTGACAAGGTAAAGCAGAAGCCGCCATTCGAAAGATTACACGAGATCAGTACCCACACAGCACTAGACGTCTTATAGACGTCATTTTTATATCCAGATTATGTCTGAACGTCTTAAGACATAAATAAGGCGTCTTATAGACGTTGTTTTAAAGACGTCCATAAGACGTCTATATACAACGTCTTTAAGATATCTTTTAAAAGTCTACATACTACATTTTATATGAAAATAAATACAGTTGTGAATTATTTAGTTGATAAAAACTAAAAAGCATTTCCTTCCCTATGGATTTTGTCGCAGTTGGGTAATAAATAAGTTTGCAACGCCGCACAAAACTCAGCTGAATACAAGTTGGGGTTAAAATTTTTGATTGAACGACAAATTTTTAGTAGCCTCACTACGACCTTGGTTAATAGAACTTTTGCATGATCTTTTTTATCAATACTTTAGTGCTTTTTGTCACAGACTGTTTGATGTACCGATAACAATGACACACATAAATATGGTGCCAGCGAAACTATAACTTTAAAAAACCCGCCTTTTGTTTCTGTCAACTGTCATTTTTCAGTTTTGTATTTGTGTTTCGTCATGTCGTTATTCATTTTTAATGTTGTTGGGGTGCCGACTGTGAAAATTTAGCTTTTGAAAGAATTTTATTAAAATAGTTGATTTATCTATGTGCCTCTGAATATCTTTTTTATTCGTGTTTATGTAATACTTAAGGTAAGATCGAGAATCATATGCACTTAGGAAAAACAGTAACATTATTTATAGGTTGTGTTACAGGAAATTCCTTAATGCTTTACCGCTTATATTTTTGTAGTAACTATGTTATGAAGTATGAAATGAAATCTTCAAAAATATTATCTGTGCTGAAAAGGCTTGCACAGCTCATCCAGACCCGGTCCTAAATATTACAAGAAATATTACTAATGAAGTGGAAGGCGAAATGTTTGTTTATGGAGTGCTCCACTAATGAAACCTGTAAGATTTAATTTGTTCCTGATGATTGGTTTATATTTAAAGAATATAGAAAATAAAGTTTTGTGAATTACAAGAAGTAATTTTGTTCAAGGTTTTAGAAATTTCAAAACTGGGAGTTATTTAGGAGCATTTATGACTTTGTAAAGCGAGCTTGTAAAATTACCATGTACAGTTGATTCGTACGAAAAGGAAAGAGAAAGTTCTACGATTCCAACTTGGTGAGACTTATTATGAGTAAGTTCTGTCTTTCATTATACATATTAACCTTGAAATAGCATAAGTCACGATTCTATAGTAGAGGACAATTATAAAAATTCGCAAAAATATCAAAAAATTTCCTCCCACAAATGATAAACTTTATTCTATAAAATTAAAATCAGTTTGTTATTAGGATCTACAGAGACAATAGGACTGGCAAAAAGTTAGAAGAATGAGGAAATTTCAATCCAAACATAGCTGCAAAGGGCATCAGACCAGATTTGTTATTCGACTAAATAAAAATTCTTGTTTTTAAAACTATTTAAAGATTTGTGTACTTTTTATTTCAATAAACTTTTATTTTGTTGATAGTGTACCTTTTAGAGTTATTATATCGAAGGGATAAACTAAGGCTTAAATTTGATAGGTTCACTTATAGTTCGAACAGTAGTAGTTCTGAAAATATTTGCTCTTCTACCTCACTTCTTAAATTTCAAATTAGAAAAGTTTACATTATGCTTAAGTTATGTATTTTTTTGTATAAAGAGATTATGTTGAAGATATTTTTTAAAGCAAATTATTCATGCGGAACTTGTAGTTATTTGAAGTGGTAGTGTATATTTTGCTCTTGATTTTTTCTTAACTAAAGTTATTTCTTGGACTTTTGAATAATCACGGTTTGACCGTGGACCCTTTTTAATGTGCATAATTTTAATGGTGGAATATGTTGGGAAAGGACGTCCATAAGACGTTGTAAGCAAATGTCTTAAAGACGTTACCTTGTGTAACATAAGACGTCTTACGTCTTATAGACGTCATTCGACTTTAATGGACATCCATAAGACGTCCTGAATGTTGAGATCAAACGTATTTGTGCTATTTGGGTATAGATGGCGATCTGTCAACAGTGACTTCCAGCATTCTAAAAGGAGTCCGGCAGGAATGTGTTCTGTCACCTGTTCGAACTTTGTTGATGTAATATTAAACTTATTGATGTTGCCTAGGTAATATTCTAAAAATAATTTTTCATTTATTTTTAGTTAACCTCTCGATCGATAATATAGTTTTACTGGTAATGTAAATATAGCAATTTTAGCACTTAATTATTTTTTAATATTGTATGTGAGCATAATAAATTTTATGGAGCAATAATTGGTTATTTATAAAACCTCTGATATTTTTTTATGTAATTTCTCTAGCGCTTTTAAATTCTTTTCATATTTTGTATAATTATGAGGTTTTTGATAATAACAAATAATAATTATTATTTGCCGACAGATAAATTTTCCTACAAAATTCCTAATTGACACAACACACACACATGGAAAATCAGAATATAAGTACACAAGGTTAATGGGATATTAAATAAATATAAAGATCTTCTCAAATAAATAATTAAATCAATGTTTTAATAGATAAATTAGTTCTCGTAATTGCAGAAGAACATTTAGAATACCTCCTCGCGCATGAAAATTGGAGTGAAAATATTAATTCGCTTACTCCATTGCGAGGGGTATCGTTGACTAGATCTTCAAATATACAATTAAATAAAAAAAATTTATTTAGTTGGCTCATTCACGAAATGGGAGCTCCAAATTTGCTTTAATTTTACGACGATAAATTTCCACAATTTAAAAAAATCAACGCAATAGCACCTGATATGGGTAGAGTTACATTCAGTAACATGTTAAAAAAAAAAAGAATTGTTTAATCGTTTTTGCTATACTTAAAAAACTTTTGAATAAAAAAAAAATCACATGAAAACTTATATTTTATTCAAAATAATCAAATAATACAGTGTGTCCCACGACAAACTGCCGCGATCGATTTCGCAGAAAATAGACTTTGGAAAATTGTTTAAATTTGGCAATTTACTAAAATCGACGGGGGGCAATTCGGCTATACCGAATGTTGATGACTTCTTGCTTATTTTAAATAGAGCACCCTATATGTGGAATGAATGAATGAAAAAAGGATGGTGATACTAGACCATCGATGCCTAGGCCTCCATTGTGCCGTTTACATCCCACCGTATCTGCAGGTTATTTGAGGCCGATCGCCTTTGCGAATCCAAGCAGCCTCGTTGGTTGAACTTGCCTAACTGCTTCTCCGAAATATCTCTGTCTCAGTCCGTTGAGTGCTGGGCACTCTCTGAGAACATGACCAACAGTTTCATCCTTCTCCAAACACCATCTGCATGTCGGGTCGTCTTCGACACCGATTCTATGAAGATGTTTCCTGAGGTGACAATGTCCTGTCAACAATCCCACCACAATTCGCAGCTCTTTCCTTCCCAAGGAGAGAAGCTCCTTAGTACGCTGTGCGCTAGGCCCAGTTATCTGTTCCTTAGCACACTTCATTCCAGGAGCTCCCCTCCATGATTCAATAAATTTGCTTTCCAGCAACGAATTTAATTCCCTTTTGCCAATAGGAATTGGGACAGGTAATAATGGTTGGGGTCCATACGGTTCGGTCGCCGAACCCAACTTTGCCAAACGGTCTGCTTCCTCATTAGCCGCGTATGCCAGAGTGACCCCGGATCCATACGAGTCTGACTGTGCAGCCGTTTCTTGTCATATCATTTAATATGTCCTTGCACTCAGACACCAGACGCGAAGTTACGACGCTCGACTTCAGTGCCAATATCGCAGTCTTACTGTCTGAGCATATATTTATTACTCTATTCCTGTCTATGTCCCTCTCACAGAGATGGGCACACTGCAGAATAGCATAAATTTCCGCTATGAAAATTGTCGCACATTGTCCGAGAGAGTAGTACTCACTGACTCCTGTGGTCCTGCGGAATACTCCGGCTCCAGCTCTGTCATCTTATCGAGATCCATGAGTATACCACCAGGATCCATTTTTCCGAAGATTTTGTTCTACCTCCCATTCCTTTCTACTTAGCATAAGTATCTCCAGGGAGGTGTTGGGTTTTAAAAATGGCGTCCTGTGGTCTGTCCGCATGGGGAGTGATGGACACCTCTTCACCACGCTTTCCCAGACACCTGCGTCGCCGCCTGTTCCAATTCCAAGATGTCCCAGGCAACTGAGACGATGAACAGTCTTCAGGGCCTCGTTTTCTATGTATAAGTGAAGAGGAGACAGGTTCACCAGGATTTCCAGAGCTTTGGTGGGAGCAGTCCTCATCGCACTCAATATTCCCATGTAATGGAACAAATGTTAATTATTTTCATTGTTCAATGTCAACTATATTTTGTTAAAATAAATAATTAAATAATCACTCTGTGAATAGATATGCCGTGGGAATAGGGTAGTTATATTTTTTTATCACTATCCACGAAGGTCTAAAGGATAAATAAATCAGTTATCGAACTTAACTTTTATGATCTTAGTCGTTTAAATGTTTTCTTAAAAAAAATACATAAAGTCAGTTAATTTATGAAGACGTAAAAGACCCTCTCTTAGAATTGCCTATAAAGTCGTCTAAGCAATCCTGCCCTGGTTAAGTATATAGGACCAGATGTGATAAGGGTAGTTTTAACATGTGGTATGTGGAATACCGTTAAGGTGTTTTAGAGTATTGAACGATTTTCCCATTATTGGGAAACAAAAGAATGATCAAATAAACTCACTAAAATGGAAATATATCGTTAGGCCATTTGTAAAAAGAATTATGATTTATAATTGTTTTTTCTATTCACAAGAAATAATGAGTTAAGATGTTTATTGCCAAAACAGCCAAGAAAAGTGAATAGTTTTTTTTACAGTCTTTAACATATATTCTTTTAGTTATAGAAAGAAGTAGAATAGTTTTATCAATTGTGTTATATAAAAATTAAGCTTAAGATGCTCACAGGTCAATTCGTGAATCAAACCTCCGGTATGGTACAGCTAACGCTCTCAGTAAGAAAACTCCCAAATCTTCGAACTTTAAGGGAAGAAATTTGCTGGGTTCCATCGCCTAATTTGGATACAAACGGAAAACAAAGGGAGAGGGGGTGTAAGGTTCGAATACACTCGTTTAAGGAATAGTAAATTTTAGTTCCAATTTGAATGTCGGGTAGTACGGTACCATACCAGTGCCGTAGAATAATTACGTCACGGGTATAATCGTCGGGAGGGAAGGTTGTCTTTGTTTAATTTGGGAAATTAAGGGATTATCGTGGGTTATTTTAGTAGGGCATTTCGCGATTTTCATTCGGTTTGATTAAGTAATATAAATAGCTGTTTTTCGTGTTTTATTTCTTTTTTTTTTTTTTGTTTAATATTTTATTAAGCTATTTATACGTGTTTTTTCAAAATTGGGTTTTAGATTTTTGGTTAAAATAACGACCGAGAAGAGCAATTATGGTAGTTTTTCGTAATTGTTATTAGTTTTAAGTTTCTCATTGTAAATAATTCGTTTTTATTCTATTTATTTTGTTAATAGACTAAGTGTTTTGAGAAACTTGTTTTATTCAATCTAATTAAAACCTTCACGCGAATAAACTCGCGGGCGCGCTGTTGCGAGACCTACAAAACAAGAGATGTCTACTGACCAACTAATTAGCAGCCTTTCCTGAGTCCTGAAGATCTGAGTCATGGTTGTGGTAAGCTTTAATAACCGTAGTGTTTGGTACTAAAACTGCAAGAGAGAAGTTGAACGACCAGACTTCCAGAGTGTCTTTATTACTGTGATATTTATTTGTAGGTTATTAAAATAGTTACTAATTAATATGGGACAAAAATGATTATAGATAAAGTAATTAACGCTACCTCAATATGTCATTGGCCGGAGTCTATAATCAAATTCTGTCACACCCACACAAACCATTCTCTGAACTTTGTCATGTTGAAGAATGTGTTTGCGCTTTGTTGTACTATGCCACCATACATTAGCGACATACGTTATCATGGGGCGGATCACCATAGTGTATATCCAAAATAGCACTTTAGGTGTCAGTCCCCATGTACACCCAAAGGCTCGTTTACAAGCCCATAAACCACATATGGCTTTCTTGGTTCGAGCCTCAATATGATTATTCCAGCTCAGTCGTGAATCCAGAATTATTCCTAGGTATTTAACTGTCCTCTTAAGTTGAAGAGTTCTTCCCACCAATGTAATTGTGGGAAATCTCCCCATTTTCCTCTTTTTTATAAAGAGTACTATCTCGACCTTGTCCGGATTTATTCCGAGCCCCTCCCTGCGGCACCATTTTTCCGTGATCCGGAGAGCCCGCATCATTGGTCCCTCCCAGGTCCCAGACATGGAGATCAGGGCACAAAATGACCAGGTCATCAGAATTGGGCCTGTGTATACAAACCAGCATCATTCAGTTCACTCAACAGGCTGTCCACTACAAGGCTCCACAGCAAAGGCGACAGCACTCCCCCTGTGGACAGCCCCTACTTGACAATGCTTTAACAGTTACATCGTTAAGCTCAGCATATATCATTCTCTTAGTGAACATTGCTCTGATCCATGAGACTACTGTCGGTTCAGAACCTAACCGTTGTAGAGCACTGCAAATCGAATCGTGAGACTTGTTGTCGAATGCCCCCTCGAAATCGATAAAGGTACCTAAGGCAGATCGTCCACCCAGCAGCGCGCTATCGGTATGGTATCCCAAGCTCAAACATGAGCGGAATAGTTTCACCAGGTAGCTTATTATAATATCGGAGGAATTTTGTAGTAAAGCTGCAATTATACCATCCTTACTAGGTGACTTAAAAGGGGCACCCTATATGTTATTTGATTTTTAGATTATACGCAGAATTATAGACATATTTCAGGTATAATGTCCCTATACTAAGTCTAACTGTTTTAAATTTTATGTCAAAAATGGCTTTTGCAGGCCTAAACATAACTATCACTTTGTCCTATATAAAAACCTTCATTATTTGATTGGGGTTGGTTTTCTTCTAGAAGGGGATCTATTTTAGCATACTGTGTTGACATTTTGATAGTAAATAAATACAGTGTGATCAAAAACTAACATTAATATAAACTGAACCTGAACTAATATTAATATTAACTTGAAATAATCGTTAAAAGTCAGTTATTTTAAACGTAAACCCCCTATTTTTTACCGACTTCTAAAAGAATGAGATTCTCAATTCGTCGAGTATGTATGTTTTTTTTTTGTATGTACACCGATTACACCGGAACGGAGGCACCGATTTGAATGAAATTTTTACGTTATGTTCAGGAAGTTGCTGGGGTGGTCCCATATTTTTTTGGACGAAATTGGTGCAGTAATATCCAAGATGACGCTGAAAATATAGCGGCCAAAAAAATTAATTTTGTTTGATTTTCTCCAAAATTGGTATGGGGGAATTTTTGGGGTCATACACAACGAATCTGGAATTATTTTTAAAAAATTCAATATGGCGGATCCAACATGTCGGACAAAAAAATTGTAGTTTTGTCTGATTTCCTCCAAAATTGGTGTGGGGAGTTTTCGGGGTCACACATAATGGATCCAAAATATTTTTTAAAAATTAAATATGATGGACCCACTATGGCGGATAAAAAAAATCAATTTTATTCGATTTTCTCCAACATTGGTATGAGGGAGTTTTGAGGGTCGTACATAACTTATCTAAAATTATTTTAAAAAAATTCAATATGGCGGATTCAAGATGGCGGATTAAAGATTCTACAGCTCCGGATTTTGTCTAAAATCAGTATTGGGGTATTTTTGTTAGTGTTACTTATGAATTCAAAATATTTTTTGAAAAACCCAATCTGGCAAATTCAATATGGTGTCCTAAAAATTTTACATTTTTCGATTTTCTCCCAAACTGATATAGGGGGTTCTTCAGGGTGTAAAATATGAATTTAAAAGTATTTTTTCAGGATTTAATATGGAAAATCCAAGATAGCAGGCTAAAAATTTTACATTTTTTGATTTGTTCAAAGGTGGGACTGAATCGTTTTTGAGGATGTAAAAAGCGAACATAAGTCTAGAAATTTTTAATTTCCGGATTTCATCCAAAATTGGCACTAGGGGTCTTTGAATGGTTTAGATTTAGATTAGATTAAGACTTGAAATAATTTTTTTGAAATTCAATATAGCGGATGCAATATGGTTGAAAATTTTACCTTATTCGCATTTTTTCAGATTTGGTATTAGGGAGTTTTCGGGGTCGTATATTACGAATATGAAGTTAACTATTAGATTGATAAGATACAATATGAGGAACAGAAAATTTTACATATTCCGATTTTGTCTAAAATTGATATTGTGGGGTTCTTGAGTCGTATACAAACTCAATATCCAGTTATAAAATATATCGAGCTAAGAAATTTACATCTCAAGTTCTTTAAATATCGATATTGGAAGGTTTTGGGGGCCTATATTACCAATCTAAAATTAATTTGAAATTTAAGATAGTGAATTTACTATGACAGACTAAATATTTGTTTGACACAATTTTACTGGTATTTGTAAAACTCTAAGAACCAAAGAATTTTTAGTGATTCATTTTAAGTGTGATTTACAACTTTGAATAAAATGGGTACTTTTTTGTCACCTTGGAGTCATTGCGAGGTACACTAATCTCGATTAGTACTTAGCTCAAATAATTTATGGATATCATAATGAATTCTAAAACTAATAAAATTTTTATAAAAGTGCGCTAAAAAATGAAAAATAACTATAAATTTTTAAATGAAATTAACTTTTTGACGTCGGCGCCAAACTAATACCAAAAATGTTCCATTGTTGACAATCCACTTGTCATAAAATATTTCTTGTAACAAGTTGGTAACTGGAACGGTTCTGTGTGGTGGGGGCGCCATCGTGTTAGTAAAAAATTTGCATGTATTGTGTCAGAGATGAATTGCTTAAATATTGATTGTCTAACTCTTCTAGAATATTGAAATATCTTTCTCCTACAAAATCAATACATCGTTTAAAAAAGGAACATAATTTACTTTGCATTATTAGTGAATTACCACTTAAGATTTCATCATAAAAATGTAGTTTTACTATTCCATCATTCCTTGCAGCACAAAGTGTATTAAATTGCCAGGTTTTTTTCAAAATTCCGCAATATATTGCATGAAGACTTGAATCACTTTAAAAATGGGGGTCGTTCTATTAAAAAGGCCATTTTTCGTAATTTTGCTTCATCAGTTCAAATTATCTTCTTCTTCTTCTTCTAGGTAGAACCAAGTTCTGTTATCTATACAATGCCTCATCGATCCTCGTTTGAGGTCGAAATCCAGCTGTCTCTCCATCTTTTGGGGGGCCGTCCAGGAGACTGTTTGGTGTTTGGTTTCTCTCTCATCACGATTTTTGCTAGTCTGTCATCGTCCATTCGTTCCACGTGATCTCTCCACTGCTACGACGGTTTCGAACCCACATCACAACATCCCCCACTCCGCTGTCCTCGCGTATTTTTTTCGTTTCTTATTCTATCTCTTAAACTTGTTCCCGTGATCATTCTCAGCGTTTTCATTTCTGTGGTTCTCATAATTTGTTTGTCTTTGTTGTTTCATTTCTTGTTTCTGCGCCGTAGGTCAGTATCAGTTCTACACAGACCTCGTAAATTCTTGCTTTGCTCTCAACCGTCATATGTTTATTGTTCCAGATTATGTCTCTTAGTTGGCCTGATATCATGGCCGCTCTGTTGGCTTGCGTGCGTACTTCTTCCGTTACTGCCCTGTTACTTGTTATACGTGCTCCCAGGTATTTAAACTTCCCAAGCTGTTCGATGTGTTTGTCATCAACCATTAGTTTGCATCTTACCGGTTCTTTTGCTATTACCATTGCTTTGGTTTTCTCCACAGATATTTTCATATTATACTGTTTGGCTGTTCAATTGAGATGGAAAAGCATTCTTTGTAAGTTGTCCTCGCTATCTGCTGTCAAGGCAACATCGTCTGTAAAGCATATAATCTGAACGGTGTTGTGTCCCATTGGGTACCCAATATTTGTGCTTTTTACCTCATCAATGATTTCGTCCATGATTACATTGAAAAGTGTTGGAGTTAGGCTATAACCCTGTCTTATTCCTATGGAAGTTCAAATTATGTTGTCCATAAATCAAGGGTCGTCTTGTATCATCGTTACTATAAATTCGCAAAATTACACACTTTTTGCCAAATCAGTATCTCTTAGGTGTTGAACTAAAGATATTAAATGAAGGTGGAAGTTGTGTTCAGCGGAATTCTATGTATTGAGATTCCTGTTTGTACAGCCACTTGTCTTACCGATATTATAGGATATCCCTCAAAATATCCCAGATTGCAATTTCGACATTTTCATCGTTGAGAATAGGGTTCCACTTATGCATTTTTGCCTTAACGGTGCCAAAATTTTTGAAATTTTCCAATATTCCGTGGCGGTTTCTGTTTAGCTGGATATCTATCAGCAAATGTTTGACATGTTCTTCACAAAACTTTATTACATTCCCCATAAATACTAAACAAGTTTAAATAATATTCGTGAGCACAATTTAATCGTCCAGGCATACATTGTTATTAATAATTGTCAAATGGCAATAAATAGTGACATTTCTGTAGTGTTCTATTGTTTTCTTTCGTCACATTTCGGCCTCAAGGCAGACAGAACTTAAAAGCCGTATATGGTTTTATAATACAAAAATTTTAAATTGCCAATATTTCAAAAACTACAAATTTTTCGAATAGACAACCTTATACAAAGTTGCCCTTATTTTTAACGCTAAATAAGATAACATTATAAAAATAGGGGGTTTACATTTTAAAAAATTGACTCAACAATTTTTTTAAGGTAATATTTAATGTTAGTTTTTGATCATCCTGTATTTATTTATTATCAAAATATCAACAGGATCCACTAAGGTAGATCCTCCCCTAGAAGGAAATTCCATTTAAATAATGAAGAATTTGATATAGAACAGACTGATAATTATGTTTATTTCCTGCAAACGCAATTTTTGACATAAAATTTAAAATATGTGAAAAATAGTTAGACTTCGGTATAGGACATTATATGTGAAATATGTCTATAATTTTGCATAGAATATAAAAATGAAATAACATATAGGATGTTCCATTTGAAATAAGCAAGAAGGCATCATTTTCAGGAATAACCTGAAGTGTCACCATTTCGAAAATATTTTAGTCGAAATGCCCTCATCAACTTTAGTAAACAGCAAAATTTTAAAAATTTTTGAAAGTCCATGTTCTGAGAAATCGATTGCGACAGTTCGTCGTGGGGCTCACTGTATAATAAAAACAACAGAAATAAAAAGGAAAAACAACCACTACACAGCTAATTTTTTAAATTATAATGTGACAGAATTTGATCATAGACTCTTTCAAATGATATATTGTGGTAGCGTTAACCCTTTCATCTATAATCATTTTCTGCCCCATACTAATTAGTAACTATTTTAATAACCTATAATTGAATTTCATAGTAATAAAGACACTCTGGAAGTCTGGTCGTGCATCTTCGCTCTTGCAGCTTTAGTATCAAACAACTATGGTTATTTATGCTTACCAACCACAACTCAGAACTTCAGGACTCAGGAAAGGCTGCTAATTAGTTGGTCAGAAGACATCTCTTGTTTTGTAGGTCTCGCAACAGCGCGCCCGCGAGTTAATTCGCGTGAAGGTTTTAATTAAACTGAATAAAACAAGTTTCTCAAAACACTTAGTCTATTAACAAAATAAATAGAATAAAAACGAACTTTTTACAATGAGAAACTTAAAACTAATAACAATTACGAAAAACTAACATAATTGCCCATCTCAGACGTTATTTTAACCAAAAACGTAAAACCTAATTTTGAAAAAAAAACACGTATAAATAGCTTAATAAAGTATTAAACAAAAAAGAAATAAAACGTGGAAAAACAGCTATTTATATTACTTAATGGAACCATATGAACATCGCGAAATGCCCCACTAAAATAACACACGATAATCCCTTAATTTCCCAAATTAAACAAAGATAACCTTCTTCTCCGACGATTATACCCGTGACGTAATTATTCTACTTGCGGTACCGTTCTAACGACATTCAAACTGTGACTGACATTTACTATTCCTTAAAAGAGTGTCTTCGAAACTTACACCCCTCGACACCCCTCTGATTCCCGTTTGTACCCATATTACCCGATGGAATCCTGAAACGTCAATTTCTTTCCCTTAAAGTTCGAAGATTTCGATCACTACGTGCTGAGGGCGTTAGCTATTCTATACCGGATGCTTGATTCCCGAATTTGCCTCTGAGCGTCTTAATAATAATTTTTATATAAACACAATTAATAAAACTATTCTATTTCTTTCTATAACTAAAGGAATAAGATAATATAACGTCTGTAAAAAAAACCTGAGTGCCCTTTTATTCCTATTGCTGGTATTTAAAGCATTCTTTCTTGCAATCAGGAAAAACAGACGCTACATACCTCCTTTCACAGATCAAACGTTATATTACAGTATAATGAGTTTATTTGATTATTCTTGTTTCCTAATAATGGGAAAATCGTTCAATATTTTAATACATTTTAACGGTATTTCATATACCATATATTAAAAACTACCCTTCACACGTCTGGTTTTACTTACATAATCAGGGCAGGATTACTTAGACAGATTTTAGGCAATTCTAAGAGAGGGTCTTTTAGGTCTTCATAAATTAACTGACTTTATGTATTTTTTTTAAGAAAACATTTAAACGACAAAGATCATAAAAGTTAAGCTCGATAACTGATTTATTTTTCCTTTAAACTTTCGTGGATAGTGATAAAAAATATAACTACCCTATTCCCAAGAGAAATCTATTCACAGAGTGATTATTTAATTATTCACTTTAACGGAATATGGTTTACATTAAACAGTGTAAAAGAATTAAAATTTGTTCCATTACAATAACATATATTTGTTTCATTTCAATCCTATATGAAAAATGGATTAACTTCACACCCTATTTCGCAAGCGCGAACAAAAATGTACTTTTTCACTAAAAAACGACTTACCCGATTACAGTAGGTCCAAAGTGTGCAAACAAAATAAAAAACACAAAACCGAAGTATAAAATCTTACGAACGGGCGTCGCGCACATTTTTTTCAAATAAATAAAAACTGCAACTAAATCCACAATAATTAAAACTTCAAAAAAAAAAAAAAAGAAATGAATTAATTATCAACGGTTTTTATAATTATCAGCTAAGCAAGCAAGAAATAAGAAACATTTTTATTAATAGCAATTAATTGAATCAGTAATTAAAAAAAAAGAATCACTGCATTTGCCGGTTAGGAGGTGATTAAAAAGTACCCGTGCAAATTACAAAAATCAAATCACCAGGTTTAACCTTTTTAAATTTGCACTGTTTATTGATAACCGCGAGCCTACTAAAACGTTATGAGGCCGTAGATTCATCTTATAGTTTTATTGTCTGGGCGAGAAGGTAGTAGATTTGTTATCATGATTATTGTAAAGATAAACATGAAGTGTCAACAAAGATGTTGAATATTGTTTAAGTTTTTTCGGTGGCGTAATAGTGGAAGTTGGCGCTAAATGAGAAAAATAACAGAAAAAAAATCGGTAATAGGAATTCAGCAATGTTTTATTCATCAAGACGTAACACTACTGTAGAAAGATGAAAAAATTGATTTTTTTTATTGCTTTAAACGAACTATTAGGTATTCAAAAACAATATCTAATTAGTCCCTTAGCGAAAAAATAATTTAAAACGTCGAAATCTCGATTTTATGGCAACACTTTAGCCCACGCTAAGCACGAAGCGCAACGTCCGCACCCCCTGCTTTTATACTACTGTTACCTGTCGAAATGGTAAGTGGACCTGTTACTTTCAGAGTGAAAGGGCCTTACAGTTTCACAGAAAATCATCAGGTGTGCTAGAAGTCCGCAAGTGTGACAATTCTATATAATAAATGTTTACGCATATAAAACTTTAAACACATTTTTCTTAAAAAACACTTTTTACAAACTGGAAATTAGATCAAAAAAGAGCTGTTTTGTTAACAAAGATGTAACATTGTTTTTTTTTTGCTAGAATGTGTTTATTTTGACATCCTATAAAACATATCTCGATGGTAACTCTGAAAGACCTGAGCAAAAACATGGCGGACCAAAAATGGTCATGATTTTCGGTTTTTTGAGTTTATCTCGAAAAGTAATAATTTTATCGAAAAATGTTTCAAACAAAAGTTATAGAGAATTAAAAGACCTATTGATTTATATAATATAAGTTATAGGTGGCGCCACTAGTTAGCGAAATATATATTTTTTTCCACAAAATTTATGATTTTGTTTTTTTTTAAAAACATTTATTAACAAACTACCGATTTAAAATTTAACATAATTATAGGTATTATCATTCTAAAAAAGTGTGTAGAACCCGGAATCTGTGAGTTTTTTATTTTCCGAGAAATTCGATGTCAAAGTTGAAAATTCGACCTCAATTTTCCGCTTTCCTAATTGAGATACAATGCTCAATTTAATAGAAATTGTTTGTATTGTTTTATATTTTGAAGAGCTATTAAAAAAAATTTTTTTTTTTCAATCGTGGGTCGAGAAATTTTGCAAAAACCAATTTTTACACCAAAAAAATTCCGATAACTTTTCACCGTATGGAAATAAATTTTTTTAATGCATGCATTGGATTTAGATGTATCATTTCGATCTCGAAAAATAAATTTAATTTTGGATGAATAAACTCTTTTTTCAAAAATTCATAATGGCGTGGCAAATGGATATTAATTCACATAAGATGATTTTTAATGCTTGTGCTTTACCTGTGATTTTTTGGATCCAAGAAATACACTTCCATACGATCTGTGAACCTTCGAAAATTGGGCCGAATCTAATCGAAATAAAATTTTTATAAAAAAATTGAACCGACTTCTAAAAGTGCGCTAAAAAGTGAAAAATAACCATAAATTTTTATATGAAAATTGAACTTTTTGAAGTCGGCGCCAAACTAATACCTGGCAAAATGTGATTTGTATAAACAGATTAAAAATATTTTATTTGTAATTGCTTTTTTATCATAATTTGTATATATTAGTAGATATTTATTTTGTGTACAAATAATTTGGCGCCGACTTCAAAAAGTTCAATTTCATATAAAAATGTATGGTTATTTTTTACTTTTTAGCGCACTTTTAGAAGTCGGTTCAATTTTTTATAAAAATTTTATTTTTCTATTTTTAGTTTTAGAATCCACTATGATATCCATAAATTATTTGAACTAAGTACTAATCGAGATTAGTGTACCTCGCAATGATTCCAAGGTACCCATTTTATCCAAAGTTGTAAATCACCCTAAAATGAACCACTAAAAATTCTTTAGTTCTTAGAGTTTTCCAAAAACCAATCAAATTCGGTCAAACGAATATTTAGTCTATCATAGAAAATCCACTATCTTAAATTCAAATTAATTTTAGATTGGTAATATAGGTCCCAAAACCTTCCAATATCGATATTTAAGAAAATAATTAATTTTTTATCCACCATATTGGATACGCCATATGAATTTTTTTTAGATTCATCATGTGTAACCCCGAAAACTCTCCCGTACCAATTTTTGTGACAAAATTGATTTTTTGTCCGCCATATTGAATCCGCCATATTGAGTTTTTTAAAAATAATTTCAGATTCTTTATGTGAGGCCCCGAAAACTTCCTCATACCAATTTTGGAGAAAATAGGACAAAATTGATTTTTTCGTCCGCCCTATTGGATCCGCCATATTAAATTTTTTAAAAATTATTTTAGATTCGTCATAGGCGACTCCGAAAACTCCCCTGTACCAATTTTGGAGAAAATCGGACAAAATTAATTTTTTGGTCCGCCATATTGGATCCGCCATATTGAATTTTTTTTAAATTATTTTAGATTCGTCATATGCGATCCCGAAAACTCCCCTGTACCAATTTTGGAGAAAATCGGACAAAATTAATTTTTTCGTCCGCCATAGTGGATCCGCCATATTGAATTTTTTTAAAATTATTTTAGATTAGTTATATGCGACTCCGAAGACTCCCCCATACCAATTTTGGAGAAAATCGGACAAAATTGATTTTTTTCGTCCGCCATATTGGATCCGCCATATTGAATTTCTTAAAAGTAATATCAGATTCGTTATATGCAACCTCGAAAACTTCCCCATACCAACTTCGGAGAAAATCGGACTAAATTAAATATTTTTGTCCGCCATATTGGATCCGCCATTTTGAATTTTTTAAAAATAATTTTAGATTCTTTGGGTACAACCCCAAAAATTTTTCCATACCAATTTTGGAGAAAATCGGACAAAATTAATTTTTTTGGCCGCCATATTGTAAGCGCCATCTTGGATTTTACTGCACCAATTTCATCTAAAAAAATATGGGACCACCGCAGCAACTTCCTTTACATAACGTAAAAAATTTCATTCAAATCGGTGCAGCCGTTCCGGAGTAATCGGTGTACATACATAAAAAAAAATACATAGTCGATGAATTGAGAATCTCCTTCTTATAGAAGTCGGTTAAAAAGCTGCTGCAGACCGCTGTGGGCGGGTTGCCATAGTTCAAGTGCATTCATTATTCATCGGCGCTTTAAGATGGACAGTGCGATAATTGCTTTGAAAATTTTATTTCCTGCGATTTAGAAAACGATAATGATAATTCAGAGGAAATTAATAATAGGTGTGAGAATGATTTTGACTATGAAAATGTTAATAATGATGAGAATGAGATGTACAGGGTGAGTCAACGATTGGATGAAGTAGGTTTGTGCCTTTTCTGTGAAATTAACAAATAAACTATATTTATTGTTTGATACAGTTTATTTTTACGCAGATTTTAAAAATATTTAGGACTCTACAGGGTGAGCCAAAAAACTAGGACAGCATAAAGTTGTATTTTTTTAAATAGAACGCCCTATATACGAATCGTATTTTCGATTTAGCTTATAATTTTAAATCTTTTTTATTAAGGGTTTACTATAACAAAACTTTATAGTTTCTGAGATAATTAAGTTTAAAGAAAAAAAGGCACATTTTCAAGCATCAATTCAATCCTAAATAACGTTTTCAATTTTGTGACAAATATATTCAAATTTGGAATTTAGCAGGGCCAAGGACAAGTTAACATAATTTATACCTAATATTTGCAATAAAAGCTACAGGGTGTTGAACACATCGGCTCAAATTTGAACAAGTTTAAATGAATAAATATCTTTTTTTTTTAAATGGTACACCCTGTATATTTTCATGTCATTTAATAGAGTAATAAAAACCCTAAAAGTTTTGTTCAATATATCCTATACCTATTTATAATAGTTTTTGAGATATTTCAGTTTTTATAATTTTCCATACTTTTTTACAGAAATAGTCTTCATTATCATAGTAGCCATTGCAAAAACAATGTAAAAGAACATTTTTCTGTGTGTCAAATTTATAACCGCAATCGCTTCTTTTGGTTTTTATGTAGTGTAGTTTGGTTTTTTTTTTGCATTCATCTTATATTGTAAAATGAATTTTCCAAAGAATGAGTTAATAGATATGATTTATACAATAGGAGAGGCTCAAAAAAATTGCCTTCTTGCTCAAAGAATTTACAAAATGAAGTATCTTGATCGACGCCAGCCTAATATCCATGCTTTTCAAAACTTAATGCAATGATTTGATTCTTCTGGTACTGTTGATTATCCAAAACGTAAAGTGGTCAACAAACCAGTAACTAATGAAGAAAAAGAACTACAAGTATTGTTAATTGTTCAGGAAAATCCTTATATTGGTAGCCGTCAGTTAGCAGCATTATGTGAAACATCACAATCCACCGCTAATCGTACTACCAAGAAATATAGGTATCATCCATATCACATGGAATTACACCAAGAATTGCATGGACAGGATTTTGCAAGTCGTGTAAACTTTTGTCGTACAATAAATGCGGAGATTCAATTAAATCCAAATTTATTATGCAAGGTAATGTTTAGTGATGAAGCTACTTTTAGAAGTAACGGTGCCGTAAATAGACGCAACATGCATTATTATGCCACAGAAAACCCATTTTGGATTAGAGAGGTGCAACATCAAAACCACTGGTCATTAAATGTTTGATGTGGTATTCATCATAATCGAATTATTGGACCCCACTTTTTTAATGAACCACTAAATGGCCATAGTTACCTGAACTTTCTACAAGAAGAACTACCCCAACTGCTTCAAGGTCTCGATAGGGATGAGCTCGACAGTATGTGGTTCCAGCACGATGGTGCGCCTCCGCATTACCATCGTAAAGTTCGAGCGTTTTTGGACCAACGATATCCGCAAAAATGGATTGGACGTGGGGGTTTCATTGAGTGGCCACCAAGGTCTTGCGACATCACCCCATTAGATTTCTTCCTATGGGGTTATATTAAAAATAAGGTGTATGTTAATCCACCAACAACAATGGAAGATATGCGAAACAGGATTAGGGATACCTGTAGAACAATAACGCCACTAATTTTGTCCAGGGTCCGAGAAAATCTGCAAAAAAGACTGAATTTGTGCATTGCACAAGAGGGTCGTTTATTCGAACACTTATTAAAAAGAAATAATTAATCTCAGGATTTAATAGGTAATTTTTTTGTTTCAATTTAGTATAAAAGTAAACATGTATTTGCCTTGTCGTTATTGTTGTGTTAATTTTTTCACATTATGTTTAATTACGCTATTACCGTTGTAATATAACGAATAATGTATTTCATCATATTTAACCACATTCTGTTTGTTTCTGTAGTTTCTTTTTATTATTTTACATGGCTACTATGATAATGAAGACTATTTCTGTAAAAAAGTATGGAAAATAAGAAAAACTGAAATATCTCAAAAACTATTATAAATAGGTATAGGATATATTGACCAAAACTTTTAGGGTTTTTATTACTCTATTAAATAACATGAAAATATACAAGGTGTACCATTTAAAAAAAAAAGATATTTATTCATTTAAACTTGTTCAAATTTGAGCCGATGTGTTCAACACCCTGTAGTTTTATTGCAAATATTAGGTAAAAATTATGTTAACTTGTCCTTGGCCTTGCTAAATTCCAAATTTGAATATATTTGTCACAAAATTGAAAACGTTATTTAGGATTGAATTGATGCTTGAAAATGTGACTTTTTTTCTTTAAACTTAATTATCTCAGAAACTATAAAGTTTTGTTATAGTAAACCCTTAATAAAAAAGATTTAAAATTATAAGCTAAATCGAAAATACGATTCGTATATAGGGTGTTCTATTTAAAAAAATACAACTTTATGCTGTCCTAGTTTTTTGGCTCACCCTGTAGAGTCCTAAATATTTTTAAAATCTGCGTAAAAATAAACTGTATCAAACAATAAATATAGTTTCTTTGTTAATTTCACCGAAAAGGCACAAACTTACTCCATCCAATCGTTGACTCACCCTGTACAATGAAACTGAGAATAATGATGAAAATGGTATGTGCGATGTAAGTGAGAGTAATAATTGCAATGATGAAATGGACGCCGATTGCATAGAAGTAATAGAAAAAAAAAGAAAGATGAATGTATAATTGATATATTGTATTTGTATGATTTTCGCACGCAATTTTAATGTATTATTAAATATTTATATGACGTATTATATATTATTATTATATTTTTATATGATTTGCTGATAGAAATTTTCGTAAAAATTTTGTTAATAAATCCTTGGGTAATAATAATATAAAGGGAAAAACAGTATATTATGTAATATATAATTGAATATTTGTATGATCTTCTCTATAATTTTTTGTAAAAATTTTGTTAATAAACTGTTAGATAATAATAATATAAAGGAAAAAAACAGTAGAATATGTAATATATAATTAAAATTTGTATGATTTTCTCTATAATTTTTTGTAAAAATTTTGTTAATAAACAAATTAATAATTAATATGACTAACAAATTGTTACTATCATATAAATTAATAAAACATCAATATTACATTGAAGCGCCGATGAATAATGCGCTTGAACTATAGCAACCGGCCCACAGCGGATTGCAGCAGCTATTTTCGATTAGATTTGGCCCAATTTTCGAAGGTTCACAGATCGTGTGGAAGTGTATTTCTTGGATTCAAAAAATTCACAGGTGAAGCACAAGCATTAAAAAGCTTCTTATGCGAATTTGAGCCCTTAATATTCACTTATGAATTTTTGAAAAAAAAAGTTTTTTTCATCCAAAATTAAAATTTTTTTTTGAGATCGGAAATGATACATCTAAATCCAATACACGCATTAAAAAAAATTTATCTCCATCCGATGAAAAGTTATCGGAATTTTTTTAGTGCAAAAAATTAGATTTGGAAAATTTCTCGGCCCACGATTGAAAAAAAAATTTTTTAATAGATCTTTAAAATATAAAACAATACAAACAATTTCTATTAAAATTGAGCATTGTATCTTAATTAGGAAAAAATTGAAATCGAATTTTCAACTTTGACATCGAATTCCTTGGAAAATAAAAAACTCACAGATTGCGGGTTTGACATACTTTTTTAGAATGATAATACCTATATTTATGTTAAATTTTAAATCGGTGGTTTGTTAGTAAATGTCTTTTTTTAAAAAAAAAACCAAAACCCCAAATTTTGCCGAAAAAAAAATATCTCGATAACTCGTGGCGCCACCTATAACTTATATTGTATGATAGGTTTTTTAATTCTCTACAACTTTTGTTTGCAATATTTTTCGATACATCTTTTACTTTTCGAGATAATCTCAAAAAACCTAAAATCGTGACCATTTTTGGTCCGCCATTTTTTTTTGGCTCAGATCTTTCAGAGTTACCATCGAGAGATGTTTTATAGGATGCCGAAATGAACCCATTCCAGCAAAAAAAAAAACAATGTTACATTTTTGTTACTGACGAAAGTATATTTTCCATGGAGTAGAACACATTACTCAAACACTACGAGTATTACAGCGATCAATCTGAAATTTTAAAAGTAGATTCACAATCATATTATCTTCCCTACTACGTAGCCGTTTTTTGATTAGATGTAAACTTTTTTTTAAAAAACAATTTATTATTCTATTTTCGACCGAAAATCGACAAATTTTTTTCAAAAATGCGCCATTTCTACAAAATTCAATTTAAAAAAAAAACCTACATCATCGGGAAGCCAATTATATATTAACTACAAATTTTTTTTTTTTTTTGTTCCAGGACTCATAATTTTTTTTCGACCGTTTCTCAATTTTTAAAAAATGTAATTTCGAAGATCGGCTCTGTTGCCGTCATTTTGTATCAAAATAAAAATAAAAAAATTTTTGTCATACTTCAATATGTGCAGAATGAACCCTCTGAAAAGAATTTTCCTACTTCTCTTCCACACTCTCAAAAAAAATGTCAAAGTAGCCATATTTTTCGACCGTTACACTGGTATTACCTCTTAACTAGTAAACGAATACTTAATTCTCGAATAGATCTAGATTAGAGCATCTTATTCTTATTTTTTATACAAAAAAGGTTAATATAACTATTCTTACTGTAATGAAAAGAATAATAAGATAACCACTGGAAAAAAACCTGAATGCCATTTTATTCATTTTACTGGTATTTAAATAATTTCTTATTGCAATCAGGAAAAATAGCATCTTTATTAATTCTTTGTACATGTTGTCAAACAATATATTATATTATAGTGAGTTTATTTGATCATTCTTTTGTTTTCTTAATAATGGGGAAATTGTTCAATATTTTAATATACTTTAACGGTATTTTGCAGATACCACATATTAAGACCTCCCTCGGCCCTTATCTCTTCGGTTTTAATTACATAACCAGGGTAGGATTTCTTTGACAGATTTATTTATAAATCTTAAAGAAAACCTTTATAGTTTATGTCGTCGTAAATTAACTGAGTTTATATATTTTTAAGAAAACATTTAAACGCCTCAAAGGTAATAAAGGTGAGATTATGCTTAAGTACGATAATTGATTTATTTTTCCTTTAGACTTTCTTGGCTGGTAGTAAAAAGATATATACTATATACTATCTCGTTCTCACGGATAAAATCTATCCACAGAGTAATTATTTAATTACTTATTTTAGCAGAACATACTTCACATTAAACAGTATAAAATAACTAGTATTTGTTCCATTACAGTGAAGTATGGATTACGATGTACAGATAAGTGTACGTTATGTCATGGACAAGACTGCTGACATGCAGCTATCATCGATACCAATTAAGCTGATCTAAATGAAAACGGTAGTAATAACGATGATGATTTTATTATCGATAACACTGATATTAGTGAAATAATTCCAATAATTCACCTATTTCAGGTATGATATGTTGCACCCTTTCTTTCGATATGGCAGCAATCCTTTATAAACTTTTTGGATGACCTCTTCGACGGATTCCAGTATTCCAAAAGCATCTTAAGCGCTTGTTTGACCTCGTTTAAAGTACTCAATGAACGTTTTTACAGTTGTTTATGGAATTCCCATAATCTCTGTAGTAGATAAACTACTGATAAAAAATATTTTATAATAGCACGCACTTCGGTTTTTCCATAGCTAAAAAATAACAAAATTGGGAAATTTTATAAAATCGCATAATAAAAACAACTTAAAACAGCTCTTTCAAATACTCAGACAATACTAAAGAAATGTATTGTTTCAAGGTGATATAATTAAAATGGTAATGCGGTCACCATCCGTAAACAAGAAACTTTTTTTCTCATGAGTCAATCCTCTAGTGTCTTTGATTTTGCAGATATTGATATTTCTGTGAAAAATTCTCCTCTTCTTTTCACCCCCACCCCCTTCTTTCAGACGAGATTTACAAATTCCGTAGTCAATCCGGGCTTTCTCACTTTCATGATTTAAGGAGTCCAGATATTTATTTCTTTGCCTTAAAAACTCTAAAATTCAGATTTTTCTCGAACATAGAAGTTTACTAAAAACCCCTCATCTTGTTTTCGGGTTGAAATTTTGACAAAACGCTCAAGCACATATTTAATTATTTCTAACAGACAGTGTACCAGTGATGACTGGTACATTAAAAAAAGTAGGGGTTGAAACCTATCATAGGCACCGATGGATGAAAAAATAAAAGCCGTTAAAAACTGAGTTAGTATGAAATAAAGCAGGGTATTTTAAATAAGTAAACATAAAGGAGGTGCACATATAACTGTGTGAATTATTTATAAAGAAAATCCATACGCCGATCTTTGGCAACCAACTTATTAATAACCCGCTGATTGAAATCAGGTATGCTTTCGATAAGATCCCTTTCTATAGAAAGAATTTCCAAAGCAGAAAGTCTTTCTTGACTCATAGTATTCCGTAAAATTTTTAAAAGTTTTAGTTAACTTCACTAAATGTCTCATTTAGCTCGATATTTTGCGAAAGATAGTCACAAAGTACAAGAAGTCCCGAAATTGATCTAAATTCTTGAGTTCCATATATAACGGTTTAGTTCTCTACGGAGTTTTTTATAAATATGAAATATTTAAAAAAAAACTGAATCGGCTTCTAAAAGTGCGCTAAAAAGTGAAAAATAAATTTTTATATGAAATTGAAATTTTTGAAGTCGGCGCAAAATTATTTTTAAATGAAATCAATAACTACTAATATATACTAACTATGGTAAGAAAGCAATTGCAAATAAAGTATTTTTAATCTGTTTATGCGAATAACATTTGGTCAGGTATTAGTTTGGTGCCGACTTCAAAAATTTCAATTTCATATAAAAATTTATAGTTATTTTTCATTTTTTAGCGCACGTTTAGAAGTCGGTTCAATTTTTTTTTTTAATTTTATTTTTCGATTTTTAGTTTTGAATTCATTATGATATCCATAAATTATTTGAACTAAGTACTAATCGAGATTAGTGTACCTCGCAATGACTCCAAGGCGGCAAAATGTACTCATGTTATCCAAAGTTGTAAAACACCCTAAAATGAACCACTAAAAATTATTTGATTCTTAGAGTTTCCAAATGCCATGTCATAGTAAATCCAATATCTTAAATTTCAATTAATTTTAGGTTGATAATATAGGCCCCAAAACCTTCCAATATCGATATTTAAAGAACTTGAGACGTATATATATATATATATATATATATATATATATATATATATATATATATATATATATATATATATATATATGTTATACTGCATATTGAGTTTAGATACGCCCCATCGCACATTTGATAAACGACTCCGAAAACTCCCCTGTACAAATTTTGGAAAAAATTAACTTTTCTGGCCGCCATATTGAATCCGTCATATTGATTTTTTTAAAGATATTTTGGACTCGTTATATGTGGCCCTGAAAACTCCCCTACACCAATTTTGGACAAAATCGGACAAAATTAAATTTTTTTGTCAACCATATTGGATCAACCATATTGAATTTTTTAAAAATAATTTCAGATTCGTTGTGTACGACCTCGAAAATTTTCCCATACTAATTTTGGAACAAATCGGACGAAATTAATTTTTTTGGCCGTCATATTGCCAGCGCCATCTTGGATCTTACTGCACCAATTTCGTCCAAAAAAATATGGGACCACTGCAGCAACTTCCTGAATGTAACATAAAAAATTTCATTCAAATCGATGCCACCGTTCCGGAGTAATCGGTGTACATACATAAAAAAAAATACATAGTCGACGAATTGAGAACCTCCTTCTTTCAGAAGTCGGATAAAAAGGGGTAAATTTTTTTCGTATCCTTGAATTTTTATTCGGGAAAACATGTACTACATTTGACATACTGTTCTGAAAAAAAAAACATTAGCTACTACCAAGTAACCTGCAAAGCTAAATCGTTCTTTGCTGGACAAATAATTATATTACAAACTTCTTTTGCTTCCCGAGAAAACTCCTCGGCATCATCGAGCTTACGTCTTTCTGAAATAGATGGAGATGGCTCAACGTCGCTTGAGGTAATATTATTTCTAGTTTCTGTTAATTTTGATTCAAATGAAAATACATTTTTTTGCGATAATTTGTATGAACTTACCAAATACCAAATCAACTTGAGGCATTATTTTGGAAAATAAATTTAACCATGAAAGGAAACTCTTGCTTTTGAAAATTTTGACATACTGTCATCTAAGATTTTTTCCATTATCTCTAGAATGCTGTCTTTGTAGTAGAATACGGTACAAACAACTCTAGACTTAAAATTGCATCTTGTAGGGGCCGAACGAGGTAAGCGTTTGTTAATAATTTGATCTAGTATTGCGGTTCTTTGAGGACTATTTGAAAAAAGAACACATCCCTTGTAAATTAGAAAAAATCATGCGGATGTTTTTCTTGGCGGATACAGTGTTTAACATTACCAAATTTAATTGATCTGCATAACAATGCACGTAAGCAGCATGTTTATACGTATTTTTTATAATTGCTTGCACCCCATTCGACGAGCCGATCATGTCTTCCAGAAAGTAAAATAGCAGCAACTGCACTATATTTAACTGCTTTTCTAGAATCTCTTACGAGAAATTCTTAAAAATGTCCAACAAATACACGATTGTTTTTTTTAAATTCTTTCGTAAATTGGAATCCTTTGAATTCATAAACCGAAATCGGCAACTGTATTTGTCTGCACAGTTAGGGACAGAGCACTTAATTTTGGATGATTTTTTCTCACCAAACATTTTTAACCTCTTAAAAACCTAACAAAATATCTTCATCAAAGTAAAAACGTAATCACTTTTAAAAAAATTAAAATAACGGTACAGTAAACATCATCCATAGAAATACCGGCATAGTAGACACCACGGTTGTATTCCAATCTGAACTAATGGAATGGTTTAACTGGTGTTTGAAGAAGAAACCTTTACGCAGCGCCACATGCGACAGGAAGCAAAAGATCAAATACTCATCCAGTGGGTTGCATAAGAGAAATTTTTCTAGTGGAGTGATATTTTGTGGAGAAAACTAAACAAAGGTTTACAAGTCGACTTGCAACCTGCATAAAACTTATGAGACGAAATTAATCTCCACGTCTTAGATAGGCAACTCCATATACACCCCAATGGATTAGCTTGGATTGCATTAAAATTGCAAACCAGCAAAGCGATAACGTTTCCAGGCGTAATACCGTAATATAGACAAATTATTAATGATATTTAGGCGAAATAAGTTTAATTATTTTAATAATTGACTGCTGTTCCGTATAATTACGGTAAAAAATTGATTTAAATTTAATTATTAAATTATCAGTAGAAATTAACAAATATGTGTACTTATATTTATTAGTGTGTATTATTTTAATTTAAAATTTTTTGGGGGATTGCGCAAACCTGCAAACCTAAGGAAAAGCCTCCAGTGCATTGTACAGGGTGAGTCAACGATTGGATGAAATAGGTTTGTGCCTTTTTGGTGAAATTAACAAAAAAACTATATTTATTGTTTGATACAGTTTATTTTTACGCAGATTTTAAAAATATTTAGGACTCTACAGGGTGAGCCAAAAAACTAGGACAGCATAAAGTTGTATTTTTTTAAATAGAACACCCTATATACGAATCGTATTTTCGATTTAGCTTATAATTTTAAATCTTTTTTATTAAGGGTTTACTATAACAAAACTTTATAGTTTCTGAGATAATTAAGTTTAAAGAAAAAAAGTCACATTTTCAAGCATCAATTCAATCCTAAATAACGTTTTCAATTTTGTGACAAATATATTCAAATTTGGAATTTAGCAAGGCCAAGGACAAGTTAACATAATTTTTACCTAATATTTGCAATAAAAGCTACAGGGTGTTGAACACATTGGCTCAAATTTGAACAAGTTTAAATGAATAAATATCTTTTTTTTTTAATGGTACACCCTGTATATTTTCATGTTATTTAATAGAGTAATAAAAACCCTAAAAGTTTCGTTAAATATATCCTATACCTATTTATAATAGTTTTTGAGATATTTCAGTTTTTCTTATTTTCCATACTTTTTTACAGAAATAGTCTTCATTATCATAGTAGCCATGTAAAATAATAAAAAGAAACTACAGAAACAAACAGAATGTGGTTAAATATGATGAAATACATTATTCGTTATATTACAACGGCAATAGTTTAATCAAACATAATGTGAAAAAATTAACACAACAATAACGACAAGGCAAATACATATTTACTTTTATACTAAATTAAAACAAAAAAATTACCTATTAAATACTGAGATTAATTATTTATCTTTAATAAGTGTTCGAATAAACGACCCTCTTGTGCAATGCACAAATTTAGTCTTTTTTGCAGATTTTCTCGGACCCTGGACAAAATTAGTGGCGTTATTGTTCTACAGGTATCCCTAATCCTGTTTCGCATATCTTCCACTGTCGTTGGTGGATTAACATACACCTTATTTTTAATATAACCCCATAGGAAGAAATCTAATGGGGTGATGTCGCAAGACCTTGGTGGCCACTCAATGAAACCCCCACGTCCAATCCATTTTTGCGGATATCGTTGGTCCAAAAACGCACGAACTTCACGATGGTAATGCGGAGGCGCACCATCGTGCTGAAACCACATCCTGTCGAGCTCACCCCTATCGAGACCTTGAAGCAGTTGGGGTGGTTCTTCTTGTAGAAAGTTCAGGTAACTATGGCCATTTAGTGGTTCATTAAAAAAGTGGGGTCCAATAATTCGATTATGATGAATACCACACCAAACATTTAATGACCAGTGGTTTTGGTGTTGCACCTCTCTAATCCAAAATGGGTTTTCTGTGGCATAATAATGCATGTTGCGTCTATTTAGGGCACCGTTACTTCTAAAAGTAGCTTCATCACTAAACATTACCTTGCATAATAAATTTGGATTTAATTGAATCTCCGCATTTATTGTACGACAAAAGTTTACACGACTTTCAAAATCCTGTCCATGCAATTCTTGGTGTAATTCCATATGATATGGATGATACCTATATTTCTTGGTAGTACGATTAGCGGTGGATTGTGATGTTTCACATAATGCTGCTCACTGACGGCTACCAATATAAGGATTTTCCTGAACATTTAACAATACTTGTAGTTCTTTTTCTTCATTAGTTACTGGTTTGTTGACCACTTTACGTTTTGGATAATCAACAGTACCAGAAGAATCAAATCTTTGCATTAAGTTTTGAAAAGTATGGGTATTAGGCTGGCGTCGATCAGGATATTTCATTTTGTAAATTCTTTGAGCAAGAAGGTAATTTTTTGAGCCTCTCCTATTGTATAAATCATATCTATTAACTCATTCTTTGGAAAATTCATTTTACAATATAAGATGAATGCAAAAAAAAACCAAACTACACTACATAAAAACCAAAAGAAGCGATTGCGGTTATAAATTTGACACACAGAAAAATGTTCTTTTACATTGTTTTTGCCATGGCTACTATGATAATGAAGACTATTTCTGTAAAAAAGTATGGAAAATAAGAAAAACTGAAATATCTCAAAAACTATTATAAATAGGTATAGGATATATTGAACAAAACTTTTAGGGTTTTTATTACTCTATTAAATAACATGAAAATATACCATTTAAAAAAAAAAGATATTTATTCATTTAAACTTGTTCAAATTTGAGCCGATGTATTCAACACCCTGTAGCTTTTATTGCAAATATTAGGTAAAAATTATGTTAACTTATCCTTGGCCTTGCTAAATTCCAAATTTGAATATATTTGTTACAAAATTGAAAACGTTATTTAGGATTGAATTGATGCTTGAAAATGTGACTTTTTTTCTTTAAACTTAATTATCTCAGAAACTATAAAGTTTTGTTATAGTAAACCCTTAATAAAAAAGATTTAAAATTATAAGCTAAATCGAAAATACGATTCGTATATAGGGCGTTCTATTTAAAAAAATACAACTTTATGCTGTCCTAGTTTTTTGGCTCACCCTGTAGAGTCCTAAATATTTTTAAAATCTGCGTAAAAATAAACTGTATCAAACAATAAATATAGTTTCTTTGTAAATTTCATCGAAAAGGCACAAACCTACTTCATCCAATCGTTGACTCACCCTGTACATGATAAATTTTAGGTTTCTAGTGTGAGCAGTTCTTGATTTAGGACACGCGTATTTGCAATGGAAAATCTATATGTGAATTTTCAGCTTTCAGCTACAATTACAATTATGGAGAAGAATGGCAGATCAATTTTACAGTAATTTTATCATTAGATATGTCCGTGAACTCAAGGGCACGATGAAATTTGAGTAGAATAGAGTTGATGACAAGCCTGTGGGTCCATACTTTCTTGAAGGTAATTTTTAGGGAGCAAAATATCGTGATATTTTAAAAAATCAACTTAGATTAAAGACAACCAATGTAGTTTCAACACGATGGATGTCCATCGCATTATTCCCAATTAGCTCGTCAGGTAGTGGATCGCGAAATCGACGGACAGTAGATTGGTAGAAGAGGTCCAGTAAATTGGCCCGCAAGATCACCAATTAAAGGTAACCATTTTAAGCACTTACTGAAATAAATTCTTATGAAACCTTTAACATTATCATATAAAATGATGAGGGGCAAGGGGAAAACAACCATCCCGATGGTGAGAGATAAGGGGACTCACCGAAAAGAAGCACTCCAATGGTGAGAGGCGAGGAGACTCACCGAAGACAAACACTCCGATGGTTAGAGGCGAGAGGACTTACCGAAAACCAGCACCTCGATGGTAAGAGGCTAGGGGACTTACCGAAAACCAGCACCCTGAAGAGAACAAAAACTACTACGTTCACGTCGTGGTTCCTGGGTAGTGCTAAAAGTAGTTAATCATGCACATAGTCGTACTAAGTACAGTTTTTGTTAACAATTCTGAACAAACAAATTTCTTCAAATAGCCCTGAAGATCAATATCAAAATAATATTATAGGAACTTTGCAATTTTAAAACTTCAGTATGAAACATTTTATTGAATAATAACGATGAAGATCTTCGTTTAACCTTAAGATGACCTCGATATTAAATCTAAACCTGAGAGGTCATATCTGATGATGAAATTACTGTGAAATCCGGTGTCTTTCCATTTCCAGGAGTCAAATTGAGGATTTCCTTTTCAAATTTTGAAATTGAGCATCAAATGATCTTGGAGGTCAAGGTCAAGGTTATCTTTAAGGTTACTTCCGCTTAGCATCCGTACCACCCAACAACTTTCACGATATACTGCAATTTTTTGTTTTGACCTGGAAATGAACTTGATATTTGAGCTTCACCTTAAGGTTAAGGTCACGTCCAATGCTAAAATTCACCGGCCTTTTCATTCCCGGGGTCGAAATTAGGGAGTTCCATTTGAAATTCTTATGTTGATCTACAAATGACCTCGTCACCCTATAATTTTTGTCTAAAACATTTTTCCATAAAATGTGATCCCACCGAGATATTCCGTTGTCTCAAGATAAATGCCGCACCCTATATATATTTTTCCATATACAGGGTGTCCGAAAAGTACCTCCTAATTTCTCAGGAGGATACAGAGGCAAAATAGCCCTACTTTGTCATAGAAAAAAAAATCCCAAAGTACCCCTTAACGGAGATACAGTTTTCAACCGACTTGTATAATTTAATTAAATTTTAATATTTTTTTGGAGGCCGTAAAGACTCATTAAACCATACCACAGTAGATGTTTTAGAACATTAGATAAGTCAGGAACGGACTTGCAGCCACACTCGTTGAGCAATTTTTTGGCAGGTGTCATTTTAAAGAGCTGAAAATTGATTTTTTATACCCTTTAGTGATTCCTCTTCCAAAAAAGTCTCATAATTTATTTCGATAAAACTAGCCTTATCGATAAACAAAATAAGGTTAGAAAAATTTAAATTTAGATTATGTTGCTTTATAAACGGTTTGGAGTATTGAAGTCTTGCGGGATAATCATCCAGAGACATAGCGTGTACCTTTTCAACATGGTACGAGTTAAGTAACTGTTTTATTAGAGTTTCATGTACAATCCATTTTGTAACATTGTTTTGGGTCGCGAGCTTTCTTATGCTGTTTGAAGGGTTATCAACAATATCTTGCAAAATTTGTTCCTCTACGTGAGGGTATTTTGCTCTCCTGGGAGGACCCTCACCGCCACGTCGTAGCAGAAATGATCCTAAATAAAACATGTAAAAAATTGGTTCGTTAACTCTAATAATTATTTTCTAATCACTCTATCAACCTATTTCCCTTAGGCTTCGATCAACCCTTTGAAAGGTTTTTGGACTTAACAATGTTCGAGCTGAAAATCTTCCAGCATAAAGTCTTCTTGCCTTCGAAGAATTTGGCAACGCTTCACTATAAATTAAATGCATATCAGCATACTTTGCGTAAGAATATTCTTCCGTTTTTTAAAATTATTTTTACTTAAAAGCAGTTTTGACAAATTTCGACAATAGTAATTCATTATGTAGGTATTAACAATAACAACCTGATTTTTACCAGTTTGTGTAGTTTTCAGCTCTGTAAAATGATACCTATCAAAAATTAGGCCCAACAAGTGTGGTTGCAGATCCGTTCCTGACTTCTCTGATGATCTAAAATATCTACTGTAGTATGGTTTAATGAGTCTTTATGGCCTCTATAAAATATTAAAATTTCATTAAGTTGTGCAATCGGTTCAACCGATTAGGGGCATTTAAGAAATTTTTTTCTATGACAAAGTAGGATTATTTTAACCTCCTCTGTATACTTCCGAGAAAATAGTAGGTACTTATCGGACACCCGGTATAAATCGAATTGGTTCCCGGTGGGGGGACATCCTGTATAGACACGACATTAAAATTTGTTTCATTTTCTTGACAAACAAACGGACGTAATAAAAAATTACTGCATTTTAAAAAGGCTTGTTCATAGAATTGATTTTTTTCTTTCGTAGACATGCAGAGAAACTATGACTTACTTAAATTTTAACATATTTTGATCAACTTGTAAGATAGAAATATTCATACTAAATGAGAAAATGTCGATAAATAATAATCTGGCTTAAAAAAAGAGATGTTTTTCTGGAAATTTTCCAAAGGATTATCCCGATTAAAATAGGGTTACTGGTACAAACAGGAAGGTACTACGAAAATATGTAATCCTAACACTAATATAAACACTACTTATTTATAGTTACTTACGCAAACCTTAAGTCAACGGATGATTAAAATTTCAATTTAGATAAGTATACAGCATAAAGTAAGCTTAAAAGCCTAAAGTCTGCTCTAGAAATAGATACAATTTTAAATATTTGAGATGCAAAAGACGTCATTAATTAAGTCATTAGAATATTAATAAAAAAAAACCCATCGAGTCTAAAGGACCCTTTTGTGAAATTGATAGCATGTCTCGTTTTAAACGATTTTATTTAGTTTTATGCTGTCAGCCGACAATTAAATTTTGTAATCGAATTTAACTCGCTTCCGATTATCTAATTAAGTTATACACATTTATAAACCATAGATAAAATATTTATAGATCCGCAAAGCTTAATCCCAAAAACGGCAAATTTACAACAAAATGTAAACATCCTAGAACAGATGTCGGCATGCGCACTACAAAATGATCAGGTGACCAACGACAGGACCGAACTTCGAAAATCTATTTAGTTAGTTCAATTAGTCATAAATGGTGTCTAAATCAAGCAAGTTATCAAAGTTGTAATCTTTAGTAAAGAAGTCGGTCTCATGTAACTTTCTTGTTCTGAGAGTTATATCATATGGGCACAAATAATATCTGAAGCAAAAGGGAATAATCCGATCAGTGTACCGATGGGAGTTAGTTTAGTCATTTCTTACACTGTGAAAGTAAAATTGTGAAAAAACTGTATCTTACTATTTCTCTAATCTATTGTTTCCGTCTGTGTGCGTTAACTTTCTTGTTATGGGGTGGGAGTGAATAATTAACATGTTTAAGGTTCGGCAATTTATTCTCTAATTATGAAAAAATAATTACCATCTTTTCCTTATCTTTTTTTTTAATTTTTTAAGAAAATATTGATACGAAATGGGTTTTTTAACGGATATGTAGGATTTGAAAATAATTTTTTATAATAATATTTTTCTGCCGTAATGGTGAACGGAGCATATATTTTCTTATCTCATTAATTTTTTCGACAAAATGATGAAAATGTTATTTCAAATAAAATAAGTGAACAAGGTCATTGCTAGGGGTGAATAAAAAAAATATACCAACAAAAGAAATTCACATTTGTCTAACTTATTTAGTAATATTGTGCTTCTGTTAACATATTAATGAATTTTTTATTTGACGATTTCAAAGCGAGGATTTCCATGACAACATGATTCATGACAATGTCATAAAATGAGTACGGACATAACTAATCTGAATTTACTTCCAAAATCAGTATTAATAATGAACAACGCTTTTTAACGTCATGTCCTCAATCTTCAGACATACAAAATTATAAATCAGATTGGTTGCAAAACAAAAAAAAAAACATTTGAGCTGGTTGGAAACATCGGTTAAATATAAGGTAGATGAAGTTATGCAAGAATATGGACATTGTGCAAATTAGTAACTGGAAAAAAGTCGTTGGCAATTTGGAAAAATAATTCAAACGGAGCTTAGAAATTATAGAGCCAATAGCCGATTCTGGCTAAAATATAAACCTTGTACTGAACTATTTTATGTATATAACAAAATAATAATGCATTATAATTATTGTAAGTTATATATGTATGTTTTAAAATATTCCAACTTCATTTTGAGGATGTATGTTTTTATTTATGTAAGTAATGTAATAGATGGAGAAATTGTACCATTTCTTGACATATTGATGAACGTACTTTTTCATATGATAGAATAAACTATTCTATGGTTTGGAGCGAATTTTCAGATTTTTTTTTAAGAATTGATTGCTTAAAAGTTCAGTTTATCTTTTGGTAATCTTTTGGAAAGTGCTAAAAATATATCATACTACATGTTTTGGAAATTTAATGTTATACGAAAACACTATAAATCCAAAAACGTTGTAAAGCAACATTATTTTGTACCCTATAGAGAAAAAGGAAAATAAAACAAATAAAATATGTACACATTCCATTATATTAAATAAAAACACAAAAACAAATAAAATAAATCACTTAAAACGCTATAAATCCGTTTAAATCGCACATAACTTACAAAGCAAAAATAAATACAAAAATGGCGTTAAGCCGATACTGTGCTGTTTACGGATGGCACTACGAAACAACCGATCGATAACAGGAAGTCGCTTATGCGCATGCCCTTATCTGGTCAGCATCCAAAAATATGACTGCCGCCCGATGTGCAGAAAGGCATTTTTTCGTCCATGGTTTGCCATTTTTTGGCTTTAGCAGCCGACAAGAGTAGGGGATCCATAGTAGTCAGTGTTATAAACTCATTGAGGGTGAGTCCACACGACAAGAAAAATTTGAGTGTAGGCGTATTACGTGCTTTTGTGTTAAAAATGTATCGTGGGATATTTCGTTCCGCGGTCATAAGGGATGTGGTTTTTTTGTCTTAACCTAACTTTTATCAGGATTTTTGTTTATATTTTATCTAAAAATTAAAATGAAGCAAAAAAAACAAAATGTAAGGAGAATATTGATATATTCTTTATTTAAAAAAAAAACAGGAATGTCGTCGCCACTGGGTCCGGTCTGTATTTAAGGAAAACATTGGAGAAAGGCTTGAACATACTAATAATTCAATTCAAGAAATGTGAGAAAATGATCCCAATTTTTTAAAAATATTTTCCTGTTACTATTGGTGAATTTGAAGAACTCTTTGCTGTTGTTTAGCCAATAATTAGGAAACACGATATGGAAATGTCTACAGCTATACCCTGATTACTCGGTTGGAAATAACATTGTGATATTAAGCTGATGAAATCAGCATGTGAAAGCAACACTGCGAATTCCGAGTTGGTAAACAGTGTTTCTGAAATTATTCAGGTTACATGTACGGTAATGTGGGACTCTTTAAAAGAAGTTTTATTTCCAAAGTTTACCACTTCTACCTGGTAAGGAATTGTCAAGGAGTTCAAAGACGAGAATTTCAATATAACAGTGTAATTTTGACAATCGTTTTAATAATTAGAATTGTTTGTAGTTTTTAAAAGAAGAGATTACATATGATACTAACTGGATTTCTGTTATTAAATTTCCATCAATGTTAATTTTTATTTTTTAATTGTTTATAATAGGTTTATATAAAGGTTACTAAGGGTAAGGTTACCAGACGACAGAAATTTTCCTGACATATCTGAAATTTTAGCTACCTCTTAGAGAAATAGAAAAAAATGCAATTGTCAGTATTTTTTTGAAATTAAAAGAGAAAAATATAAGTAATAAAAAAATATTTATTAATTATTCTAGTAAGAAAAAACAAATTAATTAAACGTTAACAAAATAAGTGAATTGTTAATTTAGTAAATTAATAAATTTTCTTTCGTACTTTTAATTGCTTGATGTTTCTTTTGACAATTGCTGGTCTTTTATAACCATTTCATGACATTCTTCACATGATATGTTCTTGAAGTTAAATTGTGTCTAGAGTAGAACCTTAACAGAAGATATTGTTGTAAGCCAACTATTACTACAAATTATTAATTATTAAATTACTATATATAAAATTTTTAAGTTACTCTTATAGATTAATAGATAATTATAGTCTAATATTTAATTTTCTCTTAAGAAGTTATAACTTAAGTAAATTTATATTTTAATAGGCTCAAACAAAAGCATGCCTTAATTTGCTCTAAAACTTTACTTTTTACAGAAACCATTAGCTTTGTTCATATTGTCATCGTCCCACAAATACACACGTTTTCATTTCAGTAATCATGTAAATAATTATGTTTATTTATATTTGTTAGAACGCCTATGATTATAAAATAATAATTTAGATACAGAAATAGAATATAACTAGGACATGAATATAGAGACGAGGGGAACTAAAGCTAAAAAAACTGCAATAGTAACATTAAATTAGTAAGTAAGAAGAAAAACTATTGTTACTTCATGATTTAGTGAACATTTTAATAAAATATTAAAAGTAATATTAGAAGATGTATTTGAATTCATCGAAACCAATGATAAACCAAAAGCAGAACCAGCAAAATTATAACATTGGTAGCAGCGAAAAGTAAAGCGTATAACAATATAGACAGCCTATTTCTCTCCTTAGTCCACTACGTTCCCATTAATGAAAACACTCGCTCGATATTCGCATTTGGTTCTTCAATTGCAAATATTTTGAAAATATCACTGACTTAACATACAACATTCAGATAAACTATGCGGATATTTACTGAAAAGTCAGGGATATTGTCAGGAAATCTCATTATTTGATCCGGTAACCATAGCTAAGGGCATGTCTGTTGATCAGCGTCTCGATATCAGAGATTGTCGTTGAATAGAAATTGTATTATATAACGGCCTTTATTTCATAAGCTTTAATTTATATAACGAACAACTGTATTATTACAATTGCTATAAAACTAATAAAAAAATGAACAAGAATTGTTTTTTTTTGAGGACCTCGGTAACAAGCTATTGTTAATAAATTAAAACAATTTAACATACTTTATAAATATCCATTATCTCAAAACTAAGCAAAATAAAAAATATAAATAAAACAACAAACTTCTGAAAAAAAAAACATAAGTTATGTTCACACAAAATATTAAAAATAAACAGTTTCAGCCATATTTAAAGCAGTCCAAGCGTAATGACCTTGGAAAAGGCCGATTTAGGCGGGAAATCTTCGGTCTTTATCTTTTTTTAAATTTAACAAATCACAATGCTTGTAATTTGACGTATGTCTCCACTCTAAGGGTGAGTCCACACGATAAGAAAAATTTGAGCGTAGGCGTATTACGTCCTTTTAAATTAAAAATGTCTCGTCCACATAGGCCATTTCATTCCACAGTCATAAGGGGTGTGTTTTCTTTGTCTTAACCTAACTTTTATCAGAATTTTTGGTTATATTTCACCTAAAAATGAAAATGAAGCAAACAAAACATTAATTGCAGCAGTGTTGTAATCTAGAAAAAAAAATTACAAAAGTAAGGAGATTATTGATATATTCTTTATTAAAAAAACGGAAAGGTCGTCGCTACGGGGTCTGGTCTATATTTGAGGAAAACACTGGAGAAAGACTTGGACATACTAATAATTTAATTCAAGAAATGTGAGAAAATGATCCTGTTTCTTTAAAAATATTTTCATGTTACTATCGACGAATTTGAAGAGCTCTTTGCTCTTATTGCGCAAATAATTAAGAAATACAATGCCGAAATGCGTAGAATTATACCCCCTATTACTAGGTTGTAAATAACATTGCGATATTTAGCTGATGAAACCAGCATGTCCAATCTACAGTGCGAATTCCGAGTCGGCAAACACAGTGTTTTGAAATTATTCACGGAACTTATGCCGTAATATAGGACTCTTTAAAAGAAGTTGTATTTCGAAAGTTTACCACTTCTACCTGATAAAAAAATTGTCAAGAAGATCGTAGACGAGAATTTCAATATAACAGTGTAATTCTAATAATTGTTTTAATAATTACAATTGTTTGTGGTTTTTAGAAGAATGTGTTACATATGATACTAACAGGATTTCTGTTACTAAATTTCCATCAATGGTAATTTTTACATTTTAATTGTTTACAATAGATTTATATAAAGTTTGCTAAAGTAACCCTATTACCAGATAACAGCAATTTCCTGACATGTTCGGAATTTTAGCTCCCTGTTAGGGAAATAGGAAAAAACGGCAGTTGTCAAGATTTTTTTGAAATTGAAAGAAAATGATATAAGTAATAAAAAAATATTTTTGAATCATTTTAGTAAGAAGAAATAAACTAATGAAACCTTTACAAAATGAGTGAATGTTTAATTTAATATGTATTATAAATATATATAATAAATTAAGTTTTATACTTTTTATTGCTTGATATTTCTTTTAGCAGTTGCTGGTCTTTTATAACTATTTCATGATATTCTTTACATGATGTGTTGTTTAAATTAAATTGTATCAAGAGTACAACCTTAACAGGAAATATTGATGTAAACCAACTATTACTACAAATTATTAAATTACTATATAGAGATATCTTTAAGTTACCTTTATGGATTAATAAATAGTTACAGTCTAATATTTAGTACTCTCTAAGAAAAGCTATATCTTAAGTAAATTAATATTCTAATCAGCTCAAACAAAAGCATTCCTTAATCTTTGAAACTCTAAAAGGTTCCTTTTTACAGAAACCATTAGCTTTGTTCATATTATCTTATCACTCCATACATACACACTTTGTCATTTCAGTAATCATGTAATATGTTATATTTGTTAGTACGCCTATGAGTGTAAAACAATAATTTAGATATAGAAATAGAATATAACTAAGACACGAACATAGAGACGAGGAGAACTAAAATTAAAAAATTACAATAGTGACATTAAATTAGTAAGAAGGGTTGTTACCTCCTGATTTAGTGAATATTGGAATAAAATAATAAAAGTGATATTAGAAGATTTATTTGAATTCATTGAAACCTGTGATAAACCAAAAGCAGAATCAGCAAAGTTGTAACATTTATAGGAGCGGAAAAGCAATGCTTATAATGATATAGACAGCCTATTTCTCTTCTTAGACCACTGCGCTCCCATTAATGATAGCCCTCGCTGAATATTCGAATTTTGTGCTTCGATTACAAATACTTTGAAAATCTCACTGCCTTAACATGCCACATACAATTTTCAGATAAAATGTCCGGATATTTACTGAAAAGTCAGGGATATTGTCAGGAAATCTCATTATTTGATCTGGTAACCATAGCTAAGGGCATGTTTATAGATTAACGTCTCGATATTAGAGATTGTCGTTGAAGAGAAATTGTATTATATAAGGGTCTTTATTCCATAAGATTCAATTTATATAACAAATAATTGTATTATTGCAATTATTATATAATTAATTTTAAAAATGAACAAGAAATGTTTTCTTTTGAGGACGAAGCAGTAATGATCTTCGATAACAAGCAATTTTAATAAATTAAAACAATTTCACATACTTCATAAATATCCATTATCTTAAAGCTCGCAAAATAAAAAAATGTAAATAAAAAAACAAACTTCTGAAAAAAAAACAAGGGTTATGTTCATACAAAATATTGAAAATAAACAGTGTCCACCATATTTAAAGCAGTCCGCTGAAAAGTTCAACATCATTTTGCGTAATGACCTTGAAATAGGCGGATTTAGGCGGGAAATCTTCAGTCTTCGTCTTTTTTTAAATTTAACAAATCACGATGCTTTAAATTTGGCTTACGTCTTGTCACGCTACGAATACGCTGATATTTCTCTTGTCGTGTGGACACACTCTAATTAATTTCGATTTAGTTCAGACAAATATTATAATTAAATCATCGCACTGTTAGGAATTTAAATTTAAATAAAACAAAGTTTTTATTTTTCCTAGTGTGCAACGAAAGCTGCCATCTGATTCCAGTGTTAATAAAAATGATTATTAGATATCACAAAAAAATTGATACTAACCAAGCATTTTGCAGGTTCCTGTAATTTAAAATATTTTAATCTTATCTATAGTTGTTTAGAAATTAGAGATAGGTATGTATTATCGTTTTCAATAAATAGATGATGTCACCAATTTAACTTTATAAGCTTTTACTTATTTTTAAATACAGGGTATCTCTAAAAGATCTGTACAAAATTCTTGCGCAAATTTGTGAAGCCAAAATATGATAATTTAGCCCAATTTACCTTAGTGCAAAGAGTTAACGGTTTCAGAAATGCAAGATGTCAAAGTTATAGTTTTTTTAAAACTTTTTTATAAACATTTATCTTAATAATAAATTGTTTTACACTCAATTTGATACTTAAGACTTTTTTAGGATGAGGAATCACTATTTAATTACAATTTTGATGTACCTACTTCTAGCACTGTCAGTTAGAGAAAACGGATTATATTTAGCCTGTATAATTTTCCTATGGCGACAGCATATTCACTGTTGTTACAAGTGAACGTTGTCCAAAAAGGCGGATAGCATGGTCCGGACATTTTCAGATTATTACAGGATCAGTACAGTTACTTCATTTGTGCGTGATTTGTACACAGCAAGTGACTAAAATACTAATTGCCAAATATGTCATTTAGCGACTGACTTTTCATTTGCGCATGTTCATTAACTCATTTCATCGTTAGTTTGCTTTTCACCGGATATGAGGATATGAACACGAATTTCTAAAAATAAAATAAATGACAGATTGTAATGGAGCTGTTAAACGAAAAAGTCCGAAGTATTGCCGGCGCCAAATTGGGGAAAGTGACGTTTTGCACGTCAAATTAACCCTCAAAAGTCAAAAAAAATAGTGTCATAAAGTTATTGATTGTCATTAAAATCTTTGTTTTTCCCTGGATTCAATTTATTTTATATTACATAACAACCAAGTAATAGGCACCAAGCCGTCAGTCGGATATTTAAGTGTAAATATTGACCACAAAGTTATCTTAAATTGGCACTTGAGAACTTTTAGACAAAAATGTATATAAAGAGCCAAATACCTTATGAGTCTAATGTATAAAGAAAAAGGCATATCAAGAAAAAGTACATCTCATATATGCATAGCAATATACTGACTTTAATTGGAAAACATGCTCCCTACATACACCAATTGTAGGAAGCCAGCATTGATAAACCTAGAAACGGTGGAAATCGCAGCTCTATATAGTGTGACCAAAATCCTTCATCCTAGCAATCCACTACATAAACCATCCAATCAATTATTGTATGAATTCACTAAACATCTAGCCTCTTACTACAAGACTGTCCTGACAACTAAGTTTGGAACTTGACCGGTGATAGAGGAACTGTGATAGAGGGCCTGTGTACAACTAGAGACCGAAACCGTAGATCTTCTTTAATGATTCTGGCAGATCTCACATTCAACCTCTAATATATTTTTTATTATTATTTTGTAAAGATTTATAGGCGCTTGAAGATCAAATGTACTATAAATAAGATTTTTATTCTGAAGGACCCCGTTCGTTGGCCCGTAGGGTTCAAATTTATATGTCCTAGTAAATTATAATGATAATATATTTATTTAAGGACAGCTGACGGAGTACATCAGGGGCACAAGAACTAGTCAACTGCCAAGGCGAGTTAAAGAAATCATGAATCGTGTCCCATATCATTTGCAACAACATCCAGCGAATGTTACTGCTCAGCAATGCCTTGATTTGCTGAAACAGAAGCTCTCTGTTATTGCAGGACGGCTAAAGAGGTACAAGACCAGCAATAACCGAAAACGAGACAATGCGCTCTTTCAGCGATCAGAAAAGACTTTCTACCGTAAGCTAAACTCTCCACCTAATATAGCAGATAATAGATATCCCAATAGAGAGCGGGTAGAAGAGTTCTGGGGAAACCAACTTTCCACACCAGCCGATTGTAACATCGCAGCTGGCTGGATCAATGAATAACACCAAATCTGCCAAGATTGTAGCCAGATGCAGTTTGAGCCATTTACCACCGAGAAAATTTCTAAAATAATCAAGGAATCCCTTAACTGGAAAGCTCCAGGTCTCAACGGGATCCAGAATCACTGGCTCAAAAAGTTCTGGTGTATGAACCATCAGCTAGCTAATCTTATTAATGATGTTTTCCTTAACCCAGTAAAAATGCCATTGTTCTTGACCGAACGTATTACGTACCTCCTACCAAAGGACCAACATAACACATATGACCCAGCTAAGTATAGGCCGATCACCTGCCTACCCACACTGTATAAGGTGATCACCTCCTGCTTGACCCAACGCATCTATGCACATTGTGAGCAAAATAACATCATTGCAACTCAACAGAAAGGATGCACGAGGGGAGCAATGAGATGCAAGGAACAATTGATTGTTGACTCTGTCATATGTAACCAAGCCTGTGCCAACCGAAGAAACCTCTTTGCTGCCTACGTGGATTATAAGGCCTTCGACTCGGTACCACATGAGTGGCTCAAAACTATATTGAGAATGTATAGAGTCGATAATAATTTTGTTTCCTTTTTAGAACGCATCATGTCAACCTGGAGAACTAAGATCCAACTGCAAGTGCCATCCAGCGACACCATCGAAACTAACACCATTCCGATACGAAGGGGAATTTTTCAGGGCAATTCACTTAGCCCATTTTGATTCTGCCTTGCAATGAACCCACTATTACAACGTTTAAATTCTACCAGAAACCAGCTGGAACAAATGCTTAAAATTGTAGAAGAGTTCTCCGGGGATATCGGAATGCAATTTGGACTTGACAAGTGCCGTATTTTGAACATCGTTAAAGGGAAGATACAACCGGGGGTTTTTGAAATGCAGAACGGTGAAACTATAGCTGCAATGGAAGCAGACCAAACACACAAATATCTTGGTATGAAACAGGCTAAAAGAATTGACCATGACACTATGAAGGCCGAATTGACAGCCGAATTTGTCAGGAGGGTAAGGCGGGAATTACGAACTAATTTAAATAGTAGAAATTTGTTTAAGGCGCTCAACACATATGCTTGCTCTGCGCTGAGCTACTCTTTTGGAATTGTAAAGTGGAGCAGGACGGATATCCAAAACCTGCAAAGAAAAATAAGAACACTTCTAACAAAAGCACAAAAACATCACCCTCGGAGTGCTATTGAACGTACAATGCTTCCAAGACACCTAGGAGGAAGAGAATTGGTGGATATTGGTAAGCAGCTCGACCAACAAATAATAAACTTACGTTCATATTTCCACAGGTTAGCGGACTCTTCCACACTACAGCAATATGCGAGGCAGACGATTCAACGCCGCTACAGTTGAGGGAACAAGATATTACTTCTCACCACCAAACAGACCAAGAGAAGTTACAAACCTGGGTACGGAAGCCACTTCATGGACGGCATCCAAATGAGATCAATCAGGACAATGTTGACAACTTAGCGTCGAACTACTTGTTGATTTCCGGACAGATGTTTCCGGAAACGGAAGGCTTCTTGTTAGCTATCCAAGACCTGGTTATTCCGACGAAGAACTATCGGAAGTTCATCATTAGAGATCCCTCAATAGAAAATGACTAATGCAGATATGGCTGTCGAATATCGGAGACAATTCAGCACATAACTAGAGGAAAGACACGACCCAGCCGGTAAGATACTCCACCAAGAATTAGCAGAAAAGTTAAACCTATTACAGGTAAGAAAAGTGCCTTATTACAAGTACAGTCCGGAGCCTATTCTTGAGAACAACCAGTTCAAGTTATATTGGGACAGAACGGTTCTAACGGATCACACAGTAGCTCATAATAGACCAGACATTATACTAATAGATAAAATTTCTAGGCGAACTACACTAATTGACATTGCCGTGCCTAACAACAACAACCTAAGGCCAAAATACAACGAGAAGATTGCCAAATACAGAGATCTGGAGGTCCAAATCCGAAGACAATGGGCAATGAACAGCGTCCAAACGATTCCCATAATACTGTCAACAACTGGAGTGATACCAAATAACCTCCTGCAGAACATCAAGGGACTGGGCCTTAGTGAGCATCTGTATAAGCCGATGCAGAAAGCAATTCTCCTAGCAACCGCGCGAACCGTCCGAAAGTTCGTAGGAAATACAGCAGACAACGTTACCTAGGACCCGATAACATGGAAAGGGTTCCGATAGAGCTTCATACTTTTGGTGTCTTTGTATGCCTGGTATGAGTGAATGTTCCCTGGAGGGAGTGCGAAGACGTTTGGCTTGTAAATCTAAGAAGTTTATTTAATTCTAGTGTAGAATAGTGTTTAACATAGCGTAAGGAAGTAAAATGTTGCATTTAACATTATTTGAATATAAAATTTAATGTTAGTTATTTAAATAAAAGTTTCAAATATGTTACAAATTGTTATTTGTCAAATTTTTTATAAGTTGTGTTGATGAAAACAGTTATGTTAGACTTATCTATTTAAAAGTACGATACTCTGCTGTTATGGACATATGAACACAACTGTTTATGTTAAATCCATAATCAAAACTGGCCGTAGGAAAATATTTTTAAACAGCAGGCTCATACTATTGAGACATGAACAGAAATTTAGTGTAATAATTGTGTATGTCTATAATCTCAAATTTATTTGTTATTCAATTTTCTAAGGATATTTTAATTAAAAATTAGAAAATATTAAAAATAACGGAATACCACCTAATTAACATTTTAACTGTTTTTTCAAAACATAAAACGTTTTGAAGAAACGCTTCATCAACATATTGCTTTTTTTTTAATGACCAACCAATAGTATCGCAGACATCCAGAGACTATAATTAATTGACACGAATTGTGTCAGTTAGGTGCATTTAAAACATAATACTATCATTTTATCTCTTTCTACTATCCGTTTCGTTCAACTACTTATGTCGATACAAATTCGGAACGCTATGCGAATTACTTCTACCCTTGTCAGTTAGAGTGAGAGTGAGTCCACACGATAAGAAAATCTGGGCGTAAGCGTAGCGTAATAAGACATATATCAAATTTCAAGCATTGTGATTTGTCAGATTTAAAAAAAGACAAAGACCGAAGATTTCCCGCCTAAATCCGCGTTTTCCAAGGTCATTACGCCAAATGATGTTGAACTTTTCAGCGGACTGCTTTAAAAATGGTGGAAACTGTATATTTTCAATATCTTGTATGAAAACATAACCTATGTTTTTTTTAAACTTTGTTGTTTTATTTATATATTTTATTTAGCGAGTTTTGAAATAATGGATATTTATGAACTATGTTAAATTGTTTTAATTTATTAAAAATGCTTGTTACCGAAGATCATTACTGCTTGGTCCTCCAAAAAAAAAAACGATTTTTGTTCATTTTTTTATTAATTTTATAACAATTGCAATAATACAGGTGTTCGTTATATAAATTAAAGCTTATGAAATAAAGGCCATTATATAATACAATTTCTAATCAAAGACAATCTCTGATATCGAGACGCTAATCCACAGACATGCCCTTAGCTATGGTTACCAGATCAAATAATGAGATTCCCTGACAATATCCCTAACGTTTCTTAAAAATATCCGGACATTTTATCTGAATATTGTATGTTAAGGCAGTGAGATTTTCAAAATTTTTGCAATCAAAGCATCAAATGCCAATATCGAGTGAGTTTTCTCATTAATGGGAGCGTAGTGGACTGAGGAGAGACATAGACTGTCTATATTGTTATAAGCTTTGCCTTTCGCTGCCACCAATGTTATAACTTTGCTAGTTCTGCTTTTAGTTTATCACTGGTTTCGATGAATTCAAAAAAATCTTCTAATATTACTTTTTAATATTTTATTATAATGTTCACTAAATCATGAGGTAACAACAGTTTTTGTTCTTACTTACTAATTTAATGTTACTATTGTAGTTTTTTGATTTCAGTTCCTCTCGTCTCAATATTCATGTCCTAGTTATATTCTATTCTGTATCTAAATTATATATTTTACAGTCATAGGCGTACTAACAAATATAACTTATAACTATTTATTTACATGATTACTGAAATGAAAAAGTGTGTATTTATGGGACGATGACAATATGAACAAAACTAATAGTCTCTGTAAAAAGTAAAGTTTTAGAGTTTCGGAGATTAAGGCATGCTTTTGTTTGAGCCTATTAGACCATAAATTTACTTAAGACATAACTGTTTCTTAAGGGAGTATTAAATATTAGACTATAATTATCTATTAATCCATAAGAGTAACTTAAAAATATATGTAGTAATTTAATAATTAATAATTTGTCGTAATAGTTGGTTTACAACAATGTCTTCTGTTAAGGTTCTACTCTAGACACACTTTAACTTAAATAACATATCATGTGAAGAATGTCATGAAATGGTTATAGAAGTCCAGCAATTGCCCAAAGAAACATCAAGCAATAAAAAGTATGAAACTAAATTTATTAATATACTAAATTAACAATTCACTCATTTTGTTAACGTTTAATCAATTTATTTTTTCTCACTAGAATGATTAATAAATATTTTTTCATTACTTATATTTTCCTCTTTTAATTTCAAAAAAATACTGACAATTGCAGTTTTTTCCTGTTTCTTCCTAACAAGGGGTTAAAATTTCAGACATGTCAGGAAAATTCCTGTCGTCTGGTAACCCTACCCTTAGCAAATTTTATATTAACCTATTATAAACAATTAAAAAGTAAAAATTAACATTGATGGAAATTTAATAACAGAAATCCAGTTAGTGTCATACGTAATGTATTCTTCTAAAAACTACAAACAATTGTAATTATTAAAACGATTGTTAAAATGACACTTTATATTGAAACTCTCGTCTTCGAACTCCTTGGCAATTCTTTACCAGGTAGAAGTGGCAAACTTCGGAAATAAAACTTGTTTTAAAGAGTCTCATATTATCGCACAAGTAACATGACTAATTTCAAAAACACTGTTTACCGACTCGGAATTCGCACTGTTGCTTTCACATGCTGATTTCATCAGCTAAATATCACAATGTATTTTTAAACCTAGTAATAAGGGTATAGCTGTACACATTTCCATAGCGTGTTTCCTAATTATTTGCCCAACAACAGCTTTTAAAACTCACCAAGAGTAACAGGAAAATATTTTTAAAAAATCAGGATCATTTTCTCGCATTTCTTGAATTAAATCATTAGTATTTGCAAGCCTTTCACCAATGTTTTTCTCAAAAACAGACCGGATCTAGTAGCGACGACTTTTCCGTTTTTTTTTTAATAAAGAATATATTAATAATGTCCTTATCTTTTGTAATTTTTTCTTTAGTTTTCTTTTTCTACATAACAACATTGCTGCAATTATTTTTTTATTTTCTTTCATTTTAATTTATACATAAATAAATATTATCAAAAAATCAGAAAAAAGTTAGGTTACCACAAAAAAAAACATACACAACACTTTACGACTGCACGATAAAAGTTGCCCGTGTGGACGAGACATTTTTAACATAAATGGGCGTAATACGCCTACGCCGAAATTTTTCTTATCGTATGGACTCACTCTTAGAGATAACCGATTATATTTAGCCCGTATAATTTTTCTACGGCGACAGCGTATTCACTGTTGTTACAAGTGAACGTTGTCCAAAAAGGCGGATAGCATGGTCCGGACATTTTCAGTTTATTACAGGATCAGTACAGTTACTTTATTTGTGCGTGATTTGTACACAGCATATATGGCAAATAGCATGGTCCGTTTATTACACGATCAGTACATTTATTTTACTGTGCGTGGATATGAATGATGAATGCGTCAAGAATACAAATTCGCTATTTTCCATAGGATGTGACCGTTCATTTCACGTTCCCCAGTTCAAGGATAGGGCCCCAGAAGTCGACTCAAGAAAGTTAGTTCATGATGATAATCATGATGATTAAAAATCAAGAAACCATTAGCATTATTATATTTTTTAAATAGCTCAATTTTACCATATAGAATATCCTCCTCAAATTTCCCTTTATTGTTCCCGGACACCTTGTATATGCATATTTAAGGAAAAAAATTTAATTTTGAACATACAGTAGTACGCCACATACTTATTAGCTCAAAGTTTATAAGCTAATAAGAAATTAATCTACACAATACTGCAAAGATATGCAACTTATTTATCCATATGTCATATTACTTTCTAAGATAAGATAAAATCGCCGTTTGTTGTCACAAATGAGTCAAACATTACATTATTTAGGTGTTGGCTTTTTTATAATACCTTTTTACTTGTTAATTAACGAAAAACTTCTTTATGTCAACTAAAAAACTATTAAACGTGGTAAAAAACAATGAACTTCAGAAATTATCGATATACCTAGAAAATGAAGAAGATGTAAACACCAAAGATGACGAAGGATGGGCTTTATTACATTACGCGGTTATTAATGAAAATGCTGATATGGTAAAAGTTTTACTGAAAAGTGGCGCAGATCCTACTTTAGTCACCAATGAAGGAGATACACCACTGCATATTGCAACTCGAAAAGGTAAGTAAATATCCGTAAGTCCGTAAAAATGTATATAAGGTCACCCCAAGCAAACAAATAAATATTGCTTGAGATATTGGAGCGACCTAAAAATGTTCTTAATTAAATGCATTGTTTCAATTAAAAAATAAGAAATAAGCTAATATATATATATATATATATATATATATATATATATATATATATATATATATATATATATATATATATATATATATAGTGGAATACTTAGACACTGCATTTTAGATAAGAATATCTCGAAAACAAATAAATTTACATATATATATATATATATATATATATATATATATATATATATATATATATATATATATATATATATATATATATATATATATATATATATATATATATATATATATATATATTTAATATTTATTTTAAAAAAATACTAAACAGGGCGGATCACAAAAGTGCTACTGTATTAACTCAAATTTATTTAATGAAAAACATTTTATGTAGTTATATTTTTAGATTGTACAGAATGGGGTAAAGCAACTTTCTTATTTAATAGATATAATTTAGAATTAAAATTTTTAAAAAAAAATTGAACCGACTTCTAAAAATGCGCTAAAAAGTGAAAAATAACTATAAATTTTTATATGAAATTGAAATTTTTGAAATCGGCGCCAAATTAATACCTGAAAAAATGTGATTCCCATACACAGATTAAAAATACTTTATTTGTTTTGCTTTCTTACCATAATTTGTATATATTAGTAGTTATTTATTTCATTTAGAAATAATTTTACGTCGACTTCAAAAATTTCAATTCCATATAAAAATTTATAGTTATTTTTCACTTTTTAGCGCATTTTTAGAAGTCGGTCCAATTTTTTTTTATAAAAATTTTATTTTTCGATTTTTAGTTTTGCATTCATTATGATATACATAAATTATTTGAACTAAGTACTAATCGAGATTAGTGTACCTCGCAATGACTCCAAGCTGGCAAAAAAGTACCCATTTTATTCAAAGTTGTAAATCACCCTAAAATGAACCATTAAAAATTCTTTGATTCTTAGAGTTCTTCAAATACCAGTAAAATTGTGTCAAACAAATCTAATAAGGTAAAATTTTCAACCCACCATATTGGATCCGCCATATTGAATTTCAAAAAAATAATTCAACGTCTTAATCTAATCTAAATCTAAACCTTTCAAAGCCCCCTTACCAATTTTGGATGAAATCCGGAAAGTTAAAATTTCTAGACCGTCATATTGCATCTGACATATTAGATTTTCTTAAAATAATTTTATATTCGGTATTTACATCCTCAAAAACGATTCAGTCCTACCTTTGAACAAAAATGTAAAATATAAAATTTTTAGTCTACTATATTGGATTCGCGATGTTAAATCATGAAAAAATACTGTTAAATTCATAATTTACACCCTCAAGAACCCCCTATTAAGTTTTGGAGAAAATCGAAAAATGGAAAATTTTAGGACGCCATATTGAATCCGCCAGATTAGGTTTTTTAAAAAATATTTTAAATTGGTAATTAACACAAAAAAAAATACACCAATACTGATTTTAGATAAAATAGAGAGATATAGAATCTTTAATCTGCCATCTTGGATCCGCCGTATTTAATTTTTTTTAAATAATTTCAGATTTGTAATGTGCGATTTCAAAAATTCCCCCATATCAATTTTAAAAAAATCGGACAAAATTAGTTTGTTTTCCGCTATGCTGAATTTTTTAAAAATAATTTTAAATTCGTTGTGTACGGTTTCGAAAATTCTCCCATACCAATTTTGAAAAAAATCGGACAAAATTAATTTTTTTGGTCGCCATATTGTCAGCGTCATCTTGGATTTTACTGCACCAATTTCGTCCAGAAAAATATGAGACCACCGCAGCAAACTTCCTGAATATAACGTAAAAAATTTCATTCAAGTCGCTGCTGCCGTTTCGGAGTAATCGGTGTATATACATTAATATATATATATATATATATATATATATATATATATATATATATATATATATATATATATATATATATATATAGTTGGCGAATTAAGAACCTCCTTCTATTAGAAGTCGGTTAAAAACGGAATGCAGATATATATTTAATTCTTTGAACAACATCAACTAAATAATTTAAATTTTATGTTTTAATCATAATCAGGTAGATGGCATCCATTATTCTCGATGCACTGCGTTAACCGAACTCGGAAATTTCGTTTAACTCTTTTTCGTATATCGACGGATATGTTGGCGGCAGCTTGACGAATATTGTTCTTCAGCTAAGCCAGGATCATACGACGATCATTGTAAACAAGTCATTGTAGATAGTTCCATCAAAAATAGTCGCATAGGGCTAAATCAGGCGACCGTGCTGGCCAGAACAGATCGTCCCTCAAGAAGATAAAGCGTCCTGGGATGTGTTGCCGCCGACAGTCGTTGACACCCTAGCTGTGTACCATGGCACTGTCCTGCCGGAACTCTCTCATCCATCTCGTTAAGTGTTGACAGGAGAAACTTCTGAATCATATAAACCAAACGGTTAGAAATCACCGAAACTGTTTCTTCAAAAAACCATAGACCAATTATTCCTCGTAATAGTGCGTACCAAACAGTTACACTTTATGAATATAGGAGACGCTAATGAAATGGTCTGGGATTATCAGGAGTCCAATACCACATATTCTGCTTATCTACAGATCCCGAATGGTAGAAGTGAACCTCATCATTGAAAAAAACAAGTGTGTCGTGAGGCATACCTAGAAGCGTCTCACATGCATTTTCTCGAGCAACAAATTCACATGGATTAAGTTCGTGCACCACAGTCAATTTGTAGAGGTGAAATTATTTTTGTTCTTTATAAAGGATTCACCTCAAAGAACGAGCAGACAACTCAACATCGGCTGCATGGTTGCTGTCAGAGCGCTCAGGGGATCAAAAAACAGAAAGCCTTACCATGTCAATGGTGACCTTACTAGTCGTGGAAGGCCAGGTTTTTTTTCACATCACCAGTTTGCTTAAACTTGTTTACCCATGAAACAATCGACTTCTGACCAGGAACTCAATCACGGAGCCCAATATTGAAATGGATACAGAATGCACGTTGGGTGGCGATGATTGAAGTACCATTAAAAAAGTATGTCTCGAGAGCGAATGCGTGCTCCATCTTTGTCCATTCCAACTACAACTTTACGCCTCACTCTCTCGAATATACCTACCCTCACCCACCTCGAAGCAACCATCGCTTCAGGGCGCCAATTTCAAGTAAGCAAGTTGCTCTGTCCAACCCTGTACAATTATTACCACTTTTGCAGAGTATCTATATCATTATTAAAGATATAGACTTGTTATGAATTAGTGACTAAAATGTCAAATAAACAGAAAAGTGGCATTGACTTTAGAAAATAATTTTTTGATGGGAAAAAGCTTTAAAAGTCTAAAAACAGCAGTTTTCATCCTGAAAATTATTATAAATTTTTAGATAATGTTTGTTATCAGTAATGCACACTAAAGTTCCTTTTTTCCATTTTAGTCATTTTATTAAAAACCATTAGCAGTAAATATTTAATATTAATTTTAAAGAAGAAGGTCATGGTAATGAGCCCTGACGAAGAAAATAAATATATATATATACAGGGTTATTCATCATATACGGCACGGAATATTGCGGCCAAAATACGTGACTTTCAAAAAGTTTTACTTTTGGGATATAGGGGGTCTAATATATATAGTTACTTTTTAAAATTGTTTTCATATTATGCAGGGTGTCCCAAAAGCTATGAAACTATCAAATTGTGTTTTTTAAATGGCACCTCCTGTATATTATTGAATTTTTGGATTGTTCAATGAAAATATGATTTATTGTCACACTTCCCTGTAAATTTCGAGTACATAACTGAAATACTTCTGTTCTATTTGAAACATAAAACTTAGGTTAGATTTTGTCAAAACTCAAATTATTTAAAAACCCTTAAGGTTTAGGTACTATAAACCTTATTGAAATAGGCACTTATTTTGATGGAAGAATCCAAAAATTCATATACAAGGGGTTCTATTTAAAAAAACACAACTTTGATACTTTCAGTGTAAAACTTTTTGAAAGTCACCTATTTTTTCTGGCCGCAATATTCCTGCAGTATAGTGTGAATAACCCGGTATATATATATATATATATATATATATATATATATATATATATATATATATATATATATATATATATATATATATATATACATTGTACCTCGTTCCACCAAATTAAGGCTACTAATAGATAAGTTGGTTTCCGTATTTACATATTTATGTAAATTAGAACAAAATATGAATTATACTCCGTTAAGTCCTGGCTAAAGTATACGAGTTCCAGCTCTCTTCACATTATAGGGAATCTAAGAAGGTCAGGAATAATCGTGAGTAGCCTGAAGTAGAAACAATATTTTATTATTTTATTATCTAATCTTACGGGCGATTTAAAATATACGATAATAGGGAAATGCAGTATAATAAAAATAATATCTATATTTTATCATCGCTAAAAATATTGTTTCAGAGTATTACGAGTTCGTAAATGTAGCCTGTTATCTACCCATCTATCTGTTATTTGCAGTAAATACCTAATATTTTTATAAAGAGCAAATAATTAAAAACTTACAGCCCAATCTATGAAAAAATATATTAGGGTCTAAACCATCATATCTTAGATTTTCCCACTAATTATTAGTTTTTTAGCCGTTTTTGGATTAATTTTTAATATTTGCAAAAATCATTTTTTACAGTACTTAAATGAGCATTATGATCCGTAAGAACAGTCCGATGCCAGCACAGCTTAAACTTGTTTGTGCTCCAGTAGAGGTTCCAGATTATATTCATAATACATCACTTGCTCTACCTGCAACAGTTTCAATTTTTCTGCCTATTCCATCAAAAATGTCCCTCCGTGTACTTAGATGCGATAAATTCTTGACATTCTCCTATTATGTGTTGGATTGTCTCTGGTGTTTGATATCCATATCGTCTCTTTGTATTTCATATAGTTTCTCATCGTGATAACCTAATCTTGGACAGCGAGTAGGAAGTCTTCGGTTTTAGGACGAGAGATAATCAGCACAGACAGACAACTACATGCCGAATTCTGCAGAGTACCCACACATACAAGTGTCACAACAGAGAATAACAGATCAGTAAAGGGCTGAATGAATGAATAAACAAAATATGGTGATACTGGATCATCGATGCTTAGACTTCGTTGGGCCCCTCGTTGATTTAATGTACCAACGGCTTCCGGTGACGAAATTGTATCTCCAAAATATCTCTGCCTCAATCCATTGAGTGCTGGGCACTCTCTGAGAACATAGGCAACAGTTTCATCCTCCTCCAGACACCATATGTACGTTGGGTCATCTATGACACCCATTTTGTGAAAATCGCCCCCCCCCCCACGTGACTTGTCAACAGTCCAACCACATTTCGCAGCTCTTTTCTTCCTAAGGAAAGAAGCTTCCTGGTAAGCCTTGAGCTTGATCCAGTTACATATTCCTAGGCACACCTCATTCCAGAAGCTCCTGTCCTCGGATTAAAAAATTTGCTTTCCATCAACAATTTTAATTCCCTTTTACCAACGGCAATTAGGACAGCTAGAATTGGTTGGGGTCCAAATGGTCCAATCTAGTACCACATCTTTGCCAGACGGTCTGCTTCCTCATTCCTGTGTACATCCGAGTCTGATTACGTAGCCATTCGTTATCAAACTGTTCAGTACATCCTTGCACTCTGACAGAGTCATGAAGTTACGATACTAGATTTCAGCGCCATTATCGCAGTGCTAGTGTCTGAGCATATATTTATTATCCTATTCCTGTTTATATCCCTTTCACAGAGATGGCCACACCACAGCATGGCATAGATTTCCGCTGTAAAGATCGTCGGATGTTATCCGAGAGGGTAGAAGTCTCTGACTCCCATGCTCTTGCCGAACACTCCGGCTCTACCTCTTTCATCTTGTCAAAATCCTCTCTATTTGGCAAAATATAATCTGTTTGAAGGGAGAGTAATGGATATCTCTTCACCTCGCATCTCAAACACCTGAGTAGCCATCCGTTTCAATTCCAAGATTGACCTAGACAATTAAGATGATAAGCAGCCTTTAGAGCATGGTTCTCTATGTATAACTGGAGAGGAGATAGACTCACCAGGACCTTCAGAGTCCTGGAGAGGAGATAGACTCACCAGGACCTCCAGAGTCCTAGTGAGGCAGTCCACATCGCACTCATTATTCCCACTAGGCCACTATACAACAGTAGCATACATAATTATGGGGCGGATAACCATGATGTATATACAAAATAGCACTCTAAATGTCAAGCCAATGTACACCCAAAGGCTCATTTACAAGTCCAGAAAGCACATTTGGCCTTCTTGGTTCAGTACAGGGTTATTCTTCGAAATAAATTAATCCCAGAAACGCAACTGAACATCATAAAAATGGAAACCAAGCGAGAGATCAGAGGCACTGGCGATAACAATGAACAAATCGCTGAACCTCAGCCACAGTCATAACCCGAACACGAAGAACAACTAAACAACAACATTCAAGAGGACACACTGCAATCTACTGGAAACTATCTGCTGAAATAAGTAAGGCAGTGCTGAAGTATAATGGAACCAACCCATTATGTAGGCCACCACTGCCAAGAGTAAACTGATCTGAAAAGCTCGGTATTGTACTAAATATCATAAACAACAAAGTTTTATCGTTTTTATAACAGAGTATATTAGAGGAGTTACTAAAAAACTGCAGAGAGAATTACAAGAAACATTGAATCGGGTCTAATACCTCTCGAAACAGCACTGCTCAACAACTTCTCGATCCGAGTATCCCAGAGAGTCATGAAGCGGTTCATGCTTGGTATTACATTAAGAGATAGAATGTCCATCCAAAACTTAAGAACAAAAACAAAAGTCGCAAATGCTATTCAGAAAATGTATTGCCTTAAATGAAACTGATTAGGTCACATTGAGAGGATGGTAAGTGGAAAAGATTCCAGAAAGGTAATCCAGAACGGTAGATGAATTATAAAGCGACGAGAGAGAAGAGTTACCACAAACTGAAAGCCTTTGGCACAGGACCGGCAAAGACGGAATGAGTTAAGAGATGTCTTTATCCAACAGTAGATTTCAACAGGCTGAATGATAATAATTATGAAATATATCCACGCTGAAATTTTAAAATTTTAATACACCCAATATTGTCACAACATAATTAGATTATTTAGAGGACAAAATACAGATTCACTACATCTATGCCCATTGAGATTCCATAATCAGACTTTTTTAAGAAATTTAAAAATACAATGTATTAAATAAAAACATTTTACAAGTTTCATAAATATATTTATTTAGTTAGGGGCGTGCGAAGAACAGCAGAGCTTCCGGAATAACCGCTCTACTATCGACGGTATATTTATTATCAGACAGCTGGTTGAAAAATCTATCGAATACGATAAACCGCTGTTCATTTGTTTTGTGGACTTTACACAAGCGTTCGACCGAGTCAAACTGGAACACATAACAGAATTACTGCGAAGAAAACAAGTAGACGAAGCAATCATACGCATAATATACGAACTGAATTCCAAAAACACCATGGTAATTAAAACAAATAACACTCTAACAGGGGAAATCCCTCTATCCATAGAAATAAGACAGGGTGATAGCCTAAGTCCAACACTTTTTAATGTAATCATGGACGAAATCATTAATGAGGTAAAAAGCACAAATATTGGGTACCCAATGGGACACAACACCGTTCAGATTATATGCTTTGCAGACGATGTTGCCTTGACAGCAGATAGCGAGGACAACTTACAAAGAATGCTTTTCCATCTCAATCGAACTGCCAAACAGTATAATATGAAGATATCTGTGGAGAAAACCAAAGCAATGGTAATAGCAAAACAACCGGTAAGATGCAAACTAAGGGTTGATGACAAACATATCGAACAGGTTGGGAAGTTTAAATACCTAGGAGCACATATAACAAGTAACAGGACAGTAACGGAAGAAGTACGCACACAGGCCAACAAGGCGGCCATGATATCAGGCCAACTAAGAGACATAATCTGGAACAATAAATATATGACGGTTGAGAGCAAAGCAAGAATTTACAAGGTCTGTGTAAGACCGATACTGACCTACGGCGCAGAAACAAGAAATGAAACCACAAAGACAAAACAAATTATGAGAACCACAGAAATGAAAACGCTGAGAATGATCACGGGAACAAGTTTAAGAGATAGAATAAGAAACGCAAAAATACGCGAGGACAGCGGAGTGGGGGATATAAAGTGGGTTCGAAACCGTCGTAGGCAGTGGAGAGATCACGTGGACCGAATGGACGATGACAGACTAGCAAAAACCGTGATGAGAGAGAAACCAAACACCAAACGGCCGTCTGGATAGCCCCCCAAAAGATGGAGAGACAGCTGGATTTCGACCTCAAACGAGGATCGATGAGGCATTGTATAGATAACAGAACTTGGTTCTACCTAGAAGAAGAAGATAAATATATTTTTTAAATTTTTTCTCTATTTTATAACAGAAAAGAGGCTGAAACGAAGGCTTTAACATGAGCCATCGATCGCTGCTGCCAAATAAACCGTGCTGGCGTAATGCTCATTTGAGTACAGAGAAGAAGTATCGATTTCCCAGGCTTCAAAATTTGGTAAAAAAACAAATAGTTAAAAAATTTAAAAATAAAGATTTAATATTAACACGTGGGGGATTTTTTATCATTTGACATGATAACACAGATCTCATCTGGAATAAAAATTTTTTCGTACCTCGTTTTGGCTCTCGCAATTTTCATACTTTTTACTTATTTACACCTCAAACAAATATATTAAAATATTCCCCTCTCTATTGTAGCAATTAGCAATGCCCCTGCTGGTAAGGACATGTAGCTAGCGATCTATTTTCGACCACCGTAGTAAATATATGGATGTTTCGTCCGGATAACGGTGGTGGACTCATCGGTGGGATCCACCGGTATCTTTTCCAGACATCCCTGTACCCTGGAACAAAAAAGGTTAGCCCTGTACTTTCCACAAACTTGGACCTCTATTTAAGTCCACTTTTGCCGGAAAGCGGTGGTAGGATGTTAAGTTCCACAACACTATGTAATATTTGATGTTTATAATCGGGAGGGCTACGTTGACTTTTTTAATTCTACTCTATCTTAGCTCTCCTCTTGTAGATTGCCTCACTGAATGACATTAGCAATTTTTTTTTGGTTGTGTTGTTGATTGTTTATTTTCAGTTTCTCCGTTTTTGGTATGTATGTGCGCTACGGTGTTATTTATCATCACAGCATTTTTTTTCTTCGATTTGTGTAAATGGGAATTTATTTTATTAAATTTAAGATTCATCTATGGTAATTTCATTTTATGGTTTTGTAAACTGCCTGTAAGTCGGACCTTGTAATTGTTTTTTAAGACCTGTAAGATAAAATAAATAAATAACCTATACCAACATATATTTTTGTTTTAGGCTGTATCGAAATTGTCAATCTCTTATTAAAGCACGCCACAATTTGTCAGATTAACTACATAAATACACGAACTATTCTTCATGAAGATACACCACTTCACATGGCAGCTAGAAATGGTTTTATGAACATCGTCATATCTCTACTTAGTCATGGAGCTATCTACAACATTCAAAACAAAGATAACGAAATACCCTTAAATCTATCCAAAGCATACAACGTTAAAAAAATTCTCAGTTTAACTAATGATTGCTTCGAAAAGGCCAAAATTGGTGACATGGATGTAATTAACAAACTAAAAGAAGCAAATGTCGACGAATTTTCAGCTATTATGAATAGTCGGAACAATCAAAACCATCCACTTATTCAAGAGGCGATGATAAATCACCACCACAAATTGACAGCTAAATTATTGGAAATGAGAGTCGATATAGATTCTCCTGTTGGTACCGTTAAGGCGACAACTCCAGGAGAAGCTTTGCCTGACTCTACTGTCAATTCTCTCAACACTATAGACAAACTTAAAAGACTCAAAACTGCCGCTGACAATTACCTTAGGTTTTCTACTTCGTATTATCTTCCGGAGCTACGAAGTTGGTCCAAACCATATGGGTCAGATAAGAATCCCTATCCCAATAGAACTCTTCAAGTTGGATCGTATTTGTTAACCACCATTCAGAGCTTAACAGACGAATATAGGAAGTATATTCCCGGTGAAATTGAAGATGAAGATATTAAGGTGATTTATGATACGCTGGTGTATTTACAGTTTAATAAAAATCACATATTAAATAGAAGCTATAAGCCAGATGATGGTGAAACAGCCAATTTTGTTTCAACAGGACAAGGCACCGTTTATTATAGTATGTTACATACTGACATCAATGCTGACGTAAGGGTGTTCATTGATATAGCCGAGAAAAATTTTAATACACCGGTAGAAAGATTCTTGGACAGAGTCACTCAGAAACTAAAGAGCTTTTTGTAGTCATTACCTACTGTACTTCTTGTATAAGTTTGTCATTGTGCAGTAGAGTTAAGGCAAAATGCGTTTTATATGTGTAGGTAAGTAATCTAGAATTGTTAGCTATAGTAAACAAAGCACAAAAAATATATATTCTCACATTTACTGGGTCGTCTCTTAACCTTGCAGACGAAGGTTTTAGAGGAAAGTTATTCCAGAGAAAGTTTAAGAATTCGAGGATACCAGTTGAGGATAAGGTACACGTGGTTTTAATATTACAATTTGGCCCTTGGATCAAAGTCCAAATTAACGTTTCTCTGAGATAACCTTTCATTAAATTCTTCCCGTGTAAATTAACATGAAAATTAAATAAAATGTATTTATTACTTTCTCTTTTGAAAGTCTATAATGCAAAATCATGTGAACGACGGTAATTGTTTATGTAGTTATAATTAAATCATACCAAATTTAAGCATTTTTTTAGAATAGGAATAGATGTGCGTTGGGGTATAAATTGGGAAAAAGAAAACAAAATTTCGAGGAAACCTTTCATTTTTGAGATATTCCCTCCTAAAATGTCTCTTTTTGGAGATTAGTTTACCAACACAATATGTATCATTTTCCCATCTTTACTACTATATGTATCCATTTTTTGCTAAACTATCTAAAACTTCAACAATGAAAAGTTTTAAAATGTTACCCAAATAGCACACTTCAGTCCACTGGATATCCATCGTTTATCCAAAGCTGGACATACTGGGTATCCATGGGATATCCAGAATTTGTCCACCAACATCCTATGGATATCCACTGGACTATACGTTTATCCCAGTCATGGACGTCTTTTTGGATTCCATATATTGTCCAGGTATGGATCATTTTTGGATATTAATAGGACTAATTTTGGATGTCCATATATTGTACATTCTTGACCCGATTGTGGACTTATTATCCGATGGTATTGTGCTTTTGGGATAAATAGGTCATAATCTATTGTACATACATACATATATTGTACATTCTTGACCCGATTGTGGACTTATTATCCGATGGTATTGTGCTTTTGGGATAAATAGGTCATAATCTATTGTTCCCTCTTCTTGACGTTCCACTAACGTGAATGGTAGATATTTTCAGAATTTGCTTAGGGTCCGAGAGCTTACAGTATCTAATTAAACTGCACTTCTGAAGACACAGACCACTCATGTCATCAAAAGGTCGATAACGAGTAACCATAGATGGCCCTATTAGTCCCAAAAATTAAACATATATAAATTACATTAGCGAACCAGGTAACAGGAACTGGATCCACAAATTACACTTATTGATTACAATTGTCAAGTTTTTAATACAATACTATATAAGAATATAAAATTTTATAATTAGTCGAATTGCAAGTGCTACAAAATATAGCTTCAATTGATTTAAATTGTTCAAGCTGTAGAAGGATCGCTATGAATAAGTTATCTGGTTCCATAGTAATAGGTACAATTTCAATTGGGTAATAGAAAATATACCAATTATTTAAATAGACTTTTTATTGTTACAATGATTATTTTTTTCTAGATTTATTTCTGTCGTTTATTCTCTTCAGCCATTCTCTAATCTCGTTTTCGGCTGTTTTTTATCGGCCCCCCCCATTCTTCTACCGCAGCTGAAAATTAATAAGGTTTAACGGTAAATGATGCAGTATTTTATGGTTTTGTAGGAATTTAAATCTCTCTCTCTCTCTCTCTCTCTCTCTCTCTCTCTCTCTATATATATATATATATATATATATATATATATATATATATATATATATATATAAAACCAAATGCATCGTTATTGCTTAGAGTGCTTAAACCAATAGACCAGAAAAAAAAATTTAACACACTTTTTGTCTGGGTATTATCAGAACAAGAGGACCTAGAGTACAACGTGTGAAATCTAACACCCAATTTGTTCTTATTATTTACGAGTATGACAAATAAAACAGAGAGATTTTTTTCATCAAATTTTTATATTTAAGTGGTAACTTACCTACAAATAGTGAACATAAGTTCTTTAAAGGGCACTTTACTGTTCCATCATATGTATAATTCTTGGAAAGGCTATCTGTCATTGTTACAATAAAATATCTTTTAATAAGTTAATAGGTATAATTTCCTCCAATTTTTGCTAATTGTAAAACCTAAAATTATATTACTTTATTGAGATAATTAAACGTTAATTCCACATATGCTAGCCTAAGAATATTTGTGACTTTAAGAATCAAAGTAAAAAAATATATATAAAATAATCCTGTAAATTAAGTTTTTTTTTATCAATAGACTCATACACATAAAGAAGCATTACTCGAATAAGTTTCAGCTTTTATTTCAGGAGACGTGTAATAAACTTACTGCATCTTTAAAGTTTAAATTGTCCTGAAGATCTTATGTGACTTGAGGCAGCTGATTATTTTCTTAAGTAAAAGGATAGTTGAACTCCTGCAGAAAATTTTTTGTAGATACTTGTTCTTTTTTCCCTATTTAAGATTACCTGAATATCCTCTCTAATTTGGTACAAATTGGCTTTCACATAGGAATTTTATTTGGACCAACCTGTGGAAAATTCATCTAAAAAATAATTAAAATAAATTAAATTTTAAGTCCAAACCTAGAGTCGAACTGTCAAAACTTTATTATATATTTTTTAACAATTATACTGCACAAAAATACACATCAATGTAAACTTTTACTAGCGTTTAATCCAAAATTAAAAAAAAAATTAATATAATTATTCAAATTTGCTATAGCTTTTATTCCATTATAAATTTTGATAACATTTATTAATGCCAGCAATCTTATTAGACTGATTATTCAATAATGACTTTGTCAGAGAGAATTTTCTCTAAAATTTACAATTTTATTATTACACAAATTTACAACTCTATCTGTGCTCCATTTTAACCAACAAGATACAAAATTCATTGGCCTATCAAAATATTTGCACTTATTTGTAGTAATTTCCATTTAAATAAGTGATTGTATGAAAAAGTATAGCTACAAAAGTCATATTTTAACATACGTGTTTTGATACTGAATATTTTGTTCACTTTTATCAGCTTTTCGTCGGGCATGTCTGTAGTTTCATTCAGTAATTTTTGGTATAATTAAAAAAATTAAATTAAAAATAACTATACTTACCTTTAACGGTGGCATCTTCTTCAAATAAAAATCACACTTGATTTTTACCTCAACTAAAACTTGTGACGCGCTTTCGTAGGCGGGGAGCGGGGCAGCAGGTCGTGCTCTACGGCTCTTCTTCGTTCACGGCAGCGGAACATCGGTCAGTGGATATTTCTCGTGCAGACAGTCATCGGTCAAATGCTCAGCGCAGGGGTATCGGGTCAGCGGCAGCTACGTAAATTCGGGATATCCCTGCTCTCTCAACTGATCAACGGTCTGACTGCCTGAAGGTCAAAACATCCACTCGGGGGTCGGTTCTCGGGCGCCACCCTCGGGATTTAATGTGGTCGAGGGCCCACTTTATGCACCGGGCAGCTTGTTACAGTGGAGAAACGGCAAGCCAGGGGTCAATTGTGCGTATAAGTGCTGGCTGCCGGCTGCCAATTGTCACATGTAATGGTAAAGATGGGACTAGGTAAGAAAACAAACGGTTATAAAACATCCTGTATCCTGTATTCCATTCTCTTATACAAAGACATGGCCTAAAACTAACTTACAATCTAAGATATACAACAAACTAACAAATAAACGGTCTGGAGGGCAAGAGTATATTTTGAGAGCTGTTCACGGTAGCTCATTCTGTTCGGTTGCGCTGAAGACGGTAACCCGGCGGTATCATTCGCGACGCTATTCACGTATCTCGTACTATTCGGTCGCGACGCTACTCACGACGGCTTGTACGAAAATTATCGCGCCTCGTATCTAAAATCCGCGTTCCCGGTTCACGGCGCTTCGTATTAAAACTCGACCGACGGCGGTATACGCGGTATGGAACAACAACACGGCGTCGATCGGCGATAGGCGGCGTCTTTACACGCGGCGGCGGCGGCGATAGGCGTCGGGGCGGCAGTTGTTCAGCCGCCCTTGTCAACGGACGTCGGCGGGCACCTGGCGGTAAACACATTCCTGGTCAATACGGAAACAATAACAAACTTACGGCATCAGTGCGTGTGTACATCGGTGACGGTAGGAAGGAAAGAAAGGAACTGACGCTGCCCGTTCTTATAAGGGTCCTCGACAGCGTCAGCAGGATGGAGCGACATTGCCCGTTCTTATAAGGCTCCTCGACAATGTCGACCAATAGCGGTAGGAAATTAGGAAAGGAATCGTCACTGCCCATTCTTATAAGGGTCCTTGACAGTGACGGTGGGATGACGCAACATTGCCCGTTCTTATAAGGGTCCTCGGCAATGCTGGCCATTAGAGGGGTAGGACGTAAGGAAGGAAGTGTATGGTAAACACCATATACACACAAGCCTAGCCTCACCTACATCACTAGACCAGGAAGGCGCGGCCCAGCAGGCAACCCAGTCCAGTCCGTTTGGACTGTTGACCCGGGTGGAGACCGTTTGGTTCTCAGCGAAATAATGGTCTGCTGGGACTTAAATAGACGGCCCGAACTCCCACTACGCTGACGTGTGACGGTGTGCGATGATCGCGCATACGATACTGCTGTATGCGGCGCGCGATTACTATGGTCGGACGCTCTGAAAATCTCGGAAAATGATATTTCCCGGCATAGCGCGGTAAATCTAATTATATTCCGGTAATATTGAAACATTAAGAAATTTTTTCCCGCAAGAATCAGATTTTTCGGATGTTAAATAAATAAATTGAATCCCGGTGAACATACACTTGCCCAAAAATTCAGTAACTTCGTTACAAACTCCAAAGGTCTTTTTTAGCTCGACGTCAACACAATAATGGGCACAAAATATCTGAAGGGATATTTTGTGATCACGGCGGGTCGGCGGGTTAAGAAATGGCAATTCTACAGGCCGATATTACAGTATCCGATTTTACCGACAACCCGAAATTTAATTAATGGACGTCTGATGGACTTACACTGGACATCCAGATATGGACGTCCATATAGATTACAGGTCATTACATCTAATGGACATCCATAAACGGTCCATGGACATACAGGACATTATATGTACCTATTCTGGATATCCAATGGAAATCTTGTGCTATTTGGGTAGTAAATAACGTTAATTATTATACGATTATTGCTATAAGTCTAATGCAAGAAATTATAGATACTTAAAAAACTTTTTCAATCGACCACTCGCTCCCACAAACCTTTGCAATATCAGCGGTATTGAACCGATTTGTCATTGTCCTGCGGCTCTTTTTATATCAACTCCCCAGTAAGTTGGGGGTTTATCTCCATTTGTCCATCCGAGATCTCCATTCAATTACTATTTTTAAACACCTAGGGACGTGTCCAGCTTATTACCATTTTGAACGAGCGATTCTTTTATGTTGTTCAATGGTATTCTTCTTCGTATCTCCGAATTTCTTAGGTTTGAGCGTTTAATATACGTGATCGACCTTTAATTTTCCGCTTGTGCTATTCCTAATTTCTCTGCGTTGTTTTTTAAGAACGTCACGGTCTCTGCACCACAAGACATGACAGGAAGCACACATTCTTCTTAAAGCTGACGGGGATATCCTTCTTGAATACGAGTACATCATGCAAACTGACATAATTTGCAATTTCGAGGCCAGTCTTTCTTTCTAACTTATAGGTTTGTTTGTTTCTGCTGGTCTTAATATCTCATTCTAAATATCTATACTCTATTTCATGAACGTCACGGTCTCTGCACCATAGGTCATAACAGGGAGCACACATTCATCTTAAAGCTGACAGAAATGCCCTTCTTGAATACAAGTAGATCATATAGACTGACATAATTTGCCCATCCCAGACCAGTTCTTCTTTCTAACTCATGGGTTTGTTTGTCTCTGCTGGTCTTAATATCTCGTTCTAAATATCTGCACTCTCTTTCATGAACCTCACGGTCTCTGTACCATAGGTCATGACAGGGAGCATACATTCATCTTAAAGCTGACAGAAACGACCTTCTGGAATACGAGTACATAATTTGCCCAACTGAGGCCAGTTATACTTTCTAACTCATGGATTTGTTTGCCTCTGCTGGTCTTAATATCACGATCTAAATATCTGTACACTGTTTCGTGAATGACACGGTCTCGGCATATGTCATGACAGGGAGCACACATTCCTCGTAAAGCTGTACATCATGGAGACTGACATAATTTGCCCATCCAAGGCCAGTTTTTCTTTCTAACTCAAGGGTTTGTTTGTCTCTGCTGGTCTTAATATTTCATTCTAAATATCTGTACTCTCTTTCATGAACGTCACAGTCTCTGCACCATATCTTATGACAGGGAGCACACATTCCTCTTAAAGCTGACAGAGATGTCCTTGAATACAAGTACATCATGTACACTGACATAATTTGCCCATCCGAGACCAGTTCTCCTTTCTAGCTCATGGATTTGTTTGTTTTTGCTTGTCTTACTATCTCGTTCTAAATATCTGTACTCTTTTTCTTCGATCCTAATCTCTCCTCCAAGTCGGTAAATAGTAGGTTAGGATATTTCACACCACTGACATATAAAATGGTAGACTGCAAATTCTGCGAGAGAAATAACTAATAAGGAGAACAGCCTGTCTCACTCTAGTGGGTGAAACAACCATCAACATACAACACCGCAAAGTGAGTTTGATGGTGAAGATCTTAGACAAGAAAAGAGAAAGATGATCATATGCAAACTTTGCTTCGCTCATTAGAGCGAGACGGGCTGTCTATCCTTTTATATAACTATGCTAAATACTAGCATTATGGAACAATTCTGAATTCGTAATGAGTGTCGAAAGTTACATAAGGGCTCGTGTGATTGCTTCATGACGCATAATTTAATTCTAAACTGTAAATTCCCAAAACGGGAAGAAAGTCCATTATAGGTTTGCGGTCATTCTTTGAAAAGTATTACAATTTTAAAGCTTTACCAAAATTCCAGAAAAAGATATTCTAATAATACTTAATTTATTTTCTTTTCCAGATAAGCTTCCGAAAACATGTTAATGTCGTTATCAGTCGAGACGTTTGTATAGAAGCCGACGAAATGGTCCGGAAAAAAAAGAAATATTTCAATCTTCACACTTTTATTTATTTATAAAATTTTGTTTGTACAGTCAATTTCTCCACAAATGACAATTGTAAAATTTAGTTTATAATACCTAGAATTATTTTTTAATATGAATATAACACATGCCAATTCAAATTACGACTTACTAATCCATCATAAAAAAATTTGAGCATCATCATAAATGTTTGTATTTCAATAAAAGTGTCTAAAAATTTGAAAGTTTTCAGTTACAGATATCACAAACGAAAGTATATGATATAATATACTAAATAACACTTGTTTGGTCGTTGCATGTCCCAAGAGGTAAAGCTTACATACATCAATATACGTATGTTTGTGAAATTATAAGAGGAATGAATTATACAGATTTCCCAGTCTCCAAGGATTAGAAAAGATGATCAAGAAAAAAAATTTAAATTTTCTATTATTTAAAAATATTATAATAAACTGTCTTAATCATAATTCCCAAAATTTAAAATAGCGGTCCTGTAAAATTTTAAAATATCAAATACGACACTTTGCTAAAACAGGGACGACAAGTTGTTTTGTTATTGCTTTAAAAGTCACTTGCTTTATGTCACTAAAATAAAAACAAAAATGAAAACACCCAGGATACGCCAACGATTGAATGCAGTAAGTTTTATCTTCAAAATTTACCGATAAACTATAGTCACATATTTCTCTATTTTGCAATTATGCAATTTACGTTTAAAAAATATTTGGTACAATACAGGGTTACCACAAAACTATAGCAGCAAAAAGAAAAAAATGTCAAATTCCGATCTGCTTCCGATTTAACCGAAATTGGCCTGAAGTCTGATTAAATCTTTATTTACGTAAAAAATGAGATATAAAACTAAAAATTCAAAGTTAGAACCTGAAAAACTGCAAAAATTTGTATTTGTTAAGAAACCAACACCTTAAATAGGCTTGACCTTAGCCATAGTGGTAAATTATATAAAACATGCCTATAATTTAAGGATAAATTACACGTCGATATTTTTATAAGAAACGTTTAACTTATCGAATTGTGTTTTATTAAGACCTGTACATACTGATATACAAGGTGACAATTTAAAAGCTTCCCACCCTTAATATAGTCATTCTAATAAATACGAGTATTATAAAAAATCGGGAAGACACGTCAAATTTATTTTCAATGGGGACACTTTTAAGGAATATTTGCAGGCTTCATAATTCAACCTCCTGAACGGGGTGGGCGTTACCCCTAAAATTTTAAATGGGAATAAAGGTCAAGTAGCACACCATTTTAAAACTCGTTGGATTTCGTTTTCAAAAACACCCTAATAAATTTTTTTCTGACCAGTAGTTTTCGAAAAATCGCATTCCAAATTTACAGAAGTAATTAGAACTTGCCTGCACTGAGGTTTATAGTTTTTAGGTTGTTATTTAAAAAGAAAATTACTGTGCTGACTTCACTTTTAGGGGCAAAGTAACCTTCTAAAAATTTTTATGAAAAATAATCTAATACTACAATTTCTGTGGTAGTTAATTTGCTTTTATTAAATGGCGGATTATAAATTTTTGTTATCTCTGGAATGTTTCACAGATAAACTCAAACTTTTTTTGCTAATCCTACAAAAAGATTCTTAAAATAGCAGTTTTTTTAAACAAAATGATTTTACACCAAATTTTAAAGATTTACTGTAGTATTGTTAATTTAATTTTACTTGTTGAGCTATTCAGTGATAATTTTAACCTGTGGAAATGGTGTACCATTGTTAAGATAGAATTAAAATGATTTTCATTTTGGAGATACCGAAAAGTGTGCACGAATGGCGGCATTTCTTTTTCATGAAAGGAATTGAAATGGTGTTGTAATTCATAGGTATGTCCTTGATTTGGTGGCATAGTTTCCAGATATTAATTCGGTGGAAAATAGAAAAAGAAATAACCAGCGAGTACTAAATGAAGAAGCTCAAAATGAGGTTTTGGGAACATTTGATGCAGAGCTCTACAGTTCCTTACAAACAGTAACAGAGCAGACGAGAATGTAGCACAAGACTAAAAAAAACACTGAAATTACATAAATTTCATCCCTATAAAAACACTTGAAGAGTTTTGTGACACATATCCAATCTAGTCATAGCCATCCCTAATCTGTCAGTGATGTGTTTCAGCGATAAATGTACATTTTTTCTAAATAGCAATATAAATAAACAAAATTGTCGCTATTGGAGTGACGAAAACACTCAATGACCACAAAAAGTTAATATTTGGGCTGGTACTCTTTGAAATGCCATTATTGGGCCTTTATTTATTGAAGAAAACTTCACAGGTGATCTGTATCTTGATAGATTGATAGGGACTATCGATCTTCTTTAAGTCATGAGCTAGAGACTCACATTGATGCAGCAGGTAATTTAGTTTTCCAGAAAGATCTTATATGTTGGCGCTCCACATCGTTATTTTCTTCCCGTCTGACAGAGATTCCTCACAGATGGATTGACAGAAGGGGAACAATTGTATAGACTCCGAGAACATCTTAAATCCGTTTTTTATGAAACACAACCTGCTAATATTGATGATCTTATATTAAAAGGCGAATTGCAGGAACATGCCGATCAATTCATTTTGAAGTTTTTCGTAATGTTAGAGGGGAAGGAGTTTAGGACTGTATTCCTGTTTAGGACATAACGGACAACAATATGATCAGTTTATAAGATAGTAGGTAAACAGATCCTATCGGTCGGATACAAAATTAAGCTTTATTTTATTTACTAATTAAATAAATAAAAATTAGGCGAAAGGAAAATTATTATTTCCCACCTTTTTGAAGGTAATGGTGTTCTATTTAATAAAATTTTATCAACTAGTCGATCGCTATGGCGGATCCGGGTAAGCACTAGTTTGGATACAATTACAACTTTGTACATCTTCATTTACTTCAGGAAAAGACTCTTTTTTATCACGTGAGAAGATATTCATAGAACCGAAGTAATCAGTAATTATAACTACTAGACTAATCAGATTAACGATTACTTAAAGTAATCTGATTACGGTAGTTAGGTTACATGTAATCGTAACTATTTTTGAAAATTCTTCCACGTAAACTTAAAGATTTTTTTGTAAAAGTAAAATAACCACCAAATAAAAAATCAAACATCTTGACCAGATTTAGCTTCTGTCCAAAGATTGGAACTAATGTCACTTAATCTAACCTAAATTTAACACCTAAGTAAGTTTATTTGAAATACTCAACACTAAAAACAATAAATCTCATTACAGATACGTTTTAATTACGTCTATTTTGAAACGCTATTTCTATGGAACTACTACTCAGAAAATAATAAATTATAGAATTTTTGGAAACAGAATTAAACGAGCTTTAAAATGATGTGCTATTTGACCCCTTTCCTATTTAAAATTTTAAGGGTAACATCTACCCCTCCCAGGGCCAGGCGCGGATCCAGGGGGGGGGGGGGCGATCGCCCCCCCCCAAGAGCTTGGAGTTCAGGAAAATAGACCCGATTTTGCCTCTTATACTATAGTTTATTCAAGAACTAGGGAGAGTTTTTCATTTTTTACTTTTTTTTCTTCGCAAACTACCTGTGTTCTTTAGTCCGGTGTCTTTGACAAAATCTGTTAGACACATATATTTTTCATAGGAATGGGTTAGAAATTTTATAATCAAAAATAATAATGGACTATTAGGGTTGGATAGCAATAGATATTTGGATGTGTGAAGTGTTAAAAAGGATTTTAATCCTTGTCATAGGCATCGGAAGGCGTCAAAAGGAGGTCTATTTTATCACTAAATATTTATGGCATAGAGTATTATTTCAGTAATAAACTTAAAATAAAAAGTTTTTATAATATTATTTTATTTCTTATGATTTCTTAATAATTCACATATATTAGAAAATAAAGATAATTTTGACATATTTTACACAAATCACAACTGCAGTTTTATTATTTTTAATTTTGGCATAGAAACCGTTTTATGCACATTCAGACTAAAACGTAGCCTTTTTCTCTCAAAAAATTTTAAGTTATAATTTAAATACTTACAAAATACCCATTATCAAAAATACAAGAAGTTAAACATATATAAAAAATAAATTTGTCAATATAATATTAAATTTTTTTTGGGGCTATTGGTCATTTTATTATTAATTAAAAACATTTTTGGGATATTTGACGTTCCAGTTTATTTATTTCTTAAATCATTTGCAGAATTACAATTAAACACTAAAAACGGTTTCAAATGTCATTAATTTTTATATGTTACAGAAAATTTAAATAATAAATTATGTTAACGCTGGTAAACATTACGTATCTTATTCGTCATCAAAGCCAGTGAAGCTATCTTCGCTCAAATTAATTATAACTGATTCCTCTCTCACCGATCATGAGATCGAGTTTCCACATTTTCTTTTATTCTTTTATTATATGGATTTTTCGCAATTATCTGCAGTAACTTTATTCAAAAAAATCTTTCAAAAGTCCAGTTAAATTATTAATTTTGTAAGTTGTGTTATTTCCAGCAACTCTACCTTTTATTTGAGAGAGATATTTCCTTCACCAACGGACATTTTCCGGACGATCTATAAGAACAGATTTCCTATCTGGTTTTTCCCAACAAAAATTAAGTTTTCTGAGCAATTTCAGGCAAATCACGATCTTCATCGATTTTAGTTAGAATTTTGTCGACGGTTGAGATCTGCTTCTCATAATAAAATGTATGTACAACTCCTTTTATTACAGTTTACATTTCTTCTTCCAACGAGGTTTTTCGTCTGCCTGTGATCGAATATAGCTTGGAATTACTAACAATTCCAGTCGTTTTTTTCTCCGTCAGTGTTCGGTACATGATAGATTTTCGAACTCCTGTTATATTGGAACACATCTCAACAGAGCTTTTAACATTATTATCTAGATATTAATATCTTAAGGCATCATAAGTTTTTCGCTGAGGAAAAAGTGCCCTCCATCTTTTGGGTATCTTAATAATTTCAAATAATATATAAAAACAAGCACAAACAAAATAAATCACTAAGGACACACTGTAAGATGCACTTTGCTCACTGACAGAAATTAAATTGAATTATCAGAAATTTTATTGTTGCAGTAAATTTATAGAAGCTTATAATATTTAAATATAATTAGATTTACGGCAGTTCTCAGTTACCGGGGGCACTGAAGCAGGTACGTTGGAGGTTTCGGTAACAGTTTTATTACTCTCTCTAGTTCGTGAATAGAGTATAGGAATGTGTGTGCTTGCGATCGTCCATCCTCTTCACAAGGGCTTTGAGTTTAGGAACATAGAACCGATTCTGCCTTTTATATTAGGAATGTGTATGCTGCTGGCACCCCCCTCCCCCCCCCCCCCCCGTTGACAACTTGTTTTTTTTGTGATAGCATCCTCCCAGGAGCTTTTAACTCAGGAAAATAGACCCGATTCTGCCTCTTATACGAGGAATGTGTATGTTGATTGCATCTTCCCACCCCCTGTCGGAAACTTGTTTTTTCTTGTGATCGCAACCCCCCTCTCCAAGAGCTTCAAATTAAAAAAAAAATAGCCCCGTCCCTGTCTTTTACACTAGAAATGGGAATGTTGCTGGTGTCCCCCCCCCCCCGGGGACAACTTGCTTTCGCTTGCCATACTGTACTTTTGTGATATCACCGCCCCCCCCCAAGGAGAGAGGCTGGATCCGCCCCTGCCCAGGGCTGCAGATATTCTTTAAAAATGTCCCCCCTTGAAAATAAAATTGATGTGTTTTTTCGATTTTTAATTTTACTGGAAGTGTGGAAAGTTTTCAAATTGACAACCAGTATAGGGTGGCTAAAAATATATAAAAATATTGAAATACGCTGTATATTTAACTAGTAACTATTTTCGATTTCTACTTAGAATTTGATACAAATTTCGTTTAAAACACTACAGGCAAAATTTAACAGATTTCGTAAGATTAATACTTCTATCTCAAAAAATTAAGTAAAATAGATCGATAAATTGTAGCAGGGTTTACTCGAGGATCAAATGTAGTTTCAACGAGACAAAGCATTGCCCCATTTTTATTTACAAAATGATTACAAAAATTCAATTACGTGAAATGTATTATTATTTACATGTTCGTCAATGCTTGGACGAGGTTTCCCCAACAGATTGATTGGAAGAAGAGGTGCGATTGAGCGACCAGCAAGATCACCAGATAGATATGGACTCACCTAAGACAAAACTTATTGTAACAAAGTCAATTAATATTGACACGTAATGTAAGATAGGAAATGAAAATGTTTTATTTCCGCATTTTCGAAATAAAAAGAAAATAACCATAATAAATTGCGCTTCTGAATTTCCTTTTTACTGGCCTTTCAAAGGTATGTGCTATTTTTACAAAAGCATATCAGAAATATAATCGAAGAAAATTAAAAACTGAAGTTATTTGTCTTCTTGTTTTCAAATTTATTACGGTTAAAATTTCCACCCTCTAAATATAATTGAACGAACTATTTCGACATTTTGATACATAGCGAGGTCAAAAAACCATAAATAAAATGAATATCTTAAAAGCCTAATTTTTGAGAAATTATTCGGATCCATCGAATATTTTTTCTGTGCATAATTAAAAATATGTTTTAATACACAGGGTGTTCTACAAACTTCTTCAATTAGTAGTTCTAGAATTAGTTCAATAAAAAAGTCTTGTTGCTTATTTGAATACCATACTTGTTTGGGCCTGTTTCCTTGATAAGTCCAATACCCGAGACATCAAATATATTCATAATGAGTAAGAAATATGGAAGTTTCGAAGCAGAATTTGTGTCGACACAAAAAAAGCCCAAAAATGTCATACTGCCGCTACAAAATATACGAATAATTCTTTATTTTTCGTACAGAAGTGGGTGAAAACGTATGATCAAGAAAAAAATGTCGATGATATTCCAAATCGTGGTTAACATAAACATAAGAATTAATTATTCAAGGGATCCAAAAAAAAGTTACATCTTAATCAGCCAAAATGACAAAGTATTTTAGCTCGATAGGGAACACATGATGGCCTAAATACTATTCGACGGCGACTTGATGAAATGACATTAAGCATAGAACAACGAGGCAAAAACCTTTACCATCTAAAAAGCACATTCAAAGACGTTTAGTCTGAACACAAAAGAACAGCGATATAGATTGGTTAACAGTATTTATACTGACGAATATTCATTTTAGACTCGTAGTTCTGTCGAGAGGGCTTGCGTCTATCGCGCAACACAGAATTATTTAAAAACAATTAAATACCGTGTTAAAATGTATGTCTGGGGATGTTTCTCTCTTCATGAATTTAAGTCTTTTTACTGACAACCTAAACGCAGTCAGAATGAAAGAAAAAATTATAAAAAGTTTTGGTGTACGCCAATAGTCTGACGGATGGTTTCGCGGTGGGAATGGTGTGTCAGTTTGCTGATGATACTTCAATGGTAATATATGAGGCATCTCTTGGTGGACTCTGGAATGTTCAATTGCGGCACGAGGGATGCATGACTGGTGTATTAATAAGAATTTAACACTTAATACTGGTAAAAGAGACTCGATATTTTTCTCAAAATATATTAACAACCCCAAGTCTCTACTGGTAAAATTTAATGAACGGTTGGTTCCAGACCCCAACCATATTAAGGTCTTAGAATTATATGTGGATTATATCCTGGGATAGGAATACCATATTAGAACATTGCAGAATACACTGAGAAGCTTGTGTGGACTCGTCAGATTTAAAGTGTTATTGCTTATAATATTTCCTTCTAGGGTTCAGCTGGACGAACACAAAATATTTTTAAAATCAAAAACGAATATTGCGTTGTATTCTTAGGCTTCCTCTAAGGACTTCATGTAAACCATTTTTTGCTCAACTACATATATTAACTGTCGCTTCACTATACTTCTCTTTCTTGATAGTGTTCCAAAAAGGCATGGTTTCAAAGGCTAATTTTTGGTGTGTGTTGAATTATTTGATTTTATATTTATATATATATATATATATATATATATATATATATATATATATATATATATATGAAGCTTTATTTTATCTGCACATTACATCAAAAAAAATTAGACGAATTTAAAATTGTTATTTCCCACTTTTTGAAAAGAATGGTATTCTATTTAATAAAATTTAATCTAGCCGGTGGCTATGCTGGGTCCGGGTAAACACTCAATCGGATACAGTTGCAACTTTATACATCTTTAGTTACCCTTTTTTATCACATGACAAGATATTCATAGAACCGAAATAATCAGTAGTTATAACTACTTGACTGATGTAATCAGATTAACAATTACATAAAGTAATCCGATAACTGTAATTAGATTACGTGTAATCATAACTACTGGTAGTTAACGACACGAAGTCGTAATCAGTAATCAGGTTACAAATAGAAGTTAATTAGGCCCAACACTGAAGGCTGGTCAGTGAATGCAAGGTTGGAACCTTGCCGGTAAAGACAAGATTGGAACCTGGTCAGTGAAAGGAATGTTGGAACCAGACCGGTGAAGGCAAGGTTGGAACCAGACTAGTGAAGGTAAGTTTGAAACCTGGGCCCGTATCCTCGAAAGTGTGATATGAAAAGTGACCTGAATGGCGATGTGAACTGTCACTTCATACTTTTGACCGTAAAAGCCGTATTCTTGAAAAGGCAATGTTGCCAGATATGAACGTGCTAAAACCCGCGGATTTCAAAAAATTAAATGGATGAGCTGTTAGACCGAAAATGCCCGTAGTATGCTTTGTCATTTTAGGCAAAAAGTAGTTTTGGTACGTCAAATTAATCGTCAAAAGTAAAAAAAAATAGTTCTTGATTGCCATTAAAATATTTGTACTTTCCCTGGATTAAATTTAACTTAACAACCAAAAAATAGAGACCAAGCCATCAATCAAGTATTTATGTGTAAATATAGACCACAAAATTGACACCCTAGAACTGTTAAACAAAAATGCATAGAAAGAGCCAAGTACTTTAGGATTCTAATATATAAAGAAAAAGGGATATCAAGGAAAACAGTAATTCATACATACAAAGTAATATTCCGACGTCAATTGGAATATATGCCCCCTACATACAGTAATTGCAAAAAGCCAGCACTGATAAACCTTGCAACAATGGAAATTATATATCTACGTATTATGACTAAATTCCATCATCCCCATCCAGTACGGAAACTATTCAGTTATTTATTGTATCAGTTCCCAAAATATCCTGCTTCTTACTACAAGACGTTCTATCCTAACAACTAAATTTGAACAAAAACCTGAAACTTGAACAATGATAGAGAAACTGTTTAAGATCAGGGACCGAAACCAAAGACCAGGCAGAAGACATCCATTAAAGCTACTGGCAGATCTCACATTCAACTTTTAATATATATTTTTTTTTATTTCATAAAGATTTGTAGAGGCTTGAAGATCAAATAAGGTTTTTATGCTGAAGGACCTCATTCGCTGATCTGTAGGGTTCATATTTATATGTCCCGATAAATTATAATCATATTATTTGCATCGTGAAAAGAATTATGTTAGACTCCACTGTTTGAAACTAAGATACTCGGCTGTTATGGACACATGTATTTATGTTAAATCCATAAACAGAACTGGCCCTACAAAAACGTTTTTAAATACCACGCTCACACAATTAAGTTATGAACAGAATCTCCTGTAATAAATTTATATGGCTGTAATCTCAAATTTACTTAATATTTGCGAGACATACTCAACTTTCTAAGGATATTTTAATTAAAAATTTGAAAATATTAAAAATATCGGGGTACCACCTAATTAACGTTTCAACTGTTTATTCAAAAAATAAAACGTCTTAAAGAAACGGTTCGTCAACATATTACTTTTTTAATGACGAGTTATTATGAACAACCAAAAATAAAATAAATATGTCATTAAGCGGCTGACATCTTATTTGCGCATGTTTCACCGTTCGCTTGCCTTCCACCGGGTGAACAAGGATATGAATGATGAACGTTTCAAGAATACGCATTCGCCACCTTTTCACCGTTCACTTCACGTTCCTCAATTCGAGGATACCGCTCCACTTAAGGCAAGACTGGAACTCGGCCCTACGCTATCTTATACCTACAAAAAAAGATGTTTCGATTTGAAAAAAAGTACTTTTTTGATATATTATGACTTCTGTATTTACCATTTGCCTTATCATTCTCAGATTTTTAAGTTATAAAAAAGGCATTTCCTGGCGTTGTGCCCGTGAGAACCTTTTATCAGGAGGTCAAAAGCTATCGAAAAAAATTGGTTCCACTCAATTCAACGGCAACCCAAAATCTCATTTACTGTGTGCATGGTCCTTTTACAAGAAATTCCAATAAATAAAATTTAATATCGGACAAGCTTTTCGGGAGTGTGTACACGAAAAAAATTAAAATAAATTTATTTGTTTAATGCGCACATTCATGAATAAAAAACGCCATTTAATGTTCCATATATTAAATACCAAATAGTTGTAGACATAAACATAACCAAGTTTTCCGCAAATAGCACTTTAAAAACGACATCCATTAAAATATTTTTAAACATGTCCATTGTCCTTTAGGAAAAAAGTCTGTTAATATGCATGTGCTGTTGACAAATTGCATAGTTTTTCTCAGAATTTTATAAAAATACATAATATTTTTTCCTGCATGTTAATCTCCAAATGTTCAAAACACTTTGGTCAAAATTTCACCTTAATTTTTTTTTACAAATGTAGTCTTCTTAAATTACAACCTACGTTTCGTATTCAGAAACGGCATCAGTCAAAGTTATTTAAAGACATTTCAAAAGATGCACAGTTTGTAAGAATTAAAAAATAGTGTTGGTTTTCATGTAAAATTTCTAAAAGTTTAAATTTGATGCAGCGCAAATTATTGTTTACTTTCTTGACACAATAAATTCGCACACCATATATAAAAAGTCTTGCTTTTCTTAAAACAAAAACAAAATTTTATTGGGACTTGCTAGTACTACTGTTGCTTCTTTCGAACGTTCTAGAAATTACCGGCCTTAGTAAGTACGCTTCCAGTTTGTAACTGTTGGGGACCCTGTTTAATTTCACTTTAACAACAGAAAACATTTCCACTATCATCTGCTGCTCTTCTGGTGATTTTCTCGTTTTGGGGAACCTGATAGTCAGGCGTAATACCTTCTTCGCGTATTCTTCTTTTTTGGTAGCACTGCTCGTGCTCGTTGGAATTGCGTCTATTTTCCAAGAGGGATTATCTTGACATCTCTAGAAAATCAAAAAGGATCCATTAGATACAAGTATTTCCAATAACAAAAAAAAAACGACAAACTAGGTGTAGGACACGCATCACGTTAGGATTTCCTAGCAGCTATTTTCTCTTTTTCCCGAATTACCTAATAGTTTTTGGTAAAGTATCGATTTACAAGGATTTTTTCTTGTTTTTTTTTATGGAACTTCAGAGATCTATACTATCATATAAAGAAGAGGGTTTTTGTTTGATACAGATAACCGAAAAATCAACTTAAATAATCGAAACTAAAATTTAATCCATGTTTCTTGAAAAACATTAACTTTCATAAAAAATAACGTTAAAAAGATAATACTTCAAGAGATGTATGTTTACTCTCCGCTAGATGGAGGATACACAGTGGCGCGCCACATTAGTAGGTAGATGAAATGGAATGACTTTTTTATATTAATTTTTATCTTTGCGCCACAAATTTTTATTCTTTATGTCAAATGCTTTGTTACGAAAAAATGTTTACAAGTTTGGAGGAACAAATTAATATCTCACTATTCAATAAAGAGGAAGCCTATGTTTATATGAGGTGTGGCTATAAAATAACGAGACTGATTCTTCTACTAACGAAGTATGCACAGCTATGTAGCGTGAAGCCTTCTCTTTCGAATGCGGTGCCTCCCGTGTCTGTGAATAAATCAGTCTGGCTGTGTAATAGTATAGCAACGAATTATCGTGAAATTTCACATGAAAGTTGGAAAAACCGCTAATGAAACTTATCTTTTATTTAAACAAATGTATGGCAATGAATGTTTATCGCGTGTGCAAGTTCTTAAGTGGTTTAAGCGTTTCCAAGATGGACGAGAAGACGTTGAAAATTTCACATATAATCCTGAAACCAAGCGCCAATGCATTGGAAGGGCCCTACGTCACTGAGAGCTAAAAAACCTCAAATGGGCAAATATATATATATATATATATTACTAAATACCTTTTGGTAAACTCTGATGAGGCTCCCAGTTTTTAATACTATTGCATCGAACGATCTATCTTTGACGTCCACGACAACACAGTCTTGAATGTAAGGTTGGTGTTTTTCTATGTAATGGGCCAGGTATAAATCGCTGCTCGCTTCCCCTGCTCTGAAAGAAAAAAACTAAATGAAAATTATAGATACTTGATTTTTAGAATATGCCCAGTAGATTAAAGAAAAACCTATATATATATATATATATATATATATATATATATATATATATATATATATATATATATATATATATATATATATATATATATATACATGTTTATATTTCAACTGTGCAGACACAGATTGCCATTCAACATGATAACGACCCAAAACAAACTGCTAAATGTGTGAAAGAGTGGTTCGTAAACAACAAGATTGACGTTTTGAAATGGCCAGCGCAATCGCCTGATCTCAATCCCATAGAAAATCTATGGGATATTGTAGATCGCAAAATAAATAGCCATAATTGCAAAAATGCGGATGACCTTTTCCGACAAGCGGAAATTGCATGGAATGGAATTTCCGATGAAATTTTATCTATCCTTAAAGAGTCCATGTCACGCAGATGCGAGGAGGTTTTAAAAAATAAGGGCTACGCAAACTAAATATTAGTTAAATTTTTATTTAAATGGAATAACCTAAAAATGTGCTATTGTTTTGTCGCATAAAGAAAGTATTGTTAATTATGAAATATGGTTTTTGTTGGTTTTCATAACAAATGTTTGAAATTTTTGTTTTGTTTTAGTAAATTTAGTTCGTTAATTTTGTAAATAAATAAAACAATTTGAAAAGCAATGTGTTTTTGTCTTGTTATTAAAGCATATTTTAATACCCACAAGTTCGTGCATATGTTTTGTCGCACACTGTACATCTGTAACCTAAATTGTCCACAGACTCCTTTTGAGTAAATGAATGTTACTTATGGACTGACTACTTTCTTAAGCAATTTTCCATTTTTTAATAAATGAAACCCCACTGTTGAAGTGTTAATACAAAATTACCAACAAAACACCTGAGAAACAAATTCATTTGGAAAATATTGTGTATATGTCAACCGAGGTAGATAAATCTTAATTATATAAATGAATACAAAACTTTCCATATGATATGGACTTTTTTTGCTAATTGAAATGTCCGGACGTCATGTTTTGAGACCTTTATTTTCGGTTTATCAAGACCTTAAACTCTTCAACTAAGCAGCATTATCAGTTTGTACTTTATTTAGACGTAGTTATATAATTTCGGAAACTGTCCAGTTTAGTACTTAATTGTTCTTACCTTTTCGCGTTGTACTTCTGCTTATTACAGTTGGCGGCTATGGAACATACCTGATCTATTAACCAACTTGGTTTTTCTGCATAACCTAAAGCAAACAAAAAATAATAAAAATTAATCCAACATTTTTAATTATATGGAACCGTGTTAATAAAAAATTATAGAATTTATATGTTTCATTGTTAATCGCAAAAGTCGAAAAACCATACACAATTCATGAAGACTTAATCTTACTGGCAATGAAAGACGTATTAAAAACTGTTCTTCATCATCAGACATCATCAGGAAAACTTCTCTGAACAACTCAGTGTAAAGAAGAATTGATGAAATGGCTAAAAACGTTGAAATGCGATTATTTTCCATTCAACTCAATGGGCCAACTCTAGAAACTAAAGAGGCCCTACTCTTATCATATCTATGATTCATAAAAGAAGAAAAAAAGTTTGGTTTTCAAATATTACGGCCATACGCTACCAAAGTAATCCGTTCGCAGAAGTTCACGATCAAATGCTGTATGTATTTTAATTGTAAAAGTCATGAAATTAAACGGAATTCTTTAGAAATGTTTTTTATGGATAACATAAGCAATTAAAGTTAACGTGTTTGAGAATTTTCAAAAAAAACTAATAAAAATGACCAATCACCCCGATCATTTTTTTATCTCTCAAGTTCTAATCAAGATATCTTCAGATAACAAAGTGGAAATTATTTGCTATTTGAAATGAACTAAGATTATGATGGTTTTATCCCCTTATTTTTTATAAGAGTAAAGATTTTTATTATTTTACAATTTACAATCCCTAATACTGTAAAATATTGTATTATGTAAATAAATATTACTTAAGTTCTGCATTAACACATAAGCTCCTAAATTATTATAATTCATGTCAAATAGCGACTTTAAACTGTAATATTGATTAAAACCAAAAGAGTGTGTAGCTAGACACATGGCGTTTCACGTCGATATTTCGCATCTTATTTTATTTATAAATACATTATTTATAACGTCTCTTAATTTGTGAGGTAATTTGTCAATTTTGAAAATAGGCATGATGACTGATTTTGTAAAAATACACCACGATGTTATTACACACCTACTTTATATAAAATAAATATTATTTCCGCAAAAAATTTATATTTTGAAGGAAAAATTGACCTTTTTAAAATACAATTGAAATTTCGCACAAAAACGCTAGAATAGTAATGGCGTCCGTCTGTGACGTCACCCTTTCGTAAACACTTGGCAAGTTGAATTTTATTGCTTGTTTCGATTCATATTTTCCATTATTTTGTGGGATAATCAAAAATTGTAATGTGTATCGATGGTATGCAGCTCCTCGATGTAATAATACATAGATAAAAATTCCAAATAAGTTATTTATTAACGTGCCAATGAAGAAAAATATGAAAAATGCGTGGCTAAATCTTGCAAGGCAAGACCCAGCTTCTGTATCTGTTAATTCAGTAATTTATTTCTGCGAAGATCATTTTGATTTAAGTATTTATTTTATATAAATACGTGACGAAGCTCGCAAACAAAATATATGTAAGATAAATGTTTGTCAATAACATGACACTGTCGACCCCGTTTGAGGTGAGGTTTCATTTCTTTATTACTGTATTATATTTAAAGTTCCTAACTAAAAGCTTTTTCTTTTTCCAGTTATGAAATGAAATGGAAAATTATATACAGTACCATGTAATGAGTTCCGTTTTACAAGTGCGCATAAAGTCAGGGTGTATACCTAGAAAATTTGCTAATCAGACAGAAGCAAACGAACTTCTGACACGCTGAGCGTCTCTATGCTCTCAAAAAACAAAGAAGGTGTCTAATTGAAGGAAGTGAGAAAGATGTAGCACAAACAAAACCACCTACAGAACATTTAGAACTCACAGGCACTTCATCAGAAAGTTCAGGTAGGTACCCATTGCTTTTTTATACCGGTAACCTGTTTTATTGAATTCAAGTGTATATCTTTTCTGTTTGCCGGTTTAATCATAACATTATAGGTAGTTATGATTTCAGACAATCTTTGTGGTACCTATTATTATTATAATATTATTATAGTCTGTTGCAAAAATTATAGTACATAATAATGTGTAAATAGTTAGTTTGTTCACAAATACATATTTTTATTTTTTAGCTTTGCACACAATTGAAGATCTAGCACCTTTCCAAAATCAGCTGATAAATCAGTATAAGTATATATATTATACAAATTCAGAAGTAAAGCTGTCCAGACTGAAGTTAAGTGCACCAGTTAACTTCGCTCTCAGCATCAAGGAGTCGATTCTTGGCAAATTTGAGCTATTAGCCTTGATAAATCCTTCCATGACGTTGTTGTACTTTTGGTAGCACGAGACAGACACACTTGATAGTTTTATACACAAAATATCTGAATAACGATGCAAATAAAGACAAATTCGAACGATACAGGCGACAAACAATGATGATTGATGTGATGTTTACGAAAGCGTGACGTCACGCGCTTCTGATTGGTGTTCGATTTAATATGGCCGATTTCCATATTTTGTGTTTTTATTTTTACTAAAATAAATATAATCTCACTTGTAATCTAAAAATAAGTGTGTTTTTTAGAATCTGTCTATCCTATATAATTACTTCAAGTCATAATTTCAATGATTCTTCATCATGCCTATTAAAAATATGAATCGAATTGGCGTTTATCTTGAAATAATTTCGCTTAATTTCAGATTAAAAACAAATTGCATCTTGTTTTTGTGAATGTTTCCTATTAGATCTTAGGACATTAAAAAACAGTGTTTGTTTCTTACAATATTATCGAAAACTCCGAGACGCGTCAAGTTTAGTTTATAAATCGTCCATGAAAAATATTTTTAGAAATTTCCGTTAGGTTCCGTAATATTCATTGTCATTATAATATGCAATTTGTAGAATTAAAACACATGAATGAAATGTAGGGTTAACCTAATAAAAAAAAATAAGGAATGATATCCGCGTGGGTGAGCACAGCTTTACTCAATTTCAAATAACCATTCTGTTGTAAATCGGATTTAATTCTTACATATAGATATAGCGCGATTATAAAGGTTGCGTACAATTCCCCGTTTTGTTACAACAGAATGATTATAACTATGATTAAGATATTGTCCAGTATGTGCTGGCTTTCTGTATACTGAAGTTTTAATAATTTCGTTTGAACGGTTCAACATATTCCTTCTCCACAATTCCGTACATTAAGGGAACTTCGGAGAAAATAAAACGAATTGCCAGTAGTTATAATATAAAAACAGTCTTTAAATCCGGAAATACACTTAGAGTTCGTTTAACAAAAACAAAACCTAAAACTACCGATAAGAAAGAATGTGTTTACAAAGTTTCATGTGAGTGTGGCGAAATGTATGTTGGAGAAACCAAACGACCACTAGAAGTTAGAATTAAGGAACATAAAACTGAAACACTAAAAGGAGAAACGTCGAGATCAGGTATTGCAGAACACGCCTGGGATAAACAACACCATATAAAATGAACTGAAACTCTTTCTAAAGATCCCACATCTGCAATTGAAGGAAGAATCTATCGCGTTCTTAAGAAACATGAACGGTATATTCCTGAGAGGATCCGGACTCAGTTGACGCCACACCATAGCAAACTCCACACCTTTATGGACTCCCGAAAATACATAAGCAAGACATGCCCTTACGACCTATCACGAGTTCCCGGCACTCTCCGACTTCTGAACTTGCCAAATTTTTTTTTCCTATCCTAAGACCATTACAAGGAAATACATCGTCCTGGGTTAAGAACTCGCAACATTTCGTAGAAATTATACATGAAATAGAAGTACAACCAGAAGACCATTTTATTAGCTTTGACGTGGAAAGCCTATACATCAACGTTCCAGTTAAGGACTCACTAAAAATCATAAGAAAGAAACTTGAAGAGGACCAGACCTTAGCAGAAAGAACATCTTTACCACCGCACGTCATTATGGACTTGTTGGAAAGTTGTTGGACTAATTCCTATTTTCAAGAAAAGGAAAAATTCTACATCCAGGATGATAGACTACCGATGGGATCTTCACTCTCACCGGTGGTCGCAAATATTTTCATGGAATGGTTCGAGACGTTTGCAACTGAATCCACATATAAGAAACCAAAGTTATGGCTCAGATACGTAGACGATACTTTTATTATTTGGAGTGGAAACGACGAAGAACTTCGAAACTACCTTTTTCATCTCAACAATATCAGCCCAACTATTAAACTCGCCGTGGAGAAAGAAGTAGAAAATAAATTACCATTCTTAGATGTCTTGGTTGAAAGAAATTGCAGACAAATTCGAACTTCGGTTTATAAAAAAGTCACGCACACAGGACAATACCTTAATTATTCATCTAATCACTCCAACAACACCAAACAAGGAATTATAAGAAATCTCGTAGATAGAGCCTTAACTCTCTGCAACTCCAACGAGAACTTGATGAAAGAGATAGATTACATTAAAAATGATCTGACAGCCAACGGATACCCAGTATATCTAGTGGATAAATTTCTTGAACAACGCAGAAATAGGACAATATCGACAACGAATGAAGAACGAAAACCAGTATTGAACATCCCCTATGTTAAAGGCATTTCAAAAAAAGTTAGAAGGATAGGAAAAAGATATAAAATCAACGTTGTTTTCAATTCAAATAACTCTCTGAGAAGTCGGCTCACTAGAGTCAAACCAACAACTCAAAGAGATATGAAGAACTGTATATATCAGATACCATGTGAATGTGGCAAAGCCTACATTGGCGAAACAAAGAGACCTCTTGACGTAAGGATCAAAGAACACCAAAAATGCACATCTCGAGGAGAAACAGAAAGATCTGGTGCCGCCAACCATGCCTGGACTCATGGACACCACATAAAATGGTCTGAAGCTAAAATACTACACCGAGAACAACATTGGAGAAAATGGAAACTCAAAGAAGCCGCGGTTATATATCAGAACCCGAGTTGTTTTAGTAAACCATCTTTAGATATAAGAGAAGTGTGGAAACCACTTCTTAGTAATTGTAAACTTTAAAAAAAAAATGATTTTGCCATAGCAGGTATGACTGCACCCATCTCAGTCATACTCTACTGCATTTACTTTTAGTATAAATAGTCATGTGGCTAAGGGATTTATTTAGTTTCACTTGAAAACGGCTAGAGATAACTACTAGCCGAAACGTCGTGATATTCAACAAAAATAAAGACAATGGAAGTCCAACACATATCTACTACTTCGCACCATATAAAATGGTCTGAGGCTGCAGCAATATATATGGAACCCAACATGAAAAAAAGAAAATTTATAGAAGTAGCTTACATTAAACACAATAATGGAATCTTCAGTAAACCGAGTATTGAGATACCTAATCTTTAGTAACCACTACTTTGTAACATCAAATCATTGAGGTGTGTAAAGTGAAGCGAAACTTTACGCTTCAATGGACACAGTCCCTATATAAACTCGTAGTCTTAAGGCAAAACATTCAATTTATACTTGATAACGATTAGAGATACAACCTAATCGAAACGTCGTAAAAATAAATAAAAATAAAAACAATGCAAGTCCGACAACCACATTTTCGTTTAATCGCTTATGTTATTCATAAAAAAGAATGTTAAAGAATTTCGTTTAATTTCATAATTTTTAGAATTAAAACACTTGAACAAAGCGCAGGTCTATCCTTACGAGATTTAAAAGATTATATCCCAGGGGATGGAAACTATAGTTTTGCGTCGTTTCAAATAAGAAATAATTTCCACTTTCTTCTGTGAAGATATCTCGATTAGAACTTGATTTATATTGACTCATCCCGCTTTATTAGTTTTTTTTTGAAGACCCTAAAACACGTCAACTTTCTTCACTTATGTTAATTATAAAAAAATATTTTTAAAGAATTCCGTTTAATCTCATGATTTTTAGAATTAAAATACGTAAACAAAGTGTAGGTTTGCCTTTATAAAACATAAGGGATGATATACGTAGAGGTGAAGCTACTTCGTGTCAAAATAACAAATAATTTTCACTTTGCTTTGTAAAAATATCTTAATTAGAACTTCAGATATTTCTAAAAAACTGTTTTTGCAATTTGCACCCGTTTAAAATGAATCTCCACCAAAAAAAAGAGTCTCTTATTTTCGTGTCCTCTATAACATATTATAGTTTCATCAAATTCGGAAAAGAGCACTTCGGGTACCTTCCTTGTCAGTATTAGACTTTCTTGAAAATACCTAGATTACATTCAAAAATGACAGCTTATTTGGAAGACCCGTACCAAATATTTAATGAAATAAATTCACAATCACAAAGTGACGAGTTAAATTTAATGAAGACAAAAACGTCAAAGCTGTTTTTGTGGAGAATCTCCTTCTGTTGAAGCAAAATCTCGGTAGAGGTAAATATAGCCACTTTCCAATAATATCAATAGAGTTTGCAAAACGAAAAGATTTATTTACTGCTAACACTTCATGCTGGTTTCATAGAAAGGATTCACGATATTGTAAACATGAACATACCGAGTTTTAGATTATTTTTCAAATGCAAATACAGTAGAATCACCAAATTTAGAAGAAGCACTGGTAAAACATTTGATGGTATTTTAATTCTTAATATATGAGGGAGGGAGCGGGAACGTGGGATTTAATTTTTCCTGCAAATAAAAAACACTTACCTAAGCTGGCTGCCAACAATCTATGAACCATAATATCGGCATATCTTCTGATCGGAGAAGTAAAATGCGTATAAATCGGTACACTTAAAGCGAAATGGGAATAATCCATATCATTGTCTATTGACGATGCACAGAAGTACCTCGCTCGGGTCATGGGTTTAGCAAATACATGGTTTAAAACTATACCTCTGCACATTCCTAAAAAACGATATATTTATTTATCTCAAACAGTACATAAAAGTGTAAATCCAAATAGTAAATTCCTTATTGTATATTACATATATAAAGTAAAATAAGTTATCTAATCCTTAACAGTGAACAAAACTTTTGCAAAACTATTCGGAAACCTTAAAAAACGCGCGCCGGAAAGAGATAGGGCTATAATAAAAAAGTGGTCGCCGAAATTGAAGCGTATTTTGAAGGGTTGGACAAATCGTTCTCTAAGGAAAGCATAGAAATGTTAGAGAGGGAATGGAATATTTATGTCACTCTAGAAGAGACTAAGTCGAATTTGGCCAAAAAATTGTGTTTTTAAATGTTAGTCTCGGGACTTTTCGAACCACCAATTATTTTATGCAACCCAACTAAAAATGTTTTTAGAACTTACTAATGGTGACCAATACGCTCATTCTGTTTTAAATTTAATGTAAGTTTATTTTTGGTTTAGCTGTTATTTTTTAAGCTACCTTTGTTGACCTGAATAACCCGTCAAAGCAACGTTTTACCATAACTAGTCGTTAAATATTTTAAGAGTTTTATAACTACCGTAGACAGTATCTAGAAATCAAAAATTCTATCATCATTATAATTTTACAACGTAAAATAATCCCCAGAAACTAAAAGAAACAGGAGGTTAATTCAACTTGTTGCCAATTGAAGCTATTGGTTCCATCAGTATTAGACTGAAAATCTGTCGTGGCGACAAGCTCTAGTTCTGTATGGTTCTATATTGCAAATTGAGAAAAAAAAAATAGAAATAATTTGTAATTAATCAATATTTTATATGAAATTAGGCGATTATTATTTAGTGATAAAGAGTGTGCCAAAATTTACGCAAGTTTAGAATTAAATACAAAATAGTTTTTTTTAATTGTAATTTCTTCATTGAATCGTAAAATACATAAGATAGGGTTTTGCTTGGATTAGCACATCGGGTAAATGGCCTCCATGGCTTTGCTAGCACATATGCACTCTTTTATTGAAATTTTCCATGGCCATTTTGCATAAATGTGGCTGAATTTCGTTGATGCAGCTTTGAATCTCCTCCTTCAATGCACGGGTGGTTGTGGGCTTGTTGACGTAGACCTTTCACTTCAGAAGTCTAACTTGTCACTGGAGATTTCACACTCTTCATATGATATAAAATGTTCAACATACCTTAATCTACTGGAAAACAGCGTGAAAGGATCGATTATGCTTGACTTGGGTAGCAATTACAGACGGCCAATTCTAGTAAAGTCGATTATAGGGGTATCAGGGGTAAAAATGAACTTACCATACTATATCAAAACGTAAGAGGCCTAAACACCAAAACACAAGACATTTTTAACTCCCTATGTGCGACTGAGCAAGAATTCGATGTGGTCCTTTTGACAGAAACCTGGCTATCCGAAGGAGTTTTTGATCGGGAGCTTCTCCCAGAACCTTCTGTGTGTACCGCGGGGATCGTAAACATGAACAGGGTGTTAAAAAAGTGGAGGTAGAATGTTGTTGGGTATCAAAAAAAAAAAACGTTTGTAAGTGCCAGGCTGTTTGTTGAATTTACTAGCAATGCCAATGAGCTACTTAGAGTGAGAGTAACAATTAATGACTATTTTCAAATATACTTTTTGTTGTTTACATTACGCCCGATTGTGGGTTGGGGGTTTACGAATGTTTGTGTAATTATTTTGAGAGTTTATCGCATGTAATAGGGCAAAATTTTGTAATTGCTGGCGACTTTAACATTTCGAATTTAAATAATTTCTATAAAAATGGCATTAAAGACTGAATTGACAAGGTTTCTGGATTTCTATGCACAATAAAAACGTTAATTTTTTGAGATATATATTGGATGTTATAATAAGTAAAACACACTGTAAGGTTTCGAGAGCTGCGTACAGCCTTTTACCTGAGGACAGTCATCATCCGACCTTAGAAACTAAAAATTGGGCTTGGTTATGTGAGGGAATCTGAACTTAAGCGAAGTATGACGAGTACCTACAACTTTAGAAGTGCTGACTTTGGATTGCTGTACGACATGTTTCTTAACGTGAACTGGTCTTTTCTGGAAAATTCTGTGAATGTTAATAGAGCAGTCGAATTATTTTATAGTGAAATATATAATATATTTGAAATATGCGTACCTAAGGCCGGTGTATATAACAGATCATATCCTGTTTGGTATAACAAAACAATAATAAATAACCTGAAAAGAAAGGATCGACTAAGACATAAGCTGAAAAAGAAATATAACTATGCCCAGAACCTAGAATTGTCACGTCTTAGAAGAAAAATTAAACAAAGTATAACTCGGGCACATGAAAATTATATAAATAAATTTCAACAAAATATACGTAATAATCCCAAGTCTTTTTGGTATTACATTAATAATAAAAAAGAAACAAAACATATACCAAGCAGGATGTCCCTTGATGAAAAGCAATGTAGCACTGGTAAATAGGAATGCGACGCCTTTGCTGAGTACTTTGTCGGGGTGTATTCTGTCGATGTTTCTCTAAATGACGAGCTGATAGAAAATATGTATTCTGACATGATTATGACAGCGATATGGTTGACGCTACTGCGGCCCTTAAAATAGGAAAGGCAATTGGTCCTGATGGCATCCCACCTTATGTAATTAAAGGTCTCATAAACGTATTTAGATTTCCGCTAAAACCTATACTTATTATAAGCCTAAAAACCAATATTTTTCCAACCGAGTGGAAAAAAGTTAAAATGTGCCCTGTTTTTAAGAAAGGCTTGAGAACTGATATAAAAAACTACAGACCAGTTGCCGTGCTCTCTGCAATGGCCAAAATATTTGAGACAATCTTGTTTAAATCAATTTACATCGCGGTCTCGTCTTTAATTTCATTCAATCAGCATGCGTTCATGAGTGGGTAACTTATTGTGTATGGTGAATACCTTGTCCGGAGCCTTGGATAAATATGGGCAGGTGGATGTTATCTACACTGACTTTGCCAAGGCCTTCGATGTGGTGTCCCATTTTATAATTTTGCAGAAGTTGGAATTGCAATATGGGTTCCATCCAAATTTGTTACGGCTAATGTCGTCTTATTTAATTAATAGAGAGCAATGTGTTGTTCTTAGAGGTCATACCTCTCGATCTTTTGTACCATCATCAGGGATTCCTCAAGGTTCCAACCTTGGCCCGCTGCTTTTTCTTATGTTCCTCAACGATATCACTGTCACATTTGGTGCAAACGATTTAAAAATTAAACTACTTGCTGACGATTTAAAGCTTTAGTTATAAACTTTTTGAATGATTGTATTTTACTTCAATCTGATATAGATAAATTAGTTAATTGGTCAAAAAAAAATAAGCTTCATTTTAACACAGACAAATGTTCAGTACTATCATATACTAGAAAAAAGAAATCTATTAATTATGTGTACAATATGCGAAACACAACACTAAACAGCGTCAGCGAGATTAAGGATTTGGAGACCACTTTTGATGGGCAGTTGACATTTAAAGCACAGATCGAATCTATTTGTAAGAGGGCGTCTCAGACTTATGACTTTATTGTTATAAGTACTAGAAACTTCAACAGCTATCAGTGTATAAGGGTATTGTTCGAGACATTTGTCTACAGCATTTTAGGGTACGGTTGTCAGGTATGGAGTCCATATTATCGGTGCCATAAATATAGCATTGAAAAAGTACAAAACAAAATGTTAAGAAATACATATTTTAAGGAATCAAGCATATAAGACTTTAACATTTCGAAGAAATTCCAGCGGGAAAAATATAATATCAACACATTAGAAAAAAGAAGAAAAATTACTGATTTACTATATTTAACGTATTACGGGATTTTACTGAAAATAGAGAGATATTGGAGTCATTAAACTTTAATGTGCCAAAGTATAGTACGAGAAATCCAAATTTATTTAATTTGTCCAGTGTAAACTCCAATATTGCTCTTAATTCACCCCTATATAAACTTGTAGCATATATAATACAGTGCAGCCTGAATGTAATTTGTTTAAGGACAGTCTTAATGCTTTGAGAGCAACTTTACATAGACTCTTATAAAATAATAATTTTTTTATAACACAATTTTAAAAATTACTACTGAAAGTTCTTTCTAATTGGATTTTAAATCTGTAAAAGCTTATTTAAATAAATAAATAAATAACCCTATAGGAAGAAATCCAGTGGTGTTAAACCACATGATCTAGGTTGATAATTTTGATTATCGAAATGAGAGAGTACACGACCAGGAAATGTTTCATGCAGTAACTGAATTGTTTCACGGACTGTATGGCATATGGCACCATCTTGTTGAAACCACATATCGTCCACATCAATATCATCCAATTTAGGCAGAAAAAAACTCGATTATCATATCGCGATATCAAGCATCAGTAACAGTCACTACTTGACCAGCCTAAAATCTGCACCAAACGATGTGGATGCATTTGTTTTTCGACAATCACATGTGGATTCTCTGGACTCCAACAGTTTTGACGGTTAACGAAGTCAATAAGGTCAAAATGAGCTTCATCGCTTAGGATGATTTTGTACGGAAAATCAGCATAAACTTGACGTTGAACAGTCCATTCAACGAACTCTTTTCGCTGTACATGGTCATTATGCTTCCATTCTTGCGTCAAATGAACTTTGTAACCATGGAGACGCATCTTCAATCAGTAAACGCTGTGGAGAGCTTTTTGAAATCTGCAATTCTTGTCCACGATCCCGAATTGGTGTTCCTGGACTTTCACGAACACTCTCAAGCACTGCTTCGATATTAACATTTGAACGGCTTGTTATTGGGCGACCAATATCACCAATTGATCCAGTCTCGCTGAATTTTTCAATTACTCTCTTTACAATTGAAAGCGAACTGTGGCCGCCAAATATTAATTATTTTTGAAATATTGTTCAACAATGAAAACGCGTTGTTCTCTCATGTGGTGCTCCATTTTTACTAATGTTAAACTGTCAGCTGTCAAACTGTTTTTTTGTTGTTGCCAACACTTTACCGCATAAATGGCGGCAAATTCAAATCTTGCCTGAATTTTGAGACACCCTTCACTACAGCATGCCAAAATTAACCACACTTTTTCAGAATACTTATATTTTGGAGATTAGATTGCAAAAACGGAAACAAAAGTTCACAGAAACTCTGTTTTTGAAAAAATTGCTTACTAAAATTAAATTACTTCAAATACCTTTTTAATTTAAGTATATAAGTAAATGAAACTCTTAACTTGTATTAGAATAGGTAATTTGAAAGCTCAGCGGACTGTTGCCCGTCACACTTACGAATTACCTTGTTCCGTATATAATAAGAACGGTGTACCTTGATAATCATCCGTAATATATTTCCTCAAGCTCGAATGAATGCTGCCGCTGGAAGAAACATCAATGTGGATCCCGCAAGTCTCGAGAGATTTCTGGGCTTCAAGTAACATGGTTGCTTTCGGTGGTTCATGACACCTTAGGAATGCCATTTCTGGGAAGGACTCGTTAATTTTCGTGGCTACCGATATGTTGGCTAAGAGCATGAATTCTTCTATTAACCTATAAAATAATAAGTAAGATCATCCATCAAGAGTTGGCAGAGAAATTGAAAGTATTGCAGATAGAGAAAGTGTCATACTATCAATATAGCCAGGAACTTACAGTAAAGAACGATTTTAAGAGGTTCTATAATCAAACTGTGCTTACGGATCATACAGTTGCTCATAACAGACCAGACATCATTTTAATGGATAAAATATTCAAGCCTGCAACACTAACAGAAGTCGCCTTCCCTAACAACAATCCAAGGAAAAAGCATAATGAGAAGATTGCCAGATAGTCTTCTGCTTAATATCAAAGTATTGACCCTTAGTGAACACCTGTATAAAATTATGCAATAAGTAGTGCTGTTGGAACCGTTCGAACTATCCGAAAGCCTAAGAGATGAGTAAATATTACACAAGGAAGTATATATATATATATATATATATATATATATATATATATATATATATATATATATATATATATATGAGGTATTTCTTATTTATTTCTTGGACGTTTATTAAAATATTTTTTATTTTTTTGTTTTTCTTGGGATATAGGCCAAACAAGCCAACATCTAAAAAATCGATTAAATGGGCACAAATACGACAAAAAAAATAAAACGGCTTTAACAACACACAGCACGAAAAATCGCCACTCCTTTAACTTTGAAAAAGTAAAAATCTTGAAAACTGAAAACCATACAAAAAAACGAGAAATCCTAGAGATGATAGAAATACAAAAAAACAAACATGCAATAAACGCTAAGGCAGACACCAAACAACTTAGCAAAATATATAATAATATTATAAAATAAGAACCAAAAAAAATTAAAATTCTAAAACCAAAAACGCATTGCATTTTCGAACCAGACCCCTTTTAACCCACAATAGCCAAAACAACCCTCATTACCTACAAAAAAATACCATCTGTTCTCTCAGTACCATCTTAACTTCAAGATGACACACGTGGTCATCTTGAACTCTGTGAATCTCGCAAAAACTAAATTTTTAATAGAACAAAATTTTCAAATAAATTTATACATGTAAGTGCAGTGTTGTTCCTGAATCATTGTTCAAGGTAAATAAATAATATGTAAATATTTTAATAGTAAAATCAACCAAATACTTTGTCTTTTTAGCTACACATTCTGACGAAGGTAAAAAAAATTACCGAAACGTTAATGTATTAAAAAAAAATGTAATATAAAATACAACACCACCATTACATTTTAATTCCATTTTTAAACGGACCATAATCCCAAGAAAAACAAAAAAATTAAAAAAAAATATATATATATATATATATATATATATATATATATATATATATATATATGTTATATCGGTTATTTTCACGGGTGTGGTATGTAATCGAAGGTTTTCGGGCATCCCGTGTATGTGCCGAGTCCCTCTCAGGACTGTAAGGCAACTGACGTTTCAGTGAAATCTCATTCACCATTTTCAAAGCTCACGGTATGGCGTGTACGAGCGAACTGACGCCTGCGACTCGGGTGCTCTCGGTCCCGTGTGTACGTCGGACGCGTTCGTTTTCCGAATGGTTATGGCCAACCAGGTTGCGAGACCTGCTGCGCGTCATCGGCCCTATTGCCAGTGTTTGGGGTTGCGTTGCCGAGTTGTAATCTGTTTCGTTAGTAAGTGGTACTGGTTGATGTTTTGTAAGCAGATTTTTCCAAGTATTAAGCACTCGCTGGCTATCATCTCTGCTATTTAAGTTGTTGGGCCTCTTTGCAATTTCAATGGCTTCCCTTATAACTCTTGTGAACAGGTTTTCACATCTTGATAGCATTTTTGTTCCTGAGAAATTTATCTTATGTCCTGTGTTTAGCCAGTGTTGGACCAGAGCAGAAGAAGCAAAAAACAACTTCTTCTGCTCTGGCCCAACAATGGTTAAACACAGGACATAAGATAAATTTCTCAGGAACAAAAATGCTATCGAGATGTGAAAACCTGTCCATAAGAGTTATAAGGGAACCCATTGAAATTGCAAAGAGGCCCAACAACTTAAATAGCAGAGATGATAGCCAGCGAGTGCCCAATACTTGGAAAAATCTGCTTACAAAACATCAACCAGTGCCACTTAGTAAAGAAACAGATTACAACTCGGCAACAAAACCCCAAACACTGGCAATAGGGCCGATGAGTTTATATATATATATATATATATATATATATATATATATATATATATATATATATATATATATATATATATATATATATATATACAGGGTGATTCAAAAATCGATCACGAAACTTAAGGGGGTGATTCTACTTGACAAAATAAGGGTAGAGCTTCATATAATTTTTTTTCAAAATGTCATTCGTTTTCGAGTTACAAGCCGTCCAAGTTCAAGTTTTTATTTTTTGTTTTTTGAATTACTCGCTTACAGGAAAACCGATTTGACTAATATTTGAAAGATAGGCTAAGTCTTCTGCGCTTCATCATTTTAGTAACAATTCACATTGATTGTTTGCCGCTAGAGGGCACTTTACCTACATTGAAAATTGTTTTTTTGTCATAATTTTTTAGTGTTGACAGCTACAGTAGTTTTTGGCATAATTTCTGAAAGACTGATGCCAGGCCTTTAAAAAAGGTGCTCTTTATTTACATCGCTAAACCCAACGGTTTAGACGTAAATCACCCTTAAAAATTAAGTGGTAAATTTACTTTTCTCATTTCATTACCACCAGCTACCAGGTAAATAGCTATCAAAGTATACTAGAGCTGTCAGTTTAACATCAAATAAATTCGCTTTTTAAACTATTTAATTTATAATCTTAAAATAACTAATAATGGCTAATCACCAATATTCAAATATCGAATATTGTGATATCCATTTTTGTTATGGAAAAGCAAAAAGTAATGCAGAGTTGGCAAGAAGATATTATATGGAGAGTTATCCGGAAAGAAATATCCCTTATGCTCAAACATTTTCCAGTGTGCACAGGAGGCTTGCGGAATGTGGTTCCTTTAAAAGTTATAATGGAAATAGGGGAAGACCTAGAAATGCTAGAAACGTGCAACAAGAAGAAAGAGTGCTTGAAATTATTGAAGATAATCCAGGTATTAGTACTAGAAAAATTGGGAATGAAGTGCGGCTCTGTCAGGCTAGTTCATGGAGGATACTAAGAGAAGAACAACTCTACCCGTTTCATTCAAAAAAGGTGCAGGCTCTTTATGACGATGATCGGCCGAGACGGTTGGAAATGTGCAATCAGATCCTAGCTAAGTATGAACACGATAATCGATTAATTGGCGTCATATTATTCACTGACGAAGCTGGTTTCACTCGTGATGGCATAACAAATCTACACAACATCCACACATATGCTTACGAGAACCCAAACAATGTGGTAGAAACGAAACATCAGCGTAGATTTTCACTAAATGTGTGGGCAGGGATAATAGGAGATTACCTTATTGGTCCTCATTTCTTTGATGGCCCATTAACCGGTGACGTATACTTAGATTTTATCCAAAATCGTCTCCCATTGTATCTGGAAGATGTGCCATTGGAAGTAAGGGCCAACATGTGGATCCTCCGAGACGGAGCTCCGCCCCACTTTAGTATACGTGTCCGACAGTATTTGAATGCAACGTATCCTGAGCGATGGATAGGACGAAGTGGACCATTGGCATGGGCAGCGAGGTCACCAGACCTTAATCCTATGGATTTTTTCTTTTGGGGTCATTTGAAATAATTGGTGTACGATATTCCAGTAATCAACGTCGAGGATCTTCGCTTCAGGATAATCGAAAAGTGCCAAATTATTAAAGAAACACCAGAAATTTTTCATCGAGTTAGGCGACATTTTTTGAAGAGTGTTAGGAAATGTATTGAAGAAAATGGGGGACATTTTGAGAATCTTTTTTAGTTTGTTTAGTACTGTTTCATTAATTTTTATCAATTAAATGTATATCGCAATAATCCATAATATGAATATTTACTGATTAGCCATTATTAGTTATTTTAAGATTATAAATTAAATAATTTATTTGATGTTAAACTGACAGCTCTAGTATACTTTGATAGCTATTTACCTGGTAGCTGGTGGTAATGAAATGAGAAAAGTAAATTTACCACTTAATTTTTAAGGGTGATTTACGTCTAAACCGTTGGGTTTAGCGATGTAAATAAAGAGCACCTTTTTTAAAGGCCTGGCATCAGTCTTTCAGAAATTATGCCAAAAACTACTGTAGCTGTCAACACTAAAAAATTATGACAAAAAAACAATTTTCAATGTAGGTAAAGTGCCCTCTAGCGGCAAACAATCAATGTGAATTGTTACTAAAATGATGAAGCGCAGAAGACTTAGCCTATCTTTCAAATATTAGTCAAATCGGTTTTCCTGTAAGCGAGTAATTCAAAAAACAAAAAATAAAAACTTGAACTTGGACGGCTTGTAACTCGAAAACGAATGACATTTTGAAAAAAAATTATATGAAGCTCTACCCTTATTTTGTCAAGTAGAATCACCCCCTTAAGTTTCGTGATCGATTTTTGAATCACCCTGTATATATATATATATATATATATATATATATATATATATATATATATATATATATATATATATATATATATATATATATATATATATATAAACTAAACCGAAAGATTTCAGGTACTTTTCTGGGACTTCAGTCAAAAGGAAGGCTGGCAAGAAGAGAAAACTGTTTTTTGTTAGTCTAGCTTTCAAGAAATTTTAGTCTCTCCATCACGACTTCTACAAAAGAGAAAATACCCTTCCTTAAATATATTTATCGTAAAATAAAAATAAAGAAAAAACCTACCAAAGTGCGTATGTATAAAAAGCCAGGTTTTGTTCCACAGAAACAGACATTTTGCACTATACTTTAGGATTACGTATTATGATAGCAATAAAAATTTTAAAAAATCAAAAAATTAATTTATTTGAGGACTTAATTGCTAGCACATGGACATTGTCAAACCGCCATTTCAGAATGAATAAGATTGACAAATGACATTCGACGCCAAAAGAACGTTTTAATAGATAAATATATATACTGCTCAAAAGCAGGAAACCACTCCGGAGGCAGAGGTAACGGTCGCAACAAAAATTTTATGTTATTGTATGAAATGTAGATAACAAGCATAAATTGCGACTTAAGATTGTCATAACTGCTGGGATGTAATGTACTTAAGCAAACAAAAAAGCACACTCCGCATCCGGTTGAACAAATGCAAGAATAATAATAAAGACAATGACTAAAGGGTATGTGATGGAAAAGATCAAACTATGAGTGGCCGTCCGCCATTGTTCTCTAGTTATAGCAAGTAATTATATATTATACTGAAATGTTTAAAAGGAACTATTATGTTTTATACCACTAAATTTATTTAGAAAACAGTGACTCCAGTTTCAACTCACAGAGTCATTTTCAAACTGAATTACAAAGGTAGACTAAGTATTCAATACAGAAACATGAGAAAATTTAACAACAAATAAAAACTACCTGAGACATTACATTATTACAAAGGGGAGGTACTAAATTTTGGGAACTAATTATTATTTGGCAACAACAAATAACGGGGAAAAACCCAAGTTTTGTCTGGTCATTAAGCAAATTTACATTTTTATTTTTACTATGTTTATATATTCAAGAATATTTAACTTTTGGCCCTTTGTTGAATGATGTAATATGTCAGTGTTCCTTAAATCAGGAAAACTGTGGCTATGTTCTAAGCAATGGTTAACAAAGCTCGAGTCTGTTTTTTATAGTCTATATGATCGGTAGTGTTCTGAAAAGCGAGTTTTAAAGCTTCTACCACTTTGTCCAATATACAAGCTATCACACTCTGAACATTTTAACTTATAAACTCCTGATTTATCAAATTTATTAATTTTATCTTTAGCGTTGTAAAGGATAGTGGACAGATTGTGTTGAGATTTAAAGGCTACTTTTATGTTATGTTTGGAAAGAGTATTAGCTATGTTTTCTGATAGGGTACCACAGTATGACAAAGATATATAAGATGAACTATCTTTATCATTTTTTATTTTGGGATATATTGAACTAAAAGCTAGTTACTTTTGTTTTTTAGTTATTAATTTCTTTATGGTTTGTTGGGAGAAATTGTTTGATATTGCAATTCTTTCAATGATATTTAGTTCCTCTGAAGATCTTCTTCAGAGAGAGGCAAAGAGAATGCTCTATGTATCATTGAATTGTATGCAGCCATTTTGTGTTGTAAGGGGTGAAAAGAATCATTAGATATAGTATTACCTGTAAACGTTGGTTTTCTAAAAATTTTAAAATTACACTGATTATTGAGGTGAGATATGGTGAGATCTAGAAAGTTTATTTTATGGTTATTTTCAGTTTCCAGAGTAAATTGAATTTTTGGATGGCAATTATTAATGTATTAAACAATTTCTCCAAACAAACCATTAAGAAATTAATAACTAAAAAACAAAAACAACTAGCTTTTAATTCAATATATCCCAAAATAAAAAATAATAAAGATAGTTCATCTTATATATCTTTGTCATACTGTGGTACCCTATCAGAAAACATAGCTAATACTCTTTCCAAACATAACATAAAAGTAGCCTTTAAATCTCAACACAATCTGTCCACTATCCTTTACAATGCTAAAGATAAAATTAATAAATTTGATAAATCAGGAGTTTATAAGTTAAAATGTACAGAGTGTGATAGCTTGTATATTGGACAAAGTGGTAGAAGCTTTAAAACTCGCTTTTCGGAACACTACCGATCATATAGACTACAAAAAACAGACTCGAGCTTTGCCAACCATTGCTTAGAACACAGCCACAGTTTTTCTGATTTAGGCAACACTTACATCATTCAACAAAGGGCCAAAAGTTAAATATTCTTGAATATATAAACATAGTAAAAATAAAAATGTAAATTTGCTTAATGACCAGACAGAACTTGGGTTTTCCCCGTTATTTGTTGTTGCCAAATAATAATTAGTTCCGAAAATTTAGTACCTGCCCTTTGTAGTAATGTAATTTCTCAGGTGGTTTTTATTTATTGTTAAATTTTCTCATGTTTCTGTATTGAATACTTAGTCTACCTTTGTAATTCAGTTTGAAAATGACTCTGTGAGTTGAAACTGCAGTCACTAAATAAATTTAGTGGTATAAATCATAATAGTTCCTTTTAAACATTTCCCGAAGATGATTAACTACCACATAGTAACCGCTACCAGCATCAACTTATTATACTGAAGTTTTCGATGTCACCTCTTTTGTTAATAGAAAGCGGCTCGTTTTCTATGTGAACCATTTCCAGGAAAACACTTTGTGAAAGTTGTTTTCTTTTGCTAAAATTTTCGGTCTTTCAAAGGTCATCATATAACCCTTAATCAAAACGTGCTCGAGGGGAGCACAAGCAAGCACTCATCTATAAATCGCTCTTATGAGAACCGATTCTACCTAAAAGGTTTCTAAAAGTTTGACGTATGTAAACTTGGTCACAAAATATGGAATCTTATAAACAATGTTCCAATTTTCCTTCAATTTGTTTAGTAGCAATTTTAACGGAAGATCCATTTTGGAAAACTTATTTGAGCCTAGGAGTTAAATTTTCAATAAAAGGCAGCGACATGTAGGTTTGTTGTTGAATCGAGTTGCTGTCCTCAACGGGCGGTGGTAGTTGAGTTGATTGCGTATGTATTAATGAAGGCTGGCTTGCCCTTTCAAAAATGTTCTCTGATATATTGTGTGCTATGAATTTTGCAAGAAAATTGTTTTCGGCGATTGTAAGCTGTCATTTCTGAAATCTGGATGAGCGAGTTTAATTGCTTTCCTTTTCATCCCCAATATGCGATTAGTTTTCCTTTTTTGATGGATGATAAGATTGGAAATTTAAACAATGTATATATTTATTAATTAAAACAGGCTTTTGGCGTCGACTATCATTTGCCAATCACATTCATTCTGAAATGGCGGTTCGACAACGCTCACGTGCTGGCAATTAAGTCCTCAAATAAAATAATTTTTTGATTTTTTAAAATATTTATTGTTATCATAGAATGCAATCCTAGTGTGTAGTGCAACATGTCTGTTTCTGCTGAACAAAACCTGGCATTTTATACATACTCACTTATTTATCGTAAAATAAAAGTAAAGAAAAAAGCTACCAAATAGATTTAAGGAAAGGTATTTTCTCTTTTGTAAAAGTCGTGATGACGAGAATAAAATTTCTCGAAAGCTAGACTACCAAGAAATAGTAGACTTGAAAATAGGCGTCCCGACTAGATTTCCGCATTGTTTGAATATGTTATTGGTTTATTATTGATTCATGGATAGATTCTGTAAGTTCACATTCTGATTACTATACTTTCATTGTATACAGATATTGTGTTGTGAAAAAAGTTTATTATAGTATAGTATAGTATACGAGGGCAGTCCGATAAGTAATTAGCCTATATAAGAAAAACGAAAATTTTGGAAAAGTGGCGATTTATTTCTCAACATAGTCTCCTTTTAGCTCGATACACTTGATCCAGCGATGCTCCGTCTGAAAAATACGTTTTCTGGAGGTCTGCAAAGTAGGCCTCCGTGGCGGCGATAACTTCCTCATTAGACTCAAATTTCTGCCCGGCGAGTGACTTTTTCAAGTTTGGAAACAAAAAGAAGTCACATTGGGCCAAATCTGGAGAATACGGTGGATGGGGCAGCAGTTCGTAGCCCAATTCGACCAATTTGGCCGTGACGGCCGCGGAGATGTGAGCCGGTGCGTTGTCATGGTGGAAGAGCACTTTTTTCTTCGCCAAATGGGCCCGTTTTTTCCGCAATTCGGCGTCGAATCGGTCCAATAATTCGGTATAGTAGAGCACTGTGATCGTTTTGCCCTTCTCCAGGTAGTCGATGTAGATCACACCGTCTGAATCCCAGAAAACGGTGGCCATCACGTTCCGGCCGATAGGACAGTCTTCGCCTTCTTCGGAGCACGTTCGCCGGGTAAAGTCCACTGTTTCGACTGTTCCTTAGTCTCTGTACTAGTGGATCCATGTTTCGTCGACGGTCACGAAACGACGCAGAAACTCCTTTGGATTGTGCTTAAACAGCGTCAAACACTGCTCTGAAGTGGTCTTACGGTTGCGCTTGTTGTCCGGAATGAACAAACGCGGCATCCATCGTGCTGACAGCTTTCTCGTGCCCAAAATTTCATGCAGGATATGACCCACGCGGTCTTTTGAGATGCCTACTGTCTCAGCTATCTCGAACACCTTCAATCGGCGGTCTGCTAATACGAGATCGTGGATTTTTGTCACGTTATCCTCCGTGGTAGCCGTTTTCGGGACACCTGGACGTGGCTCATCAAAAACCGACGTACGACCACGTTGAAACTCATTGAACCAATTTTTGACGGTCGCCATCGAAGGAGAAGAGTCACCGTACACCGCATCCAAGCGCTCTTTGATTTCGCTGCGCGATTTCCCTTCCAAAAACAAGAATCGAATCACCGACCGATATTGCTTTTTTTCCATTTTTCTAAAATCTGCGGACACGCCCGCGGTCAAAACAAAACCACGAATCCGATTCGGCTGAAATTTTGACAGTACGAGAATGTACAACACGTAGTAGTAAATTTCTCTTGCGACAGTGGCGCCATCAGGCGGTGAGGCTAAGGACTTATCGGACCGCCCTCGTATATAGGTGTGGTATACATATTTGTGGGAAAATATGGATATTAAAGAACCTTCAACTAGTGATGTGTCTAGAAAGAAAACGACCAAAAAAAAAAGCAAACTAGACAAAAGAACGGAAAAAACATATCCTGGGCGATGACACAAAATACGTCATTCATCGCAAAGTCTAGGGTTTCTTTCATCTTTACCTAAAATATCATTAAGAGTTTTGATATGAACTTTAAAAGAAATTAATTTTAGATATCTTAAACGGAATCGAAAAAGATTACTAATTAAGAAGAATAAAATTGTTTTATGGCGGCAAGAATATTTAGAAAAAATATGGGAGTTTCGGGAAAAAGAGAAAAAATTGTATTATACGGACGAAACATGGCTCAATGAAGCGCACACGGTTCGGAAGATATGGCAAGATATGAACATTGAAAGTTCAGAGCAGGTCTTTATGGAAGGATTTTCGCAAAAATTATGGAACCCTAGTGGTCTTATAATCACTCATATTTGAAGTGTGTCTGGTTTCTTAGATGGCGGCTTTAACGTTTTCAAATTTCAAAAAACAGGGTACTACCATGAAGACATGAACGCCATTATTTTTGGAGCGATGGTTTTCTTCGATTTTAAACATTGTGGAACCCGATTCGATAATTGTAATGGACAATGCCCCGTATCATAATCGATGCCAAGAAAACATTCAGACTTCTGCGTCTAAAAAGACGAAAACATGCCAATGGCTCCTCTCAAAAAACATTGAATTTGACGCAACAATGCTTAAAGTGCAATTGCTAGATTTAGTGAGGATAAATAAACAAAAATATATCAATATCAGTACCTTGTGAACTTGAACCAATGAAATTAGTATGAACGCAAATAAAGAGTGAAGTGGCACGGAAAAACAAAACATTCAAATTATTGAACGAGGCCATTACTAACGTGACGGCGTGGAAAAAGTGTGTTGATCATGTTAAAAAAGAAGAACAAAGAATGTGGAACTGGGACATTCATGTTGAGGCAGTGGTTGAACTCCTGACGCTGATACTCCCTCAGGTTCAGATATATCCCTTGAGAGCTATTCTGCCGATGAATTAATGTGACCTAAGCGAACTACATTACCTATGTCACACTCCTGAGGATGACACTAGACGCACTGTACTCCACTTAGAGGAGCAGGTAAGCAACAAACTTTCGATGCATAAAATACCTTAAAGGCGCCTAAAGTATATATAAAATATCTTAAAATGACACCCCTATATTGTAAGCAAAGTGTAGAGTGCGAAGCAATGGGTGCAACCGCTACCTGGAGCAGCTATCCTGAGTGAAGAACAAAGGTATGTTAAGGCTTAATCGCCTAAAAACCGGAGGCCTCACTGAATCACCTTGGACTGCCAGCAGCCATGGCTAAAGGCAGCCCAAGGAAAATCGGTAGGACCTTCAGTTTTGGGGGGTTTCAGTTGGTAAGAATCCGACACTACCTTTTGTGAAGGTGTTTATGGAAGGGTTTCCCTCCAGGAAAATAAATTGTAAGTGTTGATAAAAATGTGAGGAAATAAATTTAGCTTTAAAAAAATATATATTTTGATATTCCTACGAATTTATTATTTTCTGAAATGCACACGGCATTGGACCTGACTCTTCTGAAGGCGCACAACCCGGGGTACTTTAGATGCGAGCGATGAGTCACTGATGAAAATTAAGACTTTAGGTATAGACATATTTAAAACACACAAAATCCTTAAACTAATTTCAATCTATATACTGAATGTGTTCTACGTGATATTTAAGTCATGTGACTTTGCGTTCTAGACTGTTTGTTTTATATGCCAATCTCCATATATTAAATTTTTAAATGCATTATTTTATAAAACTTACTTATAGGTCACGTATATTTGCTGTAAGGATGGATAAATAAATCTAAAATTAAACACGTTGCCAGTTATACGATATTGCACAATACACAGTGTATAATAAAGTCTGTATAAAATTATACAATTGAGGTTAAATAAGGAATAATTGACAAAATTCTAAAGATTTTCAAAGATGGGTGCTTATGTTTCAACTAAAATTGACTGTTTCCCATGAATCGTTTAAACAATTTAATAACAAAATATACTTTTTTAATCTTATATTACCTATGGGCCTCCTTATTTTCATATACAATAAAATCAAGTGGTTCCCCATTTCTAGGATTGAGACTAAACAACAGTTTCAGTTGGTCGATCCTTAGTGAACCATTCCTCATTCTGGCTTCCCTCAAATTTATAGCAATTTTCTGTAGAATGTTTACTGTCCTACTTAGGTCCTTGGATGTGAAATCGTTGTATATTGGGGGCAGTTCACCTTTTTTAAATTCCCTAAAAAATAAATTAATTAACCGTATGAATATTGAATAATTACAAACAAGCAACCTCAGAATTTTGAGACCCAGCGAACTGTGCCTAAAGTCCTAAAAGTATGATCATCATTTTTAAACAATTTTTAAACGATAAATAAAGTTGTATTGTGTTGCAAAACACGAGATCACCGGCTTTTCATTTCATCCTAAAAATATCTTTTATGAATACTTTCTGTAGTTTATTGCCCCGTAATTTGAGTATGGGCTACTGCATTATCGTGCTAACTGTTTCGAATTGGAGCATTGTATATCTCAAACAAGGGCTTTTGAGAGTTCACTGAAGGTGGTGACGAAGTTGAATATCATCAGTATGCTGAACAGCTATCAAGATCAACTAACGTCGATCATGGTGCTCAAAAACCATCTTATTCTCTGTTAGAGGGCTAGCACGTAAGTTGGAAACCTCAAAAACTTAATGGCATGCAATTTTTACCGAAATATTAGGCAAGAAACGCCTCGCTCCTCCCACAGTTAGCAACCCAAACTTCTTAAAATATAGGTGACGAAATGTGGAGAAACGAATTTGACATGGAAACATAGCAACAAGTGGGGGGTCGAAAGCTAGGCTCATTTCGATTATCACCACGAATTCCTCAAGGAGGGTTAAAAGGTAAATCTTCTTATGGAAGGACGTTGTGCTATTATTTCCGCTTTTAACCCTCCTGAGATAATGAAATCCAGCATTCCTTCCATGATTTTGGATGCCTTTCCGGTGATCGTTTCGTGTTCGGTTTTTCTGATTTGGTCCATTTGGCTATTTCAGGGGCTATGGGATCTACATGATTTCCCCTTTTGCGCCGCCTTGACCTTGTCCATCTTACCAGATCCTATATTTTACTTACATGGTTTCGTACAATGACTCCTTGAATTGTTCCAAGGTGAATAAGGCATATTATTAGGCATTGTACGATGTTTATGAGAGGACAAACGAAGAAAACGGCCACAAATGTGACATTAGAACAACTGACTCGTGCATCACAAAAATGCATCAGCTCACACTTCATTCGATCGCGAGTTTTTTGGCCAATGACTCAACCAATATAATTTTACAAGCATCGCCTTCGCCTGAGATGGCACCTTGCGACTTCTTTTTATTTCCGAAGCCTAAGTTGTCAATGCAAAGATATCGTTTTGAGACCACTGAAGACATAAAAAGAAATTCGCTGCGTACCTTGATATGTTTGAAGATTAGAAAAAACATTGGCATATGTGCACCGCCTCAACTGGAGAATACCCCCAAGGAGACAAAATAAATATTGATGAATAAATAACGTTTTTTTTTTTGAAAAGATTCCGTTTATGATCGGACATAAGGTATATCTCCAAGTGTGTGTATAGTGATATTATATCATTGATTTTAAGGAAAGTCCGTCATATGTTTTTAAATGTTAATTAGGTCTAAATTTGTTAGTCACTTTCGTGAATTTTGCTTCCATATCAGAGATGAGAAATATTTAGGTATTTTTTGAAATTCGTTTGCACTTGCGGACACATAACACCAAAAATAGAAACAGTCAAACACTGAACCATAACACACAAAAAGAAAGATAAGGCAATAAGAATTTAGAGAAAATAATGGAAAAATAGGTCTTAATTACATTACGCGAGGCAGGAAGAGGCATATAAACCGGAAAACAAATTATGAGATGTTTCATCACCTCTTATACCTCACAAGAAGAATTTCAGGCTGGGTCAATTGGCAATTTGGAAAGGATAGGTAAATAATCCCTCGTGGATATTAAGAAAAATGAAATGTGTATATTAAAAAAACTAAATAAAAAATTGTTAAGTTTGACACCAAGATGGAAAGGGAAAAACTAGAAAAAATAAATACAAATGAGGTTTAAAACATTAAAGTTGGTAAGCATAAGATTATTCAAAAATAAGAATAGCAACTGATTAAAATGTGGTTGTTAGACTATATATATATATATATATATATATATATATATATATATATATATATATATATATATATATATATATATATATATATATATATAGATATTCCTTGTTTGATTACAACAGAATAGTTAGGTTCATGGTTGAGACATGGTCCAGTATGTATTGGCGTTCTGTATATTAAAGTTTTAATAATTTCCATAATTACGATCTCCAGGAAGGACAAGCGATCATTTGCCTATTATCCATGGTAAACCTAATTGTTGTGGTTCTTAAAACGTTCGCAAAATGTTGATTAGAAAATGAGCCAATAATTATGCCCAATTTTTTTCCGTTAAGGTAGTCAAAAAGTTAAAAATGTTGAATGTTACTTACTTTTCAGGGTTCTCAATCATCTGTTGAGCATGCTCATATGCTAATTGAGTACAAGAATTTAAAATTGTTCTTGCAAACCTAAAAAAGAAAAAGAATCAATTACAAATGATATAATATATATATATATATATATATATATATATATATATATATATATATATATATATACGTGAATCAGTTCTTGGGATTAAGTAAGGTTCAAGATAATGTCAAAACATCTTTACTATATTATTAAAATTTATTTCTAAGATATTTCGAACATTTTATTGCCTTCATCAGTTATCTGCAACAATCCAAACACTGGTTATCTCTTTTTTCCTGTCTTTTCGTTATTCCATGATGAATGATAAACAAATAGAGATAAAAAATTTCTCGGCTCACCATTTTTAAGTGACAAATTTTCTTAAAATTACATTCACTTTTTAAAAATTTTTCTTTTAAAAAACACGTCACAAAATTAAAAATACGTGCAGAATTCAGCTGAATAACATTTTGTATTTTAAAATTCCTCCGTGTTCGGTTGTTTGAATTTTCTTTATGTTCTAAAATTTCACTTTTATATTGCTGTGGTTCGATTTTAAGTATTTTTGTTTTTTGAAAATTAAATTTATGTGATAATATCGATTTATGATTGCTTACGGCTGTTTTGTTTTTTTCTTGTCATAGCAATGTCCATTTAGTCGGTTTTGTAAATATTGTGAAGGTGTACTATGTAGAGGTCAGGGCATTCATTGCAAGGATCTTCGTATATAGTGTATGTTCTTTAGTTTTTGTGAATTTTGTTCTTTAGTGAACTGAAATTCTGTTTAAGAAGGTTATATCCTTGTGACATACAAATATATTTCGCTTTATACTATGTTTGGACCCTTGTAACTTGGCGCAGAAAACAAATACAAAAAAATTGCTCACGACACACTTTTAGGAAATTTTCTCAACTTTTCATTCGAGCTTTCATTTTTGAATTTCATCCATTCCTTAAAAAGTTATAGCTGATTGATCAAAATTGAAAAAATCGTAAAATTTCCAAAAATTCAACACATTCTCCAGTGCATAAATAGATAACTCTCAGTCTAATCTTTAGAATGGTATAGAATTTTTTTAAAATCCATCTATGTGTTTCTGAAATATCGAAATTTGAAATTGCACTTCTAAAAATGAAAATTTTCGAGCACTTTTGAGCGGTACCTTATATTCAATAACATCAATATATTTTTAATCGCAATTCGATGAAATTTAATTTAATTGCCTTTGAAAAATTAACAAATCCCAAATTACCTTGTGCTAAATATTTCCCCTTGTTCGTTCATCTCCCAGAAGACGGAAAACGCCAGCTTATCTTCACTCGGCAGTAAGGAACAATGCAGACAGAGTTCCACTGGTAACATATGATATACATTATCGACTAGATAAATTGTAGTTGCCTTATCACAAACCATTTTGTCCAAAGATGTACCTAAAACAGCATAATGTTCTAGAAAGTGAAAGAACTTTACAGTGTTTCTGTCACAATCGGAGGTTAGTAAAGTCTTAATAAAATTACGTTTATAAAATACATAAAACTATACGAACGGCTCAATGATATTTTTTTTAAAATTATTCATATTTAGGAAAGCACGATAAAATATTGCTTTTTTTTATAAAAATCAAATCACTTCAAGAAGGGGGTCGAATTTCTTTATTTCCAAAAAAGAAGATCTATTCATGAAAAAAGTACCAGAAATAATTAGTATGCAGTTGATCCAGTTTACTGTGAGATAAACGTTAAGTATCATAAACGTAAAATATTCTGGAAATGAATACAAAAGTCAACCTTTAAAAATCATGAATGACGACGAGTTTGAAAATTTCGTTCTCACATTAGGAGAAATACAGATAATCGCTCCTTTCGTTCAAATTTTTTTAGAAATCGATCAATTTGCAACAGATTGATTAAGACTACAAAACGGACATATTACGGGGATCATCAATATCGGGTTGGAAACATACATTGTGAACGATATTCGTCATAAAACTTGTTCCATCCAATTTTACAAACTAGAATCCAACACAGTTCCTTGTTTGTTTGAAGGTTGTAGACAATGTTGATGATTGACTAAAATGTGGTTCTCGGACTTGCATTGTCTTTATTTTTATTTATTTTACGACGTTTCGATTAGGTTGCATCTCTAATCGTTAAGTATAAATAAAAAATAAAGACAATGCAAGTCCGACAACCACAGTTCCTTGTATATTCACGTATACGGCTACTTCATTAAGACAGAAATCGATGAATCTCTACTATTCAAATCAACTCCCATTTCACTGAAAATGACAAACAAAACATACTGGATTCAAGATGTACCAAATGAAATGTTAGCGGTTGACTACAACTCTCAACATATTGGTCAAAATGTATATGTATGCTCGCCTACGACCACTAGAAATCTAGAAAATAGTCCTAATTGTATTATAGATGAAATTTACCAACGGACAGAACACGCCATGCCAAGTTCGACAAAACCCTATAGAATCAGCTATCTGGAAACAACTAAATACCACGCCTGGATGTTCATTACCGAAGATACGTTAAGAGACAGGAATATTAGTGATATTTCAAAGGTGTCTCATAAAGACAAAGTGAAATATCCTAACCCTAAAAGAACAGAAACAGCAATGTTTTTGGGCACATTTGTCAAACCAGTTGAAATCAATGAAACCTCAGTCACCTCAGCCTCCATCTAGAACCTTCAAGAAGAACCCGTTATAGATGCATCCGATCAGCTCGGTGAACTCAAACAAAATGAGAGAGATGCACTTGAGACTACCAACTGGACTAAAATACACCACCACTTCATCAGCAGTCCATAATGACAACGTTAATAGTACTGTTAGCAACTATATGGATCCTTTTTAAAATTATCAAAAGAAAAACCAAAAAAGGGCCACAGCAAGACGATTCTGGTATGGATTAGATGTCCTTGGAACCTCTTCAAGCCCCTATAGCCAATGACAACGGACGACCACCGCCGGGGGCGCCAGAATGTCTAATCTAAGATTATACATATTTTTTAATCTTACATAAAAATGCATAAATATTACGACCCAGTATATACAAACTGGGTCAATAATTGCTAAAATAATCATATTAATTGTTTTACTTATTCGACAATTTTATTATAAAAACATTAGGAAAATAGGTTAGAGATTTAATTGCATGCATATATATATATATATATATATATATATATATATATATATATATATATATATATATATATATATATATATATATACACCGTAAGTTTCGATAATAAATCAGTATTAAACCTGCTGTACATCGAAAACATAAAAAATAAAAATTTATAATAAATTCAATTAAATGTAGAGCCATAGATTGAACTAATGACACTTTAAAAAAGGCTTAAAAGACAATGAATCAAAAACAAGATAACATTATAAATAGATCACGCTACACTTGCAATTAGTCATTAAAATATTCTGACATATGGTAATATGCCTTTTTCAGTAGTTTAGGTTTTATTACAAATTCGAATTTCCTTAAAGGCTCCATTGACCTTATAGTCAGTGATAAATGATTAAATATTTTCCTAACATTATATGACATGTTGTAATAATGCCCCTGATGGAAAGGACATATAATTAACAACTAATTTCGACCACAACTAAAAGTTAGGATGTTTCGTTCTCGGTAATCGGCGGTAGACTCGTCAGTGGGGGTCCTCCGGCTCCTTTCCCAGACACCCTTGTCGTGCTTACTGTGATTTAGAACTTCTATTTAAAGTAATTTTGCATCGGAATTAACCGGTAGGATGTTCGTACTACAATATACAGAATTCCTTACTTGGGCAGTGTGAGGTTTGGGTAAGGTTATCAATCCTATTTGTGTTCTATTATGTTTATTAACAACAATCTGATCACGTGGTTTTTTATACATTAAGCATACCGTTTTTGAAATGAATAAACATATTAGTGTTAAAATTTTATGTTGCTTAAACAGCGGTTTACATGAACCCCTGACTCCGGCTCTGTTCATAGACCTTGTTGCCCGTTTTTTTTTAGTATTTAGAAGGTACTGACTGGAGTTTACCTAGTAGCAGATTTCATATCTCAGATGGGCTCTAGGACTCTACAAGAGCTTCATACACAGAACTTGTTATCGTGAAATTTAGTTCACAAACTATTAACAGGTTTTAAACGTTAACTTATTATCATCATTATTTATTCCTAGAAACTTGGTGACTGATTTGACAGAAATGAATTGACTGTCCAAACAAACATTAATTATCACACAATTAAAATTTAAGATGCTGGTTTTAGAAACATTAAAAATAAGGCAGTTCGCAGCACACCATGCTTTATTGTTACAAATATCTTCTTAAATAATTAAGCTTATACTCTCAAGATCCTGACAATGATATAATATTGTGATATCATCAACAAATACTAGGAACTTGCCTCTAATGTTTAGCGAGGTCACGTCTATAATATAGATTAAAAAATAAAATAGACTCCAATACTGAATCCTATGGCACACCAGGCACGGATCCAGGAAGGGGCGGTAGGAGCAACCCCCCCCCCCCCCGAGCTTTGAATTTAGGAAAATAGATCTGATTCTGCTTATTATACTAGGCATATGTATGCTGCTGGCATTTCCCCCTCCCCCATCGACAACTTTTTTTTTTTTAAATAGACCCGATTCTGCCTTTTATACTAAGAATATGTATGCTGCTGGCATCCCCCCTCCCCGTCGACAACTTGTTTTTTCTTGCAATCGCCCCCTCCCTCCAAGATCTTCGAATTCAGGATAATAGACCCGATTCTCCCTCTTATACTAGGAATGTTTATGCTGCTGACATCTCCCCCCTTCCGTCAACAACCCGCTTTCGCTTACGATCACCCCCCCCCCTCAGAGCTTCGAATTCAGAGAAATAGACCCGACACTGCCTTTTACATTAGAAATGAGAATGTTGCGGGCGTCTTTCCCCCCGTCGAAAACTTACTTTCGCTTGCCATACTATACTTTAATGATATCACCGCCCCCTCCTCACAGAGAGAGGCTGGATCCGCCCTTGTGGCACACCAACATTAACTTCAGTTTTATCAGAATCAATCCCCATATTAATGTACCCTTCGATTTCTATCTGAAAGATACAAACGAAACCAACTTAAAAAGTTACCCATGAATCCATACCTTTCAATCTTCTGCAACAATATCCCGTAATCCACGCAGTTAAATGCCTTTAACAAATCACAAAATACTGCCTCAGCAGCCTCTCCCTCGTTAATATGAAGATACAGATTATCAAAAAAATCAAATACGGCATCACCAGTAGCTCACCCAGCGTGGAAACCAAACTATTGAGAACTTAACGCGAGATTATTATGCAAAAAAGTGACAACCGTCTTTTTCATAAATTTTTCAGTAACTTTAGAAGTTGTAGATATCAAGGAGATAGACCCAAAACTTGAGGGAGAAGCAGTCTCTCCACCCTTATGAATTGGAATAACAATTGTTTCCTTAAACGAGTTTGAAAAATTTCCTACAGGAAACCAATGATTTATTGCATCAACCAATGAAATAATAGCAGATTCTGACACTCCTTGCAAAACTCTTATAGAGATACCGTCCCAACTTATGGCATTCTTGTTTTTAATTTCCCAGAAGACCAGTTTAATTTCCTCTAGGTTACTAGGTGTAAGGAGAAATGACTGCGATAATGACGTATTTGTTATAAAATCTAAACAATTGTGCTTAGAATCAATAGTATTTGCTGAATTTCTATAATTTTTGTATTTACCTTGTTGGATAGAAAAGTTTTCATTCCATCCTTGTATTTCCATGTTTTCAAGTTACTAAATGAAACACAAATCCGCAATGTTTTAGATAGCCGAGTCGTGCTGAATCAATGTCTTATAAGTGCTCCTTAACACATTTAAAATTTACCCCATCACATAAAAGATCTTCAAGAGGTAAAGAAACTTTTAAGTAACAAAAAAGAATTAAAAAAAATTAAACACGTGCACGTTGCAATGTAACCGTAATTATTTAACTTTCCTCCCAAGACTTTACCTTCAGGTAAATAATAACTAGCGTCTGATATATGGACTCCTATTTCGTAATTTCCATTGGGCAATTCCTTCACGGACAGAGCGTCGTCCAAATCTCGAGCTGTCAAAGGATCTATGGTAAACACACACTCCATTCTAATGTCCTCCCTGTATTTTAATTCTTCAAGTGGAATTTCCTGTAGAAAAAAAAATCACATGAATTTTTCCCAATTTTAAAAATCTATTAATTCTATAAGAATATGCTCTTCATAGTTCAAATGTAATCTATCAAGTTATCTGTAAAATAACAAGCCCATTTTTAGACATAGAAGGGGCTTTTGACAATATTCCATTTCAGTCGATCATCACGGCAATAAGAAATATTAATTTAGAAGAGACCTGTTACAGGTGGATAAAAAAAAACATGCTAAAAGACGAGGTTGCCTATACAGAACTACTTGGAGAGATGCTAGTGGTGCAGGTAACCGGGGATGTTCACAAGGGGGGGTTCTCTCTCCACTGCTCTGGAACTTGGCAATGCGGGGGCTTTTGCGAATTCTGAGTGGTTTTGCAACACGCTGACGACCTGGTAACGTTAACTCAGCGTCGTATAAAGATAGATGTTATCCGAAGGAATTAGGGGACCTCAGTCCCATTATCCAGCAAGGAGGAACAATACAACTCCCCCAGGAGGCTAAATATCTTCGACTCTATGCTGACCTGGAACAAAGACAAGGAAATAATAACATGAAAATCGGAAACAACCCTTGCGATTGTTAGAGATTGTGCGAGAAAATATGGGGTGATGAGACCACCCATCATATATGCAGCCTTGGTTTGGTGGCCCAAGATAATGCAAAGAACAACTATGCACAAGCTAGGCGGACTACAGATACTTGTTTGAGCATTACGAGAGCTCTGCAATCGTCCCCGACCTCCACTACATCTAGTGGTGCTAGGAAAGGGAAGAATGGGTCTTCGCTGGCTGCATCACTCAATGTTCATAGCACTACTATTTCTAGGACCCAAGCCATTCTATGAAATCAGTAGCAGTGTAATACTGGAAGAATTAAAAAGAAAGGAAGAAAGCAGAAGATCCAATTATTGGATGGAGCTGCCAGGGTTGAGACAAGCGAAAATACTTCTTGGGAACTACGATCAGAAGAGATTCAAGGAATGCATAAACCTAAGAAAGAACCAGTTCTACCACCTGAAGCGACACCTCAAGAAACGCGGATTGGCAGAAAGAGGAGAGTACAGATTCTGCGAGGAGGATGAAACCTCTATTCACATCCTGTCAGAGTGCAGCGCTTTAGAAAAGCCTAGAATACGAAAGCACACCAAATAGAAGAAGGAGAGGTACCCACTTGAAGCCATCCAACATCCTAAGGTTCCTGAGGTATCTCTTACGATTTGACAGCAGGAGAGGCACACAATAGATCTATTAGGTTGCAGTGTATACATCCCCAATTTTACACACATACATACATGCCAACAGCACAAATGCGGATGACAGGACATCACACTTTATGTAATAAAATTAGGGGCCCTGAGTTGGAAATGGACACATACCATATGACGTCGGGCTACCATTATAATATATAGTTCGAGGACCGAAGGGTAAATAAATAAGATAAACCGGAACCATCTTCTGGTGCACTTATCTGGTACACTGACGGTTAAAATACCAAAGAAACTACCGGAGCTGATATATATGGGCTACAATCAAGAAAATAACTATTTCTTAACTTGAGAAAGTATCCAACAGTATTGCAGGTAGAAATATATGCAATTTTACAATGTACAGGCGAGAAAACAAGAAAGGTTTACAAAGGAACACAGACCAATATTTTTTCCGACAGTTAAGCATCCCTCAAAGGACAATGACCTAGATGGGTTTGGGAATGTCAGAGCGAACTAATAACTCTGGCAAATGATAACAGACTCATGTTCCAGTGGGTACCAGGACACGAGAGTATACATGGCAAAAGCTGATGAGCTAGCGGGAGCGGGCTCATCAACTTCAATATATTGGTCCTAAACCGGTTCTTGGAGTGTCAAGGTGTGCAGCACGAGAAACCGTCAATGGATCAAAGAATAGCAGAAAAATTACTGGGCAGCCAAACAGGGATTAACCCATAGCAAGCTTAGGAATCCTGATCCGAAGTTAGCTAAGAAACTACTCCAAATGAGCAGGAAACAACTAAAGGTAATCACAGTTATAATGATGGAACTTATGGCTACCAAAGTTCTTCTTCTTCTTCCTTCCTTAATATAGGCGAACCGCCTGTTTCCCTTCGTCATCTCTCTGCCTATTGCAATGCTAAGTTGTCACTCCATCGTTTTCGGGAGCGTCCTAAATTCCTGCGACCTAACGGCGATTTGTCGCGTGCAATTCTGACTATTCTTCTGTTGTCCATTCTACTGATGTGCTCGTTCCATTCCTTTTTCTACCCAGTACCCACTCATTTTCGTTTTCTACCTTGTATGTTCTTATAGTTTCACTTCTCTCTCTGTCCTATAGCGTTTTTCCAGTTATTCTACGAAGTACTCTCATTTTGGTTTTCTCTAGTAGTTGTTTAGTTTTCGCTGTGTCAGGTAGAGTTTCTGCGGTATATGTCATAGTTGGTCTCACCATTGCCTTGTAAATTCAGGATTTGGTTTTTAATATTTTTATTCCTCCATATTGTGTCATTTAAACATCCTGCTATTCTTGTTGCCCTAGTTGTCTGTTCTCTTACGTCCGCCTCCACATCACCATAACCTGAAATTTCTAAGCCTAAATTCTTAAATTTCATTTCTTGCTGGATAACTTTGCCTTCAACTTCCAGTTTGCACCTTAATGGTGTTTTTGACGTGGTCATGCATTTAGGTTTCTGGGCAGATATCATCATATTAAATAATAAACTTTAATATCCCAGTCGCCCATTCTGTATCTCATCAATAAACGTACATTTCTTATTATTTCAACCATAATGATGTTAAAATGGGCTCAGGGAATCCCCCTGTCGAATACCCCGGCCCACAGCTATTGGTTCAGTCAGGACCCCATTAATTTTTGCTTGAATCTGATTCGCATCATATATCTTTTCTATAGTTTTGGTGAGGTTATGTGGAATTTGCTCGTTGTAAAGAAGGTGTATAACGTCTTTCACCTGCATCCGATCGAACGCTTTTTCCAAATCAATAAAACACATGTAGGCCTGTCTGTTGTATTCAATTGATTTTTCTGTTATTTGTCTTATGACAAAAACCGCGTCTGTGCAGGATCTACCCGATCCGAATCATTGCTGTTCATCTGCTAAGGGAGTTAGGTTATTAATTTTGTTTGTTATAATTTTTGTTGTAAGTTTCAGTGTATTGCTTAAGAGCTTTATACCTCTGTAGTTTGAGGGCAACTTCTTATCTCCTTTTTTAAACATAAGGATAGTGATGCTAGTTTGCCATTCATCGGATATTGTGTATTGGTAGAGGATTTTTCGAATGAGAAATGTTAACTGCTGTATGAGACATCGATCGCCATACTTAAGTAATTCGTTTGGGATGCCATCTTGCCCTGGGCTCCTCCTATTCTTTAGCTTTCGAAGAGCTGTATTTACATCGGCTGTCTCAATTTGTACGTTGTCGTTCGTTACTATTTCGGGTCTAAGTTCACCGGTAAAAAAAGAATCCACAGACTGTGTGGTGAGGTCGAGGAAGCGGTAAAGCACAACGTATGTGATTACGAGTCATTAGATCGGAAAAGACAGTAAACCTTCGGGTCAACAAATTTGGAACCGAACGAGACACATACTTCTTCCTTAGCCGAAAAGTACAAATTGGTTCAGAAGATTAAGTTAAGAGAATGGTTGTAAGTCAAGAGTGAGAAAGGGCCTAGACTAACCGCCGTGCATCCAGGTTCAAGGCGGACTCATGAAAAAAAAAAATCTGTTAAATAAGCAGGAAAGGTTTAGGACACTTAGACGATAGTTTTAAAATATAATATTTCATTTTTTTAGGTTTTTGCTCTTAAAATCGGGGATTTGAATACCGCACTTCCATTCCACTTTCCAAACAGGAAAAATTTTTTAGTGTATTAAACAAAATCCACAAAAATAAAAAAGGAAATATTTGTTATAACTACTGGCAACATGGATCCTAGCCAATAATTCCTGGAAATGTTATAGTTTATTATCCTAGCACGTGTTTAAGGACAAATGTGTGACACAGAAAAAAATCATACGGTTTTAACGATATCAAAAAAGGTAAAACACGCAACAATATGTATTGAAAGGGAAATGTAAACCACAAGAAAAAAATAAACTTGCTTTGGTTTCCACTTCAATTTTTGATTTTAGGCAAACTCCCACTGCTACCAGATTTTTGATTATGACTATACCTTAATATAACTTATTACTTACCTTTGTTTTTGGTAGATATTGTACCATATCTGGTGAAAATGGTGTAACATCTAAACAAAATTCCTTTAATATGGATATCGTTTCCACTCTTAAGTCGCCAGATAATCCGAGAGCTTCCGTTATTACACCTAAAATATAAAAATTGCTGTAACTGGTCAAAGGATTAAAGAAACCAAAACCAATTATTTTTCCCCATAATTTGTCCAGTTATTTCTCATATGCACAAGAGATATTAGCGAGCTGGTGGTAAGAATGGTTAAATGATTTGTTTATGTGTCAGACGTTAAATATAAAGAAGATCTAACAATAAAAAACCTCAATAACCACTTCTACTAGTATTATTTTATCACTACAATATCAATTAAAAGCTTATTAAAAATGTAAAAAAAAGATCTGGTATCCGTTTTAATATACATTCCGTCTTTACAACATTAATAAAAATTAAATCGCTATACATGTATATTTATCGATCAAATTTATATGAACATTTTCATTAGGCAAAAATAATCAATTGCACAGTCTATGTATGTGGAAAAGTTATTTTAGTCTCCCTTACGACCGTTAAGAAAGGAGACAGACAGCATATTCGCTGCAAATTCCACTGAGGTTCTCTCTCCATACTAGTTTTTACCACCTAATTCTCATCAGTGGAGCTGTAACGAACCGAGAGCAAAATGCACAGAAAACAACTGTCTACTTAAAATCCCCATATCGTAACATATTGGCAAGATATTACCCGCAGAACTTGATGTCTACCGCTCCGGGGTATATTCAGATGTTCGGTTGTACTGTTTAAGATAATAGTCCGGCAATGCTTGCAATTTGATTTCATCTTGTAAATCTAAATACAACTGTCACAAATTGTTTGTAACAGATAATGCGGCGAACATAGCAGTTATTAGAAGAAATAAAGAAGACAAGCTAGACATTAGTGAAAGAGTCATAACATATGGATGCTCAGCTCATCTTCTAAACCTACCCTGCAGAGACGTTAAACAACATATCACACAAGCCATTAAATATTTCAGAAATAACCACTTGGCAGGAGCAAAGTGCAAATAGGCTGATGGAAAAGTACTAGTACTTCCGAATGACGTAAGATGAAATAGTATGGCAGATTGTCTGGATGTATATGTAAGCCAATGGGAGAAACTGTTAAAAAATTGTGAAGAAAATAGAAAAAAAAAATAGACTCGACCATATACCAAAAAGTTTCAATCAACTGAAGAATATCCGAAAATCTTGAAACCTATAGCCGTGGCAATTAATAAATTCCAAAATTTCTATCGGACGCAGTAGAATTATGGACGGAATTAAGTAGTATATTCGAGGATGAATTAAAATTATCGTTATTTCAGCTTGATACTGTTCAAATACGATATAAACAGGCACTTACGGACTTTATAGCTTATATTTTAGATGTAACTAAAACGAAGCGTTAAATAATGTAAAACAAATGTATGAAAATATTGGATTTCTTCCATTTATTATAAAACTCCAAGCTAAAATGGAACCATTTTCTACAATTATGTTTTTAGAGGAGGTTTTTATCTAATGTTACTGCCCTACAGTGGTGGGTCTCACAAAAAAAATATTCCTGATGTTGGATGTTTTCTCCCAATTCTGAAGCAGTTTTTATGTGTTGTCTCGTCATCAGCTTCAGTAGAAAGAGTTTTTTTTCTCTACATTCGGGCTCGTTCACTCGCATGTTAGAAATAAATTAGGAATAGAAAAAGCAGGAAAATTAGTAACCCTTTAATGCGGGTTTTCCTAGCAGCGCACATTGTACGCGGCGTAGAACTTAATACGGTCGGCGTATAACGCCGAGAACTTCTCTAATAAAAATCAAATGCAAGCGTTTTCCTATACTGCGTAAAAACGACTTGCGCCATCTTAATACGGCCGACGCAACAGGACGACTACTCTGAGAGCAGTCTATTCAGTTGTACACTGCGTGTAGTGAAAGAAGTGCTCCGATATTTTGCTGAAAATGAGTTCACAAAAACAACAGATCCGTTTTAGTGCTACCGAGGACGAACAATTGGTAGAAATAAGGAGTGGTAACCCTATTCTTTGGAACATGAAGCTTCAAGAGTTTAAAAATGTTGCCAAAAAGGACACAATTTGGAATGAAATGAAAAAAATTTAAAATACGCTTTAAATTTACCTTCGTCGTCAAGCAGATGTCTATGGATAAGTAATTTAAATGTTCCTTCGCTGCTTCTATTTTGTAATAATTGACTAGCAGAATTTCTAGTGCCACTATGAATCGTGGTTAATAAGTCAATCTCTTCGTTCAAAATTTCGTCTTGTAATATTAATAAAGCCAAAGCTTTTCTTTTCCTTTTAGATAAATTCATTGCGACGGTCGTCACACAACTGACAATCCTAGGAAAACTTTTAGGCACCGCATTGGTAGTTGCGTTGCGTCTGCCGAATTACGGTCTATGCCACGCAAAATGTGCGATGCTAGGAAAACCCACCTTTACAGATATTACAATGAAAATTGAAAAGTATTTTAATATTCATACACCTGTTTTAAGAAATGTTTTCTTATTTATGATTACTTTATAATGGTTTATGTTTATTTTGTATTAAACAATGTTTACACCTATATTTCACCTATTTTCTTTTAATTTAAATCAGGAACAAAATAAAAATAAGTCGTTGATTAAAATGCTGATTTAAATCGGTTGAACCCTGATAACACCAGCACATTTCATAAAAATCAAATATTTTCAATAGTAGGGGAGCCCAAGAGGCTAAATGAGTAGTTACTCGAGCGTTGTGTGGACCTATTGGATTGTGAAGATTAGATGCTAAATAGAAAAAAGTTTATATAATGTATGCCCCAATATTGGTGGGGGAAGCGAATATAAATTTCAAAAATGTAAAAAAATCAGTCACAAAGACATACTCAAGCGCGTCAGACATTAACGATGTATACGCGCAACCTGTTTCTGGTAACGGAGGGATGTTAATCTGACGGCTTGCTAGATGGGGGTAGCCACACGAAAGGGTGGAAAAAATTAGAAAAAAAAGGTATTCGAGCGCGTCAGATATTCAGGGAGAATGTTAAGTGAACCCTTAAAGATGTCATATTAGAAAGACTGGCGATTTTGACTCAACTAAAACTCATAGCCGATTTTTGAAAGTGTAAAAAAAAACTGACCTTGAAATACTCGAGCGCGTCAGATTTATATACAGTCGGTTCAGCATGATATCCTTGTCGTGTAGACCTATAATCTGACAATTGTGTGGGGGAATTTTTTAAATCTGACATTCTAATTCTTTTTTTAATTAATGAACCGAATAATTTCAATGAACAGCAAATAATATATAATGTCATAGAAAAATATATACATGTACAATTTTATCATATATTTATGAGAAGAATGTTGAATAAAAAAAAATCAAAAAGAAGATTACTTCATCATCATCAGTGGAATCGGGAGTTCGAATGAATCACTTTGGTCATTTTCATCTACAACTTGCGTATCTGTAATCAGAAATGGTTATGTTATTTAACAATATTTAATTTATTTCATGATATTATTAGTATTTTAAAAAGAAAACATATCTGAATCTGGAGTATTCCCTAAAATGTCAGGTGTTATGAGAATATCTTCATATGCTTCTGGGAGTTGATTTCCAACGAACCAAGTCATCTCCAACTTTCCATCCACATTTTTCCACCCGAAATCTGTTGACGATTCGAAAGTGGGCATTTCTCCATAAGCATGCGATGTATTGCGTTCGTAATAATTATTGCCGTAGCTCTGATTGGCATGGGGGCAAGTTACAAGCATCATAATAACACTGCGCGTGATAGCTGTCATTTAATGATGTTTCCTCTGAAATTTCAATTTCAGTGTAGGTGCTGCGTGATTTTCTTCAAATCGGCTTGGTTAAGCGATATTCCAAAATCACCATGCATTTTTTTAATGTTTCTGGTGTAAATTTTATTAATTTTTCATGTATTTCTTGACCACAAAATACACAGTTCACTCTTTTATCACTATTATCACTCATTGTAGTAATACGTATAAAACTTACTGTTTTTAATTCACTAAACTTTTTGAAAATACAATAAACAAACATTATACATCTAAGAGCACAAACGCGTTGTTGTGATCAGCTGGAATAACATCATGACGGCAGAAAGTAGTGTGGAGACAGTGCGAGAGAGTGAGAAATAGAGAAAGAGTGAGAAGGGGGGAGAGGCGCGGAGCGGGAAATACATTATTCTCAGCACCTGCACGTACTACATTTGATTGATGAAATTAGCTTTTTCGGCTTGCGAAAATCGTCAGATTATATTATTTCCGTGATCCTTACATGATTTCCATTAAAATAAAAAAAAAATTCAACCGCGCTCGAATATGTCCAGGTGACGTTTTTTTTTGCAACTTTGTCACTCGCTCATTTTCTTATGTCACGCTAAAATCGTCAGAATATTGAAATGTACACTTTCTGCATGTAATTAACTTACCTCGTCTTAATCTGACGAGCTCGAGTTACTTTAAGGATCGATTTTTTTTACTAATCTTATCGGCTGCCCTAGACCCACCCCCCTATATTTAAGGTTCATAACAGGTTGATAGTTCATAACAGGGTACAAACTTTCTTCCTTTATAGCATTCTGCCGAGCTTGCTTAAATCCCAAAATCCCCGCTTGGGCTCCTCTACTACAAGGAATATAAAATAAATTTTAGATATGAATAAAATACCTAATGCCATTGGCGGACTCTTCCATTCTAACAATTTTGCAGCAAACAAAATATTTTGGTACAGCTTCGGGTTGACTTTAAATCCGTTCGGCCATGACACCGATGGTATATGCATAATTGGTACACGTTTATCCCTGGGATAAAAGGCTGCAAAATCATCGATACCTTCCATCGGTTTAAGAAGGCCTACAGTGGTGCGTGGGTGAACCTAAAAACATAAAGATTATTTTTAAGCAGTTATAGAATACTACAATAATACAAATGTCTTGCAGAAAACAACAATGAAAGTCCATAATGGATCTATAACTTAACTAGCATACAAAAGGACGAAGCTCGGAGACATTATCTGCCCACAATTTCTTCATTTTACAAACACCAAAATAATTTATGGAGTCACGCCTAGCTGTAACCTTCAAAAATTGTTTTTTTTTAATTGTTTGTCGCACTAAATCTTGAAAATATACTAAAAATATTTTAAATTAATTCAATGAAAATGACGTTATCGTGCTCCAAAGTGTCATGTCATAGGCATTTGCAAATATAGACCATAAATTTTTATATGAAATTGAAATTTTTGAAGTTGGCGCCATAATAATACCTAACAAAATGTGAATTGCTTTCTTACTATAGTTTGTATATATATCTCGTGTTAGTAGTTGTTTCATTTAGAAATAATTTGGCGCCAACTTCAAAAATTTCAATTTCATATAAAAATTTATGTTATTGTTCGCTTTTTAAAGCTTTTTTAGAAGTCGTTTCAATTCTTTTATAAAATTTTTATTTTTCGATTTTTGTTTTGAATTTGTTATGATATAGTCCTCCATAATGTATCTGCCGTATTAAGCTAAAAAAAATGACTTCGGATTCGTAAACCACTACCCCGAAAACCCCCTAATACCAAACTTGAGAAAATATGAATAAAGTAAAATGTTCAACCCACCATATTGGATCCGCCATATTGATTTTCAAAAAAATAATTTTAACCTCTTAATCTAATCTAAATCTATATCCATGAAAACCCCCTAGTAACAATTTTAGACAAAATCAGGAAATGTAACATTTTTAGACCGTCTTATTGAATCTGATAGATTAGATTTTCTTAAAATAATTTTAAATCCGCTATTTAGACCCTCAAAAACGAACCAGTACCACTGAATACGGAATCTGTTTAAAAAAAAATTAAATTCGTAATTTACATCCTCAAGAACGCCCCTATACCAATTTTGGAGAAAATCAAAAGATGTAAATTTTTCAAAAATAATTTTAAATTTGGAATTAGCACATCAAAAATAATAATAAATAAATAATTTTTTTATCCGCGATATTGAATTTTTTAAAAATAATTTCGCATACGTTATACGCGACTCTGAAAACTCCCAAATAGCAATTTTGGGGAAAATCGGACAAAATCTATTTTTTTTTGTATGCCATATGGAATTTTTTAAAAATAATTTCATATTTGTTATGTGTGACCACGAAAACTCCCCAATATCAATTTTGAAGAAAATCGTACAGAAATTTTTTTTGTCCGCCGTTTTATCAACGCCATCTTAGATTTTACTGCACCTATTCCATCTAAAACGATATGGGACCACCGCACTAATGAGCATTTGGCCTCAAAAACCGGACAAAAAGGAGAAATGCAAACTAGACAAGTAATCATCGAAATTATTTTTTTTTGTATACCTGAGTAACCGTACTATCATAAAAATATGATAAAGTGGCCCCTCCACGTAGCTACGCTCCGCACAGTTAACTGCAATCTAAGCTTCGTTCAATACGCACGCGTTCGTTCTTGATACATTTTTTTTAGACTTGTGTTTGATGTTTGGTATTTTGTAAAGTGAATATTAAAAAAAAATTTTTTTGTGATGGAATCTGAAGAACAAGGTATGGATTTAATTTTAATATATGTTATTTAAAAATATAATGACTGTTTAGTATTTGGAAAACAATATGCAAGAAAATTTTCTATTTTTTTGTTTTTCTTTTTAACTAATTAGTGTTTTTGAAAATGTCCTGAGATAGGTCGGGCTAAAATTTTTTTTTATAATAAACTATAGACATTAGCCATATCATAACAGTCAAAACATTTTCCACATGTTTCCACCTCTTCAAAAAACCGCTTTGAGTTCCACGGTTTTTTTTTTTGCAATAATTTTGGTTATTTTTTATACATATTTTTTTCCTATAGGTACAAATTTTACATCAAATATTATTGAGGTATATCGTAAAACGATATACATGCTTTTTAAACAAAGCACATCCAACACCCTTGAAGATAAGGTATCATTTATGGAACATAAGCTTTGAGAAATGATGAAATGTTTCCAAAACGAGTACCATACCTTAAGTCACGAGTTAAAACATTTTAATAATGATTTGAAGAAAAGATGGATATCATCTAACTATACTAAAGAAAGAGAAATGGCTTAATACATCAATACCAGTACATAACTGGGCCACGAATTCTACGGGACGCCCAAGGAAGCATTTCCCAGAATTACATGATCGTAGTAAACGACGAAATACAAAAGAACTTCGCGAACAGGTACCTGTTGAGAAGCTTACCTGTGCAGCCAGCGTACGTCAACGAATGTCTGGAAATGTCGCGGCCTCTAAACTTATAATAGATGCAACTTCAACACCAACAAGAGCCAAACTTTACGGGAAGGTAATAAATACTGCTCAGAAACCGAAAATAGAAAATTACACACCTGAACAAGCTTTGCAAATCTTTGTTGAAGGTGATTTTACAAGGAGGCAATGGGAGTTGTTATACGATTCCAATAAGGGTATATTTCCTTGGTATACTCTAATTAGAGAAGCAAAGAAACTCTGCTATCCAAAACCAGAGTCAATCCGAGTTACGGAGACGAGTGTTGAAGTTGTGCTTCAGGACCTACTTGATCACACAGTAAAGAGACTTTATTTTTATCTTGAGATAGATTTTTTATGGGAAAACGTACAATTACCCTAAGTTAGCATAAAACACGATACCCATTACGTTTTTTTAATATTACTCCCCTCTCCCTCCCCACCCTAAGTCAGCGCCCCTTCACCCGATTGGTAAAGTAATGCCAGAAATGAAATTGGAGCACCTAAAAACATATGAAACGATAACCATTACGTTTTTTTAATATTACTCCCCTCCCCCTCCCTAGCCTAAGTCAGCCCCCCTTCATCCGATTAGTAAAATAATGCCAGAAATCAACTTAGCGCCCTCAAAAATCCCAGAATAGTGATTTTGACACGTCTAGAGTCAAAAACAACGACGTTATTAATTTTGTCCGGTTTTTGAGGCCAAATGCTCGTTAGTGCACCGCAGCAACTGAACTAACCTGAACATAACATAAAAAATTATTCAAATCGGTGCCGCCGTTCCGGAGTAATCGATGGTACATACTATTGTATAAATGGCCACCTATAGATGCAACATCTTACCTATAGATCCCGTCAAGGAATGACTTCAAATACAAGATCCAAATCTAATTAAATACGTAAACGATGGTGGCTGGGAAAGGCATCGGTGGACCCCACTGACGAGCCCGCCACCAGTGTCAGGAATTTAAAAAATTTTTAGTAGTCAAAAATTAGCTTGTACTTATGTCGTAACGACGCCGGCATATTTGCAACAATACATAGAGAAAAATACATTACGGTGAAATTGAAAACCTCCTTCTTTTAGAAGTCGGTTAAAAAACATTGCTTTTATATCTGAAGTTGGAAAGTTAACTTGCAGAAGCCCTGTTTTGTAACACAATTTTTTTAACTACCGTTTTCTTACCGTGTTTAATATATGAACTACAACTGCTGTTTTCTTTCCCTCTGACCATTCAGCTTCAGGCTTCACCTTTAATACGACCTCATCCCCGTCTAATGCCCTGTTTCTGTCCACAACTGAAGTTATGTAATAGTCAGATAAAGATGTATCTTCGTTGCTAACGTAAGAATCACGCGAGTTTTTAGGATTAACTCGTAAGAAGCCTTTTATAAGTTCACCTTTTTCCAGACCTGTAAACCATAAAAATTACAAGTTGAAATTTTTGAAAAATTTTATTGTTTCTTCTCAATTTCGGAAAAATTTTTTGTATCATAAAATTTACTGGAAATCAATACAGGGTGATTTTCCGGGAACTTTATGGACCGATTGCGGGAAAATTATAATTAGGAAGAATCTGAAAATTTGACAGTGTACTTGTACAGTGTACAGTGTGCATGGAGGACAGCCAGCTAAAATATTTTCAAGATGGCGGCAGTTCCAGTTATACAGGAAGTATATGTCAACTTGCTTATTTTAAATGGAACATCCTATATATTATTGCATTTTGATTTCTACGTAAAATTCTAGACATATTTCATGTATAATGTTCTATACTTAAGTCTCACCGTTTTGGACATATTTAAATTTTTATGTCAAAATGAGGTTTGTGGACCAAAACTTAACTATAAATTTTTCCTATAAGGAAATCTTTATTATTTAATTTGGGTTAGTTTTGTTGGAGACGAAGATCGACTTTAGCAGTCTTTTTATGATATTTTGAGAATTATTAGTACAGAGTGGTCAAAAAAGAAGAATAAAAATTTTATTTAAATAATCGACAAAATTCAATTTTTTCAAGTAGAAAGTACCTATTTTTATACTTTTATCATGTTAAGCATTAAAAATAAGGGCAACTTTGTATAAGATTGTCTATTCCAAAAATTTGTAGTTTTCAAAATATTGACAATTCAACATTTTTCTATTGTAAAAATGCTATACGGCTTTTAAGTTTTGGATATTAACTAACCAACTAACTATGACGGCGAGGTGTGGCGAAAATAAAACGATCGAACCCTACAGAATTATCACTATTTCTTGCCATTTGACATTCATTAATAATAATCATGTCAAAGTGATTAAATTACACGCACGAAGATTATTTAAACTTATTTATTATTTATGGAGAAAGAACATGCGATACATTCTTGATCCGATATCCGAAGAAACAGAAACCAACACTACCGACTGTTAAAAAGATTACAAAAAACTTCAAGAACTTTGGATCTATAAAAGCAAAAAGAAATAGAAATAAACCAGTTGTTAATAAAATAAAGTTACAAAAATTGTTTGAGAAAATGGTAAAATTGACACCCTTGAACATCCAAACATTTTTCGCACCTAAGCAGGAACTCTTCATGGGTGGCTCTTCTTATTGACTAAGGATTAAGTTCTTCAAATGATATTCGGACGCGCTGCATGCAATCTTCCATAGTGGTTAATGCGGTGTTGTATACTTTATTTTTGATTGTCCCCCAAATAAAAAATTAAGTACTGTTAGGTCGGAGGAGCGAGATGGCCAAAGATGTGGCCCATTCTTGGCTATCCATTGATCATAAAACAAGTTTTGCAGATGATTGTGAACCATATGACTATCATGTTGATAAAATAGATTTCTATGATCAGCCAGCAAGTTATTTAAACAGTTCACTTCCAAATTTCTCAAGATGTCGAAGTAGTGATCACCTATAAGTTAAAAAACATATTTTGTATCCTAGAAGTCTTCAAAAATGGCTAACTTACCATTCAGATTATTTTGGTAGAATTCTAGGGCGACGACGCCGTCATTTCTTATAGCACAATACACATTAAAATGCCAAGACTCTTGAAAATTTAATTATCTAAATGGATGTACGTTTGGGTCGCTCCAATAGTGGGGATCGCGTCGATTAAACAATCTATTTTTGTGAATTTGGCTTTGTACAACCAAATAATATTATCCAAAAAAACAGCATTTTCCGGCGATCGAAGTAAAATAAATTGACAGAACTCCACTCTCCGTGGAAAATCAGTGCCGTTTAAATGATGTACTATGGAATATACATAGGGATGGAAATTGTGTTTCCATAAAACCCTTAAAACTGATGTTTGAGATAATCTAGACTCTAATGCTACTTGCCTTATAGATATTGTTGGATATGCGGCGAAATATGCTAAAATTGTAGTTTCAATATTTTCATTATTAACAACTGGTTTATTTCTATTTCTTTTTGCGTTTGTGGATTCAAAGTTCTTGAAATTTCCTATAATTCTTTTAACACTTGGTGCGGATATCGGGTCGCGAATGTATCGCATGTTCTTGAAATAACTCTATCACATTCTCCATAAATAATAAATAAGTTTAAATAATCTTCGTGCGTGTAATTTAATCGCCCCGGCATAATTATTATTAACGAATGTCAAACGGCAAGTAATAGTGACAATTCTGTAGGGTTCGCTAATAACAAAACTTAAAAGCCCTATAGCATTTTTACAATAGAAAAATGTTGAATTGCCAATATTTTAAAAACTAGAAATTTTTGGAATAGACAACCGTATACAAAGTTACCCTTATTTTTAATGCTTAATATTATAAAACTATAAAAGTAGGTGCTTTCTATTTGAAAAAATTGACTTTTGACGATTTTTTAAATACAATTTTTATTCTTCTTTTTTGACCACTCTGTACGAATAATTTTCCAAATATCATAAAAAGACTACTAAAGCCGATCTTCGTCTACAAGAAAACTAATCCAAATTCAATAATAAAGACTTTCTTATAGGAAAAATTTATAGTTAAGTTTTGGTCCGCAAATGACATTTTTGACATAAAATTTAAATATGTATAAAACGATGAGACTTAGTATAGAACATTATACATGAAATATGTGTAGAATTTTACGTAAAAATCAAAAATGTAATAATATATAAGGTGTTCTATTTAAAATAAGCAAGTTGACATCTACTTTCGGTATACCTGGAAATGCCGCCATTTTGAAAATATTTTAAACGACTTTCCCTCATGCAAGTTAGTAAACTGTTAAATTTTCACATTCTTCCTAATTATAATTTTCCCACAATCAATCGATAAAGTTCCCGGAGAATCACCCGATATATTTGAACATGTCGGTACCAACAGAAAATTAGGAATGTGGGAAAATTTTTTACTAATATCTCATAAATGCGACGTTCTGTTTTTAGTATTAATATATTGCAGACATCTTCCCTATCAGATTATTTTATTAACATATTCAGTTATTTTTCTACTGCAATCTTCCTTACCATCTTTTGCTTCTTGTTCTGTAATATATTCAGCAAATTTCTCTTCTTTTCGAGTTTCCTTCTTGAGCAGTTTATTGTGCTTGTGTTTTTCTTTTTTAGGCCTTCTCTTTTTTGGCGAAGGTGTTTCACTACCTTGAGTCGCCTCTTGATTTGCCTAAAGAAACATTTTAATATAAGCAAATCTTTTTAATAAAGTTTTTATAAGGCCAGATAACAATGAAGATAAAACGTCGATTTTAAAACTAATGACGTACTATAGGGAAGTAAAAGTGACAACAAGAACATGCAATTTATTTTAAAATAAAAAGAAAACAGCCCATTTTCGTTTTTTTACGAATATCTCTTGATATAGTTGGAATTTTCCAAATTTTTCAAATTACGCAAATTAGAACCAATTTAGCTGATTTCATATCTCCTACAGTTACTGAGATTCTCCCATATAGATTCGAATTTGTACCACCCATAATATATAATCCCAAAATTCATATGCGGTAGGACTATACATACATATTGTTAACAGCTGATTTTATTTACCTATTGTTCAGAAGATTTTTGATATAGGATTGTTATATTTAATTATCGTTTTATTGTTTTTTAGTAAATAACAAAGTTAACAATTCAGGTTTTTATAGTTAATTTTAATGAACTTTGTAATTAACGAACTTTTGTAACTAGAGCTTTTCATTACAGTTTTGAACAGTTTGTCAATGGTGATAAATTCTACTAATGCCACTTAAATATTGAAACAAAGATATTCTATTCTTGCCTGTTGAAGGTAAGTTTATATACTTGTATTGAGTTTGCCGATACTTGGTGGAACTCCAACTAGCTGAAATATTCATGGATTATTTAGAAGATCTCATAAGCAAACACACTATTTTTGAGAAATTTCTTTACTGGCATAGATATGTCGATGATGTCTTAACTTGCTTTACTGGTACAGACAGACAATTGACACATTTTCTCAACTTTATTAATAACATTCACCCCAATATTACATTTACAATAGAAAAAGAAATAGATAACAAAATAAACTTTCTAGATTTAACAATATCACGGGAAAATAATTTACATGTCTTCTCAATCTTTCATAAACCCACGCATACAGACACGACCATACATATTTCTTCTTGTCACCCAACACAACATAAAATGTCAACGTTCCATAGTATGTTACATAGACTTATCACAGTTCCTTTAAACAAAATAAATTTTGAAAAAGAACTAAACATTATTAAACAAATTGCTGTTAACAATGGATACACCCCACAAATAATAAACAAAATTCTAAATAAAAAATTATACATGAAAGCGCTAAATCAGGTATTTCCCGTAATGAAAAATAATACAAAAAAATTTTTTACGATTACATATTTTGGTCAAGCAAGTAATTGCATCGCAAAATTTCTAAAAAAGTTCAATATTAATGTGGCTTTTTAAACCAATAATTCAACTAGTAATATAAAAAATAACAAAATAAAAACAAAAAAAGAAAATAAATTGGGTCTATATAAAATAAAATGTAAAGATTGCCCTAAGTTTTATATAGGACAGTCAGGCAGAAGTTTTTCAACAAGAATTAAGGAACACATTAGTAGTTTTATTAAAGAAAAAACTGATTCTCATTATTCAAACCACTTAAGAGAATCTAATCATAATTTTGATCAAAATTTTCAAATTTTACATACAGAAAATAAAGGCACTAAATTAAATTTATTGGAATCCCTAGAAATAAATAAATTTAAAAACACTGATACTTTATTAAATTTCAATTAGACTTGAACGATTCTCCGTTATTGAACCTATTTTAATGACCTATTTCAATTACCTGTTTATTATGGGAAAATCCAAAAATGGTTTACCTTACCTAGATATAAGAAACTGTATTCATTCTTGATAAAGCTACCGTGTAAGCGAAACATGTTGAATGTTATTCAAGTTTCGATTAAACTGGAATTTAAGTGAAAATCTAGTTTTACTACGTTATCTTTTATGATATGAAGTTTATATACTACTATGAGGGTAGCTGTTTATATTTCGAGAACTGGCAACACTGGCGTTGTTGGGTGCCATCTGACTTATCCATTGGAAAATTTGACATTTTAGACGGTACAAGGACTCCGAACATTTTAGCATACGGATGTTATTTATGTTGTTTACAGTAACTCTGAAATTTCATTTCAGTCAAAAAATGAAATTAACTTCGTGCATCTATTTTTCATACTTTCGACGTCGATGAACTTAATTCTTTATATGGAGATGGTTTAGTAAATTCAATCGTAGCCGTCCGATCCACAGACGAGTCGCGTAATGATCGGTGTTATGTGTGAATAATGTAAGATCGTCATGTAACATACTGTGAGATTAAGACATTCCTAAGCATTAGTAACACCAACGAATATTGCATGAACGTTTGGCAGTGAAGAAACCAAGAGGTGGTCCGGAAAGTTCCGAGACTCGTGCTACAGTTATTCAATCATTTCAGGACCGCTGTCCTTTCTATGCCTTTCTTATACAACGATTTGTACAATCCTTCAAAATACGCATCAGTTTCGGAGATCATCTCATCATTGGAGCCACCTCTCTTTCCGCTGAGCGTTTTTTTTTTTATCGCTGGGGGTCAAATCTCAAGAATACGGTGGATGCTGAAGCAATTCATGCAGTTTTGCCTTCGTTGCAATCGACTTATGATACGGTCAAGGAAGTTCGATGGGGTAAAAAGAAGGAGAATACCGTAAAATAAATTCGGTCCGGCATGTAAAGCTGTACTCCCCTTAAAAGGGCTATACTCTACTTGTGCAGTAGGTTACGGGACAGGATTGGACTTGAACAACCATTTATTACGTTATTATATTGGAAAATTACAATTTAGAGTTCATTATTAAATGATTAATAAAATAAATACTGGCATAAAATAGATTGGAACATAATTCTCTGAGTAAAAATTTGCATTATGGGAAATCTAGGAAAAGGCCGTTTTTTTTTGAAAAAATTCCGGTACTTCCCCCTATTTCGAGGTCGTAGAACACGATTCTGACTTCCGTTTGAACCTAAAGTGAAAACACTATTCACTAATTTTTTTTTGTTTACTAAATCGATAAAATTTTGTTACAATCACAAATTCCACACTGATAGAAGCCGCTGTATCAGGGGTGGATCCAGCCCCCTTTTTTTTGGGTGGGGAGCGAGGTGATGTCACAAAAGTACACTATGGCAAGCGAAAACAAGTTGTCGACGTGGTGGGGGGGGACACGCCAGCAACATTCCCATTTCTAGTGTAAAAGGCAAGGTCGGGTCTATTTTTATGAATGCGGAGCTCTATGGGGGGGGGGGTAGATCGCAAGAAAAAAAAGAGTTGTCGACGGGGGAGAGGGAGATGCCAGCAGCATACACATTCCTAGTATAAGAAGCAGAATGGGGTCTATTTTCCTGAACTCAAAGTTCTTGCGGGGCGATTGCCCCCTCCCCCTTGGATCCGCGCCTGCTCTATATTATATAAAAGTTGATATATTTGCACATTTTTATCGAAAACATCAAAAAAATTATCAAAATACAAATTAAAACAAAATGGCTTCCGCCATTAAATATTTGGTGTGACTCGTTCCTAAAACGCGAAAAATTAGCGATGTTGCCAGATTGCTAATACGATTTTTGTGAAATTCACATATATTCTTTTCTTTCACAGATTATCCCGCCTTCACGTGATTTCTGATAAAAAATTTTGGGTGATTAAGATTAATTTTACACTTTTTTATACATTACAAAAATTAAACTATGTTGCTAACTGTAAGGTCAGATTCTCACTATAAAGCCGCTCTTGATACGATCTCGATACGCTCTCAGTCCGGTAAAATATTCTCACAGGAAATACAATGAACCTATTCACACTCTCGGTTTCGCGCAAATTTCGATATCGTAAACTCTTTTTCATTTAAAAAAAATGTATTGAACGGAGATCGTATAGAGAGCTTATAATGAGAATCAAGTGTCGTATTATTCAACATCTTACCGCCATCCTCCGGTTAGATTTAACTTCAAATATAAGATACGAACATAAATAAGTACGACAACGGGTGTCTAAGAAGGTACCAACTAGAATCCCACTGACAAGTCCTATAGTTGGTATCTGGACGAAACACCCACATTTTTACAGAGAAATTCGATATATATGAAACCCGATTTATACACAGCAGGTCTTTTCTAGGTTTTCCCTGCCAAATTACCCGGTGACGACAGAATAACCCGAGAAAAGAGACCGATATAGACAATCAATATGAGAGACAGAGAAAGAAAACCGAATGTGCTTGTAATATAGGGGTATACAGGGATAAGTAGTAAGCCAGACTTTCTCCTATATTATAACACAATGCTAATAGATAAATTTTATAGTTTATATTACGAAAGTATAAGTCTAGGTCAATTTTGAGTTGGTTGAGATTAGTTTCAGTTTTACAAATAATCAAAATCAGGCTAAACCTGAACTAAAAAAAAAAAAAATTTGGGTGGTTAAAATTAATTTTTCCCCGAGACTGTATAAAACATTACCAAAATTGAACTATATTGTTGACTGAGATGGTCAAATTTTATAGTTAGTTAGTTAGTTTAAAGGTTAAAGGGGCGTCAGTAACTCAGACCATTTAGCGCCTACTGAAGAAATTGTTGGAATCAATTAAACCTTATTATAAAGATCAATATGCCTCAAGAAACACAATACGCGTTTGGCTTTAGCAAGATCAAAAGACATAACTGTCGCAAAATTATTAGGAGTTAGATATCTCTCTCTAGCATTTCTGTATGAGGGACAGTCAGAAAATATGTGTTTTATAGATAAAGGGGAAAGACAAGACGGACATTGAGGGGGATCCTCGTTTTTAAGGAGAAAGGAACGAGTCTCTGCAATGTCCAATGGAGATTCTCTTCCAAACAACATTCTCCCTTCTGGACAGTTGGGGAAAGTGATATGTCTCTGTGAAATTTCTTTTGATATGGAAGGGTTTATTGGGGTTTTCCAGCGAACCTGCGCAATGTTGCGAATAATGTTATCAATGTGTCTATTGAATTCTTTGGGGTTGAGTAAAGAGAAGAAAGGGGTGCCCTCAAGGATTGCAGATTTTGCTCGAGTGTCGGTCAATTCATTCCCCTCTATGCCGATGTGGCTTGGGGCCCACATGAAAGCTATGTACAGATTACGTTGGGATCCCATTTTAAGGAGGTCAAGAATTTGATTCATGAGAGGGTGGGATGTGTTAATGGCTTGGATCGATCTCAGGCAGCTGAGAGAATCAGAGATGATTAGATGATTGGGGGTGGAGGAGTGCTTAATTATCTCTCTGATGCATTGCTTGATGGCAAACAACTCAGCTGAAAAAATGGATGAAAGGGGATTTAACTTTGTTTTGTTGCATGAAAGCTGGTTACGGCAGCTGGGCCTACCCCTTGATCCGATTTGGAGCCGTCGGTAAACGATAGTTTGAAAGATTTGAACTTAGAGTTAATTAGACTAAGGAAGCGTTGATTGATGATGGAAGGTAAAGTATTGTTCTTAGTTTATATCATGAAAGTATTTTACATCTAGCAACGTGTCAAACGAATATAAGTCGTTTTGATGAGTCTGATGGTCGATGACCTTTCCAGAAAATGTTTTTGGTTTTTCGTTGAAAATACAAGTTTCCCGAGAAAGTGAAAAAAAAAATAGTGAAAAATCAATGCCCACGTACTCGAAATAGGGGCCAAGTATGGAATTTTTTCCAAAAAACGGTGTTTTCCTACATTTACAATAATGTAAATAATTACCAAATATAAAAAACGTACTAGTCGAAAATAATGAATTAACGAGATTTGCAAAACAATACCATACATTGATGCATTGTAATAAATAAAAAGTGTACACAAATGTCTTGATAACATACACAAATATTAATTCCGAAATTTAACTAATTTCACTGCACGGTACAAGAAAAAATCAAGAGAATTTCAATCGTCGGGACGATGACAAACGACCATATTAAATACAAAAAATACGTTGGGATGCCGCACTTTCGCAAAATCCTGCTCTGTTTTCTGGTTCTCATATTGCCAACCTCATACAACAAATTTACTATGAAAATTTCGCCCAAAAAAAGGCTCGGGTCGATTGGTGCGAGGAAAGATCAAAAAATACGATCGCGGTACGTCAAAAAACATTTATAACATCGTGACAGATGACGAGTCTTGGATCTATGCGTATGAACCCAAAAGCAGTAGACCGTATGGATCTTCCATGATGATCCAAATCAACAAAAATTTCTCACGCACAAGGCATTCCGAAGCAAATAGTCATGTTTTTTGGAAAAAGCTGGCTATGTTGCAACCACTCCCCTAGAGAATCGTAGCATGATCAATTCCGAATGCGAGCTGTCACACATCGGTCAAACAAGTGACTTTTGGAACATTGAAAACGTAAAATTGATGAGTTATTCGCCGTACAGTCCTTAATTGGCACCCAAAGATTACTTTTTTATTCCCGTACATGACGAATAAACTAGATGGTCAGCAATCGTCGAAGCCAGAAGAGGCGATCGTGAGTTCAAAAACCATGTTTTGAAGATACCACCATGGTCACATTGGTAAAAAATTATTTTCAAATTGATGCAAATGTATGCTAAAGTGTATTGATCATTGTGGGGAATATCTTGAAAGACAATAAAACAATTATCCATGACAAATGTTTGATTTTGTTTGTTATTGTCAAAATAAAAACGGCTAATCTCATATTACTAAAAAGATATCAATAATTCCAATCTCAATAAGTACTTATAACATATAACGTAAATAAACAACTATACCTGAGCACTCCTATTTTCATTAAATGAATTACTAGGCCTTTCTGTCCTTTTAACTTCCTCTTCTTTATAAATTGAGTCTTCTAAAACAGAATTATCTTCAGTCACTGACGTTGATGAACTTCCTGTACCAATGAAATCTTCACTTTGAACATAGTATTTTCTCTGCTTACTCTTACTCAATACTCTTATATTCTTTAAAGGAGAATTTTGATTTTGTATTTTAGTTTTAAAAACGTATGTTTTAGATAGACCGATAAAAGACTTTAAATTTATATATTTATATTTCATACTTCTTTTCCTGAATAAGTAGGAATTTTGTGGTTTCTCAATAGGGTATATTTTAAAATAATACTTTGGTTCGGATAAGTGCTTAATTTTATCACTAGGAGACTTCCTTTCTTCTAATAAAAGTTTTTCCAATTTTTTTTCGAATCTACTATACTTTTGTTCTCTTTTTGTAGGGGTATGAACTACCCTTGGGACCGAGGTAAAATGGTTTATGCTAGTTCTTTTTTCTGCTATTTGGGTGGCTGGAGTTAGTACCTTGCCTGAACTAGATCTCTTGGATTTGCTTGTGCTGGGACTTGAAGGGGCGGTTGAGTTGGTAGAAAGGTTTTCCTCTACCTGTTCGATTGATTTATTTTTGCGATGTCTTTCTTTCCGTCTATTCTTTTTCTTGGGTGTACCTACATCAAAATAAATAATTTTTTGTTATTATATAATTTACATAAGTAAGTTTTCAATTATATCCATATTTCTATATCTCTATGAATATATAATTTATATTTATACCTACACTATTATTATATCAAAAAGAAGAACGTTTTTGTTTGTTATAGATAACCGAAAAACCTACTTAGTCAATATAAACCAAATTTTAGCCCATGTTTCTTGACATAACTGGGAAGGTTTAAGGCTATATAGTCTGGGAACCTAGTGGGTTTTCATAGGCAATCAAAAAACATAGCTTCCCCAAAGTTTTTAAAGGTATTTGGACCATCTAATTACCAATATCGAGAGTGGATTCCCGAAAAATAATCAGGTAATTTGATATAAACAAAAAATTGTTAATAATTTAAAAAATTGGCAAGCAATAAAAACATGACATTTTCGCATTGCGATTAATCCCAGCTTTGTTTGAAGGTTGTAAACAATGGTGAAGATTGACTAAAATGTGGTTGTCGGACTTGCATTGTCTTTATTTTTATTTATTTTTACAACGTTTCGATTAGGTTGTATCTCTAATTGTTATCAAGTATAAACTGAATGTTTTGTCTTAAGACTACGAGCTTATATAGGAACTGTGTCCATTGAAGCGCAAAGTTTCGCTTCACCGAACACACTTGAATCATTTGATGTTACAAAGTAGTCATTAAGTTCTTGATCATTGCCCTTCCACAGGATGAAGGTATCATCGACATATCTCAACCAGACTCTCAGTTTTACTGTTTTTGTTTCTATGGCATGAGTTTCGAACCATTCAATATATATATATATATATATATATATATATATATATATATATATATATATATATATATATATATATATATATATATATATATATATATATATATATATATATTGGCAAACAAGAGGGAGAAATGACGAGGGTTTCGGCCCGTAGAAGTACATTTTTGAATCAAATATATTTTGGAGAGGTATCGGAGCTTACGAGATGAGATAAAAAAGCATTGGTAGAGTGACAATCTTCAGGAGAAAAGTGATGTCATACGCGAAGAATAAATGTTTTTATACCTATCAGTTTTAATCTTTATTAAATTTTGTAAAATTGTTTTAAAGTGAAATGTTAATTAATTTTTTATCAGGGCCATACAGATCATTTCATAAGAATTTTAAAAACTATTGTAAATATATTATTATTGATTCAAAACATTTTAAGTGTGCCTATATTTACAGATAGATGTATCTTTGTCAAAAAAATTTAACTTTAATTTTAGTTACTGTTATCATATTATTCTTTTTTAAATTAAAAAAAAATCTTCATTTGCAAAAAAAATATCTGTTTTTTCCTGATCTCAAATTGTCTGTTAGTAAAGTGAAAGGGTAGTCACACAAATTGAATTCACGGAAAAAAATAACAGACAAGTTGCAATAGTCGAAGGGGTGGAAACGTAGGGATGAACTTACAAAAAAAAATCCGAAAAATCCTTATTTATTTTCATCTGCCAATGAACAATATGAAAGATAAAGTGTGTAAAAAAAAATGGCAGACGGTTTGCCCTTTAACGAAATCTTTTTTTCCGGTGGAAAATTGTGAGAAAGTTTTCACGATCAAAATTTGTCTGCCGATGTGGCTACTTGAAGATAATACTAATTTATGAGGCCTATGAATTTGGCAGACAAATTGGAATTTTGCTAAAATTATAATAGACAAAGGAAAAGTCGACAAAAAACTTCTTTTATTTTCCCTGATTTATTTTTGTCTACCATTTTGTATTTCGATAGAGGTACCATAAAATGTTTTTACTTACATTGGCAGACAAGTATAGCTCTTCGAAAATTCATAAATAAATAAAAAAATTGTTGAAAAAAAGTGAAAATTTTCCTGATTTATTTTTGTCTGCCATTTTATATTTCGATTAGAGGTATTATAAAATGTTCATACCTACATTGGCAGACAAGTACAGCGCTTCGCAAATTTATAAATAAATAAAAAAGTTAATACTTGAAAACATATGTTACAAAATGCAGGTCTCATATTTATGTGGCTAAAAAGTTGCCCAAGCAATGCGGCTGAAGTTTGGAACATTCACGCGAACGAATTTTGTACACATTAAAAAATAATTTCAAAAATTAGAGAAAATTAATAAAAATTCATATTAAAAGAAGAAAGTAATGTAAAATATTTTAAAAAATGAATTATTCTTTTTTTCTACCTGACCTGTTTATAAAACTTGGGCATTATATTTGGTTTCACTTGAAGGTTACAATATAATAAAATAATTTTAACAATATCGTCGATGAGAGTTGACAAATCAAAATGTAAGCAAATTTGTTATTGACTGGCTGGACCGGTTGATATTACAACATCTTGTAAAAAAAAATTTAAAAACCGACCTAGCTCGGGATACATATAACTGACGTTATATAGCGGAAAAATTTTCTATGGGAGTTCACATGCTAAATTGCATTTAAATTGTATATTGATGGGCAAAGTATGTATTTCCTAGAGCCCCTAATAAAAAAAAATTAAAATAATTTCGGACGGGACTAAAAATATATAATAAAGTTAAAAAATCGTTTATGAGTATTCACAAGTGAAAGTGTAAAAAAATTTTGTATTGACGAGCTAAGTATTTTTATATTAAAGCCGCCTAAAACTTTTATCTTGAGGTGCTAGGTTTTTAATATGAATATATCTTGCCAGTTAATATAAAATATGTGCGGATTTTAACTTGTGAAACGCCATAGACGATTTTTTTAAATGAATTTAAGGATGATCATATGTCCCGTCCATAAGCATCTTTAGACATATCTGTTTATACAGGGCTTTAATATGAATATACCTAGCCGGTCAATATAAAATATGTGCGGATTTTAACTTGTGAAACGCCATAGGCGATTTTTTTAAAAATGAATTTAAGGGTGGTAGTGTCCCGTCCGCAAACATTTTTAGAAATATCTGTTTATACAGGGCTTTAATATGAATATACCTAGCCGGTCAATATAAAATATGTGCGGATTTTAACTTGTGAAACGCCATAGACGATTTTTTTAAAAATGAATTTAAGGGTGGTAGTGTCCCTTCCGCAAGCATTTTTAGAAATATCTGTTTATACAGGCTTTAATATGAATATACCTAGCCCGTCAATATAAAATATGTGCGGATTTTAAATTGTGAAACGCCATAGACGATTTTTTTTTAATGAATTTAAGGGTGGTAGTGTCCTGTCCGCAAGCATTTTTAGAAATATCTGTTTATACAGGGCTTTAATATGAATATACCTAGCCCGTCAATATAAAATATGTGCGGATTTTAACTTGTGAAACGCCATAGACGATTTTTTTAAAAATGAATTTAAGGGTGGTAGTGTCCTGTCCGCAAGCATTTTTAGAAATATCTGTTTATATAGGGCTTTAATATGAATATACCTAGCCTGTCAATATAAAATATGTGCGGAACTTAACTTGTGAAACGCCATAGACGATTTTTTTAAATGAATTTAAGGGTGTGTTTAAAATCTTTTTTTTTTGTTATATAGTGTCAGTCAGGTGTCCTAAATTACTATAAGATTTTCCAAGACAGTCCTAACCCGTAAAATTTGTTTTTTACAACAATATAGGATGGAATACTTTTGTAAATAAAATTTTGTTTCTCATTTTTCGGTAATTTTTTTTTGTGTTTATAATTCGTCTCGTGAACGTTCCAAACTTCAGCCGCATCACAAGCAGACGTAGATATATAATTCCGTACAAATCTTAATTTTTGTGACTTTGAAAAAGTGGCACGTTTCGTCTTATACACAAATAAAATATCTGCTTTGTTCTTAAATTAAATTAAATGTTTCTTGTATCATGAATAAAATAGCGTTTAATTCATTTAAAATCGAAGAATTTTAAACGCGTTGAAAATATGGCAAAAATAACGACAATCTTATATTTTATTAACCATTTTTATGGTATAACAATTACTGCTATACGATAATTACAATGAAATCTTATTGAAATTAGTTTGTGTATTTCAATGTCTGAAATTATTTAATTCCAATTGCTTTTTCATACAACTGCCAATTTTTTCTAGCAAAAACTTTATATTTTACAATATAACGTAACATTGCAAACATAAAGAAAATGACGTATAAAAGTAAGCCAGATTAATCATAAATATATTTACTTACTAATACTCTGATTCGTGGATGCAAAGTTGCCTTTTTTTGTAAAAAAAAGTCTGCCTAGGAATTTTGAGTATTTAAAATTAAAATCATACACTCAAACATATATATGTATGGTTTATTAACGGCAATAAATCATACATATTCCATTTTATATAATACGTCAAATAAGAATAAAAAATCTAAAACGAAACAATCACAAAATATCACAAGTCACATCAGTAATAAAAGAATAACAATTAATTAAAGCAATAATACTGTCACTACAGTCTATTACGTATAAAATTCAATTACTTAAAAATTCTTTAATACAACCCTTAAATGAGTTCAGAGAGAGTATAAATGGGTCAACCTTCCTAGGCAGTGAATTAATTTCCCTACTCATTCTGGACATTGGGGTGTTAAACGCATAGTTTGTCCTATGGTATGGTTCATTAAAAAGACTATGGACCCGAAGCACTCTCTGAGGTACAGAGAATCCAACAGCCCCCAACAATTCAGGAGCATCAACCATAGAGTTTATGATCTTATAAAATAATATTAGGTCAAGATAGATGCGTCTATTATTTAATGATAACAAGCTCATATAATCTCGTATTACACTGAATGGCACATCTTGCTTACAAGCAACAAATTTCAAGAAACGGACCTGCACCTTCTCGATTTTATTTTTGTATATTTCATAGTTTGGTGCCCAGACTGGAGATGCATACTCCAAAACAGATCGAACCATTGAACAGTATACAGATTTAAAACACTGCACACTGCTGAAATCAGCTAATGTGCGTTTAATAAAACCAATAAGCCTCAAACCACGGCTCGAAATACTAATAACATGCAGGTCAAAAGAAAGACCCTCATCAAATATCACCCCAAGATCCTTTATATGATCTGAGCGAGTCAGCATTGTATTGTGCAATGTGTAATTATAAACTGTACTATCTTTTTTCTTTGAGAAAGTAATGGCAGAACATTTTGTTAAATCAAGTTGCATGAAATTGCGGTCACACCACTTAGTAAAACTATCCCGGTCACCCTGCAAGACCACACAGTCCCCTATCTCTCCAACAACCTTAAATATTTTTAAGTCGTCAGCATATAAAAGACATCTGCTTGAGATTATAGAATTCTCTATGGCATTCACGAAACAATTAAAAAGAAGGGGTGCCAAATGTGCACCCTGTGGGACTCCAGAAGTGACAGGTATATCAGCAGATTCAACGCCATCAATCTTCACCCTTTGTGTTCGATTGGAAAGATAACTTCCAAACCACTTAAGAAAAACTCCGTGGATACCCATACTACTTAGCTTCATCAAGAGAAGCTGATGATCCACCTTGTCAAAGGCCTTGGAGAAGTCAGTGTAAATAGCATCCACCTGACAACGCCTCCAACAAATAAATACATAAAAAAAATTAAATTTCTGTACCTATAAGTGTATATTCAATACTAATTATATAACCTAAAGTTTTTGATGTTATATTACACACATGTAGGTATATGAAAGATCATTTACAACTGTTGATTCATTTGCGAAGCGCTTTACTTGTCTTTCAATGTAAGTATGAATATTTTATAATACTTTTAATCGAAATACAAAATGGCAGACAAAAATAAATCAGGAAAATTTTCACCTTTTTTCAACAACTTTTTAATTTATTTATAAATTTGCGACGCGCTGTACTTGTCTGCCAATGTAGGTATGGACATTTTATGATACCTCTAATCGAAATACAAAATGGCAGACAAAAATAAATCAGGGAAATTTTCCCGTTTTTTTTAATAACTTTTTTATTTATTTATAAACTAGCGACCCGCCCCGGCTTCGCACGGGTGCAATGCTGATACTAAATACACGACAGAAAAACTGAGACTATTTATTTTATTTTTACAACAATTATTACATCGGCCTCCGACGCGCTATTTATAGGCACGCTGCCGCCGCTCCGGTCGGCCAGTACCGCCGCAAGCGCTACTTCCCGCAATTTTAAATCTGTAATATCTTCGAAAATATTCATTTAAATCTTGTGCTGTAAAGGACCATATAGATCTATATTAAATCAACAATGTATTTAAGCTATTTAATTGGATAAGGATTAATGCTGTATTGGTTAAAATCGCTTCAAAATTTGCCATTATTTGTCTTAAAAAGTAAATGACAAAAAAATGTTATTGTGGGATATCCATGAGAGATAGACATATACCATCGCGGAGTTTTCTGTAGACCTTTTCAATGTGTACAAATAATTAGTACATTATTTTGATAAATCTCGTAGGGTTCAGCCTGCGTTTGCAATGTAAGCGGAAAAAAATATGATAATTAACGACATCACATTAGAAACCTCAAAAATAACAGTATTTCTCCACTATTTAATGGATGTTATTATACATATAAACCTTCCTCTTGAATCACTCTATCTATTGAAAAAAACCGCATCAAAATCCGGTGCGTAGTTTTAAAGATTTAAGCATACAAAGGGACATAGAGACAGAGAAAGCGACTTTGTTTTATACTATGTAGTGATTTGCGACGCGCTGTACTTATCTGCCAATGTAGATATGAATATTTTATGATAAGGGGAATACGTAGGTCTTAGTTTTATGTAGATTCTGATCGTGGTGCACTTAAAATTTCAAATGGTAATTGTAGGGGATTGAGACAAAGAGTGGACTGTATATAGGTTTAATTGCGGAGATGAGAAATTATACAAAATACGGCGAGAGCGTGACACAAATACTAAAATGGCCTACCTTGTAGTCGAAATCACTTCACTAAATTCTTCTTGGTGGCCACCAGAATAATTCCAAGCTTCACCATACAGGAACCAGGAATCGGGGACACTATCACTGTATTTCGGAGTAGTTTTGAGGCGAGAGTCAATATATTTGAGAGCAAAACGATAAGCGGGAGACGTGCAATACGTCGAGTACTATACGATACGACTATGGTACTACTACCGTTCTGTCCCTTTTTACATTGTCCAAAGGCGCGAGGGCCAGTAAAATGTGTCACGTGTGAACACGAGTAAAATTGAACTATAAAGTAATGAAACCTAAACATACCGCCCACCTAAAATGAGACATTTTATAAACAAAAAAAAATATTTCTGTACCATCCAAATAAAAAAAACTTAAAGTAGAGTAATAAACCAAAAAAAAAATATAATTTTAATTTTGAGGTAGGGGACATATTTTAGTTACAGGTCTTTTGAAATTACCCTGCGCGGTACGCACAGTCACAACGCGCGTAACTCCGTCCGCACCCGGATGCACCTCTAACACCCGGCCTAAATGCCATTTTAAGGGCGGCGCGCGTTCGTCTTTGAGCAACACGAGAGTATCCTTGAGAATAGGAACTGACGACTCAGTCCATTTGCTGCGTTGCATCAAAGTGTGTAAATATTCTTTGTTCCACCTTACCCAGAAATGCTGATGTAAGGCTTGTAGTAATTGAAAGCGAGATAAGCGTCCGAGCGTAAACGAGATCAAGTCCGGTTCCATAAAGGAGTTTAAAGGTTCCAAATTTAAAAAATGTTCCGGTGTACGAGCGTTAAGATCGTTTAAACCTAAACTTAAAAGGTATCGGAAATTTACCAACGCTTCAACTAAGACTAAAACCGTGTTACACTCTGTGTAAGAGAAAATCTGGGTACCAACAACGCGAGATAAATGAAAAATAAAACGAGCCTTAAGAATACCTTCCATAGTAGGCTGAGAAGACTTGAGAATGCTTGTTATATACTTGTAACAACGGGAAAGCAAGCGAATAGGTTTCTTAGGATATAAAATCCACAATTTTTGAGCAATCAAATACGGAAGGGTTTGTTGACCGGAATGTAACTTTCTAAAAGATAGATGGGAGTACGATTGGTGTCCGCCCACCCTAAGGATACCCGGTTCAACAAGAAATATAACATTTTGAATGTACTTAAATAAGCACACGAGAGTTCCATCTAGCTTTGAGAGGGAAAATGGTTCCGAAAGAGTATCTTGCGTTTTCTTATTCGAGATGAAACGTAGAAATCCACAAAGAATGCGCGTTATTTTATCCAAGGAAGAAAATCTATCAAGAAGATCTAAAAAGAAGTCCCTAGGTGGAACTAAGGTGGACAAAATGGCCTTTCTTTGCTCTACAGCAGTTTCCGTGAACTTGAACGTTCGACAAGAATCTGGCCAAAGCTCTTCAGATTCAGAAAGAAAAAAGGGCCCCGCCCACCATAGCGAATGGTTAAGCAATTGAGAGGGTAATAAGCTTCGAGAACCACAATCTGCCGGATTGTGTTCGGAAGGAATATAAAACCAACGAGTAGGAGCAACCTTTTCTTGAATATGAGTAATACGATTAGAAACAAAAGTATTATACTTATGAGGAGACGATTTTATCCAGGATAGAGTTACAGTCGAATCTGACCACGCATAAATCCGCCGAAAATCAATCTTGTCTTCAAACGCAGACAAAACCGAAATCAAGAGATCTGAAAGGAGTACGGCTGCACACAATTCTAAACGAGGAACAGAAATCGTTTTCAATGGCGCAGCACGAGATTTTGCAGCTACAAAAGAAGTTTTTATTTGATTTTGGGACGTTTCGTATCGAAAATATATAACGGTTGAATAGCCGTAAGAGGAAGCGTTACAAAATGCATGAATATCACAAAACAAATAATCGAGAGAGAGGAGAATACGAGGTAATTGAAAACTAGAGAGTAGAGGTAATTCACCCTTAAATTTGCGCCACTTAATTACAATGTCTTCAGGTGGGATGTCGTCCCACTGAAGCCCAAGTGCCCAGAGTTTTTGTATTATAAGTTTACCAAAAAGGACAACTGGGGTTAAAAATCCTTCAGGGTCAAATATGCGAGCTAAATCTGACAAAATATTACGTTTTGTACAGGAGGTTTCAATAACACTTACGTTATACGTAAAGATATCCAATTTGGGTTGCCATTGAAGTCCCAGAATTTTCACCATATTTTCCTGATCATTATCAAATGAAAGAGGATCAATTTGCAGCCAAGATTACGGTAAATGAGTCAATAACTGTGGATTGTTACTGGCCCATTTTCTCAGCTCGAAACCACCAAGTCGCATGAGCTCGACGAGCTCCTGTTGAAGCTGTACAGCTTCGCTAACAGTATCGCAACTGCAGATCAAGTCATCAACATAAATCGAATTTTTCAATGCTTGATAGGCTAGAGGATAATTTGCCTGGTAATCACTAGCCAGTTGCTGAAGAGTACGAATCGCCAAAAATGGAGCCGAAGATACATCGTAAGTCACTGTTAGTAAACGATAATCTTTAATAGATTCGTCTTGGGAGAAGCGAAATAATATTCTTTGATAATCACAGTGACTTTTAGTAACCAAAATTTGACGATACATCTGCTTGATATCAGCTGTAAACCCTACAGCGCCAAGTCTAAAGCGCAGTAGCAGAGTGAAAATATCTAACTGAAGTTTGGGTCCAACTAAAAGAGTGTCATTCAATGATATATGATTTGCATCTTTAGTAGAGGCGTCAAAAACGACCCTTAATTTAGTCGTCTGACTCTCTGGGCGTAAAACACAATGATGAGGAATATAGTAAGAGTGGGGTGCTTCTAAGGGATCTTCAATAAGTTCCATGTGTCCAGCTGATAGATATTCTTGCATAAAATTGCAGTAGTCTTGATAAATCGAGGGATTAGTTTTCAGACGACGCTCCAAGTTCAAAAATCTACGAAGAGCGATGTCACGAGAGTCACAAAAATTAGGAGAAGAGGAATTTTTGAAGGGCAGAGCTACTACGTATCGACCAGTGTGAGTTCTATCATGAGATTCAACAAACATATGTTCAGCAGCATTCTCCTCGGGAGAAAGCTTGGGGGTTTGAGCTACTTGATCTAGCTCCCACAGTCTTTTTATACAATTTTCAATTTGAGTTAAAGTACAAAACGTACCTATACGATAATTATTTTCAAGAGATACTTTGCCCATAAGTATCCATCCAAAAGACGTATTAACAGCGGAGGGTTTGTGGTGATCAAAACAAATTGATTCACCTTTCAATAAAGAGCCAAAAACTTCAGCACCAATGAGCATGTCAATCGAAGAAGAAATATTAAAATTTGGATCAGCTAAGTTTAAATTCAAAAATTCTTTAAAATGTTTTACTGGTAAGTCAGCGCATGGCAAATCGGCACAGATTTGCGGTAAAACAACAAATTCTAAAGTTAAACAAGGTTCACAATGAAAATGAGGACGAAATGTGCAAGCAACACCTTGCGTAGCCTTGGTAGCCATAGGTCCTAACCCACCTATGGAAATATTTAGAGAATAAGAATCCAAACCGAGTTTTTTACAACACTTTTTAGTAATAAAATTAGCCTGACTTGCGGAATCCAGTAATACACGGACTTTTTGAAATTGTCCCCACGCATCTTTGACTTTTATGACCGCGGTGGACAAGAGAACAGTATGGTTACGAGGTAAATTAGCAACGTAAGAGTTAACATCTGGAGAATTATTGTTAGGCAAATTGTCTTTATCTGAATGTGACTGCAATGCACCTGTACCGAGAGAGCTTTCCGCCAAATGGGAAACTTGAGTAGGCGCATGCGTGGTTGTATGAGAAACAACTTGAGAACTCTGAGGATGAGAAACAACAATTTGAGAAGATGAGGGCTTAAATTCTGAACCAAAATGTAAAAGTGTATGATGTTTTAGAGAACATTTACGACAAGTGCGAAGAGAGGTACATGAAGGCGAAAAGTGCCTTGTACCTAAACAATTTATACACAATCTTTTAGTTTTAACAATATTATACCGTTCCTGAGGGGATTTTGATAAAAAGTCTTGACAACTATAAATGGGGTGCAACTTATTACAAAAAGGGCATTTTTCTTTGCGATCGATATTATTCAGAAATGTTTTTATTCTATTTTTAGGAGGTTGTGCTTTTACCGAAGAAGAAGTAATAGAAACAGCATCTAAAGCGTCACAATGTTTTTGTAAAAAGTCCTTCAAAATACCAAAATTATTTGAGCGATTTGCTGGGTTTTTTAATCCAGTATGACAATCAATTTCAAAACGTGTAGCTAAACTGTGATTTAACCGTTCCATTAATATATTAAATAGTACAAAATCCCATTGTTTAACTGGGTAATGCAAATTATTTAAAGCAGCCAAGTTTTCTTCAAACTTGTCCACGAGATTTCTCAAAGAGCTGACCGAATAATCATCAGACAGTTTTTTAGTACCCTGTATTTCTTGCCAGTGAGTTATAGCAATAAGTCTAGGGTCTTCGTATCTATTAACCAGAGCATTATAGGCAATTAAATAATTTGCATCACATAAAGGTGTACATTTAACTAGAGCAAGCGGGGCTTTATCAAGAGAATTTATCAAATAGCTAAATTTTTCCACGTTGCTCAAATTGGAATTAGTATGTATGAGCGAGTTAAATAAATCATAGAAGGTTTTCCATGTTCGAATATCACCTGAGAAAACCGGTATTTCCAATTTGGGCAACCTACCATTATTTTGGGATGGCGCAGAATGAGAGACATTTAAGTTGACAAGGGGTTCAGATTCAAAAATACTATAATAAATAGCCTGAATTTCAAAATAATCAAAATCGACAAGTTCCCTAAAAGTGGCTTCGGTTTTTAAAAGAGCATCTTTGTTTTCCACGCTTGCTATTAAATCAACGATATTCGAATGATTTTTATCAAAATCATCCTTAATATTTTCTAACATTTTATAGCGCATTTTAAAATGTAAACGTACATTTTGATCTGCTTGAGCTTTTTCCGCGATATTCAATAATTCTTTGATGCGAGAATTAGCAGCATTTCTGCGAGCAATGTATATATCCAGTTTTGACATTTTCAAATCTATTATTTACTTTTCTAATCGAACAATATTTAATGAACAACAAATCAATAAAAGATATTATTATAATATTTCCAATTGAGAGCCAGTGAATAAAAATAAATCAGCAAAAAATATTACTATTTTTTTTTTATTACTCTAAAATGAGGATTAAATACGCGATTTCAGTAATTTCCAATGCTTTAAAAATTCAAATATTTTATGTCGAAAATTTGAAGATACTGATTCAGCTGATCAGCAGGACTAGTGGGTGCAATGGTATGGAGGGAGTACGACCATGAAATTGCGTGTGACAGGTGCGCCTTCGAGACTCTTAAAGGGCCAACGAAAAAATTCTAAAAATGGTACATTCTCGAAGAAAATTTTGTAAAATGTTAATTAATTAAAGAACATTTTTAATTTTGTGAATAAAAAAATGAAGATCCGGTTCGAAGTGGCCAAAAAATATGTAGGGGATTGAGACAAAGAGTGGACTGTATATAGGTTTAATTGCGGAGATGAGAAATTATACAAAATACGGCGAGAGCGTGACACAAATACTAAAATGGCCTACCTTGTAGTCGAAATCACTTCACTAAATTCTTCTTGGTGGCCACCAGAATAATTCCAAGCTTCACCATACAGGAACCAGGAATCGGGGACACTATCACTGTATTTCGGAGTAGTTTTGAGGCGAGAGTCAATATATTTGAGAGCAAAACGATAAGCGGGAGACGTGCAATACGTCGAGTACTATACGATACGACTATGGTACTACTACCGTTCTGTCCCTTTTTACATTGTCCAAAGGCGCGAGGGCCAGTAAAATGTGTCACGTGTGAACACGAGTAAAATTGAACTATAAAGTAATGAAACCTAAACAGTAATTGTGCAAAAGCTAGTGAACCGACAGGGCATGGTTTTAGAATGCATAAAGTACACTAAATTACTATTACTTCACAAAGGGTCAACGATACAACTTAAAAACTGATGGAGATATGAATTTTTGAGGAAACGCTGTTTTCACGTTTTCCTATTTTTCTCAGTTCCTAATGATCCCATTAAGTCGATCCAGGGTTCATTTTATTGATATTTTTATTCTCTACAATTCACTTGTTTACACAATCAAGATTGCGTCGTTATTTTAGATTTAAAAACGAAAAAAACATAATTTTTTAGTTTTAATTGTTTATAACAAATTAATGATAAGATAAAATAAGATAATTTATTAGTAATAATATACAAATAGTACTTTTACTAATAAAATGTAATGGATTAAACACTAATTATTTTATACTGTTTGACTTGAAGTATGTTTTGCTAAAATGAGTAATTAAATAATCAGTCTGTGGATAGATTTTATCCGTGGGAACGAAAGGGTAATTTTTTCTTATGACCACCCATCAATAAAGGAAAAATAAATCAATTATCATACTTCAGCCTAATCTCAACTTTATTACTTTTGGGACGTTTAAATGTTTTCTTAAAAATATATAAACGCTGACACTTATGACGACATAAACTAAAAAGATTATACCCTCATTTAATATTTATAAATAAATCTGTCGAAGAAATCCTATCCTGGTTATGTAATTAAAACCGAAAAGATAAATGCCTAGGGAGGTCTAAACATGTGGTATATACAAATACTGTTAAAATGTATTAAAGTATTGAACGATTTTCCTACTAGTAGGGAAAAATAATCAAATAAAATCACTATAATAGAATATATAGTTTGGCAACATGTAAAAAGGATTAATATAGCTTCTGTTTTTCCTGATTACAACAAGGAATTATTTAAATACCAGCAAAATGAATAAAATGGCATTCAAGTTATTTTCCAGTGGTTATCTTATTATTCTTTTCATTACAGGAAAATCTAGAATAGTTTGTTTAACTGTTTTTATATAAAAAATAGAATTAAGACCCTTAGAGGCCAATTGGAAAATTAAGTATTCGGCATAGAATGGCTAACGCCCTCTACAGACGAAGACGACTGAAACCTCCGAACTTTAGGAAATGAAATTGACGGTTACAGGGTGTACGACCGAAACAGGTACTAAAGGAGAGTTGGGGGTGTAAAGGTCGAAGATGCTCTTGTAAAAAGTAATAAGCTTTAGTTGTCATCTGGGATTCGTTAAGGGCGGTAGGTACAATATTCGGAATAGATCGAGTCGTGTATATTCGGTGGTAATGACGGTTTTCTTTGTTTTTGTTTTTATTTATTTCGTTTGGGGAAGTTAAGGGAACATCCTGTGTTATTTTACTTGGGAAATTAACGACTTTAATACAGTTTATTTAAGCAATAGCTGTTTTTTCGCGTTTTTATTCTTTTTTCCGTTTAATATTTTAGAAAGCTATTTTTATGTTTTATCTTCTAAATTGAGTTTTATATTTTTACTATTAGAACGGCCAATAAGAGCAATTATGTTAGTTACTTTAAATTTATTAATCGTTAATAGTTATAAATCTCTCATTGTATAAAATTTTGGTTTTCTATTTATTTTTGTTAATAGATTTAAGTGTTTTGAGAACGCTGGTTCGTTTAATTTATTAAAAACCTTCACGCGATGATTCTCACGGACGCACTGTTGCGAGCTTCAAAACAAAAAGCGAGATCTGACCAGCTAGATGCCAGCCTTCCCGAGTCCTGAAATGCTGAGTTTTGATAGTGTTAAGCCCTAAATAACCTGTAGTTGTTTAGCACTAAAAATGAAAGAGTCAAGAGGAAAGACCAGACTTCCAGAGAACCTTTGTCTTTATGATAATTATTTATAGGATTTTAAAACAGCTGCAAATTAATATATCACAGCAGGAGATTGTAGGCCCACTGGTCTTATGCTACGAAAGTATACCATTTGCAGGAGTCTACAATCAGATGCTGTCACAAAAATATTAAAATTTTGTATACAAAGCAGTAAGGTTCGGACTATACTAACTCAGTTGTCAATTATTATTATCATTAATACAAATAGGAAACTACACAATATTGATTTATTCTTAAGATGAGTTTTAATAAAAAAAAAAAAGCTATCCTAAAAGGAAGCAAAGAGAAGCTGACAACAGACAACACTACAGACTAAAAATGGATTCGGAGTACTCCTCAAATGAAAAAAACGCATTTAGCACAAGGTAGCTCTAGATGTGTTTTTTGTACTGTTTGAAGTTAAGAGCTATAATTCTAGCTGGCATGCAGTGGTAGAACTTAATTGCTAAATATCTTGAACCATTTCTGGATGTCCCAAATTGGCAAAAGTCTGGAACAAGGTCGTTGTTGTTTCTTGTTGGATAGTTGTGAAAAATCTTCATGTAATCTGTATAGATCAAGATTTTGTTTAGAATACAGCAAACACTGCATAAGGTACACACAAGGTAAAGGTAAATTTTTAAAGTCTTAAACGATTTTCGACAGTCTTCTCCATAACCAAGCCCAGAGGTAACATGAATGCATTTACTTTGTTGCCCAGATGCCTCATCAATATGACAATAATGACCCTAGGAAAGAATAGCGTAAGCCAATAGAGAATGAAAGTTACTGTTAGAAGAGTTTCTCTGGAAGTTACCTGTACAAGACTCCTAAACAGGAACAGATATTTTGCCTCTATTGCACATTGAGGTAGACAAGGCTGTACAATTTCACTGGTATTCCTTAGAATAAAATTAGTACTTTGTAATTTTGAGTTATTTAAAGATAGGCAGCCGATTGGATAGAAACCATTGAAATATTTTTTTTTCTGAAATTTGGTAATCAAGATGAAGGGTGATAGCTTATGTAAAAGGTTGTGTTGTCAACAAATAAAACAGCATTGACTTCCTTACCTAGATGGTATGCCAGGTCATTTATATAAATGAGGAATAAGATGGAGCCTAATAGTAACACTTGAAGTACATCATACCTCATAGATTGTTTTTTAGAATTATACCGGCAAACGTGATCATCAGATCAAGAGATATGAATCAAGTAGCTGAATGGCGTCAGCCTGAAAATTTGTGAGGCCTAAAAAGAATGCAAGAATGTTAAGATATTTTTCAAAGCCCTCTAAAATATTACTAGTAAAGTGGTCAATGGCTAAAGTTGTAGTCTTGTTTTTTCAGAATCCAAACTGGTTCAAAGCAAATAGTTTGTTAGACTCAAAATGATCATTAGTCATCAATGGAGCCCTTATTCTTGAAGAAAGGTACCACCTTTGCAGTTTTGAAAACTTTAGGAGATGTATTACAAGCTATAGATTGATTTATTAATATTGTTAGGGGTTGAACTATTATATCTTTAATTTTTTAAACAATTTTTATGTTCATCCTGTCAATATATTTGCTATTCCTTTTTTTTTATTTCTGATATAGCTATATCGACATTACTAAAACTAACTGATTGCAATTTAAAGGCCGGAAAGCTTTTCAGTGGAATAGATTTTAAGTAATCTTCAAAACAAAAGGCTGTTGAGAACTTTTAAGTTTATTTATCACACTTTCAACAGTTGAACAAAAGTGATCCAGACTAGATTTTTTTATAAATTCGTCATTTGCTTTAATTTTTGCAAACCTAATGGATTTTTCTATAATTTTTCCTATATTCAATTATGTTACTCTTTGGATAGTAATGGCATCTCTTTTATTTAATGCTATAATAAACTGAAGTCTATTAAGTTGGAAAACAGACATTTATGCAATTTGTTAATGCATCAATTAGCATTTAGAATTTTAAGTTAATATCCAAATTACCATCATTAACAAAATTAAAGTTGTATTTAAGTATGTTTTGGTAAAGATTGTAGAGGCCATCTTCTGTTATTAGGCTATAACATTCTCTAATTTGAAAATTTGTAAATGAATAGTTAGTCTGAAAGAAAATACCTTTGCGGTCTGAGATGCGAGTGAGATCTACTGGTTTTGCAATATCATCAATATTTGTGAAGATATTATTAAGACATCTATCGGCATGAGTGTTAAATTTAACTGTTTTTTTAAAAATAAATGAGCCAAAAAAATTGCACAGTTTGCACATTAAAATCTCCTGTTATAATAAAATATCACTACAGATTATTTTCAGTGTAAAGGCACATTTCGTATCTTCACAGTATTTTTATCATAAAAAATCTCTATTGATAGAGCTTTTGTTAATATAATTACAAATGATTATTGAAAAATATGGTGCAATTTCTTACTATTCACATTACAAAAAATTATAATAAATAAACTTTATTAGGCACAGTAGCCCAAAAGGCTAACAACCAAGGTGTTCCAGCCTTTTGCATTACTACATGTACTTATGATACAGACAACTCAATATCATATCATAGCGGAACTAATGTGAGAAACATAATACTTATCACTTTACAAATTCCTTTACTTCAGCATTTATAAAAATATAGGATATGCAAGATCTCAGTAATAAAGCAAATTTATCTGACATAACAAAAATGATAATGAAATCTTTTCATTCCCGATCCCTTTATAACATAAAAATCACACCATTAATATTACACAATTTGACACTGTAAAAAATGACAAATACGTTAACAAAGAAAACCCAAATTCTTACCTGCATCCATATTTTCAGATATTTTCCCTTTTCCTTGCGCCATATTACTAGGCCCTGGGCCATAAGGAGATCTTCGACTTGTTGACGGAATGGAATTAGATAAAACATTATAATTTGAAAAATCTGTAGCCGATATTCTCAACTTTTGAAATAAATCTGTAACAGAACTGGCAGGAGGGCTTTTTTCGTGAGCTTTCCTCATTTTTTATTTAGAAATCTGCCTTGTTCTACTTATCCTAAAGGAAGCCAAGACCGATAATCAGCAACAATACAGTTCAACAAAACAAGCTAATAAAAAACAGTTTAAACGATAATTATAAGTGTAGAATTGCACTATGAATTTTTTTTAGCATATTTAACATAAATATACCATTGTTCTTATATCAACATATAACCTTACTTTTAAATTCAGATAAGGGAAGACATTTCACAATATGGCGATTCTTACTCCCTCTATACTAACCTTGTTATGTTATTCATTGGAACAGTTGAACCATTCCAAGAACCATATAGATTACGAGTTTTTAATCACGTGATATGATCGAGCAGTTTGAACGATTTACGTGGAAGAAAAAAACGCAGAACCGCATTTGATAGTTTTTTCTAATATAGAGCCAAGAACTTTCTTTTGATTAATTAGATTCAGTAAAATCTAGAAAAGTTGTTTTTTTGGAAAAATCCTTAACTTCCGCCTTTTTCGAGGTCGTAGAAAATGATTCTTCTTACTTTTAGTTCAATTTTTTTCTACTATATCCAGAACTTCGATTTTGCAAGAATTGCTTGGGTTAATTTATCCAACTGACAAACCTATGTTTATTACAGTTATTGTAAAAAACCAAAGCAATATTAATGAAACCATAGGGAAACTATATATATATATATATATATATATATATATATATATATATATATATATATATGTTTATGCGGCTTTCACGGATTCCTCCGTGTGAGATGCAATAGCAGTGGATATATCCACATTATGCCGTTGTAGGGCTGAAATCACATTCAGCAAACGTACAACTATATGCAGCTCCGTATATGAATGAAGTCAAATGCGAACAGTAAATGCAAACTTCTTTAAATTGTTATAGAACGCAATTTATCCTATTCCACCATTATCGAGATGATGGCCTACCTGTACCACCATACCGAAAAGATAGTCAAAACTTACCTTCCCCGCCACAGTGATACGGTAGAGATACGGCAGAGGTACATATTTCGCCTCTATTAGACTCATCAGGGTACCGACATGCACCTGGCTGTGCAAAAGACAGATCGGAAGGAAGCATGCAAATACTGAACGCGGCTTCACCGACCTCCCGCCGGATGGTCTATTTTGCGACTTTCACGGATCCACATAAACATATATAGACCAACCGGCGGGAGGTCGGCGAGGCCGCGTTCAGTATTTGCATGCTTCCTTTCGATCTGTCCTTTGCACAGCCAGGTGCATGTCGGTACCCTGATGAGAGACGAAACATGTACCTCTGCCGTATCACTGAGGCGGGGAAGGTAAGTTTTGACTTTCTTCTCGGTATGGTGGTACAGGCAGGCCATCATTTCGATGGTGGTGGAATAGGATAAATTGCGTTCTATAACAATTTATCCTAACTGTGCAGCCTCTAACACAGAAGGGATATGATGGAGAGAAGTTTGCATTTACTGTTCGCATTTGACTTCATTCATATACAGAGCTGCATATAGTTATATGTTTACTGAATGTGATTTCAGCACTACAACGGCATAATGTGGATATATCCACTGCTATTCCATCTCACACGGAAGAATCCGTGAAAGCCGCCGTCTATGACAGAAGGTCTAGAAATCGCCAGATTACTCCTTTTTCTTATTTTTATTACACCAAGTAGTAGTAGAAAGATGGGGAAGCTTCTGTTGCATTTCTTGTTCTATGTGCTTCATATATTCTTGATTTTTTTAAGTTCCTGTCTCATGTTATCCAAGCTTGTTTTTGGCTCCTGTTTTATACTTTCTTGATTTTTCTTAATGTCTTCTTCACTTGCTTTTCAGTGTCATCAGTTCTTGTTTCATATCATCGTGGCTTATCTTTAATTCTTGTTTCATATCATCTTGACTTGTCTTTAGTGTCATCAATTCTTGTTTCATATCATTCTGACTTGTCTTTAATTCTCATTTCACATCGTCTTGGCTTTTCTTTATATCTTCTTGACTTTTCGTCATATCTTCTTTCGATTCTTGTTTGATCTCTTCTTGACTTTTTCTCATATTTTCTTGGCTTTCCTTCATATCTTCTTGACTTTTTTTCATATCTTGTGTAGCAACCCACTTATTTTACCCCCTTGTACTTACAAATTGCCGGCCTTTCCTTCTCCTGGGCTGTTACAAGTTACAATTCTGTAGACTGAGCACTACATTATTCATTTGCTTAATTTTTCGTGTAAAATTTATGTAAGGGTTTTAAAAGTTATCTAGCTTGAAAGGGAACATAATTTCTTATCTTTTTGATTTCAAAAATAAACTTATTTAATTATAAAAATTATTTAACTTGAAAGGGAGCATAATTCTGATTTATGTAGTAAAACTGATTTAATAATTTATTTCTCTAGTACTCAAACTAGAAATTTTATAACAACACATTTTATTTTCTTAGATATAGAGCCACCTTTTTCCAAAGGACATTCGTTATTATTTCTAGGGTAATTTATGATTTAAATTTTACACATAATCTTATGCAGACTCGCTTATCTGCTTGGTGTTAATTTGTTCACACATTGTCTAAGCACCTTCACAAGTGTCTAATTTTCGCTACGCCTCGAAAACTTACAATCCCGTTTTCACGCTTTTTCTGGCCTCCGACGAACTGGCTCTTCATAGCGAAAATGTCCCTGTTTCAAAGTACTTCCTGAATTAACTCGACTACTCTTTTGGAATAACAATTTTTTTCTTTTTAAAACTACGGTTCCCTTTCTAACGACCGACGACTTAATGCTTGACTTTCGACAAACAACTCTCGATTTAAAAAAAGGGAACTAACGTCCGACGACTTCATTATGAACTTTCCCGACGATTGACTTGGCAACTAACAGATTTTGACTCAAACAACTCAGACTTGACCTTGTGACTAAGACTGATTAACTTCTCCCGATACTAACTGACCCCCGACTCTAAGAATAACTCTTAGCTAATCTCTTCCGACACTAACTCGACAATGAACCTCTTCCGACACTAACTCGCAAAAAAAAATCCCAATTTGTATTTATATCCTCTATTGACGTAATATTTTCATTCTTCTCTCGATTTCTCGAACACCTGCAGGAATGCTATCGTAAACAACAGCTGACTAATGGATTTCCGAGGTTAAAACAATTAATTCGCAGAAAAATGGTAAAGTTAAAAAGTTTTTAAAATTTTTAATTACTTTGCTACACTTTGGGTACTAATGGATTCGCGAAAAATACGTGACCAAGAGGCAGCTGCAAGACCCAGGTGTTTAATTGACGTCACTTTTGGTTTTCAAGTATTTTGTTCTAAATAGCAATATCGGTACGGTTTGAAAATATATAAAAAATATTGGAATTCTTACACAAAAATAATTTTAAAACTTGTTATAAAATTTCCTAAGCTGCCGCCTACTACACTTGTGTCAACATCAATATCTGATTTAAACTAGTTTGAAGTGGTTCTTCCATCTTTGCTTTCTGTTTTCTAGTTTTCGCTCGCATACAATTTCAATCGACTTTTTTTCTTTTTTTCTAATTTTCTAATCTGAACTAACCTCTTCTGAATTTGATTCCTTTTCTGACACCAATTTGTTCTGGACGGCCTGTCTTTATACCCATTTTATTATTTAATAACTTCTTATTCAACTTCAATTCTGACAATGCGTCAAACAATACAAGTTACATCAACGGCTTCTCAATAATAAACTGTCCACGAAAGCTGATTTGAACCCTTTATATGCCCTTTTTCCGGATACCAGAAGATCTTTCTAGAAGAATTTTCACACTATATAGTGTAATAAAAATAAAAAAAAAGAAGGAATCTGGCGATTTTTAGACCTTCTGTCACGGGCGTTCCATGTTAAAAATAAGGAAATAAAATGTTCTAAAAAGTTCCAGACCTTCTTTCATTGAAGTCTCATGAGGAAATTAACGAAGGTAAAATTATGAACTCGTGAAAAATATACCTAAAACCCTATGAAATGTATAATGCTATAAAGTCAGACATAATATATATATATATATATATATATATATATATATATATATATATATATATATATATATATATATATATATATATATATATATATATATATATACCGGCCCTAAAGTTGTACATCTTTTTTCTAAAAAAAAATTGTTTGCAATTTTCTCTTCTAAATCATAAAAAGAAACGAAACAAAAAATGATAGCTCTATTATACTAAAGTTATGTTCATGTATAAAAAGGAGTATCTGATGTTGAATAATAAAAGTTCCCGGTATAAAAATATTCACAAATTTAAATGTGTTTTTTTGAGGCAGGAATAAAACTTCTATTGCAGCTGGAAATATATTTCCACTCTCAATATAGTACCTCCTAAATAAAAAAAACTGTGATATTCCTTATAGTTTCGTAGTGTGTTTCTGGTAATTTTTCTCTCTGGATATTCTGATCAATTTCATTCAAATCGTCTTATTCAAACCTACGTTTTCTTCTATATTTATAACTATACACACGCACACATTCGCATCATGATTCTGAATCCGTCCCTGTTTTTTGCTTCATGGGCTAATGAAATACGACCTTCAATAAATATGTTCTGAATATACCCTAAAAGTATAACCCGACTTCAAAATTATAGAGAACTGTAATGTCTGAGAATATCCAGAGAAATTCATTTTGCTGTGCCAGCAATTATGCTTCTCACCAATAGAGGGCGATACTTTTTTTTCACTTAATTTTGACGATATCTAAGAGGATTCATAGCATTTTATTTAAAACCAATTTTTTTTTCTATTTGTTTAAACAAAGATTGTTTAAACAATTTTCATAATTAAAGTAAATAAATATCATTATAGTATGCTTAATTATATTAATAAACAAAGATTCGCTTGGAAAGTCTATAGGGTGCAGCATGTTGTAAGTATGATGCATAAATAACATCAATTGTTTATAACAAAATGTATTATTATTTTTATTATTATTATAGTTGAGTTCCATTATTGGCAGTACATCGGTTTAAAAAAAATAATAAAAATCGCTCGATTAGAAGCCGAAAAAATGAAAATTTTTTTCAGATATGTATTTTGAATCTTCGAATTCAATTTTAAAATTAGAACTCCCCATCCCTCTTTTTTTTTCATTTTTTACGCGCGTGGGCGATATTCTTTTCATTTTTTATTAAAGTTTCCGATAACATAAACATTTAAATATTTGTATCAAAAAAGAGCTGGGTAAGACAAAGCTTTTGGTTCAAGAATCAGGTCGGTATTTTTTATAGATTCACCGTAACAGGCTGTCAACAGTTTGTATCTCAGAAACCAATTGACGGATTTGAAATTTTTTTTCACGAAAAGAAGCGTCCTTCCAAGTACTTTCTTCTACAATGAAAATTCGCCGAGATAATCTATTTGTTTATAAGTAAAAATATCAACAATGTCTTTAAACAATTTCTGAGGGCTTCCAAATCATCCGATTTTGATTCTGAAACAACCGTTGGAAAACTTGAGTTCCCTACTAAATGTCGAAAATAAATTTAAATACGTTAACGTGATATTTTGGACTCGGACAATCTTGAAAAATGGTTAATTTTTGTAAACGAAATCGGATTGCAAAATTATTGTGGAAAAACTATCGATTCGATCCCAACGAATTTTAGCTCGTTATTTTATGATGGCACAAAGTTTTCTTTGCTCTAATATGAAGGTCCTCAAAGAAATTTAAATGGTCGAAAAAAATTGAATGCTTTTTTTACCTTTTTTTTTTAATTATTGCTATTTTACAATAAGAGAAATATATTTTGAGATTTCCGACCAACCCTATCTTATGGCAAATTTAATTACGAAACTTTTTTTCCTCTTCAACTTTCCTCTAAAATGAATACCTTCAAAGTTACACGAGAGAAAATTTGAAAAAAAAAGTTTTTTTTTCTTAATTTTATATTTTTATTAATAAAAACAATGTTGCCCAACTTTTTGAAAGTACGCATATCAAAATTATCGTTATTCAGGTTATTCTGAAGACTCTCATGCAAAAATCTCCATGTTCCATTTTACATTCACCTAAAAACAGATAAGGCCTAGTCTATAAGGAGCTTAGCGGCCAACCCAGTCCTTCCTAATCTTATATAGATGGATCTAGCCCACAGTAGTTGTAAAATCACATGTATGTAGTTGTTGATTCCATATTTTATTAGGAACTCTTTTAGTTTGATAATATTTACATTATCATAAGCTGCTGACATATCTATGAAGACAGCTATTGTAACTTGATTTGTCGAAAACACGGAGTATATTTCCGTTGATAGGATGGCTATGTTTTCTAACGTCCCTCTATTCTTCCTAAATCCATTTATTTCTTTTCCGACTACGTTGTTTTTTCCAAATAATTGTCCATCCTTTGTTTTATCATAAATTCCAAGATTTTTGAAGCACAATTGGTAGGGCGATTGGTCTATAGTTACAGTGATTGTCTGTCTTCTTCCTTGGTTTTCGGCTTGGTATAACAACCGATTCTTTCCAATCTTCTGGGATTTCCATTTTACCACTCAGCACCTCGTTATATATTTTCCTCGGAGCTCTTCATTACTTCTGGTGTCTTTGCTATCATAAGGTATGTGTGGACCTGGGGCTGAATCCTTTTTTTTATGTTATTATACTTCCCAATTCCTCTTCAGAAAAATCTTGGGTCTATCTTATGCCAAATTATCCCTTCAGGTATATACACGGGGGCCAACTCATTCAGCATCTCTTCCATTAATTTTTCATTCGTAGAGTTTTAATTACTATAAGCAACTTTTGAATTAAAAAATTTTCTCACCACCCTCCAGCCCTTTGCGATAGGTGTATCTTTAAGGATATTTAAGGATTCTGTGAATTTCACGAAACTTTTTTTCTTTCTTAACATTCTAGTTACGATCGCCATTTTCTTCTTGTAGTTTAAATAGTTCTCCTCATTACTTTCTCTTTTATAGATGTGTAATGCTAGTTTTCTCTCCCTTCCTACTTTCTCACCGTCTTCATCCCACCATTCGGTAGTGAGGGCTTATGTCTCTTGCAATATGTTATTTTAGTTTTTTCCATTGATTTTTCTGCTGCCGAGTATAGTGTTTCTTTCCATTCTTCCCAGGATTCTGGGTTGCTTTCCTCACATATCCCTCTGAATATATCCCATTGAGCAGAGCCATCTTCTATTTAAATCTTTTAAATAGTTTTATATCCCTAAAGTTATTGTGTTCAAAGGTACAGGTTGAGTCAACAATTGGATGAAGTAGGTTTGTGCCTTTTCAGTGAAATTAACAAAGAAACTATATTTATTGTTTGATACAGTTTATTTTTACGCAGATTTTAAAAATATTTAGGACTCTACAGGGTGAGCCAAAAATCTAGGACAGCATAAAGTTGTATTTTTTTAAATAGAACACCCTATATACGAATCGTATTTTCGATTTAGCTTATAATTTTAAATCTTTTTTATTAAGGGTTTACTATAACAAAACTTTATAGTTTCTGAGATAATTAAGTTTAAAGAAAAAAAGTCACATTTTCAAGCATCAATTCAATCCTAAATAACGTTTTCAATTTTGTGACAAATATATTCAAATTTGGAATTTAGCAAGGCCAAGGACAAGTTAACATAATTTTTACCTAATATTTGCAATAAAAGCTACAGGGTGTTGAACACATTGGCTCAAATTTGAACAAGTTTAAATGAATAAATATCTTTTTTTTTTTTTAAATGGTACACCCTGTATATTTTCATGTTATTTAATAGAGTAATAAAAACCCTAAAAGTTTTGTTCAATATATCATATACCTATTTATAATAGTTTTTGAGATATTTCAGTTTTTCTTATTTTCCATACTTTTTTACAGAAATAGTCTTCATTATCATAGTAGCCATGTAAAATAATAAAAAGAAACTACAGAAACAAACAGAATGTGGTTAAATATGATGAAATACATTATTCGTTATATTACAATGGCAATGGTTTAATTAAACATAATGTGAAAAAATTAACACAACAATAACGACAAGGCAAATACATATTTACTTTTATACTAAATTGAAACACAAAAAATTACCTATTAAATACTGAGATTAATTATTTCTTTTTAATAAGTGTTCGAATAAACGACCCTCTTGTGCAATGCACAAATTTAGTCTTTTTTGCAGATTTTCTCGGACCCTGGACAAAATTAGTGGCGTTATTGTTCTACAGGTATCCCTAATCCTGTTTCGCATATCTTCCACTGTTGTTGGTGGATTAACATACACCTTATTTTTAATATAACCCCATAGGAAGAAATCTAATGGGGTGATGTCGCAAGACCTTGGTGGCCACTCAATGAAACCCCCACGTCCCATCCATTTTTGCGGATATCGTTGGTCCAAAAACGCACGAACTTCACGATGGTAATGCGGAGGCGCACCATCGTGCTGGAACCACATACTGTCGAGCTCATCCCTATCGAGACCTTGAAGCAGTTGGGGTAGTTCTTCTTGTAGAAAGTTCAGGTAACTATGGCCATTTAATGGTTCATTAAAAAAGAGGGGTCCAATAATTCGATTATGATGAATACCACACCAAACATTTAATGACCAGTGGTTTTGATGTTGCACCTCTCTAATCCAAAATGGGTTTTCTGTGGCATAATAATGCATGTTGCGTCTATTTACGGCACCGTTACTTCTAAAAGTAGCTTCATCACTAAACATTACCTTGCATAATAAATTTGGATTTAATTGAATCTCCGCATTTATTGTACGACAAAAGTTTACACGACTTTCAAAATCCTGTCCATGCAATTCTTGGTGTAATTCCATGTGATATGGATGACACCTATATTTCTTGGTAGTACGATTAGCGGTGGATTGTGATGTTTCACATAATGCTGCTAACTGACGGCTACCAATATAAGGATTTTCCTGAACATTTAACAATACTTGTAGTTCTTTTTCTTCATTAGTTACTGGTTTGTTGACCACTTTACGTTTTGGATAATCAACAGTACCAGAAGGATCAAATCTTTGCATTATAGACTGGCGTCGATTTGGATACTTCATTTTGTAAATTCTTTGAGCAAGAAGGCAATTTTTTTGAGCCTCTCCTATTGTATAAATCATATCTATTAACTCATGCTTTGGAAAATTCATTTTACAATATAAGATGAATGCAAAAAAAACCAAACTACACTACATAAAAACCAAAAGAAGCGATTGCGGTTTTAAATTTGACACACAGAAAAATGTTCTTTTACATTGTTTTTGCCATGGCTACTATGATAATGAAGACTATTTCTGTAAAAAAGTATGGAAAATAAGAAAAACTGAAATATCTCAAAAACTATTATAAATAGGTATAGGATATATTGAACAAAACTTTTAGGGTTTTATTACTCTATTAAATAACATGAAAATATATAGGGTGTACCATTTAAAAAAAAAGATATTTATTCATTTAAACTTGTTCAAATTTGAGCCGATGTGTTCAACACCCTGTAGCTTTTATTGCAAATATTAGGTAAAAATTATGTTAACTTGTCCTTGGCCTTGCTAAATTCCAAATTTGAATATATTTGTCACAAAATTGAAAACGTTATTTAGGATTGAATTGATGCTTGAAAATGTGACTTTTTTTCTTTAAACTTAATTATCTCAGAAACTATAAAGTTTTGTTATAGTAAACCCCTAATAAAAAAGATTTAAAATTATAAGCTAAATCGAAAATACGATTCGTATATAGGGTGTTCTATTTAAAAAAATACAACTTTATGCTGTCCTAGATTTTTGGCTCACCCTGTAGAGTCCTAAATATTTTTAAAATCTGCGTAAAAATAAACTGTATCAAACAATAAATATAGTTTCTTTGTTAATTTCACCGAAAAGGCACAAACCTACTTCATCCAATCGTTGACTCACCCTGTACAACTAGTCGGAAAATGATCGCTTCTCCCTGAATCCTCCAGAACACCCCATATTCCCTTGTTTGCCAAATCTCTAAAAACTATAGTTACATCCGGGCAAGTATTTCCCTGTCCTGGCCTGGAAATTTTCGTGGGCCTACCATCATTCAAAACAACCCCACGTGTCCTGTTAAGGGCCTCCTCAAGATGTCTTCCCTTATCATTGCTTTCAGCCGAGCCCCACAGTTCACACTGTGCATTCATGTCTCCCATTATAATGTAGTGTGGACCTAACGCCTCTATTAAATTAATAAATTGTCTGACCGTAATATAAACTTCCGGTGGGATATAAATATTACAAATTTTTATATCACCAATTTCCAAAACCGTCAACTGTACTTGCCTAGGTGGGGTGAAATTGATATTTATTTGTTTGAAGGCTTTATTTTGGTTAATTATTACTGCAATCCCTCCTTATCCATCAGGTCTATCTTGTCTGATCGTCGTATATTTCTTAATATATAAAGATTGTTTATCACTTAAAAAGTTTCATTCAATGTATAAAAAATTATATCCGGTGTTTCCTTGTACATTAGTTCAGTAAAATGTTCTCTGTTGGAGCTAATGCTCCTAATGTTCCATTGTATAATTTTCGTTCTTAGAGATTGTCCCATTATCCGGAGTTCTGTATCCGTTAGTTGGCGTCGATTTTCCACTACTTCCCTCGATATCTATGGCTCATCGTCCAATTTCCTTCCATTCTTTTCGATGGACATTTCGCCCAGTCTGTTTGCTTCCTCTGTTTTACTTTTCCTCTCCTCCACTTCAATTTCATTCCCTCCTAATCTTGGGAAACTGCTATGATGAAAACTAAAATCAGACTGTATGATCCTTCTTGTAGTATGTCCTAACCCTTCTTTTGCTCCCTGTGTAAAAATCTCATCTTCCTCTGTATCTTTATTATTTTGCTCCTTTGGGTGTCTTTTCCTTGCTTCGTAATATGATAGGTTATTTTCCACCATTGTTTTTTTAATCAATTTTTGTCTCATGAATTCTTTACATTTCCTTCTATTCATTGCATCATGGTTCTCTTTACAGTAAATACATATGCAATTATTTTCCTCTATGTGACAAATTGCTGAGTCGTGCTCCTCACTGAATTTTGAGCATCTAGCTTTAACTCTGCATTGTGCAGCCAGGTGACTATACCTTAGGCAGTTCTTGCACTGTGTAGGTAACGGTATATATAGATTCCCTTTTGCTTCGTAGTAAAATGTTCTTACAAATTCAGGGTAACTAGTACCCTGAAAGGTCAGGATAATCGTGTCTGATTCATTAGTCTTAATTTCTCCATGCTCCTCTACTTTTTTCTTTAGCCTTTTAGCTTCTAAGATTGGGATCCTCGTTTCAAACTCCTTAATGATCTCATCCATAGAAATTTCTGTCTCTATTCCTCTGACTATTCTCTTGCACGTAGCTAATCCTACCGGAATATACGCGTTTAGATTCTCATTCATGAAATTATTCTCCCCCGCTGCCGTTAAAAACTCTACTGCCAGTCTGTTTTTTCCCTTTCTTTTGGTGTTTAGAATATCCCTTACATTAGCATTTTTTAATTTTTTACCCAATGTAAGATGTAGATTTCCTACATTTGTTTCCCTATCTTCTAGTATGACCAAAAAAGGTGTTTGCTGTCCGTAATAATATAAATAGCCCTATCTTTTCTGTTCATGATTAGCATTAATATTAAGCTGGGGGCCTGATTGGCACCCAGAATCAACCTTCATTGTACAGTACCCTTATAGGTTGGACAAATATTACCAGATTCTTGTGCAGAGGGATCCTTGTTGGATTGTGGTAGAAAAATAATATGAAATATACAGCCGATTTAAGCACACTTTCTCGATTTTTGAAATTCAGCACATGCGATCATTCCAGCCGTCAGAAGCCAAAAAAAACAGTATTCTTCCCTGGCAGAGATTGTGCCACCTCTACGTAGTATCTGCTGGACAATAACATTTTATTAAATTAATATATCTAGGTCAGTTTGAGTCAGTTCAGGTTAGTTTCAGTTTTCCAAACTCCCTAAAACAAAGCTTAATTTAAACCAACCTGAATTAACCAAAACTAATAAAAAAATTTGGTTGGTTAAGATTAATTTTACCTTTGTTTTTACATTACAAAAATTAAACTGTGTTGTTAACTGAGAGTGACAAATTTTATAGTTTATATTACGAAAGTATTTTACATCTCACAACGTTGCAACGAATATTTGGCGTTTTCAGGAGTACAGTGATCGATGAAGTTTGCAAAACGCTTTTGCGTTGAAAATACAAGTTTTTCTAAATTTGATCGATAAAAATTGTGCAAGAATAATTTAAATATATTACATACAATGTATTTTAACAATGCCATTTAAAATAAATACGAACATTCGATGTTTCCTTCAGAAATTAAAATGTCTGGTGAAGGGAAACGTGGAGTTTTTTGGGTTTTCCGCAAAAGTGAGGAAAAATATTGTAAATAAAAGCCAGAATTGTGTTTTATGATCTCAAAATAGAGAGAAAGTGTCAAAATTTTTTTAAAAAACAAAAAACGTCGTTTAGATTTCATTTAGTCGAAAAAATCACCATTTTCTTATATTAAAATTTAAAAAAATTTGATATTTTCAAAGACAAACATTTTTTTTCCTAAATTAACTTAGACAAATCCTGCATTTCTAAACTTCTGATACATTTAACCGTTATTTGATTTGTCACATAACGTTTTAAGTAAATAATAGAAATAGGGATATATGACGTCACTTTCTTTTGTTCAGGAACAAGTGATTATTAAACAATAATATTTTCTTAGCTAACTCCGTCCCTGTCCAATTTTAATCAATGCGACGTTGTCAAACTCTCTAATCAGCTGATTGACTTTTTTTACCATTTTTTTTGTTTACATCGATGTCATGCGCCGAAAAAAAACATCAAATGGGCCATTTTTTTTCGCGGCCTTCAAATTTTGAGTGATTGCATGTCTTGTAGTAAAATCAGTGTGTAAAAATGTCGCAGGAGAAAGTCAAAGAATTCTATTCCAACGATATAGTGTACAGGTTCGATAAACATAAAAAAATCATTTTTGGGGTCGTCGTTGATTCTTACGAGGCATCCAGCGATGATATAGACGACTCGCATGCATTACAAAAGGGCCAAATTAGGGTTTCGTGGAGCAATAGTTCAAGGGAGCAGATTTGGCGCCAAAGTAAGGTAAGTTGTTTCAATTTTTTGGGGTCTTTGCATTACATGTTTGAAAGATTTTTACTTAAATACATAAATAGTTGAATTGGAACAACTGTTCTATCACATGGTTGTTTACTAGACCTAAACCATATTGTATCATTTGAATATAATAATTATAAAATAAGCTAAAGCATTGCTTTTTAGTAAAGATCCTGATTGACTTTAGAATAGATATTTTTGTTATGAATAACAGCTGAGGGGTAAATTACCCCTAAAATGTTTATAGAAGATTTTACACAAGAACAGCTGGTTTTTAGCCTTATGGAGTGTTTTATAAGTATTTCAAAAGTGATATTTTCCTTACTAACTTTTAAAAGTCATATCTTAAGAGGGAACGATAACTCTACAAAAATTTTTAATTGAGAACTGTGATTTTTATAATACTTATTGAGATAGAAAACTTTTATAAAACCTTTATTTGGTTTTGGACTTCCAAAGGTGCTATTTTTGTATTAAAAGTTCAATAAAATAGAGAGTCATAAAAACACCCAGAATCACAGATCATTATATAGTTTTCCTTTACTTAACAGCTGCAATCTTGCAAAAACCTATGGAAATAAGAAGTAGAGGTAGAAATATTAATTATAGTACTATAAATAATAAATTATCCCTGATAAACTGGAACTATAAAATAGTTGATATTAACCTTAAATACCAATACTTTTACTCAACTTTGAAGAACATTTTTAATGATGTTACACCAAAAAGAACTGTTAAAATATATCCAAAAAACAAGGTATGGTGGAATGACAGAGTTAAGGCTGCTACAAATGCCAGAGATGTTAGTTATAAACGGTATGTCAGCTCTGGAACATCTGATGATTTGAAGATCTACAAACAAAAACGAAATATTGCTGTGAAAGTTATGCGCCAGGTAAAGAATATTATAAAGATAGAATAACCGAAAATAAAAGTAATTCCCGTGCATTGTGAAATATTTTAAAAACTTTGCTTCCGAATGAAGGTAAAACTAACAGTTATTTGCAACTCAAAATTGATGATGAAATAATTTCAGATCCAAATGATATGGCAAGTTCATTGAACTGCTTTTATGTTACCAGTATTGGAGCAATAGTCAGGGACATAGATAAATCTGGACCAGATTTTTCAATTTTACCTGGACATGGGAGCGTGTATTTGGAGAACTTTAAGCTTGTTACTGTTGAGAAACTTAAGGAGATTGTTTTTGACCTACCAGATAAAAATAGATCAGGTGATATCAATGTTGAGTTTTTAAAGAGTTGTTTTGATAACATAGCTCTACCACTTCTTAATTTGATAAATTCGTCATTTTTAGAATGTAAAATTTTTGATGAATTAAAAATATCGACTAATGTTCCGGTTCCTAAAATAATTCTCACAGGGCTGTTGATTTGCGACCTGTTAACATGCTTAGTTGTGTTGAAAAAAACATGGAAAAAGTAGTGATGAAACAACTGTTAGAATTTATAGAAGCCAAAAAAATTATAAATAGTATGCAATCTGGTTTTCAGGGTAAGCATAGCTGTGAAACTGCAGTGCAGTATGTCCTTAATGACTGGAAACATAGTTTCGATCAAAATCTTATTACGGATGCTGTATTCTAGGATTTGAGGAGAGCCATTGAGACTTTAGATAGGGAAAGATTACTTAAAAAATTAGAAAGTGTCGGTATAAGGGGTGAAGTGTTGGAATTTATGAATAATTACTTAATTAATAGAAAACAAAGACTGAAATTGAATGACGTGGTATCTGACGAGATTGAAAGCAGCATGGGTGTACCACAGGGTAGTGTACTAGGTCCATTATTATTTCTTATATATATTGACGATATAGTGAATGCAGCTGCTGATTGTTTTATACATCTTTTTGCAGATGATGTTCTTTTATATTATGCATGTTCTGATGGTATTCAATTGGTTGACACACTTAACTCTACATTACAAAATTTATATTGGTGGTGTTCTTGTAACCAATTAAAAATAAATGTAGAAAAAAACAAATTTATGATAATCTGCAATGAGAATCATTACAGAACTTTTTCTCGTGGAGATCCTATTATTAAAGTAGGCAATGAAACAATTGAAATGGTGGAAAAATTTAAATATTTAGGAGTTATCATAGATAGACAACTTAAATTTAAAGAACATGCGAATAATTTAATAAAAATAATCTCTTATAAAATTAACTATATTCAGAGATGTTCTAATTTTTTGACTAAAACAATCCTGTTTAACACTCTGGTATTGCCGCACTTTGTTTATTGCTCCACAATTTTAATCCTTCTTAATCAAAATGAAAAGGCAAGATTTCAAAAATTGCAAAATGTACAAGAAGAACATCAATTAACTACATATTGAGAGAAATGCAATAGTTGTCGGTGGAGGACTTCTTTCACTATCAAACATTGATCTTTATTTTTAAAATCAGATCGGGTAGTTCTCCTACATATTTACAAAATCATATTAATTATAATAGAAATATACATGCATATGACACTAGATCGAAGGATGACTTTTATATTCCTCCAGTATTAAAGAAACAAACACAAACCGCATTTTTTAAAGGTTTAAACAGTTTTAATCAATTGCCCACAAATATTAAATGTTTAAAATCTCTAAATAAGTTTAAGCAGTGTCTGAAGCAGTATTTTGTTAATAGGGTCTGTCCTTGAGGGACATGAACTTTCTTTGTTTTTTTTTTTAAATTTGTGTCACTTTAGTCTAGTATGTCATTGTTCTGCAAAGCTTGACGATGTTTGATTGTTGTTTTTAATTTTAAAATATGAATTTAGTTGTTAAGATATGTGTGTAATTATATATTAGTGTATGACTAAATAAAGGATTTATATAATATATATATTTTTCAAATTTTATTTATTTAGAATGAGATTTTTTTTATTTTATAAAACTCTGTATAAAATTAATTTGACTGGAATTTAATGTTATAATTTTAAACCAAGCAAAGCCCGGATCTGAAATATTTTAACCTTTTTAGTTCATTCCGTTATCCCTGCACACATACAAATATAACAGGAACAAATGAAATTCCCATAATACAGGGTATTTATTTAATTTTAAATTTGATTTAATCCTTCTCTTTACTTGTGTTATCTTTCAAACAATAAAAATAAACGTTGCAATTTATGGTGCAATATTTAATAATAATTTTATAATTCTTTTCAATCAATATCAATTGATATTTATTCATGAATACCATACAATAGTAATTTCACAAGTCAACAGAAATAAAACGATTACAAGCAGTACAATAACATTTTAAAAAATTTAAATATAGTTTTTTAACATACAAGCTTATAAAACATATATACACGGCTAACACATAAAATTAATTTTCCATTAAACAGCATAAATAAGACCAACAGGAAAGTACCACTCTGAGTTCAAGGTCATTAAAGTTGTTTAGCAGATACTCCTCCTCACTATAAAATGCTCTCTGATTCTTGCTGTTTTACTATAATTTGTAGCTATATCACTCCTTTTTCTGGTGTTATATTGATAGAAATCATGGTTTAACGTGTAACCATCAATGTTTTTCTTAACATGCATGAGGCAACTAAGAATATAGATGCATGGTAAAGTAAGGATACCCAGAGATATACTGTTTCTACAACATTCAGTGTATTCTAAGTCCACAATCACTCTCATGCAGCAGTTCTGTATTGCAAACACAGGATATCATGTGATAGATGAGCATTTATATAGCTGTAGTATGCATTTATCATACATAGGAGACAATATTTTTTAGGTGGAGAATAATGTAAATATTTTTAATCAACTTATTCAAAAGTTGAGCTATATGTTCCTCCCATGTCAACTTTAAGTTTAGGTAAACTTCTAAAAATTTATATGTAAAATGTATATCCAATAGAATAATAGATTATTTTGAAGGAAACAACCTCTTTACTCCCTGTCAGTTTGGTTTCAGGAGTGACAGTAACACCACAATGGCGATTCTCGACCTTGTTTCCTACATCTCAGATTTCTTTAACAAAATGGAGTATACGGGTGCCTTATTTTGTGATTTAAGTAGGGCATTTGACTGTGTTACGCATCAAATACTTCTTCAAAAACTCAAAAAATGCAATTTTTCTAATGCAAGTGTTTCTTTCTTGGAATCATATCTGAAGAATAGGATGCAGATTGTTAGGGTTGCCGGGATGTCGTGTGGACAGGGTGAGCTTAACATAGGTGTTCCACAGGACTCTGTCTTGGGACCCATCCTGTTTTTAATCTATATCAATGACTTACCTCTTGTTGAACCAACAGCAAAGTTCACCTTGATGGCGGACGACACCACGGTTGCTGTGTCGACAAATTTGCTAAAAAATACTTTGTCAGAGGTCGACAGGGTGCAGAGAAATATTGAGGAGTGGTTTTGTGCAAACAGACTACTTCTCAATAAAAGCAAAACCAATAGTGTTCTCACTCAGAAATATAGAGGAGGTAAATGAGAAACCAAATGTCAAGTTTTTGGGGGTGCAGATGGATGAGGGGCTTCGTTGGCACAGCCTTTATATACTCTTCGTTCTTTAGCAGAAAGTGCCTCAAAGTCTGTATTAAGAACAGCATACTTTGGACTTTTTCATCCAGTCGTGTCCTATTCTATATTGACTTGGGGGCATGCACCCCAGGTATCTCGAGTATTTAAAATACAGAGAAGAGCTATCAGGGTTTTGTCGGGTCTTAACTATAGGGCCTTCGGGGCTCTTGGTATATTAACCATCCCTTCTTTGTATATACTTGAGAATCTGCTTTATATTCATAAGAATAGGCATGTTTATGGAACTCATGCAGAGGTGCATGACCATAACACTAGATTTAAGGATAGATTAATGCCTATAACCAACGTGTGGCGAGGTGTCGGAGTGGCCCGGGATATTGGGGTATCAAACTTTTTAATAAAATTCCCCTAGAATTACAAGATCTGCCCTATTTAAATTTTAAATATAAAATAAAACAAATTCTTGTCCAAAATGCCTTCTAATCCACTGAGGAATTTATAAATTATAACTTTTAAATAATATGTTAATTAATGTAGTGTTGTTTCTGTTCTTTTCATTTAAATGTTTATATTGTTTAAGCAAGCATATCTGTTGCTACTTTGTCTTGGTAACCTATATGTTTCTTGTATTTTTTACTTTTACACATTTTAATTTTTATATACACACTAGTTTTATTAGTACTTAAGCTATTTGATTGTATACTATTTTTATTAATTGACTTGTGTAAGTACCTTTTGTGCATTGACATTAATAAATGATCTTATCTTATCTTAAAATTTTACTGAGGCAATGTTGTTGGTTACTGGCCTTAGTGCAAAGTTCAAGGTTTTATTTTTGGATGCATTAATCCTCGATCTGTTGTTGTTGAACACAGTCTGTATGTCCATGTGAATAGTCATTACCATTTAACTCAACTGCTAAAGGTTTTCAGAGCTATTTAGAGTAGTAGTATCATCTGCAAATAACAAGACAGTCTTACTCGATAAACAGGTACAATATCATTTATATAGAGCAAAAATAATATTGGCGCCAACACAGAGCCTTGAGGGATTCCATGGGTAATTGATCTTTTGTTGAAGATATGATTATTATAAGATACATACTGGAGACAATTAGATAAATATGAATCAGTCAAACCACTTTTGTTGCCAATTTGATAATTAGAGCACTTTTTCACTAGTAAAGTATGAGACACACAATCGAATGCCTTAGCTAAATTGAAAAATGATGCTTGGGCTTATCTGTTCTCCTGAAAGCAAAAGAGCAGTTCGTATACTTTTTGGCATTGGTTACTTGGATTCCTGGAGGGGAAAATTTAAAACCTTAGGTATCTTAACTTTACCAGAAATTTTTATTTACGAATGCGTACTGTTTCTCTTTAAAAACAAGGACAAGTTAAAGAAGCATGAAGTTATACACTGCTTTGTCACTAGATATATACGATATAATGTCCACCAGCATCAACTTAGTGTGGCAGATAAAGGGCCTGGTCTCTTGGCAATTAAATTTTTTAATGCTCTACCAATTGGGGTAAAGTTGAATGAGGATTTCATACATTTTAAGAAAACCGTTTTTGATTTATTGGTTTATATTGAGCCATATACGCAGAATGAGTTCTTTGCATTTTTTAAATAAACTTTAAGTGTCATGTCTGATAATAGGATGTTACATGAATGTTACTTCATTTAACATTTATGTAAATGTTTAGATTTAGAGTTTTAACTTAGCTATTTTATTGTATTTTAACTTTGACGCCATTCATTCAAGTTTTTGGTTTTTCTTCATTACCACAAAACTTTTTAATAATAATAATAATAATAGCCACTCCTAGCAACCGCGCGAGCCGTCCGAAAATTCGTAGGAAATACAGCAGACAACGTCACCTAAGACCCGATAACATGGAAAGGGTTCCCACAGAGCTTCATACTTTTGGTGTCTTTGTATGCCTGGTATGAGTGAATAATCCCTGGAGGGAGTGCGAAGCCGTTTGGCTTGTAAATCATAGTATAATAATAGTAAGCTTTATTGATGTAAATAAATCAATCTTGTTAACAAAGCATTATGCAGAACAAAAAGTTAAAAATAAATATAAACAAAAACATATGCAACACAAGAAATTGTGACAATAAAAAACTAAAAAAAAAAAACTTAGATCAATGATAACAATAAACACGTGATTAAAGTCAGTAATCAAAATAAACAGTGTAAATAAACAAAAGTCCATAATTAACAAAACAGGTACCTAAAATAAAATGAAATAAATGTCTACTAAATTAATTTAAAAGTTTACAGTCAAATAAAATAAAGTAAAACAAGAAAAAATAGCCATAAAATTACACCATTACACCCATTTTGAAAGCACAAACACACCTTGTTAAAAATGGTCAGCAAAACATTCTTCCAGTGAATAATACGGTCGTGTCACAAGAAAACCCTTAAGTTTTTTCCTAAGCAATTTATCGTCCATAATATTTCTATACTTTAGAGGAATTTTGTTATATATTTTAATTCCCTCAAAAATAAGAGACTGTTTAGTGAGAGTAGTCCTGGGAATGGGCAATGGCAGGCCATTATTACGTGTATTATATGGGTTTGGAGTTGAATAATTTTTATATTTTTTATGAATCAGTCCCACTATTTCTAAAATGAAAATGCCTATCACTGTTAATATTTTGCCTTGAATAAATAAAGGCCTACAATGCTCCTTCATTTTTTACATTAAATAAATAACGCACTGCTCGCTTTTGTAAGACAAGAATCGAGTTTAATAACTGCCGACTACAGAATCCCCAAAATGCAATTCCGTATCTCAAATGAGATTCAATCAACGAAAAATACACTGTTCTAGTCACATTTGAATCTAATTACCTTGACACTGTTCGTACCGTATAACACCCGGCATCCAACTTCTTATTTAATGCCATTATGTGGTCAGTAAATTTCAACTTATCGTCAATAAGTATACCTAAAAATCTAGTCACTAGCTTATTCCCTATAAAATGATTATTCAAAGTTAAATTATCACAGGTAAATTTGAAACTTAACACGTTGGTTTTAGTAAAATTAAAACAATTTGCAGCACACCATTCATTCACTCTAATCAAGTCACACTCGATAATATGTTTCAAATCACAGCCATTCTTTCCACGCCATAAAATTGTTGCATCATCTGCAAATAATGTAAATGTTCCTCGGATATCAATTTTGGTCAGGTCATTTATATAAAAAAGAAAGAGCAGGGGCCCAAGAACAGAACCTTGTGGGACGCCACAACTCAGAGAAGAGACAATGGAAAATTCTCCATCGTACTTAACCATTTGCTGCCTATTCGAAAGATAGGTAGCAAACCAATTTAATGCCACTCCTCTAATACCATACAATTCGAGCTTACTCAAAAGTACTTTGTGATTCTCTAAAAAAGAAAAAACTGCGTCCGTAGTGTTCTTGGAAGTCTGAAAACCAAACTGACATTCAGACAGAATGTTATGTTGGCTAAGAAAATTTGTTAATTCTTCCTTTAACCAATTTTTCAATTATTTTAGAAAGAATGGGTGCAATCGAAATCGACCAGTAGGTAGAGATTTCTCCCCTAAATCCTTTTTTATTTGCTGGTAGGACATGGGCCACCTTCAGACTGAGAGGGAAATTATTATTTTTTATACATAGATTTATAAGTTTACTTAGGGGATAAATAATTAGTTCTTTAATTGTTTTTAAAATTCTAACATTTAAATAGTAGTTCTTGGTGGGACTATTCTTAAAATTTGAAATAATACCTCGTACTTCATTAAATGACACTCTTCAAACTGGAAAAACTGCGCTTATATCAGGTGTAACATGACACAGATTTACAAAAAAAAAGTGGATGCCTATTTGACCAGATGATTTTATTATTTTGTAATTAGACGCCCTGAACCCCAAATCTGAGGTCCAATAACCTCAGGTTCAAGGTCATTTCAAGGTCAAATGGAGTCAGATTCATTAAATAAATCTGATATGGTTTTGAGGTCGCTGAATCCGAATTCATTGTTTGTTTAATCCCTCAGGTTAAACCAGAGGTCATTTAAGAATCATTTTATGGTCAAATTGAGAAAATCTATTAAATAAATGTGTAAAAAAGGGAACACACGCGCAGCTAGATCGATATCCATTACACAGCAGACAGGTAAGCGGATCGAGTTTTTGAGCCGAATCTTAAGCTCCCACAATCACGTACCCCATGCAGGCACGTAAACGGAGTGAGTTTTCAAGGCGAAACGCAAGCTTCTAAAACCACATACCCTTCGCGTAGATATATCGATTCCGCAACATAACAGCTAGGCTAGTAAAGCGACTTTTTATAAGTGTATAACATAAACCCCAAACTCTCATACGTGCTGTGCCTGGGGTATACGGTTTTCGAAGGGCTTGGCTTTTATTTCATAAACTCATAAATCCTTGCTTTTCCCCTCTATCTCCTGCGTAACGGGGATTGATCTCGCTGCGGGTGGGATGTGTGGTTATTTTGAAAATGCCTTAAATAAAGGGAGAAACCTCGATTGTTTAGATTTTTTGTCAAATAAAAAACCTAAACCCAAGAAAAGTCAAAATAAAAAAAGGATAAAATCTATGGTTCAAGAATCTGGAATATATATATATATATATATATATATATATATATATATATATATATATATATATATATATATATATAATAATAGTATATTAACGGATCAAATAAATACAATCCATTTCAAAAATAAATATACAAATACTATTTAAAACAGTCAGAATAAAAAAACTTACAAATTCAAACATGCATTAAAGCGCTTCAAAGACAAGTATTGATAATTGACAATTTCCATTTCAAAAATAAAAAATACAATCACTATTTAAAACGGTCAGAAATTAAAAAATAAAAAACCTACAAATCTAAACATACATCAAAGTGCTTCAAAAGACAAATATTGACAATTGCCAATATTAACTAGTTTTTCAATAATTGTAAAATTTTTAATTTAAAGACATTAATTGGCAAATGAAAAATATCAATCTCGGTAGGAACTGAATTCATTTCCCTACACATTCTAGAAATAGGACTGTTAATGTCATAATTCGTTTGGTGATATATCACATCAAACAAATTGTGCGCTCTAAAAGCTCTTTGAGGAACTGATAATCCAATATTATTGAATAGTTCAGGAGAATCAATACAAGAGTTAACAATCTTATAAAGTAGAACGGGGTCAAGATAAATGCGTCTCACACACAATGGTAGCAACCTCACAGCATCGGTAGTATCATCATATACATAATCATGTTATTATCAAGAAAGTGATCAAAAGTTATCCAATCCCTTTTACGATAAAAACTTATAATGGAGCATTTATTAACATTGAGGTGCATAAAATTTAACTTACACCATTCAGAGATCCTGTTGAATGCCCTCGCAATCGTTGCTACTCCTGACAACCCGAAAAATCTGTAACTCATCTGCATAAAGACATCTACTGAAAGTTATGGTGTCCTCAATATCGTTAATAAAGCAGTTAAAAAGGAGCGGAGCGAGGTGAGCACCCTGAGGTATACCAGAAGTAATATATATATATATATATATATATATATATATATATATATATATATATATATAGTAGTAAAAGTACGTTTACAACGCTCAAAATAACCTAAAAATTCGGAAAATGTAGGTCATTTTGTATAAAAAAAAAGCATTGCTTCAAAGCTAGCCACAAAAGATTTCATAAATTCACGATGTGAAATGTATTAAAACTGCTAGAAAGCACGCTAGAGACTTCTGTTGTGGTTCCCGATTTCGTGGCCATAGCCTGAAAAATCCATTTTAGAATTCACAATTTTTACCGTGTTTTTCAGGGTCAATAAGCAGCACTTCCATTGAAAAGCACTAGCGATCCTAGTCCGAACGAAAGCTCAGGGACTGTTAGCAGAATACGCTATAAAACCCATTTATATGCTACAAAACTTTTAGCTGCCTTATTTAAACACGGTAGATAGATTTCTTTATTTCTTACTGATATTTTGATTTTTTTTTAATTTCTCACTACTCCGGTGATTCATAGATATCGTTCGACTGGCGATAATTTTGCAATATCCTACCAACATACTTTAGAATTTATATTTCATATATCAGTTATTTCCTGGAAATGTTGCTTTCGGTTCGATACAGCTTCACAAGCGAGACCACAAGGTGGTCGAAACGCGTATGGAGAGAGGACCAGAGTCGTATTTGCAGGAAATAAACTGTATATATTATTTCCTGTTCTTTACATGAAAGGAGAATTTCTTACTGAAATGTTGTTGTTTTAAAAAATGTCCGTTTTAATTTTTGAAAATACTTGGTTATCACTTCTCAAAATTCAGAAAATGAATGAATAATTTTCCAAGACACTCGTATTAATAATAGACGAGTTAAGCGAGTCCGTCCAAGTCTTACACTTCTTTACTTGCAGCTCTGTTTTAAGTCTAGAATGTTTACTATCAAATGCCTAAGCGTTTATAAAGTTTCAAGTGGTGTGACCACAAAGCCAATAGTTACACAATGATGTAATGAAATATATATTACAATAGGTAATTTCTTTGTGTATGCTATAAGTATTATGTAAGTACCTAGGTATAATCTTTGTTAGATAAAATATGATATTTATGAAACTCCTAAATTTTGATAATGATCAAGCCAAACTAGTATCCATTTTCGTGTACCACCATTTACATCCTCAATTTTCTTTCTCGCTGATGGTCCATCTGGACTACTTTGAAACTCAATGCTCTACAAAATTTTGACAACTGCATCAAGATATCTTACTCGTAGTGACAATGCGTGAACAGACGTTAAAAAATATATATATATTTCTGCGTCGAATTGATAACCTTCTCCGTTATTTTAATAAATAAATAAATAAATAGTATATTAACGGATCAAATAAATACAATCCATTTCAAAAATAAAAATACAATCACTATTTAAAACAGAATCAGAATTAAGAAACTTACAAATCTAAGAAAGCATTAAAGTGCTTCAAAAAACAAGTATTGACAGTTGACAATATTAACTAGTTTTTCAAGAATTGCAATATTTTTAATTTAAAGACATTAACTGGCAAATGAAAAATATCAATGTCAGTAGAAACTGAATTAATTTCCCTACACATTCGAGAAATAGGACTGTTAATGCCATAATTCGTTCGGTAATATATCACCTTAAACAAATTGTGCGCTCTAAAAGCTCTAGGAGGAACCGATAATCCAATATTATTGAGTAGTTCGGGAGAATCGATACAAGAGTTAACAATCTTATAAAGTGGAACAAGGTCAAGATATATACGCCTCACACACAATGTTAGCAACCTCAAAGCATCAGCAGTATCATCATATACAGACTGCTCCTGCTGCATTCCCTGTTTAAAGGCAATGAAACTTAAAAACTTTCTTTGTACTCTCTCCACTTTTTCTTTGTATGTAAAATAATGAAGTGATCAAACTTGGGACGCATATTCCAAGACTGATCGAACTACAGAGCAGTATATTACTTTAAAACAGTCTACTTTATTAAAATCTGCAAGCATTCTCTTCACAAACCCGAGCAACTTCAAACTTTTGTTCACAATATTATCAATATGTGTGTCGAAGCGAAGGGCCCTATCAAATGTAACCCCCAGATCCTTCACACAGTCAACACGATTAATCGTGTTATTATCAAGAAAGTAATCAAAAGTTTTCCAATCCCTTTTACGATAAAAACTTATAATGGAGCATTTATTAATATTGAGGTGCATAAAATTTAATTTACACCATTCAGAGAATCGAGTTAGATCCTGCTGAATGCCCTCGCAGTCGTTGCTACTCCCGACAACCCGAAATATCTTTAAATCATCTGCATAAAGAAGACATCTACTGAAAGTTATGATCTCCTCAAACACCAGAGGTAACATGTATATCAGATGATTCATAGTTGTTAATTTTTACTCGCTGTACTCTATCAGACAGGTAACTATTTATCCTTTGTAGAAATGATTCATGGATGCCCAAGCCTTCCAGCTTGTAAATAAGAAGTTGATGGGTTAACCTTGTCGAAAGCCTTGGAGAAGTCAGTGTAAATAGCATCCACTTGACACCTCCCTTCCAAAGCCTCCACCAAGTACTGCTCGTAAACAAATAGATTAGTAGTAATTGATCGACCTGCCATAAAACCATGCTGCGAAGTCGCTAACACATGTCTAAAAAGAGGACACATCTTTTGGTAAACAATACCCTCAAAAATTTTACTAAATAGTGAAAATTTCGAAATTCCACGATAATTTTCGACGTTAGCTCTGTCTCCATTTTTATGGATTGGCGTAATGTAAGTAGTTTTCCATACTTTTGGAAAAACACCCGTTGATAAAGAGATATTAAAAATCTTAGCCAACACTGCAGACAAAACACCCTGACAATTCTAAACAAATATGACTGGTATCCCGTCGGGACCGGTACCCAATTTACTGTTCAAGTGATATATTGCATTAAACACGTCCACCGGCTCAACTTGAAGGAAACTAAGGTTTACAGTTTTTGTGTAATTAAAAGTACGGTTATCGCAATGTTCATGCGTGTAGACAGTGGAGAAAAAAGCTTTAAAGAGCTCTGCTATAGTGGTTGAGTCTTCCGCTGTAACATTATTATGTGACATACTACTTGGAAGAGAAAACTTGGTTTAAAACCACTTCATTCATACCCACACGTACCAGAAACTGCAGCCAGCAAACGTTATTGTTGATCGATTGATTAACTTTTATATTTGCTATAAGAAGTACTCCTGTAAATGCCACACAGTTTTCATGCAAAATGGAATTTATAATTGTAATAAAATTCATAATACATATCTGGAAACCATCTTAACAAATGTAAATTAACTTTTTTGTTGAACCTTGTCTATAAAATGAATTTATTTAGAAGTGTAACATTTATATTGTTTACTGACATAAATAATATTTTACTTTTAGGTCCGCCTTATGAATAGAAGCATTATTCCTGGAGATATTGTTCGCAGACTTGAGAAGGGCAAAGAGACGCAGAGAGGTTACTGCAAAGAGACAAAACAGATTGCTACTGTCCAAATAGTTGGAACTGACAAAGTAAATGAATATTATATTATTAAATTATACTGTTTTTTAATCTAGTTCGTTTTTGACTTAGGGCTTATCACATTTTTTTAAATCCAATTGTAAAGTTTTATCAAAACAGTTTTCACTCTCTCCAAGGTGATTACATACTCATTAATATATTTTTTTAAAGGTTATAGAACATGTATCCATTGACAGACTTCACAATGTCAGGCCTTATGATGTTGATGATGCAGTTTGTTTTGGAAGCAAATTTGGTCGAATTGAGGTACTCATATTTAATATACATTGTTACATATCAGTGGCAATTATATATATATATATATATATATATATATATATATATATATATATATATATATATATATATATATATATATACATATACATATACATACACAATTGAACGAAAAAGGTGTCAGTTAGCTACAGTTCATTGATTGAACTATGAACATGAAAGTTAAATTAGATTATACATTTTTAGAGTATTGATCAAATGATTACTATGCAATCAAAGGATGGATCTGTGGTAGAGCTGTTAACAAGTATCAATAGTGATATGGATGATTATTGGTTATCCAAAAGAAACAGAATCTCTTTCGATATTTATTATCCAGGACAAGAGGTGGTAAGTACTGGCTATCAAAAAATGTTTTAGAAAAATAATTTTCTACATGTAAAAAGTACCTATGTTGGTTTATACCCATTTGAATTTCCCCATATATGCTTCAATGCTAGAATCACCATTAAATAATTTCTCTAATAGCCTTTTGATCAAGACGCAATATTAAATACAGATTTAACAATATAAGATACCAGGACTATCTGTTGGTTTGTAAAATACCAAGCGCTACAAAAATAACAACTTACCCTTAATTTACTTCAAGTTATCCCTGATAAGCAATAAAGCGGTCTTCAGTACTAAAAAAATTAGGAAATATGTAAATGGTAATTTTTAATCTAATTGAAATAATCTTTGTAGATATGTATTCCTAGTAATTTTGAACAACCCAACTGGGTAAAGAAAACAAAAGTGATGAAGAGAAACATGCAACAACGTCAGAGGTTCACCATTCAACAAGTGACTGATGTCATGATAGAGGTCGCCGTATACAGTCACACATCAGGATATTCACACATTACAGAAATCACTAACGAAGATGTGAAGAAGTAAGTTTTTTATTATCGGTTTTAGATAGATAAATAGATACTTTATACAAAAAAAAAAATACGATTAAAATACACAAGGTATGGAACACGTTATATGAGTAGCATCATAAAGGCAGAAACATACTATCAAAATGCGACGCGATCCGATGTGATGCGACGCGTGTTGAGTCAAATCAAATTGTACATTTTTCATATATTTATTCAGATCAGAATCCACTCTAATCACCCAATGCGACGCGATACTCGCGGACGCCACCCGATTCCATAGATCCAAATTGACGTGTTGTCGATGGTGGGGTAAATACGCCACCCGACGCGGCCCACGCAGTGTGTTTCTAGGCATCACCCAGCGCCACGCGTCAATCATTCGAGAATTTTCGCAGAACGTGTATCAATCACTTTTTATTTTTGCGTTTCTTCGCCAAAAATGACAGACGAACAATTAATTGTCTTGGTTAAACAATATCCTGTTCTATATAACATGAGTTTAACCCAATACAAACATCGTAATGTGAGAAATAATGCATGTGAGGATATTGCGGCGCAAGTGAATACACCCGATGAGTTTTAAAAAATTATTTATTACAAAACAATTTTGTTGCTTATTTATTACAAAATAGGCTTTTTTAGTGACTGTTTGGAAATGTAGCTATGCAATTTTTAATTTTGTCTTCCTCTTTTCACCATATCGAGCTGCGCCTTCACTGCAAAAGTACTTCTTGAATTCATTTCTAACGGAAAAAGCATAGTGTGTAGAAGTTCTACAAATTGGATTTAAGTCTGATTTGTCTGTAATTGATCACAGTCGGAGGGCAAATTGTCTATGCCCAAATAATTATTTAAACATGTTAACAAAATTATTTTGTAGACCATGTCAGGTTGTATTGAAAAAAAATAATTCTCGACTATACGTCGGGCACGACTGAGCCGATAATTGAATATTTTATTGGATTCATTGTTTCAAACAGCATTCTTACTGTAGGGTCGCATGAAAAATGACGAAAGGGAAATGGAAAAAGCTTCATCTGCAGCAATCACATGTGGCGATGCTTCTGAATTTAAAGTTAAAAGTTTCGCAGCAGGCAATTCGAATTTCCCATGTAATAATTTTCCAAAGACTGATATCACATTTCTCAAATATTCCACCATCAATGTTTTTACCATATGAACCAAGTTTTACTTCGAGACATACAGACAGAAATGACAGTGATAGTAATGTATTAAAAAAAATGGTCTATGTAATGAAATCATCACATGAAATGAGACAGAAGAGAGCATCGACAGACATTAACGAAAATGACTATTTTTTTTTTATTAATGAGTAAACAATTAAAGAAGTTACCTAAAATTGACTATGATGAAATTAAATTTCAATTACATAATCTTATAGATGATTTGGAAATGAAAATGTTAAATAATTGTGAAAGGATTCTGGAAACTCCGGTAAACACCACAAGTACCAAAAGAATTGTACAAAATGTAAATGAACCATGGATTGAAGTAAACACACTGACTGCTATACACTTGCGGCCGTGCAACGGACCTAGTACATCTTTGGTTATACACAACCCAACTAGGTCATATAACCAAATGTCAAATCCAATGTTAACTTAGTACAGAAACGATGATTATTCACGCCTGTACAAAATGAAGTTTCAGAAGTAAAAGAAAAAATGCAGGAGGGATGTTCAAATCTGAAAGAATATTATGACAGTTTTAATGGTTGTTGAGAGGAGTGTCGAATTAAATTTTATTGTTATAATAAGATAAAAACAGAAAGTTTCACAAATTGTTCTTGTCTTGATCTAAATAAAATTCTTCCAAATCATAAAATGGTTTTTTAATTACGTAATTTTTGATAATTGTTTTTTGTATGGTTCTTTGCTTACTTTTAATTACGTCAGGAAAACAATTATATATTTTGACAATAGTGTAATAGCAATTCTTTTTAATATAAGTATATTTGCAGTGTTTAGAAAGTAGCTTATTTTTTTCTTTAGTTTCATATTTGTGTTCTGTATTTAACTTACTGAACATATCCTTATTGTTTAGAACAAACAGCACAGCTTCATAATTATATGGACCTATCACAGTTATTATTGGGTTTTCACTAATCACATCCCTACAACTCTCTCTTGGCTTCAGGCAAAAAATACCTCAAATTCATTTTTTTTTTGAAGGATAAGTATTCTTTTAATATCAGTGGAGTTGCCCCAAAACAGAATTCCATACTTTACCTTTGAATGAATATAAGCATGATAAACAATAAGAAAAATAGAAGAGTCCACATTGTAATTTATTATTTGATTATGATCCAAATGGGGTGTTTAACCAGTTGCTAAATAACATCATTTGTGTTTTTGAAGTGTTCATCAACAAATCTTTGGCCTGGAAGAATTCTTCCAAAGCCTCCAGCCTATCAATTGTACTGTTTTGAAGCATACTAGTGTTATTTTTACTAAATACTGGATTTGTATCATCAGCATACAAAACAACATGATTTTCAGTAATATGTATAAGCTCGTTGGTGTCAAGTATATGGAAAAGTAGTCTCAGCACAGAGCCCTGTGGTACGTCCTTCGTAATATCCCAGAACTCTGATTTAATAAGTACCCGATCTCTACCGCTCTTAATACACAGCCTTCTTCCAGTCAAGTAAGACTCAATCAGTTTAAGTGCATTACTCATGATAGCCATTACTTACTATTTTTTACACAAGATTATGGTTAACAATCAAAAGTTTTTGTCAAATCAATACACACTTTTTTTATTATTATTTAATGAATTGAGAATCTTTATTTTTGTCTGATAAATAGCCCTAATTGTATATTCCTAAAACTATTTTGTTTATTTGATATTATGTATTTTTCTAAAATAGTTATAAATCTATTATTGATTATTTTTTCAAATATTTTATCAATATTAGATAAAAGCGATACGGGTCTGTAGTTCTTTTCTATATCTTTAACCTCTTTCTTGTGTATTTCCTTAACCTCAGCTATCTTTAAAAGATCTGGAAAAATATCATTACTAAAAGTTAAATTAATTTTATGCACTAGCGGAATTGCTATTATGTCAGATGTGATCTTTAAAATACAGAACATTACTTTCCTAAATATCTGAAACAATATAAAAAGTATGAGATTTTATTAATCATCAGAAATTTTTCGAAAAATTCTCACCCAAATTTTGAATCAACTTAAGGCATCCTGACCACCCTTATAACTTCAGTTTACTTAAATATATGAAAATTTTACACGATATCAAATTTAGGTCTATCAACGTCCTATTAAAAATTCCAACTTCTATCTTTAAATGTTAAGGAAGTACAAACCTTTGAAAAATCACTGTTTTAGACACTCGTCCGTTCACTTCCATATTAAAACTTATAAAAAAGCCTATTAATACATTGAGGTGGCTTCAGGATATTATTCACAGAAGATACCTATAGCTAAACGAACAAGAAACAGAATTTATGTTTTTGATTGAACTTCTTCATATGTATATACTAGGGTTGTAACGGAACCTGGCCTCCGCCTCCGCAAATACAGAACTTCCGCAAGAAATCCTACCTCCGCATCCGCCTCTGCAAGTTTTTAACGGAGTTATACATTTTTTAATAAAAATACTATTTAAAAAACATTCATAAAAATCAGTTGTGGGTTGGCAACAATGTGTGACTTTGGGTATCTGAGAATATATCTTTTAATTGTAGTTTGCCTCGAGTGTTTTTTATTAAATTGTTGGTGTTTTTGTTTATGTTTTACAAAAGTAGATAGACAGAATTCTTTCATATTTTCTTCAATCACCTTGTTCTCTCTAATAATTATCACACATTTTAATAAGTAATAATAATAATAGTAGGCTTCAGTTATTTGTAGTAAAAGGTCTTTTTATAAGTGACAAGAGGGCATTGATGTCAAAGATTAGGCAATTTGAATACCCAGTTATCCATGTGAGAACGTCCACTTCGTCAACAAATGGCTTTGTGTTGCGATTCAAGTACATCGTTGCGACATTTCTTTAACATTCTTGTTTTGGGCTGAATTTGCGAAATGCTTCAAAGTGCATTACCCGGTGAGAAATTGGATAGAGGCCGGTAGGGGTGTAACTTGACGTTGTGCGTTCGCTCATCACTTGTAATTGAATCGTGTAGTGATTTGTTGCGTAATAAGTAGTTATTCTTATTTAAATCAGGAGATGAAGCCAAAAACAAGTGCTATTTGGCATTATTTTTTAGAAATAGATGATAATTATGCAAAATGCAGAACCTGTTACTAAAACTATTCAAGAAAAGGTCGGACTACTACATCACTGAAAAAGCATTTGAAATCTATTCATAAAGAAAAATATGAGGAACTTTGTAAAAAGGAAGAACAACATGAAAAAGTGAAATTGAATCAGATAAAGTCAGCAATAACACCATTACAGCAAACAAAAAGGCAAATGACAATGGAAAAATCCACAAAAAGAAATCAAATTTGAGATATATGACATGCTAAAGCAAAAAAAATGGACGATTTGATTTGAGAAATTATTGCATTACAGAATCTGCTGTTTAATTTTGTTAAGGGCGTTGGTTTTCGTCGCGTAATGCAAACGGCTTTACCGAACTACCAATTAAGAGGGCGTCACTTTTTTACTGACCATATATGTGACGAAATATATACTAAAATGGCAAAAAAAATTGAACAAATGCTAAAACAATTTCCTAAACTGTCTTTCACCACGGATATATGGTCTGAGCCAAGTGATAATGTGTCGCTTTTGAGCTTAACGGCACACGGAATAACTACAGACTTAAACCGAAGACAGATTGTTTTAAAATGTTACTCACTTCGGAGCCACCATGCTGGTGATATAATTTGAGACCATTTCAAAATGATGCTGCTGAACTGGAACATCCAGGACGAGCAATTGCATTGTTTTATTCGAGATAATGGATCAAATATGGTCAGAGCAATGCATTTGGTCAATGTACCTGATGTAAGTTACACAGTCCACCAACTACAACTGTGTGTTCGTTCTGCTGTAGAAACCAGTGAAGTAAAGAACTTAATTGCAAAATGCATTAGACCTAATTATTGTCAAGTTTCTGATCGAATAATATGGCATGATATGAGGGCCTCTGTCTATTTTACTTTGGGAGACTAGGTACAATACAATAATTTAAGTTTATTTATCTTTTATTTCAGATGAAATAGCACTTTTCATATGGTCGAGTAGCTGTTAAAGATCAAAAATTCTATTTGTTTGTATGCCAGCAAACACAATATTCTATAAATTTCCCCAGAAGAATGGTTATGTCTTAATAAACTAGCAACTATACTGACTCCTTTTGAAAAAATACCGAGGAATCTAAGCGATACAAGAACTTGCATATCATCAGTAATCCCATTAAAGGAAAAGTTAAATCTGACACAAATCATGATTTCGAAAATATGATTAAAAAACTAATCAAAGGCATCAATTCGAGATTTTGCGACCTTCCAAGCAATTCACTGTATTCGCTTGCTACATATCTGGATCCAAGGTACAAATCTAAGTTTTTTAATGAAATAATTAAGGAACAAGTTCAGTCCGAACTATTACGCTTGCTAACGATGTATGATTTGAGTCTTGCAAGAGATGCAAGTAGAGTTAATGATGACGGAGCTTCTGTTGCCAAAAGATCTAGATTTGAATCAACTCCAGTGGAAGATGAACCGCGCATAAGCTTCCAGATTATATCGCCAACGCAAAGTGTGGATTCAAATCTGGCGGATATGCTGAAAAATAGCAGTGACGATGAAGAGGAAATAGGAAACGACACCACTGTTACCAATAGCAACCTCTTAATATAGAAATCATTAATAAATGAATATAATAAAGAAAACCGACTCCAACTAAACGAAGACCCTTTATTATCGTGGAGATATAACACTAAATTTCAAGTTTTTGCTCCCATCGTGCGCACTTATTTATCGCCGCCGCCAGCTTCAGTACCAAGTCAGCAACTGTTTAGTGGAGCCGGTTTAATTTATGAACCCCTAAGAAATCACTTAGAAGGTGACAAAGGCGCAAAATTGTTATTTGTCAAGTATAATCTGCCTCTTCTTAATTTTGATTACCAATAGTTAGATTTTTTCTTTAATAAATGTTTAATGAATCCTTTTTTCTTTATTTATCTACCTCCGCCTCCGCTTCCGTTAACTTCCGCTTCCGCGGAGTCCAACTTCTGCACTTCCGTCTCCGCTAAGATGACCTCCGTTACAACCCTAGTATATACAGTAAATGTTGTGATTTAATTCAGCTATTTTTACTGTATTATTATATTTTAGATTGAAGGTATTAGAACACCCAAGTGATACATGTTTAGAGTTAGCTGAAAGAAGATTGCTTAAGTTAAGTTCACACGATGTTCTGCTTAAGAAGAAAGATTGGGTCAGAAAATTGTCATTGATGTATCGGCCAGATGTGCCTAAAGTCCGCCATATTGTCAATTGTAATTCCAAAATGTAAGTAATTGTTGAGATTATTGTAGTTAATATTAAGACTCCCAAGGGTTTTTGGGGCCGATTGAGGTCCATGGAATTTAATGATTGATTCTTATGTATTTAGAGTTGCTGAATCTGAATCTTCATGGTCACGATATTTATTATTACCAATTTGATGGTTCATAACGCCGTAAAATTGTTAATAAATGAAGTATCGATTTCGAACCCATGCCATTTTGTTTCAAATTTAATGACAAAGATGACAGTATATACAAAATTAAAAAAGTTATTTAGTAGCTGAGATATTGCAACATTAGTAAAAAAAAGGCCTGCGTGCGTAGCACTCCAATAAAATTGAGTACAACTCGGCTTCTAATTAAAATTTTTCACCATATGATGGTGATATCGAAAATGATTTTTAAACAATATTAAACAAAGGTGCAAAGCAAAGTCAAAAATTTTGATGTTTTTTTGCCTTCTCAACTGTCTTTAAGAGAATAGGGGTTAATAACATAAGGATACCCCTAATAAAAGTTGTACCAAAAGATTTAATTTTTCTTATAGATTCAGGACCTTTTTCATTTTTTGAAAAATTTTGATTAAAACATTAGAACATCACTTGTAGGGGTGAGACCAGTACATGAGAGTGTGGCGTATTCTTACCTGCTTTGGAAAACGTTCAGTCTCATTATTTTATGATGCAGCTATTGAACTGGATGGGTTTTTATTACAATATTATTTAATATACAGGGTGTCCGGTTTAAATCTACTAATTTTTCAGGAGTATACAGGGGAGGTCAAAGTAACCCTACTTTGTCATAGAAAAAAATTTCTAGTGTCCCTTAACGGAGATACAGAGCCCTAAAGGGGTAACTAGCGATTTACCTTATCGGCTCTAAGTTATAAACCGACTTGTATAATTTAATGAAATTCTAATATTTTATGGAGACATAAAGACATTAAACCGTACTACAGTAGATGTTTTAGATCATCAGAGAAGTCAGGAACCCGCACGCTGTTATTCAAAACAAACATCAACAAAGGTTTATCGTAAATGTGTGGGCTGGCATCATCAGAAATAATCTTATAGGTTCTATTGATTTTGGAAGGAAGCCTCAGTGGTGAGATTTATTTACAATTTTTGTAGCAAAATTTAAATAATTTATTGGAAAACGTATTTCTTGATCGAAGAATGCAAATGTGAAACATGCATGTTGGTGCTCCACCTCATTTTAACCATATAGTTGTCGGATCAGTCGGGTAATACCAGTTGGTTTAACGATGAGTTAAAGAGAATGAGAGAATATCTCCAATTTTTAGGGGAGCTTACTAGGCAGTACCCTGGTGCTGGAAACACTCAGATTTATAAGGAATTTAAAAAACTTTATAAATTATCAATTAAGAACGCCAAGAAGGCAGCTAATGATAGAATCATTGCCTCTGCCGTTAACTCTATTAGGGCTATGTGGGATATCATAAATAAACATAGGAATTTAAACAAAAAGAGTGAAGCGGCACCAAACATAACCCCGGATGAGTTCAATGACTATTTTATTAATATTGCACATGAGTTAATTAGCCACATCCCTAAACATCAGGCTGATCCTTTGGGAGGTTTTATGGAGGTTGTTTCCAATGATCATTTTGAGTTTACAGAAATTTCTTTCAATGAAATGAGAGAAATAATCGATCATTTGAAAAACAAGTCTACCAGGGATATTTTTGGGCTTAGTATAAATCTAATAAAATTAATAAAAAATTTAATCATAAGTCCTCTGACTGGGCTGGTAAATGGGTGTTTCAGGGAGAATATTTTCCTTGATATACTCAAACAGGCCATGGTTATTCCGGTGTTTAAACAGAGAGATAGAAATGTTGTGTCAAACTATAGGCCAATTAGTTTATTGCCGGCCATATCCAAGATAATTAAAAAATGAATGGCGTTAAGGATGGTCAGCTTTTTTGAGAACAATGACTGCTTTAGCCAATGTCAGTTTGGATTTCATCGGGGGAGAAGCACGGTGCTAGGCATTCTGGATCTGATTGGGAGGATCACACGGTCGTTTGAATCAAGGGAATATAATGCCATCTTATTCTGCGACTTAAGTAAGGCGTTTGACTGTGTTGCTCATGATTTCCTCATTCAAAAACTGCACTTCTATAACTTTAATGAGAGCAGCTGCAAGCTTATAACATCTTACTTGGAAAATAGGGTTCAGATTGTGAGAGTTGGAGGGGAGTCCTCGGCCAAGGGAGGGATTTTGATAGGGGTGCCCCAGGGTTCGGTATAGGGGCCAATTCTATTTTTAATCTACATAAATGACCTACCATGGGCAGAGATGTTGCAGAATTTACACTCTTTGCCGATGACACCACTCTTTCGGTTTCAGATGTATCTCTGAAAGGGGCTTTCGGCAGGTTGGAAGCGGCACGGTCTGGTGCTAGGGAGTGGTTTGCCGCAAATGGACTACTTTTGAATGAAAATATAACTAAGCAAGTGGTATTTTCTCTACGTGACATGGGAGATATAAATGGGGATTTGCTAAGTGCTAGATTCTTGGGAGTCCAGATTGATCCTGGCCTTACTTGGGAAACTCATATAGAGCAGGTTTCAGGGAGGCTCCGTAGCAGCCTGTTTGCTTTGAGGCGTCTGGCGCTGTGTGTTGGCATGTCGGTTCTGAGGGCTTCGTACTTTGCCCTGTTCCATTCGGTAATGTCATATGCACTGCTTGTCTGGGGCCATGCATCGCGGGCGTCTCGCGTGTTTGGGCTTCAGCGAACGGCTGTGAGAGTGGTGCGGGGTATGAACTTTAGGGAGGACTGTAGAGCAGCTTTCTCCGAACTAAAAATATTAACATTGCCTTCGCAATACATTTTGGATAACCTACTGTATGTTAAAAAATACAAAGTTTCAATGCGCACAGTGGGGTCCTCAGCTGGGACACAAGGCACAGGGATAATTTGGTGCCAGCATATTTTCGTTTGAAAAAGTGTCGGAGTGGGCCTGGTTGGCTGGCGATAAAATTCTTTAATGTTTTGCCTCTGTCATTGAGAGAGCTTCCAGATAATCTTTTTAAATATAGAATAAAAGAAATCTTAATCCAGAATGCATTTTATAGTTTTGACGAATTTATTCATTACAAATTTTAATCTAATTTTTAAACTAGACTTAGCCTAAGTTTCATGTGTAATGTATATAATTAAGATTTTAAATGTAAATGTATTTGTAGTGTTTTTTATTTTATATACTGATGAATGTAAGTGTTGTAAAACATGATACTGATGAATAAATTGAAATTGAAATTAACACTTAACTAACGTTTTTGGCCGTGGTGGGCCTGTTTTATGGCTACCAAGGTCTCCAGACCTAAATTCCTTAGACTTTTATTTCTGGGGACATCTAAAAGAACTAGTTTATTCAATACCAGTATATACTAAAGAAGAAATATTAAAGAAAATAGCACAGCATTCTAACAAAGTCCGTAATAATGCCGGAATATTATTTGCAATGCAGCGGGAAAATATTCGAAGAATAAGAAAATATATTGAAGTACGTGGAGCTATATTGAACATTTTCCAAAAGAACATTTAAACGTTTCCACTATTTTTGCATTTTGATAACATTGTAAATTAAGCCCCGATCAACCCTTTGAAGGTTTTCTGGACTTGAAAATCTTTCAGCATAACATCTTTTTGCCTTCGAAGAGTGAGACATCACTTCCCCATAAATTAAAGCACATCAGCACACCCTGCGTATTTTATTTTTACCTGTTTGTGTTTAGCATTAGTAACTTTTGAGTTTTTCGCATTAAAACCAATTTATTTCGAATACCGCCAATTTTATTGAAATCAATTAAGTACCTTTTTTGAAAAGAATGACCGATGCACTTGAAAAAAAAAAACAGTTTTCAGCTCTGTAAAATGCCACCTGTCAAAATCTAGGCGCAACGAGTGTGGCTGCAAGTCCGCTTCTAACTTCTCTGATGATCTTAAAACATCTACTGTAGTATGGTTTAATGAGTCTTTATGGCCTCTATAAAATATTAAAATTTCATTAAATTATACACGTCGGTTCAGAACTTAGAGCCGATAAGGTAAATCGCTTGGTACCCTTTTAGGGCTCCGTATCTCTGTTAAGAGGCACTTTAGGAATTTTTTTCAACGACAAAGTAGGGTTATTTTTACCTCCCCTGTATGCTTTCGTGAAATTAGGAGGTACTTACCGGAGACCCTGTATATACTCCATTCTGCGCTCCAAAGTTTACAAAAAAGATATACAATACTTCCTCTTACGACCGTGATAACATATATAACCTAATTGCAGCATTTTTCAGTAGAAGAATATTTTAACCTATAATATTTCAGTATTTAGCGATTTATTATACCAAATTTTTAAATTTTATCAAGATGTATCTTGTTTATAATAAACCTAATCACGTTTACAAAGTGAATATGGAAAGTAAAGTAATAAACCTAAATTTATGTATTATTTGTTAAGAAGACAAAGAGGTTCATCTAACCATTGTAAAAACAGGCTTGAAAAGTTGAAGATCGCCTCCAATATTATGGTTGGATGTTATGATCATCGGCATTTCCCATCAACTTCCGGACAGTTCGAGCGATCTTAAGTAGCACTGCCTTTTGCATAGCCCTATACAGGTGTTCGCTAAAACTCAATCCCTTCATATTAAATCGAAGATTGTTTGGTACTACGCCGGTTGTTAATAGAATTATGGGTATCGTCTGGACGTTACTCATTTCCAACTGTCTGCGTATTTGTAACTCTAGGTCTCTGTATTTGGCAATTTTCTCATTTTATCCACTAAAATGAGGTCTGGTCTATTATATACAATTGTATGATCGATAAGCACAGTTCGCTCCCAGTACAGCTTAAACTCGTTCTCCAGTATAGGCTCTGGGCTGTATACATCGTATGGCACTTTCTCTACTTGCAACAGTTTAAATTTCTCTGTCAACTTTTGATGGATGATCTTGGCGGCTGACTCGTGTTTCTCCTTGTTCTCCGATGCGGCAAATGCATCCATATCGTCATTGATCGTTCTGGTTCAAAGAGACTCTCATTATGTGTTTCAGATAGTTTCTCGTTGAGATGGTCATCTCATGATCTTGGATAGCCAATACAAAGCCTTCGGTTTCAGGGAACATTTGCTCTCTCGTCAACTATTAGTTCGACGCTAATTTGTCGATATTTTCCTGGTGGGCCTCATTTAGGCGTCATCCATGAAGGGGCTTCTATAGTCAGGCTTGAAGCTTCTCAAAAATCAGTTCATGGTCCCTCAACCGCAGCTGTGTCGAGGCGTCTATCTCTCGTATTTCCGGGTGTAGTAAAGAAGACTCTGCTAACCTGTGAAAATATGAACGTAAGTTCGCTAATTGTTGATCCAATTGCTTTCTAATATCCACCAATCCTCTGCCTCCGTTTGATCTTGATAGCATTGTTCAATCAGCAGCACTACGAGGATGATGCTTATGTTCCTTCGTCAGAAGTGTTCTGACTTTTCTCTGCAGTCTTTTTATATCCGCCCTGCTCCACTTCACGATTCCAAAAGGGGAACTGAATGCAGAGCACGCACAGGTGTTGAGATGTTTACTGTTGAGGTTGGTTCGTAGTATCTGTCTCACTCGTCTTTTGAATTCGTTGGTTAATTTGGTCTTCATAGTTTGTTGGTCCATTCTTTGTGCCTGCTTCTTGCCAAGTATTTATAGGTCTATTTTGCCTCCATTGCTGCACTGGCTTGACTGTTCTGCATTTTAAATGCTCCTGGTTGTATCTTACCTCTAGTTGTGTTTAAAATTCATCATTAGTCAAAACCGAACAGCATATCCTGAAGATTTCCTCCAAAATTTTGAGCATTTGTTCCATCTGACTTCTGGTGGTAGCCATCAATTTACGATAATCCATATACAGAAGATTATTGTCCAGCCACGTCTTCACGATTGTTCTTAATACTGAAACTGCATCTGGTAGAATTTAAATGTTGTAGTAGTGGGTTCATAGCAAGGCAGAACCATAAGGGGCTTAACGAATCTTCCTGAAATATTATCCTTCATACTGGGATTGTGTCTTTTTCGGCATTGCTGGAAGGTATTTGCATTTGGGCCCTAATTATTTAAGTTGACATGAGATGTTCAATGTATTTTCGGTATAGCTGCCAGCCAATCATGTAGCACTGAGTCGAAGGCTTTTTCGTAGTCCACGTAGGCGACAAAAAAGTTCCTTCGTTTGCTTTGGGCCTGATTGCAGATGACAAAATGGATAATAAGTTGCTCCTTGCAACCCATTGCGCCTGTGATACATCCTTTTTGCTGAATTGCATTGATGCTGTTTTGTTCTCAGTGTGCAAGGATATATTCAGTCAATATATATTAAACGGCTTCGCACTCCCTCCAGGGAATATTGACTCAAACCAGATATACAAAGATGTCAAAAGTATTGAGCTCTGTGGAGACCGTCTCCATGTTATCGGGTCCTAGGTGACGTGGTCTGCTGTAATTTCCACAAACTTCTGACGGTCCGCGCGGCTGCAAGGAGCACTGCTTTTTGAATAGGTTTATAAAGATGCTCACCAAAGCCCAGACCCTTGATGTTCTGTGGGAGGTTCTTTGGTATCACGCCAGTTGTTGCCAATATTATGGGAATCGTCTGGAGGCTTTTCATTGCCCATTGTGTGTTTTATGTATTAATATAATGTCTGGTCTACTATGTGCAACTATTTGATCTATAAGAACCTTTCGGTCCCAATACAGCTTGAACTCGTTGTTCTCGATAATAGGCTCCGGGTTGTATTTGTAGTAAGGCACTTTTCCTACCTGCAATAGATTTAACTCTCTAATTATTCTTATCATTATTACTGGGGCCCCAAATTAAAAAAAGTGCTCAGTAAATCTATATTTATTAAATTATTTACAATATAAACGAGAATATTTTTTTAAGTTGGTATAATTTAATTTTTAAATAATTGATTTTTTAGTATGCCTCGCGTGCCACGTATCCGCAGTTCGTCTTTACTCTATCCAACAACACCTACTTCAGTGGATTCAACTAATCCGCCAACTTTCCCTTCGGATGATGGTGAAGACGATTGGTGGACAGAAGAAGGGGAAGAGTCAGAAGAAGAGACAAATGAAGGTATGGTCTACCACTAAATAAATATGAGAAATAATATAATTTTGTCAAAGAATTTTTATCGTGATGATATTAGCGTAAACAACAATTAATATTTTCTTTAATTTTTTTACTCTTTGAAGTTTCGTTTAAATTTCACCTGTCTTTAACCTATAACGACAATTAATACATATACTGCCTTAATCAAAAAATTCCCGGAATTTATTCAAAGAATTCGAAATACAAGTTTATTCATCAAAATTTAATTGTTCACTTCATATTAGTCCCCATCGACTCCAACGCACATATCAGCGCTTGGCTCATTTCCCATAACATTTCTGGAACTTGATTTTCGATATGGTCTTTAGAACCTTCTTCGATTTTTTCCTCATAGTGGTTTTTTGAGTCGATCGAACAGGAAAGAGTCGCAAGGAGCCATATCAGGTGAATTCGATGGCTGTTGGATGGCATTCGTTTTGTTTTCGGTCAAAATTTCGCGGATAATGATGGCATTGTGCGACGGTGCGTTATCATGGTGCAAAATCCACAAGTTGTTTGTCCACAAATCCTTTCTTTTTTGGCGAATTGCTTCACGCGAACATCTCTTAACGTCCAAATAATATTCCTTATTAACTGACCTTTTGGCAAAAATTCGTGATGCACAATACCGTTGTAATCCATGAAAACTGTGAGCATCGTTTTCTTTTTCGACTGAAAATGACCTGGATTGCGTGTCGTACTTGTAAACCCACGTCTCGTCTTCAGTAATGATGCGTTTGATGAATGTTGCATCGGATTCAGCCTTGGAAATCATGTTTTTTGCGATGTCAAAGCGATCCCTTTTTTACTACTACGTTCGTCATCCTCGACGGATTCACGATCGCTTCTGAAGCATTCATGACATTTGTAAACGACTGTTTTCTTTAGAGTATCATTACCGAAATAGTTTCTCAACATTTCCAAGTTTTTCGTACCAAAATTTAATACAAATTCGTTGCCAATTCAACTCCATTTTTGAAATTGTGAAAATTCTAAAAGACATGCTGAGGTAGATGTACTCAAGACGGCGTAACTTTTACAAATATTGAGCTACGACGATAAAATTTGGTGGGAATGTTAATGATAGATGTGGCAACCTAACCAAAGAGACAGAACCTGAATCGCCTGACTCGGAGCGGTGATAATTCCGGAAACTTTTTGATTAAGGTTGTACATTTCCAATACGTTGGTTTACTATTTAAAAAATAGTAAAAATCATTTGAATGTAAATTTTTTGTTGAACAGCACTGTCTTTGAAAAATTCACATTTATTTCCAAGTTTTTCGTACCAAAATTTAATACAAATTCGTTGCCAATTCAACTCCATTTTTGAAATTGTGAAAATTCTAAAAGACATGCTGAGGTAGATGTACTCAAGACGGCGTAACTTTTACAAATATTGAGCTACGACGATAAAATTTGGTGGGAATGTTAATGATAGATGTGGCAACCTAACCAAAGAGACAGAACCTGAATCGCCTGACTCGGAGCGGTGATAATTCCGGAAACTTTTTGATTAAGGTTGTACATTTCCAATACGTTGGTTTACTATTTAAAAAATAGTAAAAATCATTTGAATGTAAATTTTTTGTTGAACAGCACTGTCTTTGAAAAATTCACATTTATTTCCAAGTTTTTCGTACCAAAATTTAATACAAATTCGTTGCCAATTCAACTCCATTTTTGAAATTGTGAAAATTCTAAAAGACATGCTGAGGTAGATGTACTCAAGACGGCGTAACTTTTACAAATATTGAGCTACGACGATAAAATTTGGTGGGAATGTTAATGATAGATGTGACAACCTAACCAAAGAGACAGAACCCGAATCGTCTGACTCGGAGCGTTGATAATTCCGGAAACTTTTTGATTAAGGTTGTACATTTCCAATACGTTGGTTTACGTATTTAAAAAATAGTAAAAATCATTTGAATATAAATTTTTTGTTGAACAGCACTGTCTTTGAAAAATTCACATTTATTTCAAAAGAAAAAGGCGTTGTTCCTTTCCCAACGTCTCAATACATAACATCTTTTTATTTTGAACGGTAATATACAAGTTAAAAATATCAGGTGATAGATATTGCGTTTCCTGATTTTTCTATTATTATTCCTAAGCAAAATGTAAGGCATTACGAGCAGTACCACTTACATGTACTCTCACTGTTAGAGTACAATGGTACTTTAATATGGATTAAAAGATGCAGTTATATTTACAGGTATATTATAGCGGTTTACTAATAGCCACAGAATTTGGTAGAGAACCCTCGACGAGTACGTTGCAATATCCCTTGAACTGTTCTATTTACTTTTTATAACTGTAGTTTTAAAAAATAATAAAAAAATCTGTACATGGTAATCTATAGGAATGTTTCTGAATATTATATTTTACATTAAATGTGAACAAAAAATAATTTTTAATATCATACTTTGATCAAGTCCAGGTTAATTCAGCTTAGTCTGGCAAAATGGTGTCCGTTGAGTATATGTCAAACTCGGTGTACTGAAGGCGTCTCAGTAAACCTGGTGTTTCATATAAGTATTTTTTAAGGTGCTCCATAACAGAGATAGGGGGTAACCTTGAGAGCAGTAACTTTTGAGCAGATTAGTATATGTTAATGGAATTTTGGCATAACCGATAAAGACTCACGAATCTAAGTCATAAACAACCATTGACATTACCAAGGAAGTCAGGCGCGAACTCGCCACTAAACTAGTAGACCCAAAATTTTGACAGGTATCAGTTTTTAGAGTTAAAACTCTTTTTTTTTAGATATTTTCGATAATTATCTAAAATAAACGTACCGCACATTTATTTCGAAAATATAAATCATTTTCAAGAAAAATCAGTTTGTTTGCGTCTAAGAAAAGCAATAAATTATAATTTTAAATGTGAAATATATGAATGTATTTTCTATATGGTTTTGAGAGTTTATTCTGTTTTTTTTTTCTAAGATAACTAGGCTAGCGAACGGCAGCTTTTCATCGGTGAGCCAGTGGCGTGGTATATGGAGTGCTTGTACCAGAGCGCCACTCAATTCTTAGTAGGCTTTGTCTTTTTTTTATTTGAGTTAAACCACTGAATTGAGAAGAGCGGTTTAATAGTATTCACTGTTAGTATGAAAATGAAATAAACTGAGACTAACTCTCAATTCAAAATTATAATGATGATACTACTCCATTAAATACGTTACTAGCACATATGATCTTGGCCAGAGATCAAAAAAACATACAATATGTAATAAAAAAATATCAGAACTGCATCGCAGAATGGACACAATAACTTATAATATTCATTAATTAATGTTAAATTAGGTGCTATAAATAACAACAATAAATATACAAATTAATTACCAAATTAGTAAATGTTCAGAGGATTAACATGTTCTTCCTAAAGGATTTCAGTGTTTGGAGGAGAGTTAGCAGCTTGAAAAGACGTGGAGTTTGGAGCATTTCCCCATTGGGTAGAGATCGCACTTCTGCGGAGAACGAGATACTGTCAATAAGAAAAATTTTTAGGGACTTTGAGCCACATAAGAACCGAGATAACCCTAGACCACAGGGACATGGAACCACAGGGACCTGGACCACCAGGACCTGGGACACTATAACAATATTTCTGAGCTTTAATATGCTGCTCAAAAAAAATAAAATAAGAAAGGCTTACCTCTTATCTAGAAGGGTACCACAAAAAAGCACATTATCAAATAACACTATATGCGGAAGGTAATTTGTTCGAAAATTTAACTCTAGCTGTTTTCAAGTGAAAAATAAATGATTTTCATATTTTAGATTCTAACGTCGGTTATGCATTTCCCTTCCAAGGAAACATTTTCTCTTCGCTTGATTGCTATCAGCTGTGCGCGCCACGATTGTCACGTTGAAGTTAAACTATTATTATCGATAGAGATCGCATATACTCAAATCTATATTCGAACGAATAAAATAAGGGACGAGACTAAATACATTTTTATAGCTATTTCTTGACCAACTTACATTGTTAATAAATTATACTGCTCCCATAAATAAAAATGCTACAAAATCCCGCGTTAAAAGAACACATTCTAAATGAGATTTCTGATAATCCTTCTAAAAGCTCGCAGCTCAAATAGGCACAACAAAGTATATTCTCCACAAAACTTTCAAGAACAATTCTTTCTTTTTTTGAGGAGATCTAGAATTTGTTTACTCGACGCCAATAAACACCAAGAAAGAGTTGATTGGAAGGATAATCCATTACTGAAATTATATTGGAAATGATCCTGGAATGTTACTCCGAGTACAGTAAGAAAAAACCCGCAGGATAAGAACGTGTAATTATGTGATGATCACTTTCTCTATCAACACTAGTGCAACCCGTTAACATTCTTATCGCAGCCTATATAAAAACATAAGCCGCCTAGAACAAGTGAACTATTACAGCATAAGACTCTGAAGTATTTAGTTAGAAAGATGAACTCTGTAAGCGCATCACGAGTATATTAGTAAAAGTTGTATTATGTTTAAGTTAAAAATAAATCCTTTCTAAAAAGGGTTTTCGCAAGTGTATTGAAGTGCGAGGCGCCTATTTTGAACGTCTATTTAATTAAACACAAGAAAAAATGTATATAATATTTTACACAATTTTGGAACAATTTAATGATTTACAAGATTTTATCAAAAATAAAATTTAATTTTTCATTAAAAATTTAGTTACGCTTCATCTCATTTTGTTTATTATTTATTATTTATTAGATATGATCAACACCCTTAAATGTTCTTCAATCCTGTAAATTTCGATTTAGAAATTTCTGAACATAAATTCTTCTTGCCTGTAGAGAATTGCATTAGGCTTGTCGATGAATTAAATATATGTTATATGTTAGCATTACTCTCAATTATTAAGTCCATTGGTTTCTAATTATAACTAGTTTTAATTAAGTGATTGTATAGTAGTAGATTATTAGATTTCGATTAGTTATAGTAATTTAATTGACTGATAACAATGAGCATAGTTAATTTCGTATAATGTGTAATTACTACTATTTATGCATGATTCACGTTTTCTCGAAAATAGTTAATTTTTTCGGAATAAATATAGAGTACCTTCTTTTTAGATAATTGTCTAACATATCTAAAAATTGGCGTTTTAGCTCTGAAAACTAACACTTGTCAAAATTTTGAACCTAGGAGTTTAGTGGCGAGTCAGTCTTGACTTCCTTGTTGGAGCTTGTTTATGGCCTGGATTCGTGAGTTTTCATCAGTTAATCAACGAGCCAAAATTTTATAGATTCACAAATCTGCCCAAAAGCTACAGCCCAAAAAGGAAATAACTGAGTTCCCCATTAGGACGTCATATCTCCGTTATGGGAAAAAATTATACAAAACACTTGGATTATTTTAACGCCTCGTGTACCTCTCCGAGAGTTTGACGTATACTTACCGGACCACCTGCATTTAAAAAATGTTGCCCAATAAAGTTGCTTGATTCAATTAACAGTACTTGATCTACAGTTAATTGTTTTCATCCTCCATTAGATATTTAGACCTAGGAAAACTTACTAACGATCTTTTCATTTTTTTCTAGGTGGTAGCGGAGCTTCTAGTCAGGAAACATCTCTGGTTGGCACTAAGGGCACCCCAAGGAAAAAACATTATCCGCCTAAACCAAATGAACTGAATGCAGGTCATACCTTGCCAGTTGAGGTACGATTTAAAAAAAAAATATACTAGTATATAAGCCTGTCTCTGACATGGAAGGATGTAAAATATTTGTAGCGGCTCGCACCTATATAAACTCCTAACAAGAATAGTAACGATTCGACTTGAGAAAAAAATTGATTTCTACCAACAAATAGAGCAAGTAGGGTTTCGTACTGGGTTTGGAACAAACAATCACCTATCAAAACCGTAATAGAAAAAACTATCGAATACAATCGACCACTCGTTCTGGCTTTTGTAGATTTCCATAAGGCCTTTGATACGGTAGAGCTTGAGAAAATTATGGAAGCATTACAAGCATGCCGCATTGACTATCGATATACAAAGTTAATTTACAATATATACAGGAATGCAGCTATGTCTGTGAAACTACACGGAAACACGGATCATATCCCAACTGGCAGAGGAGTCCAACAGGGTGATACCTTATCGCCTAAACTATTTACTGCAGTACTAGAATACGCCTGTAAAAAACTTAACTGGGAAAAAATGTAGAGGGCCAAAGATTAACAAATCTGAGGTTCGCGGACGACATAGTTTTGTTTTCCGATAATCTCAAGGAGATATGTACAATGTTACATGAACTTCAGCTAGTGTGCGCCAATGTGGGTCTTAAAATAAATATATCAAAAACAAAATTTATGACCAATCTGATACCTAGTGGAAATATCAATATTGGAGACAACGAAGTGAAGCTTGTGGAAAAATACATATACCTTGGACACGAAATAAAGATCACAATAGATAATCAAACATGCGAGCTACGGAGAAGAGTAAATCTCGCATGGGCAGCCTATGGAAAACTTAAAGACATCTTTAAGAGCAATGTACCAATTTCTTTAAAACGTAAAACATTTGACCAATATGTGTTACCGGTTATGACCTACAGAGCCGAAACTTTGACATTGACAACTGCAACTTCTAAAACGCTGCAAATAACTCGGAGAAAGATGGAAAGGTCAGTGCTAGGTATATCGCTGCGTGACCGAGTTAGAAATGAAGACCTGAGACGAAAGACAGGAGTTACCGAAGTAATTTTCCCAATTGCCACACTCAAATGGAACTGGGCTGGACATGTCGCCCGAATCAGTGATGGAAGGTGGACGAAGAGATTACTCGAGTGAAGGCCGAGATTGGACAAAAGAAGTAGAGGAAGACCCCCTATTCGTTGGACTGACAATCTCAAGAGAACTGTAACAAATTGAATGCAAATCGCTCAGGATAGAGCACAATGGACAAGAATGAGGGAGGCCTATGTCCAGCAGTGGACGCAAAGGGCTAGATGAAGAAGAAGCGGCTCGCAACTTGCAAGGTCTACGCTGTAGACTTGTTAGAGTAAATTAAACATTATCTTTACATTTTTGAATATTAATCTAACTGATTGAATTCAGCTGCTGCCATATATTCACATTTCCTATTAGAACAAACTCAATTTCATTATATAAATTATTTTAAATCTCTGTTTTACCAACTTGTGTTTATGCCATAGAGAAAAATCTATGCAAAGTAGATAAATTATGATATTACACTTTGTATTAGAAATCAATTTTTTCACATAATTTCTATATCCTCAGAAATAAAGGTTAAAATCTTGATGGATAACTTAGCTCTTCTTTTCTTTAAGAACTGGGCTCTTGCACTAGCTACTCCTCTCTCCCTAACTATTTGGAAGCAGTCAATTCTTTTTTATATTAAGTAATGGTTGCAAGAATGAAATCACTAATTATCGGGCTGTCTCTCTGTTTTATATCATTCCTAAGATATTTAAATTCATAATTGTCATTGAAATATTTTATACATTCAAATTCTGTGTAAGCCTTAAGCATCATGATTTTTACAGGGGCAGATCAACTACTATTTATTTAGCTGAATTTCATAATTACCTTTATGAAAATCTAGACAAGGGTTGTCAAATTGACGTCATGTTTACTGATATGAGTTAAATGTTTGATAGTGTATCTCATGATCTGTTGTTAATCAAGCTGGGGGCGTTGGTAGTATCTGGATCCTACTTTGGTTGAATTGCGTCATACCATGAGGGCCTGATCCAAAGGGTGTAGTTCTGCCCCCAGTAAGAGATGACTTCTGGTGTGCCACAGAACTTGCACTTGGGTCTTGTATTGTTTCTGTTATTTGTGAACGATGTGTCCTCTTTTAAGAATCGTGAGTTCCTTCTTTAAGCGGATGACTGAAGGTATTTCTTGTTATCGGTGATTATCAGCGGGTTCAGGAGAATATCGATAATTTTGATTAGTGTTGTTACAATAACTTGTTAACTTTGACTACTGTTTGAATGTTGGTTTCTTGACCTGAGGTGAGTTTCAATAACCTGGAAGTAACTTTTGGCAATAAACTAAATTTCAATGCTCATTTCGGTAATATTATTGTAAAAAGCTTGAATATGTTAAATTGAAACTAGAACAGTAAAGACCTTATACAACCGCTAAAAACTACATATTTTAGAGAATCATTATATAGGTCTCTTTGGTATAATTTGTATATCAGAATTTTATTATTTACTATGGTATGAAGAATGTAAATAAGTAAAATCAAAAATATCGATATATTTATATGTTTATTTATTGATTCATTTTTAATAAGACTCTACAAAATATTAACGATACCAATAAATATAAATTAGGTGACAATTAATATGTAAATGTCAGACAATTTCACAATAAATATTATATTGCAGCATTCAATAGTTTCAGTAATACTTTTGATAGTTTTCAATAAACAATAAATATTTTTTAAATAATAATGTTGCTTTTAATAATTGATTAATATAAGAATTCAAAATATGTATTCACAATTATATTTTATTTAATAGTTTTTAAGAATTTTAAATTTTTGAGAATTTTTTTATTAATTGTTCTCAAAATTTGCAGCTTAAATTTTCTTCAGTCTAGAAAATTGATGCAAACAGACGGCTTCTAAGAGAAGATAAAACCAAACGAATGGTATATTTCCTATGTGACTTGCGAGACTCAAATGGGGGTTTTCTGAGTGCTAAATTCTTGGGACTGCAGATTTATCCTGGTCTTACTTTGAAGCTCATATAGAGCAGGTTTCGAAGAGGCTTCGTAGCGGTCTATTTGCATTGAGACGTTTAGCGCTGTGTGTTGACATGTCGGTTCTGAGAGCTTCGAACTTTGCGCTGTTCCATTCAGTGATGTCTTGTCTGGGGCCACGCATTACGGGCGGCTCGTGTGTTTAAGCTTCAGAGAAAGGCTGTGAGGATGATATGGGGTATGAGCTGCAAGGAGAACTGTAGAGCAGCATTCTCGGAACTGAAAATTTTCACATTACCTTCGCAGCATATACTGGATAACTTAATGTATGTCAGAAAATATGACAGTTTCAGAATGCACAGTGAGAGTCACAGCTGGGATATAAGGCACAAGAACAGCTTGGTGCCTGCCAATTTTCATTTGGGAAGCTGTCGGAATGGGTCTGGTTGTTTAGCAATAATTTTTTTTTATGTTTTGCCTCTGTCACTGAGAGACCTTCTAGTTAGTCTTTTTAAATATAGTACAAAACAAATTTTAATCCAGAAGGTATTTTATAGTTTTGACGTATTTATTCATTACAAATTTTAATCACAATTTTAAACACACCAGCCTAGGCTTCAAGTTTTTTTTTTATTTTATTTACTGACGAATGTAGTGTTGTAAAACATGGCAATTGATTAAATAAACTGAAATTGAAATTTTGTCTTTATAATGATCATATTATTTCTTATTTTGGAAGGGTGGGGGCTGCAATATTTGCATCTGCCCCAGGCGGCAAATTTTGCATCTGCCCCGAGCGGCAGAAATCTACGCTACGCCTCTGATGAATGCATTAAAAAATATATAATAAAAATCATAAGTAGTACAGTTTTAAGGGGTTAACATCAGTCGGTTAAGTATTCGTTCATTGTGTAGAATAATTCTGCAAGAAGTTAGCACTTTAAGGGCTTATTTAAAAAGCAAAAAGGGTCCCGAGTCCTAATGTTATTTGGAAGTCTATTAAAAATATCTATCAAAGCAGCAAGGACTTTTTATGTAAGAAGTTAATCTAAAATTCGAAATTAAAACATTAGGTCATTTATAAATAGTAAGAGGGAACATACACTCCTTTGTGGGACTCGATATTTTTGTATTTGGTAAGTTGATCAAGGATTACCAATTTTCATCCAGATTTTCCTGTTTTGTGAAAAGGGCCCCTTCAGCTCATTGAGATCATCCTTAAAACCTAAAACATACCGTCTTTTTTTTAATTTTTGAATAAAACTAAATAAAAGGCTACAAAATTGAATTTAACGCTTGCGAAATGGCTAATGACAAAACTAAATTTTGATTTAATTGATTAAGAATGTGGTATCCCTAATATATGTACACTGTGGTACTAGTTTTAAGTATTTAGTTCTTTACTGTGACGTTGTTGCCAATAATAATAAAGATATTCGTTTTCGTCCAGGTGATCTGCGTAGAATCGAAAATAACCGTCGTCTGGCAAGATGGTACTGAAGAAAAAGATATTCCGTCCACACAACTATATTATTCGATATCATTGGATGACCACGAGTTTTTCCCTGGCGAATGGGTAATTCGAGATGGTAAAGAAGATGGTGGCAAGTATGGAGTTGTCCAACATGTCAATTATATTGAAAGGACCGCTACTATAAAGGTGAGTCAAGTTGCATACTTAGATGGAGTTATATCTCCTTTTCTGTTAGGTGAATATTCTTTTTCTTTTTAAGTCGACTTCTGTATTCTAGGAGCTAGTATTGTAGAAAAGTGGTTTCATTTTTTGAAAAGTTGTTCTAGCAGTCTCTATTCTACACCTTATCTCTTTATCTGGGTTTAGATTTTCGGTGATATAACATCCAAGATATTTAAAATGAGTCACCCTGTCTATACTTTTTCCATACAGTATAGCAAGCAAAAGCAAGTTGATGGAGGGGAGACAACAGCAGTTCTTAATTTGAAACTCTTGGGGGGATCGCAAGCGAAAGTAAGTTGTCGATGGAGGGGAGAGATGCCAACAACATTCACGTTCCTAGTGTAAGAGGCAGAGTCAGGTCTATTTTCCTAAATTCGAAGCTCTTCGGAGGGAGGGGACGATCACAAGCTAAAGCGAGTTGTCGGCGGGGGGGGGGGGACGCTAACAGCATGTACATTCCTAATGTAATAGGCAAAGTCGGGTCTATTTTCCTAAATTCGAAGCTCTTGGAGGGGGGAGGGGTCGGATTCCTCTTGAATCCGCTCCAGGATAGAGGTATTATCTACTATTGTAGCTTACATGGTTCTTCAGGGAAATCATTATTGACCATCAATTTAACAGCAACAAACCTGTTGTTCTATGAGACGGAACTGTTGACTTGAAGAGGGGGTCGCATATCAACTCAATTTACACTGACTTCTTCAGGGCGTTTGATAGGCTTGCTAAGCTGCAGCTGTGGAATGTAGTCTAGCTCGCATGTAGTAATTAAAGAGTTATTTTTCTGATCATGTGTATAAGGTCCGTATCAGGAAACGAGTACACTATTGGCAGCAATATTTCAATGTTTGCTGGTGATGTCAAAATATATTTAACAATTCATATATAACACTGAATATCATATTCTTGCTGAGCGAGGTAACCTCATAACTCATTGTAAAAAATATCATGTGTTAAATTTTTGTGATGGTCTAGTTTTAGAGAGGATTAATTCTGCTAATGGTTTGAGGTGGTTTTTGACTATCAATTATCTTTTTCTGACCAATTTAATACTATGGTTACCAGAGCTTCAAAACTGTTAGGCTTTATTCAGTAAAATTGTAGCGATTTCTTCATTGCTTCTCTAAAATTGCTATGGTATGGTTTCTGATATATATATATATATATATATATATATATATATATATATATATATATATATATATATATATATATATATATATATATATATATATATATATATATATATATATATATATATATAATGCATAAATATAGTTAGAGGAAGATTAAGTTTACTTCTTAAACTGTGGGCTAATAAATTAAATATTATTATTGAAAATCCGGATTACAGTTTTATAAGGGATAGAATGTTTTTCACTGGATATAAAAAAATGTCTGACTATCTGTAAAACCAGAATTTTTTAAATTTTGTTATGCGAGTTTTATTTTTTTTTTTTTGTTTTTAACGTTTATTTGATTGCTTTGGATTAAAGAAATTTTAGGGTAATATAACATTTTCACCTAAGGAACAATTATACACTTAAATAACCTTTCCGAGATTGAGATTGAGTTTGTCAAAAAATATTATTTTCAGTTATGTAAGAAAAAAATTAACCGTCATTTCTTATACTCATCGACCCCAGAGTATGTTGGGGAACCTTTTGCAATGCTTATAATAAACCTCTTTGATTTAAGCTTGAAATGTTTTTAAAGAGTGATTTTATTATTTCAGTGGTTTGTATATTCAGATACCGATAAAAAACCAGAGGCCTTAAATACCGAAGAACTTAGCGTTTACGATTTAAAAAAACACTCAAAATTCGTATTTAGACCAGGAAGTATAGTTAAATCAAAGCCCACGCAAGAAGGAAAGATGGGAAAAGTTATTGACAGTTGTATAGAGGTAAGAAACAAAAATTTTTTTTATTAATAGTGAAAACCCATTACAAAAATGGCCGATTCACAAGTTTCGTGATTTTGGTGTGTATAATCAATCTTCGCGGTCCGCTGTTGAAAATTTCTTCGAGGAATTTAAACGGACGTTGTCATTGAAAAATGAGAAAATCTCTACCCGCTCTAAATAATTGGCTGAAAAAATCGCGGATGTGAACCTCAGCGTCGCAGAACAACCAAACACCTCCGTTTGGCATCGCGCCTAGGAATTAAACCTCCACCGGTGAATTTTGACAAAATATTTGGACCTTTATTCTTACAAGATGTAACTGACTCAAGAACTGACCATAGACTTCCCAGAAACTTTAGCAAATTGATTTTACAACTGCAAGTTGACAATGCATTCTACAACAAAATCATCCTTAGCGATGAGGCTCACTTTCACTTCAACGGTTTCATCAACAGCAAAATTTTCGGATCTGAGGAAAATAATTCACGTGCCTGGCAAAAACTTCCAATTACTCAGAGACATGCCACTATGGAGCTCTCAAAACTCCAGACATTGGTCTGCTTGTGCATCACGAGAGCCATGTGAAGGACCCTGACAGCAGCTATGGAGCCCCTACTAAACCTCCCCCCTCCCTTAATATAATAATTAAAGCTGATGCAATGTTAGGGACATACAGGCTGGAACTAAACAAGGTCTGGTGAACTGAACGCCCTTAGATACACCAGCATCAAAGGCATGGTGACGAACTCATCTGGTTTACAAGCGGGTTTAAAACTGACCACGGTACAGGAGCCGGAATACACGGAGCCACAAACAGACTTAACACAGGTGAGGCACTGGGGTGTCATGCTAAGGTATTTGAGGCAGAAATACAGAATGTCCGGTAAGTACCTCCTAATTTCTCGAGAGTATACAGGTGAGGTTAAAGTAATCCTACTTTGTCATAGAAAAAATATTCCTAGAGTGGCTCTGAAGGGGTACTCAGCTGACCTTATCGGCTCTAATTTTTGAACCGACTTGTATAATTTAATGAAATTTTAATGTTTTATAGAGGCCATAAAGACTCATTAACTACAGTAGATGTTTTAGATCATTAGAGAAGTCAGGAACGGACTTGCAGCCACACTCGTTGCCCTTAATTTTTGACAGGTGTCATTTTACAGGGCTGAAAATTGATTTTTAAATACTTTGGTCATTTCTCTTCAAAAAAGGTACTCTTAATTTATTTCGATAAAACTGGCGATTTTCGAGATAAATCGGTTTTAATGCGAAAAACTCAAAAGTTAATAGTGCGAAACACTAAAAATAATTTTAAAAAATAGATTCTTACGCAGAGATGTCGATATGCATTTAATTATGGTGAAGCGCTGTCAAATTCTTTGAAGGCGAAAAGACTTTATGCTGAAAGATTTCCAGCTCGAACATTGCCAAGTCCAAATGCCTTTCAAAGGATTGATCGATGCCTAAGATAAACAGGTAAAAGATGATTAGAAAATAATTATTAGAGTTATCGAATTAATTTTTTACATGTTTTAGTCAGGGTCATTTTTGCTGCGACGTAGCGATGTGGGCCTTCCCAGGAGAACACGAGACCCTCATGTAGAGGAACAAATTTTGCAAGATATTGCTGACAACCCTTCAAACATTATAAGAAAGCTCCCGACACAAAACAATGTTACAAAATGGATTGTACATGAAACTCTTAACAGAACAGTTACTTCACCCGTACCACGTTGAAAAAGTACATATTATGCCTCCGGATGATTATCCTGCAAGACTTCAATACTCCAACTGGTTTATATAGCAATATAACGTCAACTTAAATTTTTCTAACCTTATTTTGTTTACCAATGAGGCCCATTTTACAAGAAATGGCATAATAAGCTCACAATTTACATTTTTAGGCTGATGAAAACCCGCACGCTACAATTCAAAACAAACACTAATAAAGGTTTAATGTAAATGTGGGCTGGCATGATCGGAAATAACCTTATAGGTCCATTCGATGATGAGATTTATTTACAATTTTTTCAGCAGAATTTAAATAATTTATTGAAAGACGTACCTCTTGATAGAAGAATGCAAATGTGGTACATGAATGATGGTGCGCCACCTCATTTTAACCGTATAGTACGTCAACACTTAAAAGTTTTTGACCTTCGATCAGTAGTTCGAGGTGGGTCTGTTTTATGGCCACCAAGTCTCCAGACCTAAATCGCTTAGACTTTTACTTCAGGGGACATCTAAAAGAACTAGTTTATTCAACACCAGCAAGTACTAGAGAAAATTACTAACGAAAAGATCACAGCGTTCTAACGAAATCCGTAATAACGCCGAAATATTATTTGCAGTGCAATGGGAAAATATTCGAAGAATAAGAAAATGTATTGAAGTACGTAGAGCTCATATTGAACATTTGCCAAAATAACATTTAAACGTTTTCACTACTTTTGCATTTTAATAACATTGGTAATTAATTGAGTTCGATCAATCATTTGAAGGGGTTCTGGACATGACAATATCTGAGCTGGAAATCATTCAGCATATCTTCTTGCTTTCGAAGAGTTAGATAGCTCTTCGGCATAAATTAAAGCACATCAGCAGATCCTGCGTATTTTATTTTTATTTGTTTGTGTTTATCATTAGTAACTTTTGAGTGTTTCGCATAAAAATCGATTTATCTCGAAAACCGCCAGTTTTATCGAAATAAATTGATAGTACCTTTTTGAAAAGGAATGACCAGTGTTTACAAAATCTGTTTTCAGCTCTATAAAATGACACCTGTCAAAAATTAGGCCCCAACGAATGTGGCTGTAAGTCCGTTCCTGACTTCTCTGATGATCAAAAACATCTACTGTAGTATGGTTTAATGAGACTTTATCGCCTCTATAAAATGTTAAAATTTCATTAAATTATAAAAGTTGGTTCAAAATTTAGAGCCGATAAAATAAATCACTGGGTACCTCTTTAAGACTTTGTATCTCCGTTCAGGGGTACTTTAGGATTATTTTAGGGTTATTTTGACCTCCCTGGTATGCTTCCGAGAAATTAGAAGGTATTCACCGGACACCCTGTATATGTTACTGATACTGTCTTTGAGAGAATCTAACGAAGGGTTGCAGGGACAGGGCCGTGGTTATTTTCTTCGACAGACTAGCAGCGCTGAAAGGGCTTGCATGTCATCAGATAACATGAAAACGGGTCTAGGATTGTCTTCAAAACTTTATCGCTGTGGCAAAATACAACAAAGTTACTCTTGCATAGGTACTAGGACACAGGGACATCCTAGACAATGAAAAAGCGGACCAACTCGCAAGACTATCAATACAGATCCACTGAAACCACATTGCGAGTCATAGGCACAGCAGTTGCTTTGTATATTGTATTGTTTATTGAAATAGAAAATCCTACTACAATGAATCTAATTAAGACATACAATAATTTCCTTTCTACTAAGAATGATTTTCAATTCAATAAAATATTTTAGCAATGTCTTAAAAGCTATCACTGTTATTGCATTCTTGATAAATGAATCTGTGAGATAAAGATCTCATAGTACTATATTTATTTGTTTTGTGAGTATTAAAATATTGAATATTTCTTGTACAGTATGAATGAACTTGTTCCCTCATTGAAATAGATTCATTAAAATATGCACCCTTTTTTAGTTTAAAAATAAAAACCATAGTAAGGTAGTATGGTTTTTCTCTCACTGAAAACTAACCCAATGTAGACGGCATAATTTCAATTGGTGTGTAACGGTTGCATCTTACAATAGTTTTTATACACCTATTATACAAAATTTGCATAGATGGAATTAAACCTCTGTCACCCAAATATAAACACTTGAAAAATAGTCAAAATGAGGTTGAATTATATTCCTAAACACCATCATTCTTGAGAGTAAAGATCGATACTTGTCAATTATATAGAAGAAAAACAATTTGTTAGATATATTTTTGCAGATATATTTAAAATGATGTTTCAATGAAAGTGTGCTATCCAGTATAAACTCAAGATATGTCACTTGATTCACCCATTCACTATCCTCCTTATCAGTCTGTAATTTAATTTTTTTGATATTGAGGTTGTTTATTTTATGATGACTATAAATCACCATAGATTTTGTTTTACTAGCATTAAGTTTTAACTTGTTTATATCAAAAAGTATCTCAATTCTTTTCAGCAACCGTTGCATTCTCTCAATTATCTAGAAGGTATTATGTTCACTACACACTATTAATGTGCCATCCGCAACAGATTAATAAATTCCAGCCCCCACTTGATTGGAATAGACGTAATAGATTTGATTTTAACAAATGGCGCTACTTGTCACACCGCACGCGAAACAATAACATTGTTGCAAAAGAAGTTTCCTGGTTGTGTCAGCTCCCGTTTTGAGACCAAATCAAGCCTCCGAGAAGTTGCCATTTAACCTATTTATATTTCCTACTCAAGGGTTTTTTAAAAAGTAAGATCTATGTGAACTATAATGAGACGATTCAAAAACTCACAGAGAAAATTGAACCCCTAGATTCATGAAATGCAGTGGCTATTATTCCAGACGTATTCCTAAATTTCATCCAAAGAATACATTTTATTTCATGTCTGATGTAATAATTTATATAAAATTCAAGTTCTTTTTGAAACGGAGTAACTTATTAAGGTTTATTTTGAAAAAAAAAATATGCACAAAGTAATTTTTCATCATACATTTTCTTTCCTAATCAACGCATATTTTAATATAAAAATTGATCTTTTTAATTGTTGGTAGACATTTTTTTTCCTGTTTTTAGGGTTATGTGATAGTTCAATGGCTTCATGGAAAGCAAGAAAATTGTTGGCCTCAAGATATTGAATTGATACCGGACACAGGAGACTACGAATTTTCAGATAGTGGAGATTCCACCGATGAAGATAAGGTAAAAAATTTGGCTTACTTTATGTACTATTTTATACACTATTTTAAAAATGAAAGTTGATTATAGCACTACTTCTTTCGTGTCACCCTGTAAAATTTAATATACTGGAAAAAATTCGTGCCAAAAAAGATCGACATGTCTGAACGATTTTTTCAACTGTATATACATATACAGTGTGACCAGTAAAGTCCGAATCTTATGGGATTTTTTTTTTAACAGCTTTATTCAAAATTTGACTTTGGCATCAATTTCTGCTTCGATCGAGATAAAAATTAACCAAAAAAATAGTGGTCACGTAATTAGAATTATCTGTCAAATTTTATTTTTTTTCCAAAAAAAAATTCAAAAGTGGGGTTATGTCTCAAAATATCGAAAAAAGTTGATAGAAAACGTTTTTCTAAATCCGATTTCTAGCCCATATGCAAGATTTCAGCTGTAAGAGAATTTAGAATTTTTGTCCATTTTTTGTAAATTTCACCACTGTTGCAAAATAAGACTCAACGCAACCCACATAAAACTTCTTCGTTTTAACAATGCTTCTTCATTCCAGACATATTCTGTTTAAAGTAGCGCCATATTAAATGTGTGGTTTTTCACAAAATCCAAATAGGGCTATTAAAATTTGGTCACAAGTGATGTAAAGTTTATTTGTTTATGACTCTATTGTATAAGGTAACTTCATAAAATAACTATTTTTAAAAACGTAGCTTGTGTCTAAAATCAATACACATTATAATTAAGACATACAAGTACGCAGTGTTATCAGTAAAGTCTACATTAGGTGGAAAATACATTTAATTATATAACTTTACTTAAAGTTTATCTAGTTTCTACGATTTAATTTGAAATTCCATTAGGAAAGTTTGTTATGAAGCTATGTTATTAAAAAAGTTAAAATAGTCTTTAAGTGCAGTTTCCAAAAAATTAATCAGTATTGTACCTTACAATGATGCATCAAAAACAAGTTGATCATTTTGAAACGGTGAATCGAAACTGTATTTTAGAAATGAGGCCCCTTAGTATCAGAAACTTCAGTAAAGATGTGTCAAATCAAATCAAATATCTCTTTATTCAATAAAAAGTTTTGTGGTACTGAAGAAAAACCAAAAACTTGAATGAATGGCGTCAGAGTTAAAATCCAATAAAATAGCTAAGTTAAAACACTAAATCTAACATTTATATAAATATTAAATGAAGTAACATTCACATAACATCCTATTATCAGACATGACACTTAAAATTTATTTAAAAAATGTAAAGAACTCATTCTGCGTATATGGTTCCATATGAACCAATAAATCAAAAACCGTTTTCTTAAAACGTTTGAAATCCTCATCCAACTTTACCCCGATTGGTAGAGCATTAAAAAATTTAATTGCCAAGAAACCAGGCCCTTTTTCTGCCACACTAAGTCGATGCTGTGGGACATTATATCCTATATATATCTAGTGGCAAACCAGTGTTTAACTTCATGCTTCTCAAACTTGTCCTTGTTTTTAAAGAGGAACAGTAGGCATTCGTAAATAAATATTGCTGGTAAAGTTAAGATACCTAAGGTTTTAAATTTTCCCCTGTAGGAATCCAAGTAACCAATGCCAGAAAGTATACGCACTGCTCTTTTCTTATTTTTAAAAGCCAAAAGTCAAGAAGGACAGTTGTTTGTATTGAACGCAATGGAAGGCACACAGAAATGTAATTTTAAGTTTTTGAATCGGTTTTAATTTAATATTCAAATACCAAAAATAATTTGTTATCAATTAAAAAGGTGGAATTTAAAGTGCGTTTAATTTTTATGTTATGACTTTTTTATTATAAAATTTGAGTCTTTTCAATTAAACGATTTTTTAATTTTAATGTGTATTACTTTGAGACACAATAGTTATTTTATGAAGTTACCATATACAGGTTCAAAAACACACTTTTAATATGGCGCTATTTTAAACAAAATATGTCTGAAATGAAGCATTAACAAAATTAAGAAGTTTTCTGTAGGTTGCGTTGAGTCTTATTTTGCAACAGTGGTGCAATTTACAAAAAAATGAGCAAAAAATCTAATTTATCTTATATAGCTGAAAATTTGCATACGAGCTAAAAATTGCATTTGAAAAAACTTTTTTTAATAACTTTTTTCGATATTTTAAGATATAAGCTCACTTTTGATTTTTTTTGGAAAAAAATTCAAATCACATGACTACTATTTTGTTGGTTAATTTTCATTTCGATCGAAGCAGAAATTATTGCCAAAGTCAAAATTTCAAACAAAGCTTAGATTTTGAAATTAATTGAAAGTAAATAAAAAAAAATACTCGAATCAACAATATTATTTATTTCAAGAAATCTGTTTTCTTACAGTTAGGAAGATTTTAATAGTAAATTTCTTAACAGTTGAGACAAATATGCAAAAATTGTAATAATAGCGACCCATCAAAAGTATTTTGACATAACAAATAATTTTAAGATTGTGTATTGAAAGATTTTCTTCTGTCAATGTCAGTCTTTTATTGAATATCCTTTCTTATTGAAATAATTTCGGTATCTTACTCGACGATCCAACTCCTCCCACAAATGTTCTATAGGGTTTAAGTCGACACTTTTACTTTGCCGGTCTAGAAGTTTAACCTTTTCATGTTTTATGAAGTCACTCACGTGCTTGGATTTGTGCTTTGGATCATTATCATGTTGAAAAGAACATCCGTTTAGCATATTTTCTTTAATATATAGTATCATTTGGTTTTTTTAATATATCACCGTACAAGAATAGATCCTATTCTCTTCAACGCGAATTAACGGTCTAACCACATAACGAAAAAAACATCCATTGCCATCATATATTTTATTTGTAGGACGTCAAGCATACTTTATTCCATCAGATGACATTTGCTTTTATCACTCCATAGTATTGTAGATCATTCTGAGCTCGTCATTGATCTGCCACTTTAAGAACGGAAGTAGTAATTTTCTATTCTTTGCAGGTATGAAAGGCTTTTTGGTTGATCATTGTCCACTTAATCCGAAGTGTTATAGTCGACCTTTTACAGTTGAAACGTAAATGTTTATGTTATAATTTTCTTGCAATTCATTTCTCATTACCACGCTAGACTTACGGACATCACTAATAGATAATTTTTTCATTAAGCGATCTTCTTTAAAACATATTTTTTTCAGGCGGTCACTTCTAGGCTAATTTTCAACAGAATAGCGTTTCTTATAAACTTTATTCCACGCAGTAACAAACTGCTGAGACACTTTAAAATTCTGAACTACTTCTATTTATCGTTTTCTTTCCTTTAAGGAACTTATAACAACTTCTTTAAAGTTACTTTAATATTCCTTAGTCTTAGGCATGTTAAAATAATATCAGTGTACGCATAAAACACAAACTCATATTAAAAAATAATACAACTATTTCTTGCTTATTATTTAGGACTTCATAGATGAATATTGTCGCCGTTGCTATAGCTGTTATAGTGCATTTTTTACCTTTGAAGGTGGTGACTTCGAACAAAAGACATAGGTTTGTTGTAATAACAAAACTCAAACACCTTAGAAGTCTGGCTTCCCACAAATATTAGTCGTTAACTTCCCATATCCATTCTTTTGAATTATTAGAACGGCTTTGAATGCTTTCCCATAAAATGTTATCGTCATTTTCATCTAGATGTGGTGTTGCTTTTTTATTGTTCCTAATTTCTTTAAGGTGTCACGAATACCTTATTTATTAGACCATCGGTGCGTAAGGAATAGAGTCACATACTAATGATACCCAAAAAAAACATCTCAATCGGAATTATAACTTTCAGCGGTGGTACCAATCTAAGATTTGCAATTTGAGCGTTCACCACTTCTTTCTTATTTTCCTGACCTTGCCTTGAGAAATTTCCAGGTCTTTGATCCACTTAAACTGGCCTTAGATAGGAAGAAATTTTAGAGTAATGATGAAGGTCATTTAGACCATGCATACGTGGTTGTGCACGAGAACAACACAATCTTTGTCTAACAGTGTTTTTAAGTTTTCATTTGATTCTGCCTCGTATGTTTGGGGTCTGATCTAATGTATTCAACAAAGACTATGCGGATGAAAATGGCACTTATGCTTTATTGTTTTTAGGTTTCATGGGAAACGGAAAGTATAGAATCCTACGCGGGAGGTGATCTCACAGACGAAACAGTATTACAAAACATGGCTGCCAGACTAGATTTTGTCAGATCTCGAATAGTGTATCTAAAAGAAGCTTTTAGAAATCACACAATTACTGAAAACTTTGCAGTAAGTTATTATACATAATTTGTCAAATGTTTTTATCTTATTCGAGTTTTTTGTTGGGATTCGTACTCACGATTTTTTTTCGAAAATTTTATTCAAACTTCTGTGATTATATTTTAAACAGTTTTTCTTTGTATCTCATAAATTAGTAAACATAACTTAACCATATTAATTTTCGTTGAAAGTGTTATTTTGTAGTATTTTCCAGATTTTTATAATGCTCTAAAAATCTGGAATTGTAAATTTAAAGCAATTTTTTGAGCTTATATTTTGGTACTTATGTGTATTTTTTCACTAGAATTACTATTAACCAAAAAAAATTGTTATTAATTCAATTTTTTTTCAGATACTCAAAGACTTACTATTAGTATACGAAAACTCTAGTTATCTGGATAAGTTGTTAGGGACGTCGTTTTTTAGCTTAAAAAGTAAGCATTTTCAGGTAAGACAAAAAAATATATATTAGGGTTTGGTCCTTTGCTGCGAGTGTAATGCCGAAAATTTTTCGAGGACCAAAAATTTACATTTTATATTATTCATTTTATTGTCATATAAAGAACTAAAGATCTGTGCTGCTATCAATCCAACCATCAAAGAGGCCAGAATCTTCTGGTGATTCAATTTCTTCTTCTCCATTTTCATAACTAATGCAGATACAGAAGATACTGGATTAAAATATAACGACATTTTTTCTCATGTCAAAGAAAGCATTAAAAATAAATGAAACTAGTTTTATGCAAAATAAGCAACTAATATTGTCAATCGATATAGGAAAAATATTAGAGAATTACTTTCTAAACCTAGTATTGAAGATGTCCCACTAGGTAGAATACACTTCATAACATTTATAAGAGCAATATTTCGACATGGCAATCTAAAATACATATTACACAAAATGAACTCGGTTAAAAAGCATCCGAGTACCTTTTTCAGAACCTGGCAACATTCTACTTATAAATGCTGATAGCTTTATTACTCAAATAGAATGTTACAATAACGTATTGAACCCTTCAGGCAGGAAATGTGTGTCCTTATCCCTATATGTATGTTGAATAGATTTTTTTTTCTTCTCAAGATTTTGGAATAAATCAAAGATTAATATATGGTTATACACTGATTATTTATATGTTAGACAACAATTCATTAAAGTTATGAAGTGGCTTCCCAAATTTAGTAACTTTGGTCTCATTTAGTACCTTGTTTGAAAACTCTATTTTAGGTTTAAGAATACTCTGACACTGAGGTGGACTCTCACGTACATTAAAGTTGTCAGCGTAGCCCCGTATTTAGTGTAATCGTTTTATTTTTATTTTGGTCGATCATCATAATAATATTCGTTATTGCCAACAAAATTATGGGTAAACATGACAAACAACGTCACAACATGGAGCAAAGCAAATGTGCTTCTAATACATATAAATAAATTAAAAACATGACTTAAATTTCAACAAACATAGGTATGTGAACAAGTACACCTTTAACTTCAATATTCCAATTTAAAGGGATAAATACACTTACAGTGCAACCATTGGTTTGGGGCCTTTGTGAACTTTATTTTCCATTTCTTGAATAAATATGGGCAACATTCCATAGGCCTTTATAGCCATATAATAAGGTATTTTTTCATGAAATTCTGAATAATATTGAGAGATACCTAATTTTGTTGTTTCTGGTAACAATATTCATACTTTGAGCGTACATTTCCCTATTCTGAATAAATAATGCTGAATTTCTCCTGAAGAACACCACCAAGAAAAATAAATATAGGGAAGAGACAGTTAGTATATGTAGCTGAGTAAAAAATGGTTTACAAGAAATCCTCGGAAGAAATCCAAGAATACAACGCAATATTTATTTTTGAATCTTAAAACTATTTTGTGCTCGTCCAGCTGAACCTCAAAAGGAAATACAATTGCAATAGCAGATTGAATCTGACCAAAATAAAACAAATGAAGGGTGTCAGCCGTACCGACTTCTCTGTCTCCTGACGAGTCCATACAAGCTACTCAGTCTATTCTGCAATGTTGTGATATGTCATTCTCATCCCAGGGAAGAATCCACATATAATCCTAAAAACAATATGATCAATAACTGGAATCGATCTTCCATTGAGTTTTACCAATAGAAACTTAGAATTGTTAATATATTTGGAGAAGAAAATAAAAAGCTTTACATTTCTACTGATACACCAGTCCTGCATTCTCTGTGTCGCATTCGAACATTCCGAAGATAGTCCGCCAAGTGAGGTCCCAGATATTACCATTGAAGTATCATCAGCAAATTGACACACCATTCCCATCGTGAAAAAATCCAGGAGACTATTAACATACAGTGAAAAGAGAATAGGGCCCAATATCGAACCCTGGGGAACACCCTGTCTAACTTCGAACATATCTGAAAAATAACGATCACCATTTTTACTTATGCTCACTGTTTGCGTTCTGTTGAGCAAATAGGACCATACTTTGATAACATTTCCAGCAACAGATGATGGTCGACACTGTCGAATGCCTTTGACAGATCAAAATGTAAACCTGCAACCTTTCTGTCGTTGTCTGGTTGTTTAGTTATATACGTTATGGCAACAAAAATGGCCGTTTCTTTATTTCTTGTAGGAATGAAACCAAACTGTTGCTTATTTAATATATTATATCTGATGAGGTGATTTATCAGTCTGATGTATATAACCCTCTTAAAGACCTTCGACACAGAAGGCAGCAAGGATACTGGACGGTAGTTGCCAACATCCTGATGGTCACCCTTCTTAAAGATGGATACAATTTTTGCTCTCTTAAGTACATCTGGAAAAATTTGACACGAAAGAGATTCATTTGATAATATTGCTCAACGAATCTGTCAAGTACTTGGCAGCAAATTTTAATATGTAAACTGGAATTTCATCTAGACTAGAGTATTAACTTGGTAAGGACATCATATACCTAAGTTTGAACTGTATTTTTGATGCTTGAAATTAAAAGTATTATGAACTAAATCTAAGAAGAATTGGTCGTATTTTTGGTTTTTCAAGGTAATGAAAGACTTGACTCAGTGGTAGTATTTTTTGTGTAATTATCCATTTCTGCCAATTAATTTTTCTTTCCATTTATGTCATTGTCTTTACAAAAAAACGAGGATTTGTGCATTGCGAACTGAAAGATCCACGGTGCTTGTCTTTACACTAATTATTTACTTGTTCATTCCAACATTAGAGTTTTTATTAGATCAGATCTGAAGACATGTTAGTGGCCCTGTCAAGTTGAGTAAGCACTGAGATTAGTAGAATATTCAAACTCTCATTATCAAACTGAACTTATCCATTAAATCTCATGTTTCTATATTTTCCAATTTCTAGGTTAATTGAATGCAAATCTTTGCTATTTTAATACTTGTTGATACGCTCAAAATTACCTAGAAATTGGAAATTGGATATGGATGTAGAATTTTGTGCACAAAGAAAGGAAAAATTTTAAAAATGAGATATTTACCCTCCTTCTTAACAAATTAGTGGGAGAGAAGCAAAGGAATTGAGAAGCAGTTCATCGTTTTATTTTTCAAAAATATCAAAAGAGTCTATTCTGGAAAGTGCCTATATTGATGTAAAAAAACTCGGCTTTCGATATAGATTATAAAAAAAATATTACAAATGTCGTTACTGGAACAAATGATTAAACACTTATATGAAGAAACAAGAATAGGTCTAAATATCAACTACAACAAAGCAATGCTAATATCAAATCGGGACGAAAAAATATCAATAACTACGACACACTTTAACTAAACAGAAAATGAAACTATCGGTATTAAATAACTAGATTAGCATGGATCACATTCAGAATATTGAGCTGCATACTGAAAAGCCAGAAAGATCCACAATATTCAAAAAACAAATAATTTAATCACTACATTCTCAGTATTCACCTATGGTTCCCATGCGCAAAACGTAAAAGTGGATGAAACGACAAATTGACAAATATATCGACGGGTCTAAAATGAAAGTTTACCGGTCAAAATGCAAAACTTAAAGATGAGAGTATGACCATAGATAAGGTGAGTTGACAACTTGTGGAAAAGCAGATTCAAGACAAATATGCATAGCTCAGGATGGGAAAGTGGAAATTGAAAGGAAGGTTTACGTCCAGAACTGGACTCTTGAAAAGGTTGAAAAACCTATTACGAGACTGGCCTCGTTTTTTACAGGTATATTTCTGATGGAATTTATTTTTGTCTTTTACGATAATGTTTATATCACCAGGGTCTATTACGAAGTAAGTATTTAATATGTTTTCATTAGATATTGTTGATAGAATAATTAATGAGAGTTGTGAAAATAAGCAATCTCTAAGGAATTCCTCAATTCGCGATGTATGAAAATGAGGTGATCAACTGAGTTATGTTTGCTAAATAAAATTTTATCCAGTTATTAGCACACCTCTAAGACATTGATGTAATTTTTTATAAAGAAATTTTACGCTATTAAATTGCTATTAAGATGGATGCGAAAATATAAATATACAAATAATACTAGTTGTTTGTAACAGAATAATAAGTACAAACCATTTTCACATTTACATTTTAGGCATTATTAATGCAAGCCAAAGAAAAAGCAAAAGCACAAAACATAGAACTTAGGGGTAGATTATTTTCGAGCGAAAGTGGCCTAAGCATGACGAAAATTAAAGTAGCAGAATCCGAAAATATTAAGAAAATGATCAAGTTAGAGAATAAAATCAACGCGGAAATCGAAAAAAAGGAAGGAAATAAAGAACCAACCGGTAAGTTGAGAAACGATTTAAAAAAAAGTATATATGGTAATAATATAGAAATAAATGTAAAAATGTAGTTCAAAAAGTATTTTAGTTATGCTAAAATAGAGAACATAGAATAGATCTTTCAGCGCTTAGGTGTTTTGAAACTTTTTTAAGAAATCATCATTGTGGAAATGAGAATATGAAGAAATTTCATTTAATTTTTAGAACATATTTAAAGAATATTTTGAAATTAAAGGGAGCCATTAAATATAACTTTTGATAAGTTAACTGTAAAATTTTTCTACTGTTATTTTTATATCTTATAAGATGCCCCAATCCAATCAACACAGTGGCCGACGTAACTACGGTCACAGTACATATTTTTTATGATTTAAGTGGACAAAATTATTATTGGCACTCTTAATATTTCTTAAACTGCATATTTTGCTATTGTCCAGTAAGATAGAGTACTAATAGTAAGCCACAAAAAATATGTACAGGGTATCCCAAACTATAAAGTTGAATTTAGAGCTTTTGCAGTGGAAAAAAATGAAAGTCATTTTTTATTCAAAATTGTGTATTTTTATGACAAGTCGACTTGTAGAATAAACTTATTATGGGTATTGAATCAATCCCGTTCAGATATTCGTAATACAAGAATCATCCCGAGCGTAAACTCTCATCTCTTAAATACATGTTGAAATTGTATAATAAATCGACTTCGAAAACAAGCTGTATAGTACAGCTTGTGGAAAATCCAAAACACAACCTCTAAATAATAGAAATGTAACAGAAAGAGACGGACAACCCGTTTAGCTCTGTTGAAGAAACGAAATAAAGCATACTGTTGTATCGTAGCTTGCTTCCTGGTTTCCAGTAAAAATAGTGTCGGGCAAGGACTTTTCGCTGGTTTCGGGTCGTCAAAACACAGTGGGTCGAAAGCACGGATTTGATATTAAAAATAAAAATCGAATCCAACATAGCAGACTGAAACTTTAAAATCATGAAAATAAATTCGAAAACCGTCTAATGTGGTTCAACGCTTTAAAAATAAAATAAAAAGAATAATTGTATTTCCATGAATAAAATATTGCGCTTGACTTCAAGGTACATTTTTAATATAATACTATAATAATAAATACATGGATATCAATAATCGTTAAAAAGGCTAAAGTACTTTTTCCTCTATGCTTAACACTTCTTAATAAATACCAATGCAAATAATTTGTAAGTAATATAATATTTATTGATTCACATAAATGAATAAATAATACGACTGTAATAAAAATAATAAAAAGAACTTTTTAATCACTGCCTTCTTTGTTAACAGCTCTTTTCTCATTCTCCAATACGTACGAATTGTTATCCGAATCCTTACTATGTCAAAAACAGTGTAAGGATCCATCGACGCGAAAAGTTTTGGAACACATCCTCCATATTTTTTCTTGAGAAGATTTTCGGGCAAAGTCTAGGCGATAGTTTGTTATCAACTTGTCCGTTGATTTTTGTGCATCTTTCGATAGTTTTCCTATCGGTAATATTGCAAATGTTATGATATTTGGTCAATGGAGTAAGTAATTTGTGGATTTCTGTTGTCATGTTTTACCAAGAATATCTTTTGATAAACAATCTTGTCGTTTGAAGTGTGTATCCCAAATCTTCTCTATTGCAGTTTAATGTCCGCTTCCAATAATTTGCAAAATGATGGGAAACCAGAGGATTAGTTTTTGCTTTACTCTTGCTATAATAGCTGGCTCATCACTGTTCTCGAAGAAACGTCGAGCTGTGTTGCCGTCGTTCTGTTTTCTTTAAAGACTTTTGTTCGGTTTCCTTAATTAATTCAAATTCATAGTATCTGTTCTTGTTTAGTTTACTAATTAAAGTGGAACAAGAGAAGTGAGAAATAAGTTTGTATCAGGATATTCGGATCAGTGAATTTCATTTTGTACTGGCTCTGACCTGACGTTCCATCGAAGCCTCATTTGCAAATGAAACTCATATCTACAAATCTAATTTATCGATTTGTTCAAGGGCGTCTAATTTTAAGCAATATAATTCGATCCACTGTATGATCCAGTAAGCCTTGGAATTTAACCTTGGTTTTTGATTTAGTAAAAGTTAGATACTCGTCATGTGGATAACATGTTTTTTTTTTGTAATTTAAACACCAGAGTACGGCGAAAATATATTACTGCCTTTCTGTTTAGCTCAATTTTGTAATCGTTGATATTTGTTTTTCGACAATCCAATGTCAAATAGAAGAGCGGCGCACAAATATAACTGGGCGCGATGCAACCACAACACTGTTGTCTTTGACCTGAGACGAAACTTTAGAAAGAAAAAACTGGCCGTTCATATTACCGAGGTTTAATAGAAACGTTACTATAGCCAAACTTCAATTTTAAATTTCTTAACCAGAAATTATTTTGGCCGTTTCTCAAATTCTAACCCACCAAGCCCGTCTAACTTGTTTCATATTAGTTCGGACAGAAGGTCGTAGGGAACGCCTAAAGCAATATTACCCCCCCTCTAACGTCCGTGCGACACGAACACGAGCAGTACCTTGAAACGAATGAGAGGGTGTATTTACTTTTCGTCTAAACTTGTAACGTAATCTACGGAAATTGGAATATTTAATGACTATTTGATACATTGATTGTTTTAAATACATCAAATAGTCGAAATACAAAAAAATTAGTTTTTGTTGGCCGTTGAGCGTAAAGAAAATTGATATTTCTGTTACATAATAAACATTTATTCTAATAAAAAATACTAGTGAAACGCAACGGTAATTTCTAAGTAAATAAGCTAATAGACCACTTTAAAACTAAAAATCATTCTCAAAAATAAACTTTTATTCTGGTCAAAAATAGAAGTAACACGTTCAGTAATTGTAAATAAATAAACAAATAATTAAATTCAATTTAAATCAACAAAAATACCTAAAAGTCTACAAGAGGTGTTCTAACAGGCCTGCTGAGCGAGACAATAACCCAGTTTATTGTAAAATACGGTTCGCGTATTTGCCAAAACTTCAGGGGTTATAACCCTATTAGCCCTTTCTATCATGTCCTCACAAAACACAATACTTGTTTTCTGGTCTTTCGGAAAAATTTCTTGAGTTATTCGCAATTTGTAACAGTGATATTTGTTCCGCTTTAAAATATTCCGAACTGTTCGAGCAATTACGGTACTATTGCAAGGAAAATTAATTTCTGCTAAACTACAAACGTCATTCTCCCGATTTGCTCGTTCTTCAGTAATTTGAGGAAACGGTTGCACCTCATTATTATCAGTGCATTTTTTACAAATTTTTAGACAACCGGTTGTCTCAAATTTTTTAATAATTTCCGAAATTCTAAATTTTCCAGGAACACGATGATTTTCACAAGTAAATGCAAATCTGCCGATTATTTATCAGAATAGTACCACTTAATAATCTGCTCTTTTTGTTCCGTGAAATAAACTACCATTTTAAATACAAAAAAATTTGGCGCGAAACGCGGAAATACCAATACGCGGTACTTACGCTTCGATGGCCTGATTGAAAGCAAATAACTTGGAATTCTCTTGTTGTGTAAGGGCATGGCGTATGCTCACCCTAGGGCCAAACTGGTAATTTATTCAATCTATGTCGATGCTTACGACTGTCTCATTCTGATTCGATGAATAATATAGTATTTTCTTTATCTTACTTAAGAAACGTCCAGGTTCTGTTTATATATATATATATATATATATATATATATATATATATATATATATATATATATATATATATATATATATATATATATTATTTATTTATTTTTTTAGCACCCACAACACCTTTAACACCGGATAGCGTGGACATTTCCTATATCTCACAAGAAAATTTATGTGTTGAACTGTTATCAACGTTAAAGGTCCGAATGGACCTGGCTTATGCCGAAATTATAAGCAGGATAGGAGGAAGTCAAGCATTGAGTGTCTTAACAAAGGTATTAGAAGCCAGAAACGCCATTTTTTATCGCATAAAAATCATATTCAGTATTTCTAGTTGCTACGTCGATTTATGTTTTTTGCTTTACAATAAGGCGGAGTTTATTTATCCAAAGTTCAGCGAGGAACTGAATAAAAACCAGGAGAAACTTCTCAACCATTCTTTTTTATTACGAATTATTTTATTCATACTTTCAAATTTTTAATATTTTTCCTACTTTTTTATTGTTATCATGAGTCTGAGGTATTTTTAATGAACTTGCATGCTCTTTTCTTAATTGCCAGTTATGAAAAAACCTATTATTAACAATGGGCACGCTTCCACAAGTCGATCGACTTAGCTCGATAAGAAAGTATGTTCAGATGTGGCTGTACGGTCAAATTCTCCATTAAGTTACTTATTAAGCAATCTATACGATTTGCATTAGCTTATTTGTTTTAGGCTACCGAAAGTATAGCCACGCCAGCTAGTTCAACCCCATTACCAAGTTGTCCGACTACTCCCGACGACTCATTCTCGGTTCTAAGTCCGTTGAAACCTAAGAAAATAACGACCGGTGATAAATCTCTAGGAACACCCCCTGGCGGCGAGAACGAGTGGTACATTGTGGTGGAAGACTCGCCAGTAACGCATCATTATTTTACTAGCAAATTTGAACCTAACGATTTACAAAAGTAAGTTGAAATTATATCAGAGCTTGACATTTTAGGTCCCTTTTTCTGATTTGTAAGGCAGGCTAAACAAATTCCTTATCTCAGTTTTTCTCTTAAATCCACATTTACCTTATGAAAAAGTGGTCTTAAGAACCATACTTCAAAATTTGGGAAAATGTTCATTAGGTCATGCTAATCAAAGCAGTATTTTAGCTGCACGAGGCCCGGAAGGTAGTTTTACTCATTCAGCCATAAGTACCATAACAGTAACGGTTAAAAATGTACTCTCGTGTAATAAGTACGATTTTTCACATAGAATTATTTTGTTAATCTTGAAACTCAAGTACCCAATTTAGGGATGGGCGATACGATACGATATTTTAGAGTATCGATACTTTTGCTTCCGATACCCTATATTTTGTATCGATACTTTTTTTGCGGTACATTGTTGATATCGATACATTGGGTTTGGTATCGAAACATGCGATCCAGGTTGAAAAACTGTCTCCATAAGTTTACAGGTTATTGTAGCGTAACTGGCAGGTTAGACCCCTGAAATTGTCAGAACATTTGAACCTGTGTTACCACCTCTACCGATTTTTCTGTAGATCTACCGATTTTCACTTCAATTACCCGATCTACCGAAATACCATCGAATTATACCACAGTTTGAGCTTAGATAGCAAAGGGCGTATTTTAGAAAAAATCCTATCCTAAGATCCATGCCGATAGATAGTAATGTTACTGTGCTACTTTATCTTAAACAATTATTGTATTTCTCACTTTCTGTCTGTATTTTATATGTACTTGATCTAGAAACTCGGTATTCATTCATTGTAGTAGTAGTTCTCTAAATTCAAACGCGACTTCTAAGATTTTTGTGCAAATATCCGTATCGTAAAGATGTCGATATTTTAGGTATCGATTTTTTTGACAACGATATTTTCCTGTATCGATACCACTTCTTGCGTTACGGATCGATACCAAATATGATACTTTTAAGAGTATCGCTCATCCCTATACCCAATAATCTAATATTCTGAGTTTTAATCTTCAGGCGATGTAATTGTACTTCTGTAATTTTTTAAAAAAAGTAGAAAATTCTTGGCTGTGCGGACTAAAGATTGTTGATAAAGGTTACTCTCGTGTTAAAGGGTGCAGAGAACTCCAGGACAATGAGGAAGTTTCGGGTCCGAAAAATGTCGACAGCGCTATTTCGTCCTAGCATAAGGTTCATCAGGCCATTGCGTTCGGTACAAAACATCAGCTCGCAACTGTGCCTTAAAAACAGATTCTACAATTAAAAAACAGTAAACAAGGCACAGTAGCGACATCTCGATGGATCACTCAATAACACAAGAGCAACACAAACAAACTATAAAACCTCCATATGATGGTGCGACGGTAAATCAAAACTCGATACATGAAATATGCTACCCAAATAGATAGAGGTCGCATCATTCGACACTGGCAACCAAACTAACTGAACTGCGGAACTTGTGGGTAAAATATGACAGCTAAAAAATTTACATTACTCAAATTTTTTCAAAATTAGTGTTACTGGATTTTCCGGGGCCTAGTTAATTAGTTTCTTAAAATCAATATAGAAGATATATTATGGCGGACTAAATTTTTGTTTGGTCTAGATTCATTCAAAATTGATATTAGGAGAATTCTTAGAATCAAAAAGTTTTGTATTGCGCAATATAGTATTGTTGACAATAACTTTGGCTAAAATGTATACTTTTTTAAGTCCTCGGCAACACTGCATATTACACTACACATCCCGATTAGTGCTTAGTTGAAGTAATTTAGGGATATCGTGATGAATTCAATACTAAAAAATCTAAAAATAGCAGTTTTTGAAACAATAAATTACCTTCTAAAAAAGCGCTAAAAAGCGAAAAATAAATTTTTATGTGGAATTGATGAAACTTTGGAGTTGGAGCCAAATTATTATCAAATTAAACAAATAACTACTAACAGGAGATATTAACAAGCCACTGTAAGAGAGAAATCTGTACATATAAATAAAACTGAAGTGTATGCCTGTCTGTCCGGACTAATCTTCGAAACGGTTGAACCGATTTCGATGAAACCTTACAGATATGAAGAGAAGGTTGTCAGGAGTGATATAGGCTACTTTTTTTTCTGCCCGTCTGTACGAGTTAATTTTCGAAACGGCTGAACCGATATCGATAAAACTTTAAATACATGAAGAAAGGATTGTTAGGAGTGATACAGGCTCCTTTTTTTCTGTTTATCGATATGTCTGTTTGTCTGTCTGCCCGCTCGCATTAATCTTCGAAACGACTGAACGATGTTGATGAAACTTTACAGACATGAAGAGAAAAATGTCAGAAGTGATATATTGTGCTTTTTTCTGTCTTTCTGTCTCTGTCTGTCTGTCCCCACGAGCTAATCTTCGACGTTGCTAAGCTGATTTCGATGAAACTTTACACACATGACGAGGAGGTTTTCAGGAGTGATATAGACTGCTTTAAAAAAATTAGAAAACTCTAGTAGGTCAACAAATTTTCGTTTCCTAATGTTCATGCGGATGAAAAAGTGGGGAAAAAGCTAATCGAAAAAAAAAAACAAGTTATAAAATTATTACGCTAGCTTAAGCATGGATGTTTGATTACTATAAGGATGATAAGTTGTAGGTGTATTTTTTGTGAATCACATTTTTTATATATTAATTTGACGCCATTTCGAAGATTTAACTTCGATATAGAATTTATTTTTGACTCTTTAGCGTTTTTTAGAAAGCGATCATTTTTTTAAAATTATTTTGAGTTTAAGGTAATATGAGCTCTTTCTTATTGTCATAATCTCTATATTAAAATTATTTTCCTTAAACAGGATTCTCAAAAAAATGTGGTAGCTCACACATATATTTTTTTAGTAGGGTATATTATATCATTTTTAACTTTTACCGAAAATTTTGCTGCAAGGTGTCAAAAATTATTATTTTTTAAGCTATTGACGTTTAATGATAAATTCGACCCTTTTCAAGAAAATTGTATTCAAATGGCATATTTCAAATGGTAACAGCAATATCTAAATTTTTTATCTACTATCCAAATGTACTATGATTTCATAAAATTAGATTTTAGGGTTACTAGCGTTTTCTAGTCACATACAGCACGTATAATACAAGCTTTTGGAACATATATACACTGAAAACTAATTCTGCTTCAATACCTACCAATACCTATTTATTTCATTAGCAGATAAAAAAAAAGGCCGCGTTTGAATATTATGGACAAATGAAAAAAAAAATTCGCTCAGATCTTCTTTAAAAAACATTTAACATCAAAAAAATCTTCAAACATACAGACATGAGAAGAATTGAAAAAATTTTATTCGACGACTTTTAGAAATAAGACTTTGGACACAAATAAAAAAATTCATAGTAAATCATTATAACAAGAACTGATGGTTACTGTGTAAATTTGATTTAACATTTAAATTTTCATTTACTGTTACGTATTAACAAGTTTTTTAAAAAATTTGAACCTATTTACTGTTTTATTTTTTCACGAAATGCCCTCTCTTTCAATAATATGACTCCTTTCATTTCAAGAACGATGAAAATGTCTAGGGAGAAATTAATCCGATAAATTGTTTCACGATAAACAAACTGTATGATGTCAACAAGCTACCAAGAACATAATAAATTGAAATACAAAATGTTTCGTGATATTAAAAAACAATAATCAAAATGTCCACAAAAACTTTATCAAAGTATTATAACAATACAAACTATCATTACAAAAATATGTATCCAATGTTTGTGAAATTGCAGTTACTCAATTTATAGCGAACTTTGAACATCATGATATTAATTGCTCCGCCTCTTTTCCATTCCTTATTTTACGTCATTTAAGAACTGACAACACCGCGGAGATGTCACAAGGTCTGTATTTGTTTGACAGACGTCACAAGGAATGTTAAATAGAAATGTATATTCAATACATATTGATGTCGAAGAGATAGGATAAATATTATTTTTTAATCCATGTATAGTTTTATTTTTTCTTTTGCCAATGTATATACTAATTAATTTTGAAAAGTCATGTTTTTGGTTTCACTAATTATAATACTTTTATAGTGGATGCCATAAAATCAAAAATTTTACAGTAGGTCACAAAGTGATATATATATATATATATATATATATATATATATATATATATATATATATATATATATATATATATATATATATACCTTATAACGTTATGGATTTCTTAGTATTAGTTTGTGTTTGTAGTTTGTACCTTTTTAGATTTATTTTCTAGGAGTTTATAATTTATTTATTTAATTTTACCTTTTCTTAATTTCCTCATGAGACGTCGATGACAGACGGTCTAGAAATCGCTAGTTTACTCCTTTTCCTTATTTTCGTTACACCTTGTAGTATGAAAACCTTTCTAGAAAGATCTGTAATCTTCTGGTATCGACCAAAAGGGTATATAAAGCGTCCAGATCGGCTTTCGTGGACAGTATAGTTTGAGACTTCGTCGACGCAACTTGGATTAGTTTGACAAGTGTCACAATTAAGTTTGACAATAAAAAGCTTTCAAAATAATAGTGTATTCAATAATACAGTGTGTGGGGTCAAAAATCGGTCGTCCGGAACAATATGTATATATATATATATATATATATATATATATATATATATATATAGGTACAAAATTGGAAAATAGGTCTACAAAGCTCAAATTGAAGGTCTTGTAATCTATTTTCCAAATATGAGCGGCAAAATTGATTTTACGCATATAGCAGATTCAATATTGTGATTGAAACCATGTCATTTTGTTTTTTTTTTTTTTGAAAATACGACTATAAAATCTATTAATTAGGTCCTATCGAGGTCTATAAGGCCATAAATTAAAGATCTTGAACTCTATTTTCCAAACAGATGCGACAAAGTTGATCCCAGTGAATCGGAATACGGAATAAAAATCGGCCTTACTGTCAGCATTAGCCTTGCTCAGTGTACAATATGAGGTGACAACTTAAAGTTGATCAAGTAATTCTGTAATCTTTTAATCAGTACTATTATGGCTAGATACATACTATAACAATGAATGCTGATGAAATGACGACTTTTGAAACCTTGTGAAGCTGAAATACTGCTTGGGAACAAGTTGTGGCTGTGAGAACTTGGCACAATGGACATGGTTGGGGCAAATCTATCAAGTCCAGTTTTTCAAAGTGTGTGTCGTCAGTTCATTTTTTCTAGAGGGTCATTTATGATATGTCTTAAATGCAATGCAATGATATTAGAATGAGTGACGTGCATTCAAACAGCTATTGTAACAATTATGTACTAAAATCTTAACATTAAAACTTTGTCCGAAATATTTAAAAATACTAACTTTTATCTTTTTTAGGTTTCTTAAGGCTGTGATGAAAGAATACAAATTATTAAAAGAATCTCTACCTGCCAACGTATGGGTACGGTCATACAGCGATAGGATAGATCTCTTAAGCGTCATGATAAGGGGTCCGGCAAAAACCCCATACGAGGACGGGTTGTTCCTTTTCGATATACAGCTCAGCGCAGATTATCCTAGATCGCCGCCTCTGGTGCACTATATTAGCTATAGTTCGGAGAGATTGAATCCCAATCTGTATGTAGAAGGTAAAAAATTCGCTTAAAATAATCTTAAGGGAGACGCCGATAACATAAATAATAACACCATTCTTTTACGGTAACCTCTCGGCTGTTCGCAGTGTCAATTTTCTTTCTGATTGCACAGTTGAAAGAAAATAGTTTCAATATTAATCCTTTGATGGAAAAACCAATAAAAATTCTTTAAAATAATACTATTAAAGATATTACTGGTTGTCCGTTACATACAAGGAAGTTGGAAGGGGTAAAAGGAAGGAGAATACCCTAAACTAAATTTGGTTCCGCATGTAACTCTGCACTCCCCTCAATGTGGCTATGTTGCACTTGCGCAGTAGGTCAAGGGACAGGACTGGATTTGAGAAACCTCTTATTTATGTTGTTATATTGAAAAATTACAATTTAAAGTTCAGGTTATAAAACGACTAATGAAATAAACACTGCCTTACAAGAAATTTAAACATAATTCGAAATAAAATCTTATTATATCTACAATGTTAAAAAAGATCTGACCATAGGGACTAACTATATGTTACTCTTCATTTATGTTATTATTAAGTAAAGTGTTTTCCATGTACGTTCTAAACTTTAAAATAATTAATTTCTGGTCAAAAAAAAATGAAATAAAAAAATGATAAAAACTACACACTAGCGCAAACAAAACTTTAAAATCGTAGATCTATTAAAAGATCTTCAGTATAATCTTACATATTGATGTAATAAAAAAACCTAGGTACTTACCGAAAATCATGAATTTCCGGGATCGAACCACGCGATTTACAAAACAATACCATACACTGATACATTATTATAAATTAAAGTCTATACAAATGTCTTGACAACGTACATAAATATAATTTCCGAAATTTAACTAATGGTACTGCACCGCACAACAAAGAAAATAAGCGTCGAGGACGATGGCAAACAATCGCATTAAATATAAAGAATAGGCCGGAACGGCGATCGTGTTGCAAATCCTGCTCTGGTTTCCGGTTCTCTCATTGCTAACTTCATGCAATAAATTTACTACGAAATTTCTTTTTCCTCTTGCTCCACATAGCCAGTCGATGTCAATTTATGACATTTATTTTCTGCATGGTGGAACACTTTTTTAGGCATTTAGCCTATTTTTGTAGTTTTCCATATCCCTTCCAATTTCCTTGGTTACATACAGCACTGAAAGCTTGTATCATCAACTTTAACATAATGTTTCTGGGCGATATTGATAAATATCACTCATGCATTTACATTCATCAGGTCATTGCTGATTCTCGTCGCTTTCTCTCGTATGTACCTTTTGATAGAACTGAGATATTTTGATGCAACTTTCAGTATATTTTAGGGGCTACTTCTAAAGGGATTTCGTAAAAATATTTTTACGCTGAGTTAACGGAACGAGGTTAAAAATTAAAAAAAAAATCTTGATGAGCAAATTTTTTTGCACGTAAGATTTGATAGAAGTGAGATGTTTTGATGCAGTCTCCATGATAGGTTTTTTGCAAGGACGTAAAAACGAAATAAAAAACAAATTAAAGACCAGTTCATATTGCAGTTACTTTATTAATTGTAGATTACAAAATGACAGATGGTTTTTAGATATCAATATTAGATATTTGACCTCGTCAAGAATACATGGCTTGTTTTTCAGGAAAGGTATGTGTTTCCCTTCTCGGCACGTGGATGGGCAAAGGCACAGAAGTGTGGGGACCTAATAGCACGCTCTTACAGTTAATAGTTTCCATTCAAGGCCTTATATTAGTTTCGGAACCATATTATAATGAAGCTGGTTACGAGAAGCAAACGAAGACTCAACAAGTAAGTTCTCAATACTATTTTCTCTTCCTGGCATAGAAAATTACCAATATAGTGAACTCCCCAGCTAAAAATAACCTCCTCGGAAAACTTTTAAAATATTTCGTTTTCAAAAAATTGCTAAAATACATCAAGAATAATTTATTTATTCATCTTGTCATACACATTCAAATTGAACATTAACGCCATAACTATAATACAATCGACTTATATAACTATGTTACAGTTAATTAATGGAAAAGAAACAAACATTACAACTAAAATACGAATAGTAAAAAAACGAGAACCTTTAAAAAAATTTAAACACAGTAAAAAAAATTAAAATAAGCGATTGAGGCGTCAAAATATTTGTTTCAAGAATAAAATTCATGGTTAATTAAATAGTTTTTTAAATTTATTAACATTATTAACGATAGTTATCTCCTTCAGGAGAACATTAAAGCAACTCATCAATGGTCCCCTCTCAAAAAGAGAAGTGTGGTGCATTGGAATACTTAAAGTGTCCCTATTTCTAGTAAATAGAGCATAGACATATACGTAATCCATGTATTCTTAACCTAACATAGAAAGGAAGGTTAAAATAACAAAAACATATTATTTTACTATATAGCCCTCCTGTATTTCTATACAGTTTTGACAATGTTAAAGTCTCTAGACCAGTTAAAAAATACGCTGGATTTTCAATGTCAAAATCCTTATAAACAGTTTTTTTTATTTCATCATCTGAGTTACTTTTTTTTCCTTGTAAATCTATCTTCAATATTGAAAACAAAAAATAATCGTAGGGTGTGAGCTCGGGGCTACAGGGAGGAAGATCTAGTTTAGTGAAGTTAGATTCTCGAACAGGCGCTTTGGTAATCGCAGCGGTGTGGACTAAAGCATTATCGGGAAGTAACCGAACACCTCGACGAGTTTTCCTCGTCATTTCTCAATAATATTTTGGTTCAGCTGCCGTAGTGACGCACAGTAATACTTGACGTTAACGGCTGTATTTCGTTTTTTTACTGTCTGTAAATAGGATACCTTGACAGCCCTAAAAAATAGTGGTCATAATCTCTTTGGTATTGTGGGTGACATGGCTTTTTAAAGCTTTACAAATTATTCACGACACAGGACACGACGCTCTTTTTGAACTGCACTGAAGATCCGTATTAATTTTTGTCATCCCTAGGTGTTCTACTATGATCTGCAGAACAATGGTTTTCGAAATGCCACTTTGTGCAGCTATTTCTTTTGCCTTAAGGCGTCGATTGGAGAAAACAACATCTTTTACAAAATTAATATTCTCTGGAGTTGTCACCGATACAGGGCCTCCTTCACGTGGATAATCTTTTAACTATTCACATCCCCAACAATAACAATTTTTAACTATAGTAAATGATGAGTGAGAGTCGTCGCAGTCAGTATCCATAAGTTCTTTAATTTGCGTAGGTTTTAAACCTTCTTTAATAAGAAATTTTATAACAGCGCGACATTCTTAAAAGTTAAACGACACTGATAGATTTCGACCATAGTCACAATTAAATTGACTGTCTTGTGTCTATTTTATACATATGAGGATTTTAGCATTAAACGTTTTTTACTACATGAGGCTCAGAAAAATAGATGGAACGCACTATTTAGATACAGAGATGGCACAGTTAGAAATCGCATATTTTTGATTAAGCCTCTGTAGCTTTGATGGTATGGCAAGCCCAATATGGTTTTACAAACTCTTCTGCGCTATAAATATACCATTCGCATGCACCAACAAAGATTCATTCCAAGATAAAATGCTGTAGGCGACAACTGATTGCATACTTGCAAAATAAAACATCCTAATACTACTCACATGAACCTGTTCTCTTGTGTATGGAATAACGCATGCATTCTTGCTATAACTTTACTTGACCATCTATATAGCATTATCCCAAGAAACCTTGTTTGGTTGTCTTGGAATTGACTCGAACACAAAGATTCAATTATATTATATCTATACAAAATTAATGTGCTCTTTTTATTATTGAAAACAATTCCATTATTATGGCACCAATCAGCTACATTATGAGCTATAAGCGATGTCTCTTGGAACAGCAAATTAATATTTGGTGAATAAGTCGCACAAAGATATCATCCACAAACTGAATTATAGTAAAAATTAAAACAAAATTAATCCCGGAGGAATACCCCTTGTATTAAAAGCATCATCTATACCCAGATATTACCAGAATACTAATCCGTAATCAATCAGATCAAATGCTTTACTAAAATTCAGTATATGCATGTCACTATATTACCCTTGTCAATACCATCGATTATCAATTAGTGTATTTAAGGCACTCTAGCATATGTGTAATTTTAAAAATTTATTAGTATTCCTCTGCTATGCCTGGGTTACAAAAAACTCGTTGATTTTTTTTAATGTTTTTGTATTGTTTTTAACTTCAAAAATTATGGATGTTCTAAATTTGATCGTCATATTTTTTTATGCACACCCTAGACAAAATACTTATTAGAGCCGCAAAGTTTAATCCCAAAATGGCAAATGTATTGCGTTAAAACATAGACATAGTCCCGTACTTTTGGGCATGCGCATTACAAAATGACCACTGACAGGACAGGAGTTCTAAAATCTGTGGAGCTGATTATTTGAAATAAAATACCAAAACAAAAAATAAATTAGTCACCTATAACACTAGAAATCGGTCTAAATCGCACACAGCTCGCAAAGCAAAAACCACAAAACAAAAATGGCGTCGAACTGATACTGTTCGTTCAGGAGTAACTTAACTATATCAAACCAACCTATTGACAACAGAAAATCGGTTGTACGCATGCTGATATCTACGGTCTTTTCAATATTTGACCGGCGCCCAATATGCACAGCTTATAAAAATCGGGGTCCATTATAGTAGTTCAGGAACTGGGTCAGAAATAATCAACGAAAGCCAAGGACAAAAAAAGATAATATTGTTCGATCCTTCAATATTTTTCGAGGGCGTTCAGCTGTCAGATTACGAATCATTTCGCCTTTTTTTTTAAACTATTGCTTTTAAAACGATGAATTTTTTCTACCTTGCAGTTTTACTTTTGGGACTTGATACACAATTAAGTGATTGGTAATTAGTAAAATAAAAATTCTTGAGGGAGAGCATTTGCAGTTTGATATTTGAAACCCATTTGCCAAGTATTTGCTTATTTTCCATAAAACTGACATATTTTTAAAAGAAGTTCTAGCAGATCTTGGGTATTTTAAGCACATTACTTTATTTTTAGGGTTATGAAAACTCACGGACTTACAATGAGTTAGTAATATTGAAATTAGTGCAAAGTATGACGGAATTGCTCTCGAATCCACCAGAAGTATTCAAGAAAGAAATCCTAAATCATTTCGCACAAAACGGCGATAAACTTTGTCAAAGGCTGGAGAGGTTTTGTATTGATCAGGTACGTTCTTTTTTTTAATTGCGTTTTAAACTAGCTCAGTTTTATTTCGGTTACTTAGAGTTTTAAAATTTTGTATATTACACTCGTGGACCAAATAATCAAATATTTATAAACTCTTCTATTTTGTTTTTGTTAATCTAGATTCTGATGACTTGTCATTTAATACACTTTGTATTAGTAAGAGCAAAGACTATATAAACATAATAATATTTGGAAATTCTCATCTTGCGCTCTCGCCAACAATAGCAAAAAATAGTTGCCAAGGCATCCATAAGCGGTGAAAGTATTGTGCTTATATAGTCTTTGGTAAAAGCAATCGAAATTGTACTCGTTTAGGCTGGGCTTAGAGAATTTGTACATTGTCGTCAAGAAAAAGGACATTTTTGTGGCACAAACAAGAACGTTTTTGATCAGTATATTAATGTATTACAGTAAGTAGCAACTATTATTGTAATGCCCTTCAGCATATACTCCTATTTGGTCCTAAAAGACGTTAGCCTTAAATTTCATAGCTGAGCATTGTGCGTGGGTCTTTTTTTTTTGAAGCGCAAACCCTTATAGTTCCATTACATGGTCTCTAATTTAGTTTTTGGACTCCAGTGATGTAACCAAAATTCATCGCTCATCACTATCTAGGAGGACTGCATCCACAGTTTCCAAATGATTTTGGAAAGTTTGCTGCCTGAGCAGCTTTTGTTTGGAAGTCAACAATATTGGAACTTACCTTGCTGAAACTTTACTCATGTTTTGTCATGTAAAATTGTCAAAAGGCTTGGTTCAAATATATTTAATGCTTTGGCAATAGCAGACACTTTGAAACGCCGATCTTCAAGAATCATTATTTCCACTTTTCTGCAAACATCAGGATTGATTGCGTCTGAAGGTCTTCCATTTCTTGGGCTATCTTCAGTAGATTGACGACACTATCAGAACTGTTTTAACGAAGATTTTACTTTTAAACGAAAAGGATAATCATATTCCTTTGTTAAAAAGTTGAAAACATTGTGATGTTTCAATTTCTCAAAACTCATTTTTTGTTGCAAAACGCTTTCTCAAACACAAAATAATTAGCGAATTTAAATCAAATTTGACACACTAGTAGAAAAAAAGTTGCCACTATAAGAGGGGGGGACAAAAAATTCGCGGAATGGGGCCCTTATAGGGTGAAAATAAGCTCAAAATTATTTTCTCTTTTCAATATATTTTCCCTTAACCCTCGTCAATAATCTATCAATAAGTTTGTTTTTACCATCGAAAAAAATGATTCCTGTTTTTCGGTAAAATAGCCAGAAATTGCTTCTTTCTCCTCATCGTTGCTGAAAAACTTTTTTCCTCGAAGCCCTTATTGCATTTTTGGAAATAAATAATTATCACTAGGATCCAAATCTGAGCTACAGGAAGGGTAATCCAATATTTTAAATACATATTTTTGAGTAGCAGCCATTGCAACTGAAGCCTTGTGGATGGGTGCGTTGTCTTGCAGAAGCAGTACACCTTCGGTCAGTTTTCCTCGCCTTTCTCTTTTAGAGCATCTCTTAAACGTTCCAGTAGGCCTTCACGGTATTCTATTGTTGTAGGAATGCCTTTGTCTTTGTAGTCAATCAGCAGTATTCCGTCCCAATCCCAGAAAATTGTAACCATGAGTTTTCCGGTCGAATGAGACACCTTGAACGTCTTCGGGGTGGTTTGCCCTTTTTGTGCTACTGCATGGACTCTTGTTTCAACTCAGGCTCATAATGATGAATCCATGTTTCATTCCCAGTCACAATCTGGCCTAAAATTGTATCCCTGTTCGCGCTACACAAGTTCAAAAATGCGCGTCAACACGCTACCTTTTGGTGTGGCATGAGCACACCTTTGACATGCCAAGATGGTCATGCAAGATATTCAAAATGGTTGTAGGTGATACTCCATCATTTCTAGATTTTCTACTTCTTCGATGTTTTTGGCAGTGGTCGCCTCGATGGGCTGTCCTGGCCTGGAATCGTGTTCAAGCGAATCTCTCCCTTGTTTCAATAGGTTGTGCTGCTTGTAAACCATGTTTTTTCTAGGGCAAGAGTCGTCGTAAACAAAAGACATCTCTTCCAAAATGGTTGAGGAGGTTTTCCTTGCTTTGTTAGGAACTTTATGACTGCACGAAACTCGACTTTTTCCATAGTTGCACTTTTCTTCTGAATCGACTTGTTTAAATGACGATATCTCTACGAATAGTGACCCAACTTGCTATATATAGTACTAGTGCGCAGGTAAAAAGGAGTTACGCATCTTTCCTCCAACCCCTTCATTCCGAGCACTTTTTGTCCCACACTCGTATATAAAAAACTTGGACGTATTCGGTGAAATTTTTATTTATATGATTTTTTGTAACCTTTTCAGTATGAAGCCTTAACTACTGAAATTTCTGTATTTATTCAATTTATTATTCTTTGCAGGATCCGCTCTGTCCAGATTTTCCTCTCCTTCCAGTCAGCAAAGGCTTAAAATTATCGCTAACGACATCAATAAAACACTTTAGACAAGTACTGGAGAGGAAAACCATAATAAATAAGTCAGATAGCAACGTTGTTTCTGTCCAAGACGAAAGTACGTTACCTAAAGTTTGAGCAGAATAAAGTATTATTTACTTATAAATGCTTATTTTACCAGCGTTTGATGGGTGCCAATAATTTTTGAATTGTTTATTTTTGTAATACATTTTTATTGTTATTTGTCACTCGTATAATTTTAGAAACTTTTTTACCATTATTTATTATTATATTATTATTTGCATTATACTCTAAAGAATAACCATGTGTTTATAACTATTTTCTATCTCTTTATATAAAAAAGATAAAGAGATAGCTCAAATATAACCGATAACCCTGTAATTATACACTAAATATTTTGGAATGTTTTGGATCCCGTCAAATGTTGGTATTTTTGTGATTTTTTTACCGTATTATCTGAGTTCCTTTAGTTTTGCTTATTTTTAATAAATCTCATTTAGTAGGTTTACCTTATTTATTTTTGTAGTTTTTATTGATTATATATTTACCGAAAGAAAACTAGTGATTTTATACTTTCTAAGCATCGAAAACAAATGTTTTAATAAGTTGTTGTGTATGTTTTACAGGATAAAAAATTTCTTGCCGGTAAATCTATTTAATTTGATCATTTTCAAATATTGTGATATTTTTAAAAATTATTAGTTAGATATCCAAACTACCATGCGGTGCTTAAAAAATATGAATCATTTATTTTCTTTATTTAGTAAAAATGACGTCCACGCAAACTTAGTAAAAAAAATACTTTTTATAACGGGTATGTTTACAAGCATTTCTTTTTTTGAGGGTTTGTTTCCTGCTTGATGCTTCGTTTATTGCCTACACACAATTATTATCAGTCTACTTATTAGTTAAAGTTGACTAGTTAGTTTCAACATCAAATAGTTTCGTGAACATATGAAAATTACAAGTATTTTTGAGATTTTTTTCGGTAGGAAACGAGAAATTATATTAAAAAATAGTTTTGATAGCTTTATTTCATATGTCTTATGGATTAAAGTTGAGGCGCGTTTTGAATACGTCACGTTCGATTTATATATCTCTTTTCATACGCGCCAAGAAAGAGTGACTCCCTCGTTAAAGGACCGGAATAAAAACACAAATTATAAAAAGAATTAACCATATGATTTTTAAAATTTTTCAGTTAAATTAGTAATTATATTTCAAGAATCAATTTTCTATATAACCCGGCGCGGCTTTGCTCGCACTAAAGAGTCGCAGAGAAAGAATAAGTTTGGAACAGTAATTTTTATTTATTCAAACAGTACACTACAGAATAAGTTATTCCAAAAGGTAGAAAAGAGAAAAAAATGACATTGCAAATGCCACACAGCTTGGAAATAAAATCAAACAAATACATATAAACATAGTCATTGCGAGACAAAATAATATTAACAATGATATCTATCACCTAACAGGCACAAAATCATTACATATTTATCCAAAATTAAGCATTTGTTTTAATTTACACAAATTTATGCAAAAAATATTAATATGCTGAAAGTTCGAATTGTGGTTTATTAAGGTGCGTATAAATATGGCGAGTCGAGCGCGTGACGAGCTTGCAACGAACTGATCTTTGTCGGTTCGAACCCTGCTTCGACGCCCGGCGCCAAAAGAGATTTCTAGCGTCTGGACGGTGTAAACCAATAAAGGGTAAAGAAAGAAAATATTTAAGTTTTGATTATATTCTTTATATTCCGAAATGAAATTTTGTTAATTTTTTCTTATTTTCCAAATCTTTAATAATGAATCCCGAAATCAGCTTATATGGGGTTCAACACCACAACAACTGTGGTGCCAGGACATTAGAAATAAATCTAATTTTTTAAGCGATTTTATTTACAAAATATCTTCTATATTTATAAATAAAAAAGATACCTTTTTGTTGTATTTTTACAAGATCTATTGATAAATCTTGGAAATTAGCCTTTACACGAGTTTGTGTTTTCCCGTTCACTGGCTAATATTACAATACCTCATGCTGTCAAATTGGCTAAAAAAATTTTTTTTATAATATTTTCCTTATATCCTTATATTCCGAGATAAATAAGAGGTAGTTCTTATTTTCGAAATATTACTTAATTAATCTCGAAATTAGCTTATACGTAGGTCGTCAGTAATCTGTTCACGGTTTAATATAGCGGTTTTCAGGTTACTAAAAAACAACCTACTTTTTTCAGGAGTGTTATTTTCTAATTATCTTTAATATTTCAAAGTAAAAAAGTGAAATTTAACCAGTTTGTTTATTAGTTTGTTTGGCGATGATTGTCGCGGCGAGTGTGGCTACATCGATGCGAACTTCAATTAAGTTTTTCTTTAAAAACATAGTTAATACCGTTTCACCAGTCTTCGGTGATAATTTTTGTTAATGTATTAAGAAATTAACGTATTCCTTATAGTTTATATTTTGGGTTATCCCGAGTTACGAATTACTTGTGCCCATAAAAGTTTAATGCATTTTAATTAATGTGTTCGAAGCACAACATTTCCATGTTCTTCAGCCCATTCATCTATCACATGTTTCTTAAATTGTCTTTCTTTCTCATTCGCAATTTTTACAAGTTCCTTCTTTAGTAAACCGTTCATAAAGGAAATATGTTTTTTTGATAACCAATCTGTAATATTGCTTTTTCAACTATGTTATTGGCCACTTTTTCACCAGTCTAGAATGATAACTGGCGTTATCCAAATCTACAACTGACCTCTCCGGAATCAATTGTATCTTTTGATAAAAATATCTTTGAAAGATATCCGGCGTCATTTATTCATGTTAGTCTTTGGTAGATTTCGGTTCAAACTGCTGCAAAACTCCTATAAATTCCCTCCAATATGAGTTGTGACCCTGAGCGGATAAGGGTTTTAAATCTGTCGATAACCCTTCTAAGAATGCTTCACGAAAAATTGCTATATTCTTATTTTCATACATTTCTTGTCCTATGTGTCCTGTACTGAGACAGATTACATCCAGATGCCTTCCCTGTGGCATTTTCTAATTTCCCGCAAATACCGTTTTCTCTAAAAGTATTTCCTCTATATCACCTCTATTTTCACGTTCCCTACGAGAAATTTATTTTTGTCAGCACTTTCTACAGATTGGTTTTTCGAATGCCAGGCATATTCTGGTCTTGTTTCATAACTTTCAAAACTTTATCGAGACTTGCTTTTTATTTTCTAACTAAAAACTTTCTAATTCATGAACGTGTCTTCTTAGTATGTTTTTGAAGCATTCGTATAATTTTTTTCTTCTGGGGTACTGTTCAGGCTAGCACACAGTTCCACTTTTTCTTTGCTTAATTCGCCTATAAGTTGTAGATTCGCTAAGATTTGGAGTAAAAATAGAAACTTGCAATAGCACCGAAAGTTGTAAGACAATAACATAGCAAGTCCTTACATTTGTACACATCTGAAGTATACTTAAAAATGTCATTACTGTTAATTGCCCAATTGAGATGTATACTTCTAAAACTAATTATCTTTTAAGTATACAACTCTCTCCTCAAATACATACTTAAGACATATACAATATCTACCCCTTGCGTTATCCGAATTCGGAAAGCCGAATTATTTATGAAATCTGTTCCAAGAATTTCTATGGCTTTGGTTTATGTCTCTTCACAAGTGTGCATACAATTATCATACTTTGTCTGATAATGAAGAACAAACGACAGCTTTGTTACTTTTATGCAATGGGATTTTACCGTGAAAAGTATATTAAATAAAAAACGAAAACTTTTACTACAATAGCATACTACCTTCTATACAAAAATGTTTAGGATTCGAACTTCTAGAAAATTTATAGTCCCAACATATTAGCGGATAATACAGAAATTTCGCCAAAATCCCTTCGTTACATTTTGAATATATGTTAAACAAAATAGAAGCAGTTATTTCCAAAAGAAAAATATATTATCAGCAGCCCATTTCCATATGGCAGACGCACTCGAAATTTTCTTCTCGCTGATCTCTGCAAATTTTCTGAGGCAATTTCATTTCACACATTTACTTTCTTTTTTGTCCATAACTCACAAATTATGGAATTATTTTCAGGTTCCACTATTTTCTTCCGATCACTCCATATTTACTTATGAACAACTTTTAATCAATTAATGCCAAGTGCTAAATAATTTTCATTTCATTAAAAAAAATAAGAAAATCTCGTGTCTTCAATCTCACTGCAAAGAAATTTTTTTCGAAAAAGCATGTCATAAACCGGTCCCACTAGATAAAAAAACCCTTTGAGTTCGCATCAAAAAACCGACAGAAAATGGATCGCTGTGAGTATCGGTCGAACCACTCGAAACAATAGAACTATAAAAAAATTGACTTCTTGTGACCCAACTGCATTTATAACCTCTTTTCAAATTTTCCGGCGATGGCCCTCGATAATAGAAATCGGCAAAATTTCAAAGGAGTCTCGTTGGAAGTTCAAGGCATATTCGACGCGCGCTCGACTCTCCATATTTATATGCACCTTTAAAGGGTTCTCCACAACACTGCTCTTACCATAATTAGTTCGGTGGGTTTTTACAGAGTTGTACACTTCTCGTATTTCTCTGTGGTACCCGGATTGATACCAAGCCAACAATGTCCTGGCAATCTATAATACCATTAATGATTTTGTATAAAAATATAAGCATAGCGTTTTCCCTACGAGTTTTAAGGGATTTTAGACCACATAATAACAGTCTAGTGTTATAATTGATGTTTCTGTAAGGAAAATGGTGTTTAAAAGTATATATTTTAAAAATCTGTTCTGAACATTTTCCATACGAGTGATAAAATGGGCTCCAGATTACAGAGCAGTACAGCGAACCAAAGAGTAGAACAATGTTGTGATGGCCCTGGTATCTCATATATTTGGTGTTTGGCTTAATGAATCGTATCAACTTATAACTTTTTAAGACAATACTGTTTATATGCCTATCGAACGACAGGTTGCTCTAAAAAATTACACCTAAATCCTTAAATTGAATTACAGCATCGCGAGGGACATTATTTACATGATATTGAGAAAAGAAAGGATTTCAAATTTTGTAAAGACGTAAAACTGTTTACACTTATTAACGTTTAAGGATAGCAAATTTCCTTTACACCATTCCACTACTCACTCTAGATTCGGTTTCAAGTTTAAAGAGCCGTTCACACTATTATAAAACTTTGGATCTGCGTAAAGAATAAAAGAGGATAGCTGGAAACAGGTCCCAATGTCATTGATAAATAGATAAAATAGAATACGTCCGAGATGAGATCCTTGCGAAATTCTTGACTTCACTGTTATGATTTTTGAGGTAACACCATTCATGCTAACAACCTGCGTCCTCAGGTAGGATCCAAGCCATGACAAGTAAATACCAGATACACCCATCACAGATAACTTTTTCAACGGTAGGGAGTGACGAACACTATCGAAAGCCTTGCGTAAATCTGTTGTCTATTTTCCACCGTGTTAACTACGTAGTAGTAAAAAGGAACTAAATTGGTGCGTTTCAAAGAGTTCGTCCGTTATAATAGCTTCAAATAACTTAGGGAGGGCGGATATGATAGAAATGCCTCTGTAATTGGCGATATTTGATTTATCTACATACTTAAAGATTGGAATCATAGAGGATTCTTTCCAAAGTTTTGGCAATTCTCCAGTGTATAGGTAGATAGGTACAAAAGGTTACAAAGGGGAGTAGCTAATGAGTTGACGTAACGTTTTATAAAGGTGTTAGGTAAGCTATCCAATCCGGCAATTTTATGCGCGTCTAGACATTTTATTTTATTCAGAATTTCGTCTGTGGTAAAAGTGTGGCTGCAAAGGTTTGCAATGAATTATTTTCAATTTAAATCGAAAATTAGGTATGTTGGAGCCAACTCAACTGCAGGAGCGGCTTGCCATAAGACGAGACTACGAGAGCTTAGCGGCCAGAATGTTTATATAGTCTATAACGATATATAATAAAACTGCAGTGATGCTTTGTTTAATAGTTTTTGAGATTTTTATGAACGTTTGCTTTCTATATAATAGTGAGATGAGATGAAAATAATATTTCAGCAGAATTAGTTCAGGTTAGATTTATAACTAACCTTTAATTTAATTAAGAATGCCTACCAATTTTTAAACTTAATTTGTCGTAACGCAACATAGATTTGCACAGATACAAGGGGCGGACTCATAACGCGGGGATACAAATCCAAACAGTAGAGGAAATATACGTAAGGATTACTCATCACTTGATTGTTTTACTTTTACAAAAAAAATCTCAAAATACATTCCATTGTTAAATCAAATATTGTCTAAACAACTTTACTAAATAGTATATAAAAATCAACTTTAAGTGACAGTTAATTGATAACAAATGGATGTGGGGGCATATCAGATCTGATGTAGTAATGTAATACTTATTTATTAATTTGTTTATTTAATCTTTGTATTTTCCTTACCTCTGAAATAAAATATTATTTATGGTACTATTCATAATATCTCGATTCGATTTTTTTTTAAAGCAGTGTCTTAGTTTCCGTTATGGTTTGTAAGAATCAGAGATCTGGCAACTTTCCATTTAAGCCCATTAAAAGGACTGGAAGCTAAAACTATATCAAAGTGTAGAAGAGAAGGAGGTGAGATGACATACGCAGTTAAAGAAAATAAACCCACAATAAAGAAAATAATCTGCTATCTGATTTCACACAGACATCGATATTCATCATAAGTTGTCTAACATTGTACTAAGTATTTAAAATCAAGATAGATAATAAATAGAACTAATTTAAATTGTTTTTCCATATTGTTAGGTAAACACTATTTTCGGACATGGAAAATATACAATAATAATTGGTAATGCCGATCCTAGCGCGTGTTTTAGGACAAACGTTTAACACAGAAAAAGAAAAATTCATGCTATTTTTACATTGTTAAACAAGGATGATTTTTATTAAGCTGCAGCCTCGCAATTAAAGAACAAACCTGCTTTGTCTTAGACTTCCGTTTCCAATTTTTAGCGTTATACTTTGTTGCCAGATCTTTGGTAAAAATTATAGATTAATCGAAAGAGGGGATCGATAATGGGTGATATATTAGCAATATACAGTGTATTAAAGGAATTATAAAATTTTTAATTCATATGAAAATATTCTCTTGCTCTTAAAAGTGCTAGAGACGAATTTATTACAGTTTTTAAGTAGTAACAGTCATATAAGACGTTTATTAATGTTTTTACGGAATTATATGGCCGATAGATTTTACAAAAAATAATGCAGCCTGCAATTTTAAAAACAGAAAATAGCAAAAATTCTAATTTTAATACACCAAGTCGTCAATTATTATCAACCTATACATAGACAATTTTAACAAAGTGGGATTCCAATTAAATTAACTTTTAAAACTTTGTCCTTTTCATGATACACTGTACTAAATACAAACAGCAATACTCTGACTACTACTTGATCTAAGATATTCTTTTCTTGGTTCTTCTATTCAAGGCATTTTTTATATTGCTTTTAGCTAATTCACTCGACTTTGTTCAAATAAATTACAGAGAATTTAGGTGTTCTGATATTGCTAACCAATGGACACATAGTTGTTTCCATTTAATTTTACCTAAATCTTTAATTGAACTAGACATATATCAGTCAATTCGGTCGCTTAAAGGTAACAAAATTCAGATACATATTAGTGATTGACCATATATATATATATATATATATATATATATATATATATATATATATATATATATATATATATATATATATATATATATATATATATATATGTAATTTTTTCTAATTAATTTAACATAATATTTAGCTCAAAGTTAATAGCGTTAATACGCGGGTAGTAAAAGCATGATTCTTTGGCAACACCGCATGAAGTATATTTAATTTAATCAGTGATTCCCCAAAAGATTTACCAGCAACTTTTATTTTTTTATGGTTTAGTTGATTTTAACAACGGTGAAGAAAATAAACTTGTTCTGAGGCTGAAATACCGAATTTGATGCAATTTTTTGCATAACCCTATATTGGCTTTTTCATTTGTTTACACAAAACAAGCATCGATCAGAGTTGCCGTCCGGGCCGATTTTGCCGGGACAGTCCAGATTTTGATGATATTGTCTCGAAGACCTATTAATTCTGTCCCGATTTTTTTTAACACGCGACGACGGGGGGGGGGGGGTTGTGGCGATCACAAAAGTGCAGTATGACAAGAAAAACGAGTTATCGACGGGGGACGTTTCAGCGTCATTCACCTTTCTCATCAAACAGGGGCGAATCTATTTTTCTGAATTTGAAATTATTGAATAATCACCTCCGCCTCCGCCCCCTTGAATCCGCGCCTGATTGTTATCGATGACTAACTGATTGTTCCGATTTTTTCCTCCAAAGGTAATCCTGCATTAAATGTCAAAAGGTCTAAGCTTTTTTAAATGAAAACTATTGTGGTTGGAAGCATTTTAAACCTGATAAGTCGATTTGAAGAAATAACAAAATGATCAATTCTTTAGTGTCGCATTTCAAAATTTATATATACGTATATTGGCCGATACCAATCATTGTCCTTTTAGCCGATATATCGGTTGATCACTAATAAATATCACAAAATAAAACTAAGCTTTATTTCTGAGCAACTAAGGTTTCTTTCAAAGCATGGTTTGCCTTAAAAAACATAATCTAGCCATAATTTTTCCACATTCAAACAATGGTCTCGGAGGTTTTTTGTGCCAATTAGTTATGTTACATACTATACTATATTCTCTCGTATTTACCAAAATAAATAATTTAAATAGGTCACCATTTAGCAAATTTATATTGATGTTTTCTTGATTGGATTTTTAATGAATCTATTCTAAACCCAAATGCCGCCGATCAACTGTTTTTGATTAAAATCATTTGGTACTTTTTCTATTACTTATAATTTGTAGGAGTCTTCTGCACTGTGTGGTATTACGGGTTTTCTACAAGTTTGATACGAGTGATTCTCGTGAAAAGTGCCCATTTGTTGTTCATCCCATGAAATAAATATAAGAAATAAATTATATCTTTACTATTATCACACCCATAGAGTTAGGGTGTTTAACGTTACTACAAAAAAAACAACAAAAATTGCACCTCTAAATGTTCTCAGTCCAAGTCCAAGTTGACAGTAAAGAGTTTAAACTGACACGTGTTTAAAATAAAATATTTAAAAAAGTTTTCCTTATAGTTCAGGAACAATCGAATTATTGAAGATTTGGAAAAATTTATCACAGGCTAAATTACTTAGTATTGGGATTTTAAAAAATGTGCGAAAATTTTTCAGCAGTTTGACTGCCGCAAGCTCTATTAGGCGGGGTTAAAGATCGCAAAAACAGTATTTTACCATATCTCGAAAGCGGTGAGCTTTTTGACATAAAGCTTACTAATCTGTAGCTGATATAATTTGATACAACAAAAGGGGGCTCATTTACGCCCTTACCAAAGTATATCTAAACTAATCAGGTTAGTTCAGTTTAACTCGGATTACGTGTTAGCCGAAACTATTGGTGACCTCTAAAGGTCTAACCCCTATTCTTCTAAACAGTTCAGCATTGCAGCGATAGGTTCCAGCTTTGTGTGGTGAAAATATTACGATTTTTTTGCTCTTGATGGTTTTTGGAGAAAAGGAGACACAATTTTTGCAAATCTCTTTAAATTGCGAATTTCACAATATTTTATATGAAACTACTAAATATATACACATAATTATGTAATGTTATCCAACAAGGCCTAACAAGGAACACACGCCTATGATGTAACAGTAATTTTCATTGAAATTTTTTTCACGGCAGTGCTGGCCAAAGTAACAGAAATCTTGACAACTTTATGAATATGAAACGCCAACGAAACTACGATCAACATGGCACGTAGAAATTTCCATAGTTTTCATTTTGCAATGAAAAAGTGGTTCTCCATTTGACCTTGAAATAATTTTGAAGGCCAAAATCAAACTCAAGGTCGTCAGAAGAAGCCCAAGGAAAAGTCTTACAAGTTTAAAGCTTTTTTTTTCCAGAATCCTTAGTTTTCGAGATTTTCAAGGGTATTGGTTACCAAAATCGTAACTTATCTCAAAAACTATGAGTTTTTGAACTCTGTGCCCATTGAGAGCTTTTATCTATTACTTTTCCCCGAGTGTGAAAAAATTTGACCGAGAGTAAAGGATAATACGGGGTTCTTTTTAAATTACATCAATAACCGGTCTTAGCGAACCTGGCAGTGTGAGAGAAACCTTTTTCGCCACTCCAGACAGAGTCGAGCTTCCACAATTAAAAAATAAATAAATAAACCACATTTTTGAAATTTTTTTTAATGGGAACAGTAGTCATTAAATCAAGTCTATATCCTACAAAATTTAAAATATGACTTTTCTCACTTTTGCTGACATTATATTTTATTAGTGTAAAAAAATCAATGTTAGAGCAATATTATATTGGCGAAACTGTATATTACGCTCTATGATGACACATCAACAGGCGTTATAATCTTTTTATCATAAATAAAACCTTGAAAATTTACAAGTTCGGTGCATGATAAATTTCCGTAGAGATCTGATTTGGACAAACTGTATATTTTATTTGTAAATTGAAAAGGCATTTCCAAAAATTCACAATTATTCAGTAAATGGCAATCAAATGAGGCTGTTACATAGATTTTTATATATATTTTTTTATTATTATTACAGATTATTTCCGTTAGGTCGATTGGATTAGCTAAAATATCGAATGTACCTGTTTTCAAAATACGTTTTAATAACATCATTTTGCTCATCAAATTCATTGTACATTTATACATACTGTGTATTTTTTTATTTCACAGAAATTCCCTTTTCATTTGTTATTACCTTTTGAAGATAATATTTTACGTAAAATTGCACAAAAAGAAACATTTTGGAATTTGCTCTTCCTATTAAAATTTGAAATATACAATGCTTGTTATGTAGACTTTAGGATTTTTTAGAATTTACCTCAATAAAACTGTTACTGTTCATATAAGAATGAGTTTTATTTAATCGTCAATTTCATGTGATTACATGTATTAAATATTTTAAAAGCAATATATGGTATATGGCAATTTTCACACGGAAATTAAACTACAAAGGTACAGTAAATGCGACTCATTTACAAATATAACTAAAATAAATTAATTTATCGATAAATTAACAACAATAAATAAACAAAATTAATATATCTTCTGAATTATATAAATATCTTCAAAGCTAACATTAGAAAAAATAAGGTATCTAGTGGGTAATATAGGATCCTCGAACAGTATCGGACTATAACTTACAAATAGTGCATCTGGATGTAAAATAGGCGTTATATTTTATCTTTTACTAAAAAATGCAAACTGAGGAGTATAACCCAAAAAGGCTTTAGATTAAAATTTCTAGATTTAGTTTCGGCTACACTAGAACTATAAGAATATTTTGAAATTGAAGATAAACAAGGATCGCACTGTGCAAGTATTTTTTAAGGAAAACGTGAAATTATTTTCATTAATCAAATTGGTCTTATAAAGGGTGTTTCGAACGACATATACCAACAGTCGTTTTAAGATTTACCATCCCAAAATAACAAGAAAAGTTCTTATACATGGGTCCGGGAAGTGCCTCGTTCTTAAAATATAGGGTGATGAAAATTACAAAAAAATATTGTTATAATAATGTTCACAGGTATATTGTTGCAGTGTAGGCTTAATTATTTCATGCTAGAAGGTAATTTTTTTAAACTAAATATCAATAATATTATTGATATTATGTTAGAAAAATGTAGTACGCACTGTTGTTGCATAGTTATCGTATCATTTTTAAAACTGTTTCTTCCAACTAAACCAAATCTCCCTGTTGCGTTTTTTAAACAAATAAAGTCACTTCTGAAAAAATGACAACATTATATTCCAATACGAGAAAATCCCACTTAATAGCCAGTGCCCAACTTATATTTTTTTGACAATTCGCCACATTTTCGTGACCCTCTATACTACCGTTCAAAAGTATTTGGCCACCTGCATTTTTCTTTATAGTACAAACAATACATCTATTAAAAACCATTTTGTTAAGTTTCGTTGTTTGTATCTCGGCGAAAAAGGCGTATCTACAATAAAAATTATACAGCTTATTGTTATTTGCCGACTCCTGGTCATAAAACCAAAATAGTGTTGTAGTAGGAATTTTTTTGAAGTTAAATTTTCAAGTGACACTTTTGTTCTGAAAACTTATCGGGTAATAAATATATTTTGCATTAGTTATCTGATGTCATTGGACCAGAAATCACACTCCATAGCTTAATTTCTTCTATTATCTCGTTTTTTACCTCTGCGTTTTTTTTTAACAAAATGGGTGAAACCAAGGAATATTCTCAAGAGACAAGAGCTATAATTATCGGCCTTCATAAATCCCTTAAAAGCAATTGTAAGATATCAAAACTACAAAAGATACCAAGGCAAACTGTTAACTATATTGTTAAGAAATTTACAACTCAAGGAACAATTTGCCATAATCCTCGTCTAGGCAGACCAAGACTAACAACTTCTAGTGAAGATTTAAACACAGTTGTTAAAAGCAAACTTGACAGACGTTTAACTGCACCAGGAATAGCGGCAGAGTTCCATGTGGGCCGTGATAAACCTGTCAGTGTATCCACAGTCCAAGGAGACTTCTTGACGCAAGTCTTAAGGGATGCATAGCGGTCTAAAACAACTAATAAAAAGAAGAGACTTAATTGGGTTAGAGAACACAAAAATTGGACAGCTGTAGACTGGAAAAGGTCCTCTGGGCTGACGAATCAAAATTTGAAAGTTTTCGTCTTGCGGCAGTGGAACGAAAGGGTGAACGAGGCATGTACTGTGGCTTCAATTAAACACGGCGTAGGGCCTGAGGGGGTTTGGGGCTATTTTGGTGGTTCTACCGTCGGGGATCTTGTGCAAATAGAAGAAATTAAAAAAGTTACAAAAACATATTAGAGAAAAATGCAGTGCCTTCTGGAGCCCGTTCAAGTGGTCCGGGATTTATATTTCAACAAGATAATGATCCTAAACATAGATGAAAACTGTGCAAGAGTTTTAAAAGAAAAATAGCAACAACAGATGTTGAAAATCATGACGTAGCCTCTGCAGTCACCGGACTTGAACCCTATAGAATTATTGGCCGATTAGCTTGATTGGCAGGTAAGAAACTGTGGTTCTACTCAGGAAGATTTGTAAAGAAAAATGCAAGACGAATAGCAGAAGATAACCAAGGAAACATTGAATAATTAGTGGCTAGGTTGCTGAAATTTTGTGAGGCCATCATTAAAAACAAAGGTGGACACAGATAAATCTAAAATTTAAAAACAGCATCGTTATTATGTCTAAAAAAATTGCTAATAAATAATTAAAATCACTATGAATTCGTTTCATTTATTCAAGCTTTTACAAAATGCTTTTTTCTGGGTGACCAAATACTCTTGAGCGGTAGTGTATTTCAATAACGACACAATTTTGAACCCATGTTTACAGGGACTTTTCCTATTATTTTGGGATGGTGAATCTTCAGACGAGCGTTGATGCATGTTTTTAAAACATCCTGTATATGACCAAGCTTAAGCAAAAAAATTACTTTGTTGTTTTTGAAGTACGCTAGTAGAACAGTACTATACGTACGTAATAATAGCATGGCCAGCGATTACTCTAAGAAACCCGAGAATTAGGGTTGTGATTTTTTTTTAACAATTTACATTTGTTTGGCTTATAATCCAAGTATTGTATTTTAGTATACCACTAGATATCTTGTAATAACAAAAAACATTTTATTTAAATACTTAACTAATTCTACATTGTGTTTTAGAAAGTGGGGCTCTATTATTGATTACAAATTTAAATTAATTCTCTTCATATTTTTAAGACAATTATTAGTTTTTTTTTTTTACAGTTTCCCTTCATTAGAATTCATTAAAAATTTAATTATTCAAAATAAAGCTCACAGTTTCAAAACACCCCTTATAACATTTAATATCTTTGATTTGGTAAAAACAAATATAATAATATAAACTTTTTTAAGACTTAGCTTACTTAAAAACTAAAAACATTTGGTCCTTTTTCTATGACTTTTAATTCGCAGGAGTCTTCTGCACTGTGTAGTAATATGTATCGATCTTTGGCTAAAGCTAGAAATATATGTTTAACCGTTTAAACTAAACATTATACATTTATTAAATTGATAACTCTGGTATTTTTAATATGTGTAACTCTCGCAAAAAGTGATCTTATATAAATAGAAATAATAAATAAATTATATCTTTACTATTATTACATAGTTAGGGTTTTATAAATATTAATTATATTTATAAAACCCTATATATTAATATTTATATTTGGAGTTAGGGTTTTTAAAGTTATTGCCAAAACAAATTCAAAAATTCCACCTTCGTAAGTGTTCCTAACTTAAATTAATCTTATTTAGTGTTGTAGCGAACGATAAGTTCGAGCTTTGTGTTTTGAAAATATTGAGTTTTATACTTTTGATCGCTTTGCTTGTCAAATTCAAAAAGAAAGCGGACACAATTTTTAGAACTCAATATTTTATATGAAACTACTAAATATCTACAGATAATTAAGTTAAGGTAGTTCATCGGCTAACCGATTTTCTATATATTTTCTTGCAACTTCGGGAATTCGTTGTTACTATAATTTTCCGCAAGATTGTGAGATTTCAGACACCTTGCTGATCTCAATCGAAATAATCAATATAAAAAATGTAACATTTGACATGGGCTACAGCTATAGTTAGTGTGATATAATTTTAAAACTCTCTACAGGGTGTCCGGGAAAATGTGGGAAATCTACCGGATATGAAAAAAAACACTTGAAAGGAATACTACAAGTTCATATAAACTTTTTTTGTATCGGCCTCCTCTTCGGAGATATGAGCTCCGAATGAGCACCAGGTATATTTCAAATTTTTTTTTAATATGATGTATACCCGGTTAGACCCTTCAAATTACTATCAAAGAAAGTGAGTTACTCACATCTGCAGGGACGGACTAGCCGTGACATTCATGGCCTCTTTTTTTACGCCCTGTATGATAAGAACTTTGGAAAACGTTTTTTACATACCTTTAACTATTGACTAAAAATTAAGTATTCATTCATGTCGCTAATCCGAGCTGTTTTCGAAAAAAACGTTATTTTATTTTCATTGTTAGTCTTCTAACTTCTGTCGGGTTGAATATGAAAAAGAGGAACTTTCTCCTGTCACCATAGTTTCAATAAAAAGTTACACTAACTGCTTAGTTAAAAACTTCGTAAGAGGGTTCAACATGGGCTCCGTGAAGTCTGATACACTCGCGGACACGACGAATTGAGGACTACTGTACCTGCCACATTAACTCAGCATTGTTCCTTATTTGATCACAATTGAAATGTGATTTTCCGTAGAAATTCCTCCCTACTATCGACCGGAGTGGAATACACCAATGTTTTGAGGTGTCTCCACATGTAAAAATCCAACGCCGTTAGATCAGTAGATCAAGGAGTCCAGGCAATAGGTCCTCCTCTACCTACTCAACTACAGCAACGCCGAAATGAGGTGGTGCCCCATCGTGCATGTAGTACATCTGGAGGAACTCCAAATAAAGTTCTCCATTCTGTCGTGCCGGCAATACGAATGGTCCAAACAAGAAATTGCCAATGATTCCTCCTGCCCAGACATTAATTGATTAAAACTGATGTTGATGCTGCGAAACAATAGTTTCATGAGGATTTTCATCAGCCCTTACATGTGAGTTGGATAAATTTATGATACAATTTTTGGTAAACCCTGCTTCATCCGTTAAGAGAATGTATGTATGTATATGCGTACAGTTGGAGGTCTGTACACTGCTACCTGGTAGATCCATTGTGCCCCCTACTGCTGCCTAGTCTTATGAGTTACCTTATCGGCTAGAACAGGTCCTTCAGTTCTATTTCCCTCAGGAATCTCAGGATATTGGACGGCTTCAAGGTGGGTAGTTCCCCGTCTTCGATTTGGTATGCTCCCAAGAATCGCATCCTAGGGTTTTCTAGAGCGTTGCACTCTGCAAGGATATCTTCTTCTTCTTCCTTCTTATATATAAGCAATTTGCTTGTTATTCTTCGTCTCTTTGCCTGGTTTCAGTCTATTACGAGGTTATCACTCCATCGTTTACGGGGTCTTCCGGTGCTCCTACGTCCTATTGGTGATTTGTCCCTCGTGATCTTTACTATTCTGTCGTCGGTCATACGGCTGATATGTTCGTTGTATTCCCTTTTTCTTTGTAATACCCAGTCATTGATGTTATCGACTTTACACACTCTTCTTATATCCTCGCTCCTATTCCGATCCATAAGTGTCCTGCCAGCTATCCTGCGCACCACTCTCATCTCTGTTGTTTCCAGTATTTGTTTTGTTTTCCAGGTTTCTGGTCTGATTTCTGCAGTGTATGTAAGTATAGGTCTTATTGCTGTTTAATAAATTCTGGATTTAACTTCGATTTCTATATGTTTATTTCTCCATATGGTACTGTTAAGACATGCGACTGTTCTTGCTGCTTTCATGGCTTGTCCTCTCACCTCCGTTTCAACATCCCCGTATCCGAATATTTCTATTCCGAGATACTTGAACTTCATTTCCTGCTGTATAATTTTGTTGTTTATTTCTAGTTTACATCTGAGTGGTGTTCTAGATGTAGTCATGGCTTTAGTTTTTGACGCTGATATATTCATGTTAAACTTTTTCGCTGTTATGTTAAATTGGTGCAGTAGTCTTTGCAAATCGTCTTCGCTTTCAGCTATTAACACTGCATCGTCGGCGTAGCACAGTATTTTGATTTCCCTGTCTTCCATTTTATACCCTTTCAATCTACGCATCTGCTTTATCAACTTGTCCATGATGATGTTAAATAGTAGGGGGCTAAGAGAGTCACCTTATCGGATGCCATTATTTACTTCTATTTTTTCGGTGAATTCGCCGTTTATCCTAGCTTGAATCATATTTGCCTGATATATATTTTCAATCGTTTTGATAATGTTTTGAGGTATTTGTCTGTCGTATACGATCGAATGCCTTCTCTAGATCGATGAAACACATAAAGGCTGGACGATTATATTCAATTGACTTTTCAGTTATTTGTCTTATAACAAATATGGCATCCGTGCATGACCTTCCCGACCGGAATCCCTGCTGTTCGTCTGCTAAGGAAGTGTGTTCATTAATTTTGCTTGTAAGAATTTTTGTGGATAGTTTTAACGAGGTGGAGAGAAGATTGATCCCTCTGTAATTAGCCAGCACTTTTTTATCGCCTTTTTTGAATAGGAGTATTGTTGTGCTAGTCGTCCATTCATCGGGGATTCTGTGATGGTATATGATTTTATTGATGAGAATTTTCAGTTGTTTTGTCAGGCTCTCTCCTCCGTATTTCAGTAGTTCATTGGTAATTCCGTCAGGTCCCGCACTTTTCCTGTTTTTTTTTAAGGCTAGTTTTACGTCTTCCTTCTTTACAAGTATATCGTCGTTAATTATAATTTCGGGTGTGTTAGGTTTGATTTCTGTCTGTTGTTTCTTGTACAATTCCTTTAAGTAGTTCACCCAAGTTCCCTTCGGTATGCAAGGATATGAATAGAGGTTTCGTCCTCCTCCTCCTCACAGAATCTCTCTTTTCTCTTTCTACCAGTCCGAGTTTCTTGAGGCGTATCTTCAGGTGGCAAAGCCCCGTCAGGACTCTTGTCAGAACTCTAAGTTGATTTTTATTCAAGCTGATAAGTTGAGAGCTCAGCGCACTGATGGATGCTAGACTATCCGTCATGATGATAATCTCTTGGCCGTGATAGTTTTTCTCCTTGTTAAATTGAATACACATCCTAATGGCATGTATTTCTGCGTGGAAAATGCTTGGTGACTTAACCAAGCTTTCGTAGTGTCTGGTGCTGGGTCCATACACTCCTACTCTAGTTCCCTCCGTTGTTTTGGAGCCATCTGTATACCGTATAGTGGATTTCTTGCTGAATTTTTCAATGGTGTTTCTGTCCCATTCTTTCTTGCGACTTGACTTTGTGAACAGTGCTAATAAAGTTTACATTATTTCGTTACTGATCCAATAGCGAGTTTGCAAACTGCATTCTACAGGGAAAATCTTCAGGAATCAATTCATGTACTTTTTTCAAATAATATGGATATAAGAGCTGTTCTTGAAAAACTTCATGTACTATTGTTTTCGACATATTAAACTGCACTGATAATTTTCGAGTGCTCGTTGAAGGAGTATCACCTACAGCATTTAAAATATTTTCCTCTCATTGCGGCGTACGTACTGTTCTTCCCCAACTAGTATCAGTACTACTTTTCCCAAAATTTCCTAAAATTATGAAGAAATCTAATATTACCTTATTAAATGGAATCGCCTACCGTTCTCCCTTAGAACTTGGTCACCTCGTTGAAGTGTTTTCTGATCTGGAAAAGTACTATTAGGATATCTGTCGTGATAGAACCTCCTGGCTTCCAAAGCATTGCAAGATGCAAAATCATACATCAGATGCATATCTGCATACTCAATAAACGTGTATCCCATATTTTGAATTATTTCACAATTAATTTCACCACAATATCCAAAAATCAGTAAATTAATATCCAAGAGTCAATGTGTCAACGATGTGAAAGTTAACAAGTTCTAAAATGCAGGATATTTATTTCTTTCATACCTAGAAATGTTTGCAACAATACTTTGTTTTTTCGAAAACGGTTAGGATTAGCGACATGAATGAAGAGCACTTAATTTTTAGTCAACAGTTAAAGATATGTAAAAAACGTTTTCCAGAGTTCTCATCATAAAAAGATGGGGTCATGAGTGTCAGCTAGTCCATCCCTGCAGATGTGCGTAATTCACAACACTTTCTTGGACAGTAATTTGAAGGGTCTTACCTAGTATACATCATATGAAAAAAATTGAATTGGTTCAATAATTATGTGTAAAAAACTTGATTCCATTACAGCTCTTTGGTAGCTCATATCTGAGAAGAGGAAGCTTATACGAAAAAGTGTATATGAACTTTAAATATTCCTTCATATCCGGGAGTCTTCTCAAATTTTCCCGGACACCCTATATATCTTTCTAAACAACGAATATATGATGCCGTTATTCACAGTTTTAATGTGTAAACTTCGTTATTTAGTTGAGGCATAGAAACTGTATTTTTACTAATAATGGGCACATCATCAGTTGAAAGGCTATGTATCGATGGTCATCAATAATGTGTTCCCGGCTTTTACACATTACATATATGATATACGTACGTCTCGCGGGACTACGGCATCTGGACTTAAATGAAGATAAAGGTTAAACGAAGAAAAAGTAAAATTAGTAGGTGAATTATTATTTATCGTGCCGAATCATTGCTTTGTTATTTATACGTAATTCGCTAGAGTGAGAGTGTATAGTCGGCGTCACAAGTTTAGAAGTACGAGGTGTGTCATACGAAAGAACATTGAATCGCGCGTGATGCTTTTACGACTACATCCGATGAACTACCTTAATATTCTATAACATGGCTTAATAAAAAATGAACACCTATGGTAAAATGGAAATTTTTATTGAAAATAGTTTAAGGCAGTGCTAGCCAATCACAAAAGGCTTACTGATTTTATGAATGAATTTTGTGACGGAAATTTATTACATGAAAAAATACCATTAGAAATCATGTCATCATAAATGAAAATGTAAAATTGCGATTTTTTACAATATCTCTGGAAGTATTCAGAATTTTTCTAACTTTCCTAGGGATATGATACATAAACTAAGGCTAATAAACTATTTCTATATCTACGAGGATGAGATGAAAAGTTTTCGGCTTCCATTAGAAATGAACGAAAAAAAAAATGCGGGCGGTGATTAAAAAAAACTGTCTTGGCTTATCTCCTACAAAGATTAAGTCGAAGTTAAACGCTATGCTGTGGTAATCTACTCCTTTATTTACATCTGTAAAAACGTGGGTTGTGAACTTCAAAGGTAGTCATAGGAACACTCAAAATGCTGAGCACTCTGGAAGACAAAAATCTATCAGCACCAAAGAAGTACTCCAAAAGTCCATAAAATTATCCACCGACTGAAACTAATTACTGTGGAAAAGACCAAGATCCATCACTATATGTCCTAGATCAAACAATAATCAAAACAAGGAGAACCAACACCGAAAAAGGCAAAAAGCTTCCCGTCTGCACGAAAGATTATGGTCACTGTTTTTTCAGATGCTAATAAAATCCTTATGGTAGATAATCTAGAAAAGGGTGGGACGACTTACGCCGAATATGATGTTATCCTTTTGGTCAATGCCCCTAGCCACAAGGTTATCATCGTGAAAACAAATTCGTAAACTAAAGTTTGAAGTTCACCGTATGCATCATATTCACCTGACTTGATCCCTTCGTATTCAACCTCTTTCCAAAACTCAAAAAATATCTTGCTTGATTCAAGCACTGAAGCACCGATGGCCCAAGCATACAGATAATGTATAAAAATAATGCAAATTTATGTTTTAATTTTTGTATTTTTTTCATCTTATCCTCGTATTTACGTTTTCGAGATCCCATTTAGAACAACCTAAAGAACGAGCTTCACGTAATCAAATAATGCACGTAATGTTTAGAGATATCTGTAACTTACTCAAAAGAGTACCAAACACAATCGACATATTAAGTTTGGTAACTCTCTTATTGATCGCCTTGCAAATCTGAACTGGTCCAGTTTTGTCATGTTGGTAGACGACTTCCATTATTCTTCTTGACCTAAATTAATACAAATACATATTAAATATTGGTATAAAAAAGTGTCAAAATTACATTATGTTTATGAGGACTATGTGCAATCTGTGAGTTATTTGTTCGATCAATTTCCATTTTCCCAAATCATAATACTTGAAGACGTTAACTTGCCTAATTATACTAATTTAATCAAATGATAATGGACTTGGATTTTTCAAATTGTTTAAATATTTGAATCTTACATAACCAGTCACGGTTAACTAATGTAGATAGGCATCATCCCCCTTCACTAATTGATTTTTGCATCGACAATGTAGAGGATACAAGCTCAGAGTTGCAATTCACTAAACCTAATTTTCGCGGTGCCTACTTTGACTACTTCCAGGATATCAAGTGGAGTTTTCTGCGCCGTAACAATATATCCATAGGAATAAAACAGGGTGATAGCCTTGATTACAATGAAAAGTCCAACACGTTTCATTGTAATCATGGACGAAATGATTGATGAGGTAAAAAGCACAAATATTGGGTACCCAATGGGACACAACACCGTTCAGATTATATGCTTTGCAGACGATGTTACCTTGACAGCAGATAGCAAGGACAACTTACAAAGAATGCTTTTCCATATCAATCGAACAGCCAAACAGTATAATATGAAAATATCTGTGGAGAAAACCAAAACAATGATAATAGCAAAAGAACCGGTAAGATGCAAACTAATGCTTGATGACAAACATATCGAACAGGTTGGGAAGTTTAAATACCTGGGAGCACATATAACAAGTAACAGGGCAGTAACGGAAGAAGTACGCACACAAGCCAACAAAGCGGCCCTGATATCAGGCCAACTAAGAGACATAATCTGGAACAATAAACATATGACGGTTGAGAGCAAAGCAAGATTTTACAAGGTCTATATAAGACCGATACTGACCTACGGCGCAGAAACAAGAAATGAAACAACAAAGACAAAACAAATTGTGAGAACCACAGAAATGAAAACGTTGAGAATGATCACGGGAATAAGTTTAAGAGATAGAATAAGAAACGCAAAAATACGCGAGGACAGCGGAGTGGGGGATGTTATGAAGTGGGCTCGAAACCGTAGGCAGTGAGAGATCATGTGGAATGAATGGACGATGACAGACTAGCAAAAACCGTAATGAGAGAGAAACCAAACACCAAACGGCCGCCTGGACGGCCCCCTAAAAGATGGAGAGACAGCTGGATTTCGACCTCAAACGAGGATCAATAAGACATTGTGTACATAACAGAACTTGGTTCTACCTAGAAGAAGAAGAAGAAGAAGATAACCAGTCACGGTTAACTAATGTAGATAGGCATCATCCCCCTTCACTAGTAGATTTTTGCATCGACAATGCAGAGGATACAAGCGTAGAGTTGCAATTCACTAAACCTAATTTTCGTGGTGCCTACTTTGACTACTTTCAGGATATTAAGTGGAGCTTTCTGCGCCGTAACAATATTAATAAAAATAAAGCGTTGAAAAATACAGACGTACTCGATTGTTAAAGCACGAGAACGAATACAACAGCAGAAAAAGCCCTGGTCCGGACGACATTACAAATGAACTGCTCAAATATGGTGGACAGAACCGTACAACACAACTAACAATTCTAATCCATAAAATTCTTTTGACAAAAAACTGCCAACGAACTACAGAGGAATAAATTTGCTTAATACAACCTTAAAACTAACATTGAAGATCGTAACAAGTAAAATTAATTGCTTCATCACTCCATCAGATGAAGAACAAGGGTTCTGATCGGGTAGGTCATGCATCAATACGGTTTTTGTGTTAAGACAAATAATGGAGTAATCAATCGAATATTATAAGCCAGCATATATATGTTCCATAGACTTGGAAAAAGCCTTCAATCGCGTCCAGCTTAGAGATATATTACATCTTCTCTATGATAGGCAAATCCCACACAACCTAATTAAAACTATCGAAAATAAATATTTTGACAAACAAGTTCAAGTCAGGATCAACAGAGAACCTACAGATCCGATTCCAGCTGGTGGAGGAATTAGACAAGGGGACTCCTTAAGCCTGCTTCTCATTAATGTTGTCATGGATCAGATAATAATGAGAGTACGCAAATTGAGAGGATACAGAATGGGTGACCGCGAGATTAAAATCCTAAGTTAAGCCGATTAAGCTGTACTGGTGGCAGAAAATTAAGATGACCTACAAAGACTACTGTAAGCATTTAACCGAACAGCAAAATCTCTTATGATCATATCTGCTTCTCAGACAAAATGCATGACGATTTTAAAGTCACCGATAAGATGTAAGCTTGTGGACAACGGGAGATGAAATTTGAGCATCTGGGAACAGAATGATCAGGCTTTGGAGATATTGAAGCAGAGATTCGAGCACAAATTAAAAAAATAGCTAGGATAGCAGCATGCCTAAATAACACCATTTGGCAAAATAAAGATCTCAGAGTGGAAACGAAGCCCAGAATCTATAAGACCATGATTAGGCCAATAATGACATACACTACAGAAACACGACCTGACACAACAAAAACTCCGCAGATGATGGAAAAAACGGAAATGAAGATACTACGGAAGATAGCTGGAAACACGCTAATAAACAGAGAACGAAGCGAGAAGATCAGACAACTTGTGTGAAGTGGATAATGTAAACGATTGGATATTGGAGAGAAAGATTGAATGGAACAACCACATCAGTCGCATGGACGACTCGAGATTAGTTAGGGTAGCACGTGACAAATCACTCCGCAGTAGTGTGGGGCGACCTCGAAAAAGATGGAAGGACAGGCATTTTACGCCTAAACTAAAGGAAGAAGAAGAAGTATTATGCAACATTTTAATCCACATATTCCCGCTAATTTTGATCTTGAATGTTCCCTACCAACGTTGAAAAAGAAACTAAAATCACTCTTATACTATATAAGCTAATAGCCTTAGCACGAAACTTTGAGTTTTTACTTGATATCGATTAACCATAAAACCAACTTCGAATGTCGTACAAGCAAGAAAACATTGCAGTCATTTTTTTATTCAGTCGCTTCATTCGCGAAATATGAGCTTTCAAAGTTGCTTGTAATATGGATAACCCCTAATTTCCAACGAAGATTTTAAAATCCTGAAAATATCGTAAGTTAGTAAAATACTCTTAACGAAAACTGGTATGGATAAGTTACTTCTGCTAATCTGAGATATAAAAAAACCTGTTTAAACCTTAATGTGCTGGTGAGAATCTGTTGTGCGATATTGGCTATACTGTTTACTGTAATATGCAGATATTCTCTCGATTCAGGAGTCTTTCCTTCGGTGTGGATGCCCGTTTTTGTAACACTTTTGTTCAAGGTAGAGATCATTCTGACATACTTAATTACCGTCCTATATCTGGCTTGTCTTACTTTGGTAAGATTTTGGACTCGCTGGGTATAGATGATATTTCTTTCGCATTTCGTAGAATCATTTTGGAACATCAGCACGGTCTAGGAAAACATGCCATTCTAATTTAGCAATTTATTTTAACTTTGACTGCCGCCCTTGATCTTTCATCGCAAGTCGACTAGATTTATTTTAACTTCAGAAAAGCATTTGATGCAGTAAATCATCACATTTTCTTGAACAAACTACAGTAATATGGAGGCGGCCCACCGTTAATTTTCTGGACTGCAGTTATCTGTCTGGTTGGACTCAGATGGTCAGGTTTTCGCGGTTGATTTTCGGGGGAAATAAGAGTGCATTCTGGGGTTCCGCAAGTATCCCATTTGGACCCTGTCAATTACCTTACCTATATATACCTTTTTTTATGGACAATTTAAAGATTTACATGCGAGTGGCGTGTCTCGGGGATTACTTTATGTTGCAGAATGAAATCTTCAAATTGGTTTCCTGGGGCAGAAACAATGACATATTTCTCATTATACTAAAATATAATAGTTTTCCTTTTCTAGGAAGAAAAAACCCATCCTGTCAATTTACCGAATCGGTGATACTGAACTGACTAGAGGGAGTCATATTCGACGGTAAGTTGCGTTTCACTGCACATTGTGGGGATTTGTCATGCAGTCTCGAGATTTTAATGACTTTAAAACTCTAAAGGCCGTTTAGTTTAGTTAAAAATACCTTTGAGCATTGCTGCATGTTCTAATCACTTTTATACAGTGTCCACGTTGAAGGGATCGGGTGACTCCAATCCAAATTTGTAAACTTCTTGCCCCATACGTCAAGAATTGCTGCAATGCCACCAACAGTTAAGACTGTTCAGCTTTGATTCTTCGGAGGCGCGAAGAATTCACACTATAATGTCCTGATCTATTGACATTGATTAAATTTTGTGTTAGTGCTCCACCAATGAGACAGCAATATTGATTCTTGCCTTGTCGGGATCGATATTAGCAAAAATAGCTACGCCAACAGGTTTATGAACCACTACAATTTATTCCTGTTCCTGTTTTGTGACTTTAAGTTTTACAGTTCTTCTGTGTCTATCAAGAGGACAGTGAAATTGGCCTTGAATAGCGTACCTGACTGTTGACCACATATATATATATATATATATATATATATATATATATATATATATATATATATATATATATATATATATATATATATATATATATATATATATATACAGTGCCTTAATTTCAAAACGAACCATCCTTAATAACTTTGTTAAATAGAAAAATTTAAAAAAAAGAAAAAACACGTCAATTTAGATATACAGGGGGAAGTTTAATTTTGCATTTGTTAAAAGTCTGTCAATCACCTCCTCACCTCCAGCTAACCTCACTTTGATATGTCAAATGGGAACCCCCACCTTGTGACACATCATTGTAAGCAGCATAAAATTGTCTATCCAACCGTATAAAAAAAATTAAATCGGTTGACGTACAAGCGAATAGTGTGCAAAAATGTCTTGTAATAATGCATAATATATCGGCCTCGAACTTTGGTATGTCAAATGATTACCCTATAGTGTGATACATCATTTTAAAGGACGTACGATCTGCTATCCAATGATGTCAAAAAAAATTAAGTTAATAGACGTTATAGGCAATTAGGATGCAAAAATGTGTGTTAAATATAAGCAGTTTATTCAGTTTTATTAAGTTGAAGAAAATTATTTTATTAAATGTTCAAAATGTGCGCCGTTATTAGCGAGACAATAAAAAAGCCTATTTTGAAATTCCCCACGAACATTGGCAAGGGTTTCTCTGCTAATTCCTCTACATTCCCGAACAATTCGATCTTTTAAATCGTCAATATTTTCAGGTGGGGTTTTATAAACCTTGCTTTTTAAATACCCCCAAAGAAAAAAGTCTAGAGGGGTTAGGTCTGGAGACCGTGCTGGCCATTCAATTGCACCACGTCTGCCAATCCACGTCCCTGGAAAATGTTCATCAAGCCACTCTCGAATTGCCAAAGCGTAGTGCGGGGGAGCTCCATCTTGCTGGAAATGCAAATTATTTTCATTTGGTACCATAACAGCATTTTCATCCACTTGATTTTCTAAAGATTGCACAATGGCAGGGTATATTGTGTTTTCTAAAAGGTTTAAATAAATTTGCCCAGTTAAATTATCTTCCAAAAAAAATGGCCCGATGATTTCATTGCCATAAATTCCTGCCCACACGTTAATTTTTTCGGGATATTGAGTATGCCCTTCTCGGAAAAGGTGCGGATTTTCATTATCCCAGTATCTGCAGTTATGTCTGTTAACCAGTCCATTTAGAAAAAAAGTTGATTCATCACTAAAGCAGATATTCTTAGGTAAATGGGGGTCCTCGTCAATTCGTTGGCACATTAATTCGCAAAATTGAATTCTCCTATCAAAATCGTCTTCTCCGAGTTCTTGAAGAATTTGAATTTTGTAGGGAAAAAACTTATTTTGTTTTAAAACTTTATGCACAGAGCCAGCAGAAATGTTGGTTAAATCTGCGACCTTTGAGATGGATAAAGTTGGATCTATTGCAAACTGTCCTGGTACCTCGATTTGGCATGCTTCATCTACAACCCTTTTCTCAATAGATTTTTTATTACAAACGGATCCCGTTTCTTCAAACTTTCGTACCAATTCGAGTACATATTTATGGCCCACGTTTTTGTCTTGATGCCTCTCGTTAAATGCTCTGGCGGTTCTACGAGCGCACCGATCTTCAGCTCCATAGAGAAAAATTATTTCTATTCTTTCGGCTAGCGTATACACCATTTATATTCACGTTTCAACTAGGCGTCACAATGACAATTTTAACAATAATAAACAACTGGTGTTTAAAGATCTTAAAAATTTTATTTATTGCAGTGATTTCTTGTACCTATCAGGTACCGCAAAAAATATCATTGAAATAAATACACTAGATTGATAAGACTGCAATGAATTTTGCGATGAATTTTAAAACAGGCTTAGTTTTTTTCTCGCAAATATTTTAACTGTTTATTATTTTAAAAAAATATTTATTTTAAACTTAAAATAATATTTTACTCTATGAAGTAGCCATTTGACATAATAAAGTTTAATGTGATAAGGTGTCTATTATTACCACACATCTTTTCTTACTATTCGCTTGTACATCAACAGATTTTGTTTTTTTTTATTGGCTAAATAGGAGATAGTATGCCCTTTAAAATAATGTATCACACTATAGGGTAATCATTTGACATACTAAAGTTCGAGGCCGATATATTATGCATTATTACAAGACATTTTTGCACACTGTTCGCTTGTACGTCAACCGATTTAATTTTTTTTATACGGTTGGATAGACAATTTTATGCTGCTTACAATGATGTGTCACAAGGTGGGGGTTCCCATTTGACATATCAAAGTGAGGTTAGCTGGAGGTGAGGAGGTGATTGACAGACTTTTAACAAATGCAAAATTAAACTTCCCCCTATATATCTAAATTGACGTGTTTTTTCTTTTTTTTAAATTTTTCTATTTAACAAAGTTATTAAGGATGGTTCGTTTTGAAATGAAGGCACTGTATATATATGAAGTAAAATGCGAACAGTAAATGCAAACTTCTCTCCATCATATCCTTTCTATGTTAGAGGTTGCACAGTTAGAATAAATTGTTACAAAACGCAATTTATCCTATTCCACCACCATCGAGATGATGGCCTGTCTGTACCACCATACCGAGAAGAAAGTCAAAACTTACCCTCCCCGCCACAGTGATACGGCAGAGGTACATGTTTCGTCTCTACTAGACTCATCAGGGTATCGATATGCACCTGGCTGTGCAAGGGGCAGATCGAAAGGAAGCATGCAAATACTGAACGTGGCTTCGCCGACCTCCCGCAGGAGGAATCCGTGAAAGCCGCATAAATATATATATATATATATATATATATATATATATATATATATATATATATATATATATATATATATATATAATATATATATATATATTTATATTTAGGTACGCTTAATGCTTAAGTGGGAAGATTAGCTCCATACATACCATTTTACACCAAATGTATCCTTTTCGGAGTCAAGTCTGAAACAAAAAAAATAGTGAAGTGAAAATAACATTTTTAGTAATAAAAATTTCAGTAAGAAATAAATGAAATCTATATCTGCCGTGTTTAAATAGTTGCCTATATGTTATTCTCCATTCAGGCAGAGAAAAAGGAAATAATATATAGAAACAGTTCATTTTCTGCAAATACAACTCTGGAAAGAGGACCAGAGTTGTATTTGCAGGCAATAAACTATTTCTATATAATCTTTCCTTTTTCTCTGCCTGAAAGGAGAATAATATATAGGCAACCAACATTTTTAGTGTTATAGAAACTATATTCGTTAGTTACGAAATTCAGGATTGAAAATAAAAAATAGTTGTGCCATTCTAAAGAGGAAATGTTGCATTTTTGATATAGTCAAAAGGATAAGTTTTATTTGTTAATGTTCTCCACATACTGTTATACAAATATTATCATCGTTACTGACCGCATGAGAGGAAAATTACTCGAGGAATGTGTTCTCCTATTTGGATGCACAAATGACAAAACGAATCGTGGCAGTCCATGTCGAATCTTACTAAAAAAATAAAAATTCTCGTGCTTCATTCCCAATTTTCGTGGAATTTTTTTAGATTTCTTGGACGATTTGATTCTATTATTAAATTTTAAAATTAAAAAAAAAAGCTATTTTTTTTATTTCTTGGATCAGAGAAAAAATCTGCTCGAGATCGGTAACCAAAGAAAGATGATTAACCAGGTGGATAAAAAATTGTTTTTTCCTTTCATCCTTTATCTTAATTTCTTGACAAAATGTAACCATGTAAGTTTCGTTGTAATCTCACAAAAATTGCAACACAATATATTTGCAGTATCAGAAATTGTTAGAATTTCCGAAAAACAGTATTGGAAATTCTTTTGGGCTTTACTAACAGTTCACTTGAAGAAGGTGGTTTCGTTCCCAAAAGTTTAAATCTCGCATTCGTGAAGGACGTTAGCCATCTGCATGTTGGATATGTAATACTCGATTTGGCAGAAGATCTTAAATCTAATAATTTTCATAAAAAAAAGTTACTTAAGCTATTTTAGGTCTTCCTATAAATAAAAGATTTCATTTTTGGATATGGAAAAAACTCTACTCGCCCTTTTAGTTATTTCTCACATTTATTCTTGTTCTTATTACCAAAAGACGAAACATTTGCACATATAAATAAATAATTATATTGCATTGTAGCAATTTTACTTAAATATTCTTTGTTTCCTTATAATGGGAAAATTTGCGCAGCTTAACAATAGAACACTTCCTCTGTGGTTACCGACCACATGTTGAAAATATCTTTAAGTTGATTAAATAATATATATATATATATATATATATATATATATATATATATATATATATATATATATATATATATATATATATATATATATATATATAAAGCTAGGGAATGCAATCCCGATCCCGCGGAACCTTGATCTCGTGAGATCTCGAGCTATTTTACGAGATCAAGCTGGAAGCATAAATTGGGCGAGATCTCACGAGATTGAGCGGCAGCAGTGAATGAAAACTATAGATTCATACTCACTTTTGATGAATGGCACATCTGAAATGAACAGTCGATTTTTAAATACTAATGTTCACACAACTATTAACAGTCAACTTGTGTTCTGAAAACTTGGGCTGGCGCACATATTTGGAAGTATGTCGTCAGAGTCCTGTGTTTAGCTTCCGAAAGAAAAACTGTTAGAGTATGATTTATCCCTGGACAACTATGCAGTCGGTATAACGATAAATGAAGCTAGCGTCATGAAGAAAGTCGGACGTCTATTGAACCGCTTCAACAGCTTTGCTATGCGCAAGGTGTTCAGTTAGGTATAACAGACGTCATTTATAAAAAATACAAGAATCAAATGCTGAAGAACAATTTGATGACACTGAAGAGAACACATATCGCAGCGCAGAGGAGGATAACCCGGATGAATATAATGGTTTTTACTTTTCTTTACCAACAAAACAAGTTAATCTGGCTTCGGAATATCAATCGGTTATAGCAAAACTGAGTAAATGTGTTAAACTTTTCAAGAATTCTCCGACCAAAAATTATGCTCTTCAGAATTATATTCAGCAAGTGTTTGGCAAAACAATTTAGCTGGTCCTTGATTGTAAAACTCGTTGGTCTAGCCTTTGCAACATGATAAGTATATACAACAAATTAAAGCAGTGGGTAGCCAAGAGATTAATCGACTTCTCGTTCAGTTTTGAATTCAGATTACTTTTTCACGGATGAAGAACATGCGGTCGAGGTATTGTGCTGTAGAGATACTGATTTAGTAAGTGCAGAACATACTTTGCGCTTCATGGTTTGCAAGTTAGAAGACCTGAAGACTCCACTGTCAGAAAAGCTGGTCAATTTGATGAAAAAGCATACCTGCGAGCGTCGAATAAATGCAACCGCAGCGTTGTCATATTTGAAAAATCCGTGTAATTATCAAGATGATTTGAAACTATTAAAGGGCAACGAAACTGCCCAACTACCTAACAAGAGTATTGTACGAAAAGAAATCAAGAATATAATAAAACGATTATATCGTAGCCCAGAACGATCAGATCCTCTTCCACATGCCTCAACTTCTGATAATGCGGTTAATACCACAGCAGCAGACGTTGAAAACGAAGATGATTGCAGACGATTTGATTTTACTTGTTGCTGCTGCATAAGCCGACACGACTCTTCAAGATTAATTAGATGAAACTCTAAGGGCATGTAAACGTCCTTTTTTTATCATCTTTTTACGACTACAGATAGGCTAGAGTCACTCATAAAGAAAGAGATGGAACTCTATGAATTTGGGGAAACAAGGGGGTCAATCTTTACAGTTTGCTTATAATAGCTTGTTCATGTTGGTGCCAACCAGTGTTGAGTCTGAGTAGGACAGCACCATCTTTATTATTTGTTTTTTTTAGGAGCTATTTCCAAAATCACCCCTAGAGCTAGACTTTTAAATAGATGACTTTAACAATAAATAGCCTTCTCAGGTATTATTTTATTTTTAATTTCCAAAAAAAAAAATCAAAAAGCGGATAATTGTTGTGTTCATTTGTAATAATAAGTAAATGATTTTAAAGATTAAACCTTTTTTTAACCGACTTCTAAAAGAAGGAGGTTCTCAATTCGTCGTGTGTATATATATATATATATATATATATATATATATATATATATATATATATATATATATATATATATATATATATATATATATATATATATATATATATTTATGTATGTACACCGATTATTCCGGAACGGCTTAACCGATTTGAATGAAATTTTTGCGTCATGTAAAGGAAGTTGCTGCGGTGGTTCCATATTTTTTTGGACGAAATTGGTGAAGTAAAATCCAAGATGGCGCTGACAATATGGCGGCCAAAAAAATTAATTTTGTCCGATTTTCTCCAAAATTGGTATGGAGGAATTTTCGGGGTTGTACCCAACGAATCTGTAATTATTTTAAAAAAATTCAAAATGGCAGATCCAATATGGCGGACAAAAAAATTTAATTTTGTCCGATTTTCTCCAAAATTGGTATGGGGTAGTTTTCGAGGTCGCAAATTACGAATTCAAAACATTTTTTAAAAATTCAATATGGCGGATCTAATATGGCGGACAAAAAATCGATCTTGTCCGATTTTCTCCAAAATTGGTACGGGGAAGTTTTCGGAGTTGCACATGAAGAATCTAAAATTATTTTTAAAAAATTCAATATGGCTGATCCAATATGGCGGACGAAAAAAATCAATTTTGTCCGATTTTCTCCAAAATTGGTATGGCGGAGTTTTCGGGATCTCACATAACGAATCTGAAATTATTTTTAAAAATTCAATATGGCGGATCCAATATGACAGACAAAAAAATCAATTTTGTCCGATTTTCACCAAAACTGGTATGGGGGAGTTTTCGGAGTAGCACGTGACGAATCTAAAACTATTTTTAAAAAATTCAATATGGCGTATCCAATATGATGGATAAAAAATTAATTGTGTTCGATTTTTTTCAACATTGATATGAGTGAGTTTTTGGGATAGCACATTACGAATCTGATATTATTTAAAGAAAATTAAATATGGCGGATTAAAGATCCTACATCTCTCAAATTTGTCTGAAGTCAGTATGGAGGGATTTTTGTTAGTGTTAATTACGAAATTAAAATATTTTTTGAAAAACTCAATATGGCGGATTCAATATGGTGTTCTAAAAATTTTACATATCTCGACTTTCTCCAAAACTGATATAGAGGGTTCTTGAGGGTGTAAATTATGAATTTAGTCCTATTTTTTCAGGATTCAATATGGCGAATGCAATATAGCTGACAAAAAATTTTACATGTCTCGATTTTGTTCAAATGTGGAACTGAATCGTTTTTGAGGATGTAAATAGCGAATATAAAATTATTTTAAGAAAATCTAATACGTCAGATGCAATATGACCGTTTAGAAATTTTAAATTTCTGGATTTCATCTAAAATTGGTACTAGGGGGCTTTGAAGGGTTTAGATTTAGATTAGATTAAGACATAAAATTGTTTTTTTTTTGAAATTCATTATGGCGGATCCAATATGGTGGGTTGAAAATTTTACGTTATTCACATTTTTTTAGATTTGGTATTAGGGCGTTGGGGGGTGGTGTATTACGAATATGAAGTTAATTTTTTACAACTATTTGGTTGATTAGATACAATATGAAGGACTAAAAATTTTACATTTCGATTAGCATGTAGTTCAAATAATTTATGAATATCATGAAGAATTCAAAACTAAAAATCGAAAAATAAAATTTTTATAAAAAAATTGAACCGACTTCTAAAAGTGCGCTAAAAAGGGAAAAATAACTAAACATTTTTATATGAAATTGAAATTTTTGAAGTCGGCGCCAAACTAATACCTGACAAAATGTGATTTGCATAAACAGATTAAAAATACTTTATTTGTAATTGCTTTCTTACCATAATTTGTATATATTAGTAGCTATTTATTTTAATTAGAAATAATTTGGCGCCGACTTCAAAAATTTCAATTTCATATAAAAATGTCTAGTTATTTTTCCCTTTTTAGCGCAGTTTTAGAAGTCGGTTCAATTTTTTTATAAAAATTTTATTAATTAATGTTGTTGTGTATTTCTTGACCACATACCACGCTAAGCAGTTTTCATCGCGTTTTAGTTTTCCCAATAAAAACAATGAGATCTCGCGAGATCGACATTTCTAGTCTCGCGAAATCTCGAACTTGCGATCTCGGCTCGAGATTGCATTCTCTAATAAAGCTTCTTTGACAAATTTATTTTAAAATTAAGAGGGGTACGAATTTACATATTTTTTAGAAAACAAATTAACAACTCAAAAGTAATAAAACTGAGTCTAGGCTTAAGTTTGATAACTGATTAATATTTTCTTAATGGATAATGGTTTTGGGTAGAGGTATAAAATATAGATAGTGAAATATACTTTAAGTCGTAATAAACTTTTGTTCCCTTACAGGAAAAACCATTCTGGAATAATACCGATTTGAGTACAGCCAGAAACGTAAAAAAATCATTTTTCAAAAAACGACTTATCCAGAAATACTAAAAAAATCCATAGATATGTACTTCATGGCTAGGACAAGTATATAAATTACAATGAAAATTTCTAAATATCTAAACTCTAGTATGATATGATATGAAATGATCCATTTGCTTTCCACTAGTGTTTTATTGATTTTTTGCAACATACCTTGGCGGTGTAACCTCTCCTTCTCTTTCTGTTGGGACTATTTTCTCGGGAGATTTTTCCCTCTCCTTCGTTTCTTGAATTACTTCCTCAATAACAGATGGCTGAATTTCGGCAATGGCTCTCGGTTCTTCTACAGGAACTTCAGGTAGTTCCGAAAGGGCTAATGGTTGGACTTCTGGTGCTACTTGTGGTACCACTAATTCTTCTTCTGGGATGCTTTCTTTAGGTGGTAGTTCTGTAGCTTGAACTTCTTCAATTGATACTCTACAAATAAGATATTTCGAGTACTATATTTGTTTTGCGGGATTTTTTTTCTGTTTAATCTTTTAGACAAGCCTAAGCGTACCACAGATAAGTAAATGGTCACGAAGTTAACACATGTGAAGCCACGGGAAACATCTCGTGAGTTAATATATTAAAAATGTTATTATACTTATAGACTTTTTTTGAAATGGCAAATTTTGAAGCTTTTTATTTAGAATCGTTTAAGGTTACTCGAGAAAGGTCTACTTACACCTTCTTTCGTTTTCTTGGTAGCATTTCCGGTGGTCCCATTTCTCCATTAGCTGCTGGTGGTATGATTTCTTCAATTGTCTCCTCACTATAAAAGTAAATCAATACAGCGCATATGGACATAGTTCCTTGCCTAACTTTAAGTATAAATAAGAAAATGATATCCATAAAATTCAGGAAAAAAAATGAATTTTTGACATATTCAGACATAAAAAGCACTACTCCAAGCGCTATAGAAGAACTGCAAGAACTTTAAAGAAGCTCTAAATCTTTTACGGGAATTTAAATACTACTCTTCTCTTCGCTGGAAACTTTTTTGAATATTAGATGTATGACTAAAATGGCATCAATAATTTTAGTGGATTGTTTAATTAATACATATTTAAAAAAAGTATTTTGTTAGAGCAAAATTGTATCAAAACCTTAATATGTATGTATTTTTTTTAATAATTAATTAGTAGTTCCCAATCGGTGGGTCGAGACCTAACTGCCAACCTGGCAATAGATACTGTACACCAAAACTCAACAAAATTACCAGGATAATTTTCGATTTTCCATCTCAGAATTCCAAAAATGTGGCAATTAAAGATTGAAATGGATGTATGCAGTTGCTTCAAACCAGGAAAAAGTCAAAAATTAAGGTAAAATGGTCTCCATTTATAATCATAGCCCAGCTTGCGCACTAATCGACTTACCATTATTTTGTCCTGCTTTGGTATTTCATTACCATGTGCTTAGGTATTTTTTGTCAATATCGAACTTATTGCTACCTTTTTTATTTCAGATATATCTTGTTTTTTTCCCTGCAATTCATATTTGAATTCGAATGGAATTGTATGTATATTGGGTTGCAGGAAGTAAGGAAACGTATTTGTATTTATTTGTTGATTTTAAAAATAACTACTGGGATACTTATTAGATTTATTTTTCTTTTTTGTTTTGAGTGAAAAATTCCAATGATTAACGACTTCGCTTAACTAACAAATGCATTTTAGCCAGCTGTTGTTGCCCATTGTACTGTGTTGCCCATAACAGTATTTGCAAAATAATGTTAAAGTAACTGAATTAGTCGCCGGTTTTTAATTATAAAAACAAAAATTAAATTTAAAAATTAAAGGTTATATATTAATAAGTTATTTATGCTTGACAAGAGAAGATATGCTGCGTAATCACGTGGACGGCCTACGCATGTACCTCTCTTTATGACTGGCGAAATCCGATTGGGGCAAGCTAGCCGGGTAGTTAGCAGCGATCGCGTTGCCTTCGAAGAAATGTGCAAGAAAGAGAACTTTCGGGACGAACAGATTGACGTTCCAGCAGCTGAGAATAATTGGGACAATACTCCCAACTGATATATAAGCAACAAGCAGAGTCGTAGGGAACAGTCTTCAAATATTCAAGTGCAAGTTTAAATTCCGAACACAAATATAAGTGTACACATAAGTTTTCGCCCTCGGTAAACTTGTTGTCTAATGTTAAGTTCTTAGCGTACTCTTTTCATAGTTTGTAAACAAATGGTTCGTTGTTAGTCTTGTTTGATACGAAAAACTTTACAATACTATTTATAGCCCATCACAATTCGTCTTCAACGGGAACCCCTAGAAATATAGGTTCTTCTATTTTGCAGGAGCGGAACCAAGGGGGAGGGGGACGATCGTTCCTCCCAAAAGCTTCAAATTCAGAAAAAATATTTTGCTGTCGCAATTATTTTCGTATTTCTAGTGTCATCAAACTGCTAAGTTTATTTGAATGATAATTGTGAACAGTTATTGTGGTATATAACAAATATTTGATTTGTTAGTTCAAATAGTATTGTATCTTATTTCTTCGATCATTGTTATCAAATATGAATAGAAAAAGGTAGAGATTGGAGGTAAAACAGTCTGACAAAAAAAAAACGAGAAAAAATAAGGATGTTTGCAACATTGCCTATTAGCTTTTACAGTGCAGAGCGGATATTCTTATCGCTAAGACGAATGAAAACTTGATTTAAATCAAATATGTCAGAAGACGGAATGAACAGATTAGCTCTGATGCACGTACACTGGAACATACCATTGAATATAGACAAAGTAATGGCCAATAGTAAACACCGTAGAGTTCGTTTCCTTTTATAGTGTAATTTAATGTAATATTTTTTCGGATTATTTTTTGTTTTGTATTTGTTAAGACTAAATAAACTGATAATAAATTTATTCTATAATTTGCTGAGCATCAGTTACCTAGTTATGTAGTTTTAGTTTGGGTTTATAACCTGCTGAATATAGACTCGTTTGCCTGGTATATTGGGAGCGTGAGTCTCACTAAACCTCGGTTATGTGATTTTGGTAGTTTGGGCTTATGCCCCATTGAATTAATTCTGTCAACTCGCTTTCGCTTGTCATACTGTACTGACTTGTATACGAGTAGAGTGGAGGGTAATTTCGACTTTTTCTTTGCTCTTGTGATAAGTCCTTTCCCCCTCCAAAAAAACTAAAAAACATTGAATAATGTTACTCAGTTCAAATTTTTTTAAAAATTGTTTTGAATTATTTTATTTTCTAGATTGCAAGGCCAAGAAGAAAACAAAATATATTCGGAAGGACTATTTAAAATTAGGATTTTTGATTGTGACCTTTACAAAGTACAAGATTTTTTATGTTCATCATATCATGTATAGTTTAATGATTGCCCTGTTACATAACCTCAAAACTACGAAAATTCGTGATTTTTCTATTTTTAGGTTAGAATATCATGAAAACTCGATGTAATAGATCAATTCTGACATCAAGTTCTTATTCAGCGTGTTGAAGACCTTCGGAAAAGTACAGTCTGGTTTCCGGTTCTGAAATTTGTCACTTTTGTAAAGTCCTAAAATAGAAGTATTCAAATCCTTTATTTATTAATTTGTTTATATAATTTGGTGAATGGGAAAGGCGAGGTCGCTAACATTTTCAAAATATCGAAAGAGGGTCGGGATCAATATCGATCAATCAACTGCGTATTGTCTATAAAATGGCGTTTTCAAAGGTATTGTTTTAAATCCCTAAATAAAAAGAAATTAAAGGGAGCCCAGTCTGTACTAAACGACGAGTGATTCAGCTTAAAAAATTATTACACTCGCGGAGGATATGTTGAAACTTGGCAAAATTTCTTAATTTTAAATTATCATTTAAAATCATTTTTGCTATTTATTTTTGAAAATTTCCCGCTTAACATAATTCAACAGTGGCTTCCGTATTTAAGGGAAGCCACTGTTTAATGATTTTCAGAATTTTGTGTGGTGTACAAATGATTGCCAACAACTGAATTTATAGAAATCTAGTAATATGTAATTTATTGAAAATAACAATTTTCTCTATATACTCTTTAAATATCATAAAAAAAATTTCTTACCTTGGATGCAATCTCTTTCTAGGTGTAGATGCATATCTTAACCCTGGGGTAACATCAGAAGGAGTCTCTATGTGTTGTATCGAAGGAATAGAAGCAGCTGAAAGGGGTTCAGGTGTCTCCGCAGTTTTATCTACGCCTAGAGGTAACGATCCTTCGGAAAGGCGAGAAGGTCTAAAAAATAACATTAAAAAATTTAGAATCTGTCAGGCTGCATCGACAAATAATTTTCTACATTTCACACAGCACAAAAGCTTTGCCTTTTTGTAGATTTTATATAAAAAATACTCAGGCATAAAATCGAAGTCTCTGAAGGAACAATGAAATATCATTCAATTTTATAACACTAAAAAATCAAAATCTTATAACTACTAGTTAAATATAATATGGAAACAATCTTGGTCAGAGTGTTATATTTCAACTTTTTACCTCAAAGATCCTGTATCTCTGGTAGGTCTAACGCGTTCGACCTCCAACTGGGCATCTGTTTCCCACTCAGGCCAGTATTTGATCATTGGTTTGAAATCGGAAATTTTATTAATTAGAACGAATTCCGGAACATCTTGATCAATTTGCTAAAAAATGTAATTTCTATAAACTCTAAACGATAAATGGATGAAAAATAGATTTCCAGTTTAGAAAATGGTTGTCTAAAAGATGGTTGTCGGACTTATAATATCTAGGTTGTATCTCAAATCGTTATCGAGAATAAACGAAGTCTTAAGGCTACGAGTTTCCTGTATACACCTCAATAATTTGATGTTACAAAGATTAGGTATCTCAACACTGGGTTTACTGAAGAACCATTATATAAGCTGCTTCTATAAATTTTCTCTTTATCATGTTAAGTTCTATATATATTGTTGCAGCTTTAAACCATTTTATATGGTGATGTTTGCCACAGGCTTGTTGTATATTGCCAGATTTCGACGTTTTCCGTTTTTAATCCATTTCTAAAAGAAGGAGATTCTAAATTTGACAACTATATTTTCTTTATGTATGTACGTCGATTACTCTGGAATGGCGGCACCGATTAGAATGATTTTTTTTGCGTTATGATCAGAAAGTTGCTGCAGTGGTCCCATATCATTTTGACCGAAATTGTTTCAGTAAAATCCAAAATGGCCCCTATAATAGGCGGACAAAGAAATTAATTTTTTTTTCGATTTTCTCAAAAATTGGTATGGGGGAGTACTTGGGATCGCATATAACGAATTCAAAATAATTCTTAAAAAATTCAATATGGCCATGAACAATTCATAAAATATTGCAATATTTTATAAGGGGTGATAATATGGAGGTGTCATATCATCGATCTGAAAACCGTTTCAATTAACTTTCAACGAAATAATAACTATTTCTAATAAGATAATTCTGATACGAATATTTGTATATTGTAAATACCGCTCTCTGTATTTTTGTAAAGAATTGATTGAACCTCAAAAAAGGCCTACGGTTTTATAGAGAAGAAGCTTCCAATGATTTGCACTCTGATCACCCTTTCCATTTAAAATTTTGCAGGGGATGTATTCCCTGCATAGGCGGTTGCAGCTAGAACTAATTAATGCACTCCCTTGGGCCACCTTCTATGTACGTGTATATGTATGTATGTATGTTGTTTATATATATATATATATATATATATATATATATATATATATATATATATATATATATATATATATATATGAAACACATTGAAACATTTTTATAGCCCCTTCCAAAAATTTTTTTGGACTAGCCCTGGAGTGCAAAAACGACCGATTTAGCAATTTCTAATAGTTCTTTTGGAAAAATGTTTTTATTATCTTCTTACCATTTCTCGATTAATGAAAACGAACTTCTTTTTCTTCTTTTTTAATAAAAGGGACGCTACAATATTCTTACCGACAGGTCTCCTTGGTACCTAAAAATACGAATAAATAATTAATTTTAACATTTTAGAAGTAATTCCTGTACCTTTACAAATGTAAAAAAAATAGAAAATTATTAGGTACAAACAATTTATTACGAGGCAGTAACTAAAACCAAGAAATCAATTCTTAGTTATATGTAATGGTTTTTTGAAAAACCGTTCGGACACGTCAAGGGCGACTCGAAAGAAGTAGTGCTATAATCAGCTTTAATTTGTTAAGTAGTGACACCCAATTTTTTGTAACTCCCTGCAAAGTTTTTTTTCAGACTTTACGTCCTCAAAAGATAAAAATATACATTGTATTCACAGGGGGTACCGTACTCTAGTAGACTTCATAAAAAGTTTTGCTTTCCTTTGGATTCAAAAACAATGATCAAAGTCATGATAACGTATATAGTGTGTTCAAAATATTCAAAAATGTAGAATTAACCTTAAATAAAATATTGTTATTAGTAATTTGTCAAACTTCATTTAACAAAGTACTTTTGATGCACCTTTTAAACAGTGCTGTGAAATCTTAACAATAAGTTGGAAATAAGAAGATAATTATTCCACATGTTGACCTTCTACTATATTAGTATACATTTTTTAAGTATAATTCTAAATTCTTCGTACTCAAATGCAATTATGTGATAGCTTCCACAATTTTTTCTTTTAGTAGGTCAGTATTGTCATTAAAATCATTATTGTAAACCTTTTGCTTTAAGTAGCATAGAAAATAATCTAAATAATCTAATGGGGTTAGATCAGGATATCGAACAGGCCAGGTCATTGGTCAACGGCAAATCCACTTATTCTGAAAGTGAACGTTTATCAGTTTGTTACTCGTAATGTAGAGTGAGCAGAACATCTGTCGCGTTAGAAAATTAAATTTTTTCTCAACTTTAAATGTTCATATTTACTTGAAAAAGCTTAGAACCGAATTTTTGACACTGTTCAAGAACATACTATTTGGAAAATAAAAGAGATAGCGAAAAACTGACTTCGCCATAAGATTTGTCATCAATAAAAACGTTTAGAACACCGTTTTCAACAACATTCTAAAGTTTCTTGGTAAATACTACACTTAGAACTTACAGAACAATATCGTCTTATAGGCAAACAAGAAGAAAAACGGCGCTAAAAAGAACAGCAAAAAGAAGAAAAACGCCGCCAAATAGAACAACGTCGGCTGAAAGAAAAATAGGAAGAAAAGGACCGTCACCTAAAAGAACAATGTCGCCTGAAAGAAAAACAAGAAGAAAAACGTCGTCAAAAAGAAGAACGCCGCCTAAAAAAAGAAAAATGTCTAACAGAAAAACAGGAAGAAGACCGTTGTCAAAGAGAAGAAGAATATCACCAAAAAGAACAATATCGTCTAAAAGAAAACAGGAAGAAGAGCGTCGCTTCAAAGATAAACAACAAAAAGAAGAACGTCGCTTCAAAGATAAACAACAAGAAGAAGAATGTCGCATTAAATATGATGATAAACTTTGCAAGTGAGACAAGGCTTAGGAGAAGTACGCCAAGAAGTACATAGTATTGAATCAATTGTGCGTCAAAACATAGGAGATGAACGGCAAGAAGTAAAAGAAATAGTAGACAGGATCTAATCTAAAATGAAGAGCCTTTAGATATAAGTCAATAAAATAAAGAAGTATGGCTCTTCTGATAAAGTAATGACCACCAGGTAGAACATCATACCCCCAAACGGACTGAAATCCTGTTCTTTTAATGCAGATTTGGTTTTGGGGAACATATAAAAGTCACATGATACATGGTCAGGCGAACTAGGTGACTGGTCTGATACTGGGATATTGTACTTCGCTCAAAACATCCCGACAAACAATGCAGAATGAGCCGGCGAGTGGTCTTGATGGAGAACCCATGATTTGTTTTTTCACAATTCGGGCCATTTTTTTCTTATTCTTTCAAGGAGTTCAGCAAGAATTTTAAAGTGGTAATCTTGATTATTTGTTTGACCTTCAGGAACCCAGTAAAGGCACACAATCTCATGGTTATCGAAAAAAACCACCGTCATCGTTTTGAATCTTGGTTAGTTGATTCGAGATTTTTTTTTATCATAAGTGAAAAACCAAGATTCATCACATGTTATCACCCTTCCCAATAAGTTCTGGTCATTTTCAGCGGTATTCAAAGTGTTAGTATAAACATTTTCGCGAGCTTCTTTTTGTTCGATTGTGAGAATTTTAGGCACCATATTCGCACACACTTTTTGCGTGATAAAATCGTTATGTAAAATTTGCCTTACGCATTTTTTGTTAATTCGTACAGTTACAGCAATCACACGAATAGTTAACCGACGGTCAGATCGAACAGTCTCGATATTTTTATCAGTTTTCGATGTGGGAGGGCGACCCGGGCGTGAATCATCTTCACTGTCTTCTCGGCCATCTGAGAAAAGCTTAAACGACTCAAAAACTCACGCATGTAATAAACGCTTATTGCCACACAGTTCTTTTAATAAAAAATAAATTTCAGTAGCGGTTTTCACAAGTTGCATGTGTAATTTCACGACAATTTGCTGCTCTATATTTATTATGTTAACAAAAAACTGCTCTTATACAATCGAAGGCCACGGACAGACTCATTTGTTTACAGACATGAAATGCGCCTCATTTGAAAGAGAAGGCTTTACGTTGCACAGCCGTCGATCATTCACCTTTGGCGCATGCGTACTTTTTTTGTAGAAGAATCATACTCGTTATTTTATAGCCACACCTATGTATGTTTGACATGTTACCTTGTGATATATATTCATGTCTTCACCTATGCTCAAGTGACTATTATCATTTCTTGTGTATGTCTACTTTATTTATTGAACAAGGCCAGCAGATTATATAAGGTATAATAACATTATTTAATACAAGTATATGCTATTTTTTGTTTATATATATATATATATATATATATATATATATATATATATATATATATATATAAATGATTTTGAATGTTGTTATATTTTTAATTTACTGTATAAGTGTTACAAATACACGACAGGAACTATCCCCCGAGAAATGTTAACATCAACATTCATATGTTTACCAAATAAAGCAAATTCAAAAGAATGCAGTGACTATCGAACAATCAGTCTCATGTCACATACTTTGAAAACCCTTTTAAAAATTGTACACGCTAGAATACATTCGAAATTGGAGCTAGATATTAGTGACACACAGTTTGGCTTCCAGCACGGGGTGGGTACAAGAGAAGCATTATTTGCTTTTAATGTGCTTACTCAAAGATGCTTAGATATCAATCAGGACCTCTATGTCTGCTTCATAGATTACAACAAAGCTTTTGATAGGGTCAAACATGACAAACTGATAGAGATTCTCAGAAGCAAAAATTTGGATGAAAGAGATTTAAGGTTGATATCAAATCTGTATTACAATCAGCGAGCGGCAGTAACATTTGGACAGGAAATATCCGGAGATGTGGAAATGCAAAGGGGAGTCAGACAAGGGTGTATATTGTCACCTTTACTATTTAACGCTTATTCTGAAGAGGTCATATTGGAAAGTCTTGAATCTGAAACAGCAGGGATAAAAGTAAACGGAGTTTTAATCAACAATATTAGGTATGCAGATGACACCGTAATAATAGCTGATAGTTTGAAAGACCTAAAAAAGATAATGAATAAAATATTAAGAGTTAGTGGAGAATATGGACTCTCTCTTAACACGAAAAAGGTCAAGTTCATGATAATTAGTAAGAACAACACCAATAATAATGAAACCCTAATGGTAGGAGGCCAGCACATAGAAAGAGTTAAGAAGTACACTTACTTGGGAAACCCAATAACAGAAAATAATGACTATACCGTCCAAATAAAAACCAGAATCGAGAAAGCACGTGCCAACTTTATTAGAATGAAAAAGGTTATCTGCAGCAAAGATCTAACGTTAGCCCTGAAAATACGACTGACTAAATGTTACGTATATAGTGTTCTATATTATGGAATGGAAGCATGGACACTGAATCGAGAGGCAATGAGAAGACTTAACTCTTTTGAAATGTGGATCTATAGAAGAATTCAGAGGATTTCGTGGGTGAATCGAGTTACGAACGCCGAAGTGTTGAGAAGAATGGGGAAAGAAAAGGAAGTCGAGATAACAGTAAAACAGAGAAAACTGCAATATTTCGGACACATTATGCGAGGAGAAAAGTACAGCATCTTACGGCTCATAATCCAAGGCAAAATAAGTGGCAGAAGAGGCGTGGGACGACGACGAATTTCATGGCTAAAAAACCTAAGGGAATAGTTTGGATGCAGTTCAAAACAACTATTTAAAGCAACTGCCTCAAAAATTAAAATAGCTATTATGATTGCCAACCTCCGCAATGGAGAAGGCACTTGAAGAAGTTGAAAATTAAATATTCCTACCCTTGGTTCCTCCACTGGTTCAAGAACGTTAAGTTGAAATACATCTGCAGGTTTCTTTTTCAGAGGAAGTGCCCTTTTATCTTTCTTTTCTTCTTCAGGAGCAGGTTTTCCTCTGTCTTTTTCAGGCTCTTTCTCTGGTTGCACAACTTCTTCGGAGACTACTTGGATGGCAGGCTCTTTTTCTAGCAACGGAGCAATTTCAATTGGCTATACAAAAAAAGTAATGCAATTAATAACTGTTATAACGAATATCATATTTCGTCAACCCAAACCTTAACTTTGAAAAATACAGATACCGTAGGTAATGGTAAATAGAGCAACAATACCATTACTTATGGGGCACCGCAGCACTTGATGTCAATTACTTTTACACATAGAAGAGTTTGTAATTTTTTTGTTGGTAAGTTTACGATCATTTTAAGATTTAAATTAAATATGGTAACTTTTAAAAATGCTTCTCACTTGTTCTTCAACCTGAATCTCTGGTATAACCGTTTGTAACACTACTTCTTCCTCCAAAATAGGTTTCTCAGGTGTTTTCGCTTTCTCAGGAGATTTCGGTGCTACATGAATCTCAGCTACGAAAGTTTCTTGGACTTCAGATATCCTAAAAATACCACTTTTATTGATCATAGAGTTTTACAACTGACATCCTGTTACATATTTGCAAGCTTCCTAAAAAACAGTATAATTTACACTACCGGTTCAAAGTCCAAAATCGGTGATTCTTTGATCATGATAAAAAATAAAAATAGATTAAAATGTACTTTCCGTAAATCATGTCTTAAAAAATTTTTCTTATTTAATGCTAAAACTTCTATAAAAATTATCTTGAGTTTACTTTTAAATTCAGAACAGTGCAATAGGCCTGAAAATTAACACTGAATATGGTTTCCCCATCTTAATCCTACACTTTTATACACCCTTCCTGTTATTTTAAAAAGAATTAGTTTTGGATACTAATAAAATATAGGTTTTATTAATATGTTGATCATGGTCTTTGACAGTGCGTTTTAGATACCTTGGAACTTGTAATAGGAGCATTTCTTCCAAAGGTCCAAAATCATCAGTCAATACTGGTTCCTAAAAACATAAAAATCCAATTAAGAACATCCCTTAAAAGTAATTAGCTAGATTTGTATACAGTAACCAAGCAAGTTAGAGGGGGTAAACGGAAGAAGGTATCGTAAAATGACGCACTACAAAACATTAGCTCTACTAGGTTTGTTATAAGTTTCCGAACCGAAATTGTTATAATCATCGTTTAAAATTATAAATAAGCTTAGAGAAAAGCTTTTTACAACTGTCTTCTTAATATATATAAAAACTAACTTTGAAGTTCCTCTAATAATGGAACCATACGGCACAACAAAGAAAAATCATCATAATTACAAGCGTCGAAGGTCGCAATAACGACAATACAAAAATGCACCAAAAATTATGCCAAGATGCCACCGCATCCGCAAAGCCTACTCTGGTTTTCTGTTTACCGTATTATCAGTCTCATGTAATTTTAATAAATTTACTAGGAAATTTATTTAGCGCTAAATCCATTCCATCCATTTATGAAAATTTATGAAATTTATTGTCTGCACGTTAGGATAATTTTTTAGGCTTCTAGCTTTCGGTTTCCTCTTCCAATTTTCTTGATAGCAACGGGTATTCTGATTTACTGTTTTGTAGAGAAGTGGATCCAGACAATTTCGAATATCTTTTGTAAAATTTATGTTCACTACATAGGTTTTGTCGTATTCATAGCTTATTTATTATTTCTTAAAATACTCTCCATTGTTAGCAAGGGTGGATCCAGCCTCTCTCTTTGGTGGGGGGGGAGGGTGATATCACAAAAGCACAGTATGGTAAGCGAAAACAAGTTGTCGAAGGGGGGAGGGGGGAGAGACACCGGAAACATTCCCATTTCTAGTGTAAATGGCAGGGGTCGGGTCTATTTTTATGAATTTGAAGCTCTTGGAGAGGGGGGATGTCAGCAACATACACATTCCTTGTATAAGAGGCAAAAAAATCGGGTCTATTTTCCTAAACCCAAAGCTCTTAGGGGGGCGGTTATCGAAAAAAAAATGACCAACGGGAAGGGGGACTGCCATCAGCACCGACATTCCTAATACAAAAGGGAGAATCGGTTCTATTTTCCTGAACTCACAGCTCTTGGGAAAGGTGGGAGGGGGGCGGCGATAGCAAGCATATACTATACTCTATCCAAGAACTAGAGAGAGTAATAAAACTGTTACCGAAACCTCCAACGTACTTGCTCCAGTGCTGCAGGTAACTGAGAACTGCTAATTATATTTAAATATTATAAGCAAAGTACACCTTTACAGTGTGTCTTTAGTAATTTGTCTTGTGCGCTTGTTTTTATATATTATTTGAGATTAGTAAGATACCCAAAAGACATGGCTTCCACCTCTATATTTAGTCCAAAATCCTTAAACCAAGGCATTTTTTCCTCAACGAAAAACTTATTACAATGAATGTTTATGATGCCTTAAGATATCAATATCTACATAATAATGTTAAAAACTCTGTTGAGATGTGTTCCACCATGACAGGAGTTGGAAAATCTACTGTACCGAATACTGAAAGAGAAAAAAAACGACTGGAATTGTTAGTACTCCCGAGTCACATTCGATCACAGGCTGACGAAAAACCTCGTTGGAAGAAGAGATGAAAATTGCAATAAAAGGAGCTGTACATACATTTTATTATGAGAAGCAGATCCCAACCGTCGACAAAATTCTAACGCCAAAATATATCATAGAATTAGCTAGACACTGTCTTGATAACATCTATTTTACTTATGAAGGCCGACGATATAAACGAGTCGAGGGAGCCCCGATGGGATCACCGCTATCTCCTGCACTCGCCAACTTATTTATGGAAGACTTTGAATCAAAAACTTTGGAGACCTCTTCACACAAACCACGACTGTGGCTGCGTTACGTAGATGACACATTCGTTATCTGGCAACATGGAGAAGAAAATCTCAAAAGTTTCCTAAATCATATAAACAGCATACATCCAAAAACCAAATTCACCCTGGAGACAGAACAGGAAAGAAAACTACCGTTTCTAGATATCCTACTAAAAAGAAAAGAGGATGGCTTGCTTTCGTACACTGTCTACAGAAAGCCCACATACACCAACATATACCTCAATGCCGATTCGCATCACCACCCCGTCCAATTATTTGCAGTAGTGAAATCACTTGCGTTTCGATCACAGTCCCTTACAGACCAAAAAAATTACCACAAAGAGAAGAACATACTGCAAGACGCTCTAACAAAAAACGGTTATAAAAAAGAACATATAGACAAGGCTCTAAAAAACAAACACTTGGCCCCAAAAAATCCCGAAAACCAAGAGAATAGCCCAAAGCTTTTGTTCCTTATGTAGGAGGCACCACAGACAAGTTCGCAAAAATTCTCAGGGGACACAACATTGACACCATTTTCACCACGGACCGTAAAGTGAAAGATCTCTTGCCAACATCTAAAGAAATAATCCCTCTAGAAAGCCAACAACTTAAATAGCACAGATGATAGCCAGCGAGTGCCTAATACTTGGAAAAATCTGCTTACAAAACATCAACCATTACCACTTAGTAACGAAACAGATTACAATTCGGCAACGCAACCCCAAACACTGACAACAGGGTCGATGACGCGTAGCAGGTCTCGCAACCTGATTGGCTAGAGCCATTCGGGAAACGAACGCGTCCGATGTACACACGGGACCGACAGCACCCGAGTCCCAGGCGTCAGTTCGCTCGTAGACGCGATACAGTGAGCTTTGAAAATGGTGAATGAAATTTCACCGAAACTTCAGCTGCTTTACTGTCCTGAGAGGGACTCAACACATACGCGGGATGCCCGAAAGCCTTTGATTACACACATATATATATATATATATATATATATATATATATATATATATATATATATATATATATATATATATATAGACCTAAAACCGTTTTTTTTTTCGAGATAGTAATAATTGAAATTTTACCTGGGGTTTAGAAACCTCTTCTCTTAAAGTAATTTCATCCACTCTTGCCTGTATAATGGCCTCTTCGGTTACATCAGGTATTCGCAGTGGTTCTAGCGTAAATTCAGGTTCAGCTGGTTTTTCTTTACTGACTCTAGGTACTAAAGGTACAACACCCCTGACAAAAAAAATTTGACATAATCAGCCCTTTAATTTTGCCATTTTAAAAGCAATCCGCAAGAATCAACAAATATGTTAAAATTACATTTTTTAAGATTTAAAGAGAGGCTTGAAAGAACTAAGCTGACAAAGATACTTGGCAGTTTTCATTTACAGAATAAACACCGTATTTAGTAGACCTGCACAACAAAAACCCAAAAGACATCGTAAGTTTATAATTCAAACAATCAATGGCGTAGTTGCTAATATATATGTATTCTCCTTTCGAGTAGATAAAGGAAAGAATATAAACAAACGGTTTATTTGCTCCAAATACAACTTTCGTCCTCTCTCCATACGCGTTTCGAGGATCTTATGGTCTCGTCAGTGGAGCTGTATCGAACCGAGAGTAACATTCGCAGGAAAAAACTGTCTATATAAGATATAAACTCCGAGACATAACGATAGGATATTAAAACCTCCCCACTTTTGATGTCAGACTGTTTGTATATATCTTTCCTTTATCTGGCTGAAAGAAGAATACATATAAAGTGCCCCTTAACAGACATACAGAGCCCTAAAGGGGTACCCAGCGATTTACCTTAACGGCTCTACGTTTTGAACCGACTTGTATAATTTAGTGAAATTCTAATATTTTATAGAGGCCATAAAGACACATTAAACCATTCTACAGTAGATGTTTTCGATCATCAGAGAAGTCAGGAACGGACTTGCAGCCACACTCGTTGGGCTTAATTTTTGACAGGTGTCATTTTACAGAGCTGAAAACTGATTTTTTATTACTTTGGCCATTCCTCTGCAAAAACGGTACTTTTAATTTATTTCGATAAAACTGGCGGTTTTCGAGATAAATCGGTTTTTATGCGAAAACTCAAAAGTTCCTAGTGCTAAACACAAACAGGTAAAAATCAGGTTGTTATTGTTAATACCTACATAATGAATTACTATTGACGGAACTTATCAAAACCGCCTTCAAGTAAATATAATTTTAAAAAATGGAAGAATATTCTTACGCAGATTATGCTGAGATGCATTTAATTTATGGTGAAGTGCTGTCAAATTCTTCGAAGGCAAAATTTTTTTATGCTCCAGCTTCCAGCTCGAACATTACCAAATCCAAAAACCTTTCAAAGGGTTGATCGAAACCTAAGGGAAACCGGTAAGAGATTATTAGAAAATAATTATTAGAGTTAACTAATTAATTTTTTACATGTTCTATTCAGAGTCATTTTTGCCGCGACGTGGTGGTGAGGGCCCTCCCAGGAGAGCACGAGACCCTCACGTAAAATAACAAATTTTGCAAGATATTGCTGACAACCCTTCAAACATAGATTGTACGTAAAACTCTAACAGAACAGTTACTTCACCTGTACCACGTTGAAAAAATACACGCTGTCTCCAGGTGAGTATCCCGCAAGACTTCAATACTCCAACTGGTTTATACAGCAACATAACCTAAATCTAAATTTTTCTAATCTTATTTTGTTTACCGATAAGGCCGATTTAACAAGAAATAGCACAATAAACTCACATAATTTTCATTTTTGGGCTGATGAAAACCCGCACGCTATAATTCGGAACAAACACCAACAAAGGTTTAGTGTAAATATGTAGGCTAACATTATTGGAAATAACCTTATAGGTTCATTTGTTTAGGAAGGAAGACTCAATGGTGAGATTTATTTACAATTTTTGCAGCAAACTTTAAATAATTTATTGGAAAATGTACTTCTTGTTAGAAGAATGCCATTGTGGTACATGCATGATGGTGCTCCACCTTATTTTAACCATATAGTACATCAACACTTAACAAACTTTTTTGGCCCTCGTTGGATAGGTCAAGATGGGCTTGTTTTATGGCCACCTAGGTCTCCAGACCTAAATCCCTTAGACTTTTACTTCTACGGACATTTAAAGAACTAGTTTATTCAACACCAGTAAATACTATAGAAGAACTACCAGCGAAAATAGCACACCATTCTAAGGAAGTCCGTAATAAAGCCGGAATATTATTTGCTTTGCAGCTGGAAAATATCTGAAGAATAAGAAAATGTATTGAAGTACGTGGAGGCCATATTGAACATTTGCTAAAATAACATTTAAACGTTTTCACTGTTTTTGCATTTTAATAACATTGTAAATTAACTGAGTCCCGATCAACCTATTGGAAGGTTTTTGGAGTTGACAATGTCTGAGCTGGAAATCTTTCAACATAACATCTTCTTGCCCTCGAAGAGTTAGACAGCACTTCCCCATAAATTCAAACACCTAGGCCCACCCTGCGTATTTTATTTTTACATGTTTGGAGTTTTTCGCATAAAAACCAATTTATCTAGAAAACAGCCAGTTTTATCGAAGTAAATTAAAAGAACCTTTTTAAAAGAGGGATGACCAAAGTATTTAAAAAAATAGTTTTCAGCTCTGAAAAATGACAGCTGTCAAAAATTAGGCCCAACGAGTGTAGCTGCAAGTCCGTTCCTGACTTCTCTGAAGATCTAAAACATCTACTGCAGTATGGTTTAATAAGTTCTTATGGCATCTATAAAATATTAAAACTTCCCTAAATTAAACAAGTCGGTTCAAAACTAAGAGCCGATAAGGTAAATCGCTGGGTACCCCTTTAGGGCTCTATATCTCTCTATGTAGGGTTATTTTGACTTCCCCCGTATACTCCCTAGAAATTAGGATGTGCTTACGGAACACCCTGTGTATTAGCAATTATTTAAACACGGCAGAAAAATAGATTTATTTATTTCTTACTGAAATCTTAATTTTCAAGTTTCGCAATTCTCCAGTGAATGGAATGTACAGATATCGTTAGAGTGGCGATATTTTTCAGTTGAATTATTAAAAAATAATTTTAAATTCGCAAATTACACCTTCAAAGGCCCCTCTATACCAATTTTAGATAAAATCGAGAGATATAAAATTTTTATTCCGCCATTTAAATTTTTTAAAAATAATTTTAAATTCGTAATTTACACCCTCAAAAACCCTCCTATAGCAATTTTGGACAAAATCGAAAGATGTAAAATTGTTAATTCGCCATACTGATTTTTTTTCTAAATAATTTTAGATTCGTTATGTATGGCCCCGTAAACTCTCCCATACCAATTTTGGAGTAAATCGGACAAAATTGTTTTTTTTGTTTGCCATATTATCAGCGCCATCATGGATTTTACTGAACTAATTTCGACCAAAATAATAAGTGACCATCGCGGAAACTTCCTGAACATAATGTAAAATTTTTTATTTAAATCAGTACATTTGTTCAGGAGTAATCAACGTACATACATAAAAAAAATACATAGTGGTCGAATGTAAGACCTCCTTTTAGAAGTTGGTTTAAAACCAATATACATAATGATCAAAAACATTTGATTCTTTTGGGCTTCGCAGCAGTCGGGTAAAAATACGGCTTGGATTATTTTGTCAGAGAATCTGCTTTCGTATTGAAGTAAGTTCCCTATATCCAAACTTTCTTGTTCCTCACCTTTCTTTCCATGACTCCGGAGTTTCTACTTCCGGCTGTTTAACTTTCTTTTTTTTAAGTGTCGGTTTGGGTGTTGGTGGAGTTTCAGTTCCCTCGGCTAATATGATTAGTAATCTATCAGCGGCCCTTTCTCTTTCAAGGATAAAACGGTCGATTTCATCTAAAATTCATGACAGAATCGATATATAAAAATATATTTTAGATAAAAACATAAATTGGAAGCGACAAACACCTTTCTCGTCAGTGAATTCTATGCTAGTTGGTTATATGAAATCGGTGAGTTTTTTACTAGTTTGTTACATGAAATTATACTCAAATAGCACAAGTCATCCAAAATTTTGTCATATGCATATATATATATATATATATATATATATATATATATATATATATATATATATATTCCTTTGGGGATCTGATAATACATAAAAATACTGAAAATCAAAATATATCTCAAAACGTATTGCGATTTGTATAATGCATATTAAGCTTAAATATATTCCTTAACTCTCGTTTTATCGGATCCCCAAAGGATCGAATTACCAATAACCCTGTATATATATATATAATATTTTTTTAATGTTTTCTAACGTCTCGTTCCTTTATAAAATCTTGAACTATGCATCAAAAGATAATTTTACCCATTTCTTGCTATACCCAAATGAGCATTACCTCAGGACAAATTATCTGACAGTCACGGTTGTCTGATCATTAAAACTTTCTTTAGTACCTTTCTTTTGAAGTTCACAATACGTAGTCTGGCCGCCAATGGGGAGTTTTCATGGCCCCTTTAGGTCCACACGATTATGTAAGCATTTTCGATGCATTTTTTCCCGCTAAATTCGAATATGAAACTTGTTTTTTTTTGCCAACTGGTCAGATAATTTGTTATTAACAATTTAACTGTTTAAAACTACGTAAAAAATTATCCATGATAGGTATCAATATAAAACTAAGGCATATCAAAAACTGTATTGAATACAAATAACCTCGTTGAAGGTTTATCAAAAAATATTAATTAGAACTAAAGTTATTGCAAAATTACTGTTAGAAAATGAAAAATTGCGAGATGTTCAAGCCTTTTCACTTATGTTTGATTCTAATCATCAAAATAGGCTCCACGTTCATTTGAAAGGAAAGGTGGGGTTATCAGCTTCAAAATGAGACTTTATCAGTGAGGTTTCTCTTGTTTATAATAAAGTTACATTCGTTTAAAATTAAAATTTTCATTTAAAAAACGCAGTCATTTGTTTATAGGAATTTTAAGTTAAAATGCTATTGGAATATCATTGTTCATGATTGGCAACAGTATTTTTTGATTCAATGCAATTATTTTGCCATTTACTAAACATAGCCACTTAAGGATACACTTGACCGCACAATCGAGTTGGTGACTTCCAATGGCTGCTTTAAAATACATCTTTATTTTGAATCATGGAATTTTTTAATCAAAATTTGCTATTTTACTATCAATTTATCCTATTATATTATCAATGCAAACACCAGACAAAATAAGTTCATCGTGCAACTGATATGAAATGACACTCATCCTTGACTATTAGTTAATTTTTATTTCACTTTTTTCCGCTTTTACAGCTGTTTTTATACTGAATTCAGTGCATTTTCCGCAAGTCAAACCCGGGATTATTTGATTCTCCACTGTTACGTTCGGGTTTTGTCAAGATCGGGATTTCATAACTTTATAGCCAACATGAAGTTGACTATTAGTCGCAATGTCAAATCAGGTTAACTCCACTTGGTCACGTTCTGGGAATTATTTTTAAGTCAGGATGCGTTTTTTCAGGATTACTAAACCCTTCAGGACCGACACAAAATCTTTATTGTTTAACTCTGCCGAGCACCAAGAGTCGACTCGAAGCCGTTTCTTCTCGAACGAACGGTCGCTTTAGTTTAATGAAAGACCCATATTAGACTAGATTTAATCTCCGAATGCCGAATCGTTTATCGTTCCCGTGAATGTACAGTAATTTGTACGCGCCACTAACCTCGTCTTTTTATCGATTGTATAAATTTTACATGTGCAGGATTTTTATTGTCAGAAGATGGTATGTTCTCAAAATAACTTACATGAGAACCACGATCTGATTAAAAATAGAACAGCCCTGAGAGTCAAACTCGATCGAAAAAAGTTAACAAACTCGATCGAAAAAAGTTAACTCCAAGAGAGCAACCCGTAATGTCCTTAAGTTCGCTGGCTGACATTTCTCCTTTATAGTGGTGGTGACGTCACACCCTGAAATCGGGAATGCACCAAACCAAAGCGCTGCCGTGTCGTTTGATGTCTCGCCTCGAAAACGGGATTTTTAGCACTGTTTATGATATTATTTCATTTATTTAGGGAGTTTGGAGCAATATTAAACTTTGAATTTGATATTTGATTGCAAAATAAGTACATTGATACGATAGTAGCTCAGGCAAAGACAATGTGCTCAAAAACCGTAATATCTCGATTAGAGAGCCAGTAAGTGAGATGGGAATTTTAAGAACTAAATTCCACGTGATTTTAGTCAAAAAATCAAGCATGGAACGTGTTGCTTCTAGCATGTTCCAAAAATACTGTATTTTCTCCAAACACAAAGACCTAAACTTCTTGAAATGCATCATCAAGGGGTCGTTCAACGGAAGCTAAAAAAAAAGAGCATGTTAAAGCAAATCCAAAATCAAAGTAATGCTTTTTGTTTTCTCAACGTGTAGTTCTCCAAGAACTTATTCCGGAAGGTTAGACAATTCTAAAGGAATATTATCTTGCCGAAATGCACCAGGTCACATTTTTTGGTCAACATGAAAGTTCTGCACTGGCGAAGTTTCTTTTAAAAATCATACAACCTTTAGAAGGTAAAACGAACACATATGTTAAAAATTCAACACATTTCCTGAACATTATTAGTAATATCAATCTAGAGCCAGACACCAGACTAATAAGCTTTGATGTGGAAAGTCTGTATACTAATGTACCATTAGGGTAATCACTAGACATAATCAAAATTAGACTTTCAAATGATACTACTTTATCAGATCGAACCACGTTACCACTGGACGGAGTGATGGACCTTTTGGAGTGTTGCTTGCGTAGTGCTTACTTTCAAGTAAAAGACAAGTTCTACGCTCAGGACGACGGGCTTCCGATGGGTTCTTCACTCTCTCCAGTCGTCGCCAATATATATATATATATATATATATATATATATATATATATATATATATATATATATATATATATATTAATGGGATGGGATGGTTCCAAACTCGTGCCATAGAAACGGCAACAGTAAAACCGAAAGTCTAGTTGAGGTATGTCGATGATATCTTCATCGTATGGAAGGGCAATGATCAAGAACTTAATGATTGATTGAAACATCTAAACACCATTCAACCTACAATTAAGTTTACCATGGAAAAGAGGTAAATGATCAATTGTCCTTCCTAGATGTCATGGTGAACCGTTCAAACGAAACTATTAAAACTTCAGTATACAGAAAGCCAACATATACTGGACAATATCTTAATCATTGTTCTAAACCATTCTGTTGTAACAAAACGGGGAAATATACGCAACCTCTATAATTGCGCTATATCTATATGCAATAATGCCGATTCATTGGAAAAAGAGGTAGCAAATATTAAATCCGATTTACAACAGAATGGTTATCCTTTAAAACTAATTGACGATGTCATAAATAAATTTAGAACAACGACCACTGGACAGCAAGAAACACATTCCTATATATATATGGAACCCAACATAAAAAACAGACAATTTATAGAAACAACTTACATTAAAAACAATAATGGAATCTTCAGTAAACTGAGTGTTGAGATACCTAATCTTTGGCAACCACTACTTTGTAACATCAAATCATTGAGGTGTATACAGTGAAGCGAAACTTTGCGCTTCAATGGACACAGTCCCTATATAAGCTCGTAGTCAGTAGTAAGACAAAACATTCAGTTTATTCTTGATAACGATTAGAGATACAACCTAATCGAAACGTCGTAAAAATAAATAAAAATAAAAAATAAAGACAATGCAAGTCCCACAACCGCATTTTAGTCAAAGTTCTTTTTGTTTGCGAAGTTCAAGTTGTCATTAAAAAGACATCGTTTTGATACCTTAAAAGACATAAACAGAAATAAGCTGGGTGAACTTAAAGATATATCACAAATGGCTTACGTGGAAGTAAAGGAGTAAAAAAAAGTTAGCTATGTACACATAGCGCCATGAATCGGGAATTTTTTGAAAGGGTCAAAATAAATATCGGGTGAACTTTAAGCTTATTATCACAAAGTGCTTACGCGGGGGCGTTTAAAGAATGAAAAAAAAAACGTTAGCATATGTATGGCGCCTCAAATGAGGAATTTTTTGAAGGAACAAATAAATACCGATGAATAGATATCGTTTTAGGTTTTTTAAGTTCCGTTGATTTCCAGATAGACAGTAAAATAAATTGTTTTATATTATAACCACACTAAAATTAATCCAGTAATATAGTATAATTACATAATTGTTTTGAGTAGCAGTAGATAATTTACCATAACACTGAAATCCTGTAATCAAATTTTGGTTACATTCTCGTTAATGTCCGAACATTAAACTCTTTTACAGATTTTTAAAAATTCTACTTACGGAAAAAGTTCATTTTGAAATAATCAAGAATTTGTTTAACCTTTTTTGGTGAACACATCTGTTGTATATCAAAAGAAAAGCCTAAAAAAGTCTCAAAATGTGTCATGAATTAATGTTGTCGAATAAGCTGCTGCAATAATATCCAAATAGGGAAAATCATCGATCTTTTTAGCAAATTCAAAATTTAATAAAAAGACGACTACAGATATGAAACACACGGATAGTATAAATGTATAATTGAAATTCAAGATATTGGATTGGACTGAGTTTTATGCAATTAAATTTCACAAGGGGACATCTTCTTTGGTTTCGATCGATTCGGTTAGAAAAAAAGAAAAACTGTATAAAAAAAATTAGGATACTTTCTCATATACAGTGTGACCAGTAAAATCCGCATCATATGATTAGCATTATCTGTCAAATTTTAATTTTTTTCCAAAGAAAATTCAAAAGTGGGGTTATATATCAAAATATCGAAAAAGTTACTAGAAAAAGTTTTTCTAAATGCAATTTTTAGCCCATATGCAAAATTTCAGCTATATAAGATAATTTAGATTTTTTGCCCATTTCTTGTAATTTGCACCACTGTTGCAAAATAAGACTAAACGCAATCTACATAAAACTTCTTAGTTTTTACAATGCTTCATCACAGACCTTCGAACATACCCCTGTAAAAGTAGCATAACGTCAGAACTAGGGCCCGGTTGTTTGAACGCTGAATAACGTAATAATATTTTTATTTATATTTCAAAAAGTGTTGATAAACAGTAGATATTTAATTTCTTGGTACAGACATACCGATTTTATGCTATCCTTTTCTAATTGCATTATTTAAACGAGTATCATCGGTACGTCCTTCGAACATACCCCTAGGTACGTCAATTCTGAAAACAAAGTATGAATATATGGTTGCCTAAATTTTTATTATTGTTATTTCAATATGTAAACAATATCTAACAATATTTACCGATAAAAATATGTTTTTAAATCCTCTTTTTGTTAATATTAATTGTAAACTTCGCATTTATAGTAATTTCTAACACTTAAAAACACCGAAAAAGTCACGACAAGCAATTAAACTGAAAAACAAGATAAGTAAATATGTTTATGTCTGTCTAACATCAAAAAAGCGTCTCCTCCACCGACCATAAACAGCCTTCAAACAAATCTATTGTTGTTTAAATCTAGGGTATGATCGAAGTCATAGACATATTTTATTTAAAGTAGCGCCATATAAAATGTGTGTTTTTATACAAAATCCAACTTGGGCCATTAAAATGTGGTCACATGTGATGCAAAGTTCATTTGTTTTTGACCCTGTATAGGGTAACTTCATAAAATAATGATTTTTGAAAACGTAGTTTGTGTCTAAAAGTAATACATATTATAATTAAGAAAAACAAGTACACAGTATCATCAGTAAAGTCTGCATTAAGTGGAAAATAAATTTTTATTTAACTTTACGTAAAGTTTATCTAGTTTTAACGATTTAATTTAAAAGTCCATTATTAAAATTTGTTATGAAGCTATATTATTAAAAAAGTTAAAATAGTCTTTTGTTATTTAAGTACCTTACGATGATGCATCAAAAACAAGATGGCCGTGATTCGAAACTGTATTTTAGAAATAACACCCCTTAGTATCAGAAACTCCATTAAAGTTGTGTCAAGAAGAACAATTGTTTGTATTGAACCCAATGCAAGGCACACATAAATGTAATTTTAAATTTTAATATTCAAATACAAAAAATAGTTAATTATCAATTAAAAAGGTGAAATTTTAAATGCGGTTAATTTTTATATTATAATTTTTTATTAGAAAATTTGAGTCTTCAATTAAACTATTTTCTCAATATTAATGTGTATTACTTTTAGCCACAAACTACGTTTTCAAAAATAGTTATTTTATGAAGTTACCTTATACAGGGTCAAAAACATATAAACTTTGAATCACACGTGATCAAATTTCAATAGCCTTATTTAGATTTTGTAGAAAAACACACATTTAATATGAGGCTACTTTAAACAAAATATGTCTGGAATGAAACATTGTCAAAACTAAGAAATTTTATGTAGGTTGCGTCGAATCTTATTTTGCAACAGTGGTGCAATTTACAAAAAATGGGCAAAACATCTAAATTATCTTATACAGTTGAAATTTTGCATATGGGCTAAAAATTGCATTTAGAAAAACGTTTTCTAATAACTTTTTTCGATATTTTGATATATAACCTCACTTTTGAATTTTTTTTGGAAAAAAATTTTAATGACAGATAGTACTAATCACGTGACTACTATTTTTCTTGTTAAATTTTATTTCCACCGAAGCAGAAACTGATGCCAAAATCAAATATCGAATAAAGGTATTAATAAACGAAAATCCCATATGATGCCTTCCTTACTGATCACATTGTATAGTGTCAGAATGATAAACAGTTCTCATCGCCCTTTTCTATCTTTTAACTATATCTTCTAAAATACAACCGAATTTATATAATTTTATTTTTCCAATCTAAGTAAAATCCATTAAAAACAAAAATGAATGTCTAAATGATTAATTAATTTAGAGCCGATTTGCTGCTCTCGTATAATGCACGCTCACTTGCGGCGGACCTGCAAACTTCTGGAGTAATTAGAAACCACTAAAATAGAAAGAAAGCTTCTATAAACATTATCTCGAAAATGTTCTTTAAGGAAGCTGCAGTGCGGGTCCTTAAAAGCAAATAAAAAAATATTATGGAAGTAATGACTAACGCTTGTACATAATTCACCCTGTAGGTGACCTTAAAAGTGTCAAAATATGGAGTATGTGATATTTCGGCCATGCTAACAAATAAGCTGTAGTGAACATCATTTGGACAGCTAATAAGTGTATGTCCAGTTCAGGAGCGGATCCAGCCTCTCTCCTTGGGGGGGGGGGGGGGGGCGGTGATATCACAAAAGTGTAGTATGGCAAGCGAAAGCAAGTTGTCGACGGGGGGAGGCAACATTTCCATTTCTAGTGTAAAAGGCAGGGTTGGGTCTATTTTTCAGGAATTTGAAGCAGTTGGAGAGGGGGGGGGGCGATCACAAGAAAAAACCAGTTGCCGACAGGGAGGGAGGATGCGAGCAGCATACACATTCCTAGTATAAGAGGCATAATCGGGTCTATTTTCCTGAATTCAAAGCTATTGGGTGGGGGGGGGGGCAATCGCAAGAAAAACAAATTGTCAATGGAAGTGCCAGCAGCAAACACATTCCTAATATAAAATGCAGAATCGGTTGTATTTTCCTGAACTCAAAGCTTTTGGGAAGGGGAAGGGCGATCGCAAGCATACACATTCCTATACTCTATTCAAGAACTAGAGAGAGCAATAAAACTGTTATCAAAACCTCGAACATACCTGCTCCAGTGCTGCAGATAACTGAGGACTGCCGTAAATCTAATTATATTTAATTATATTTAAATATTATAAACTTTTATAAATTTACTGCTACAATAAAATTTCTGATAGTTCAATTTAATTTCTGTCAGTGAGCAAAGTGCACCTTACAGTGTGTCCTTAGTGATTTATCTGGTTTGTGCTTGTTTTTATATATTATTTGAGATTAGTGAGATACCCAAAAGATATGGCTTCCACCTCTATATTTATTCCAAAATCGTTAAACCAGGGCATTTTTCCCTCAACGAAAAACTTATTATGATGAATGTTTATGATGCCTTAAGATATCAATATCTAGATAATAATGTTAAAAACTCTGTTGAGTTGTGTTCCAACATCAGAGGAGTTGGAAAATCTATTATGTGCCCAATACTGAAGGAAAAAAGCGACTGGAATTGTTAGTACTCCCAAGCTACATTCGATCATGGACAGACGAAAAACCTCGTTACAAGAAGAGATGTAAACTGCAATAAAAGAAGTCGTACATACATTTTATTATGAGAAGCAGATCCTAACCGTCGATAAAATTCTAAGTAAAATCCATGAAGATCGGGATTTACCTGAAATTAAAATAACTGAGCTCTGGAAATTGCTCAGAGAACTTAATTTTTACTGGAAAAAACCAGATAGGAAATCTGTTCTTATAGATCGTCTGGAATATATCCGTTGGAGAAGGAAATATCTCTCTCAAGTAAAAGGTAGAGTTGCTAGAAATAACACAACTTACAAAATTAGTAATTTAACTGAACTTTTGAAAGATTTTTTTGAATAAAGTTAGTGCAGAAAATTGGGAAAAATCCATATAATAAAAGAATAAAAGGAAATGTGAAAACTCTATCTCATGTTCGGTGAGATAGAAGAACCAATTATAATTAATTTGATCGAAGATAGGTTCACTGACTTTGATTAGGAATTAGATACGTAATGTTTACCAGCGTAAACACAATTTATAATTTAAATTTTCTGTAACATATAAAAATAAATTATATTTCAATCCCTTTTTAGTGTTTAATTTTAATTCTGCAGATGGTTTCAGAAATAAATAAACTGAACCGTGAAATATCCTAAAAATCTTTTTAATTAATAATAAAATGACCGATGCCCCAAAAAAAATTTTAATATTATATGGACGAAATTATTTTTTTTATATATGTTTAACTTCTTGTATTTTTGACAATGGATATTTTATAAGTATTTAAATTATAACTCAGAATTTTTTGAGAGAAAAAGGCTACATTTTAGTCGGAATGTGTCTAAAACGATTTCTATGCCACAATTAAAAATAATAAAAATACAGTTGTGATTTGTGTGAAATATGTCAAAATTTTCAATATTTTCTAATGTATGTGAATTATTAAGAAATCATAAGAAATAAATACAATTATAAAAACTTTTTATTTCAGGTTTATTACCGAACTAATATTCTATGCCAAAAATACTCATAAACTTCCTTCCGACGCCTATGAAAAGGATTAAAATCCTTTTTAACACTTCACACATCCAAATATCTGTTGTTATCCAACCAAATAGTCCATTATTATAGATCGGTATTTTTGATTCTAAAATTTCTAACCCATTTCAATGAATAATATACGTGTCTAACAGATTTTGCCAAGAAATCGGACTAAAGAACACAGGTAGTTTGCGAAGAAAAAAAAAAGGGTAAAAAATGATTTATTACTCTCTCTAGTTCTTGAATAAATTATAGCATAAGTGGCAAAATCAGGTCTATTTTCCTGAACTCAAAGCTCTTGGGGGGAGGGGGGCGATCGCCACCTCCCCTCGCCCCCCCCCTTGGATCCGCGCCTGGTTCAGTTACAGATATACAATTGAACAAAAAGTGAATATCCTTTGGACAGGACATATGTCAATTATACGTCTTCAGTGGATATCCACTGGATTTTAGTGTGGTGGTTCTAGGTGGGTTTACCCACACTTAGAGAATGAAAATAAATTCATTAACTTTCTATTTTTTTTTATTTACCTCGTAAAAAGTTGACCTGTTGTAATAAGATCCGAGAGACTCCACTTATCAGGATCGCTGACAATCTTAAAGAAAATCTCTTGTTTGGATTTAAGGAATCACTGTTAACAAATTCGAGGATGTGAACACTGTAAAAGAAAAATACAATACTAATTATTTGATTTAGTGTACAGAGTTGGCCAAAAAACATTGAGTTTTAAGCCTTAAAACCTTTCCAGAAAGCGTGAAGTTTTACAAAACTTGAATAAAATTTTTAAAAGAACCGGCACCCATTAAAGTACCGAGGGTGTCCCCACAGTTTTAAAAACTTACAAAGTTACTTACCATACTTTACTAACATTATACTTGTTCACATCTTCCTTTTTTATTTTTTTCACACCCAGAGTTGCAGCTATCCACGCAAGATTCAGCTGCATTTTGTGTTGGGACTGAAGCAGGATGGTATTGAAGAACATTTTCTGAAAAACAAACATGCTTAAGCTACCTCTTGCATACTTGCATTAAAACGTTTCCCAACTAATTATGGAACACTTTAAAGTTAGTACATATATAACGGAACACCTTATATTATTTCTTACATATGTCAATTGAATTCAAAATATTCAATACCACCTTCTCTAGTGCTGAAGATGAATTTAAAGTACTAAAAATTGTATATATTTATGATTTATGTTTCCACAATTTAAAAAAATGAAAATATACAGAAAAAAAAACATTAACATTACAAGGTTCAAGATAACTACTAGTATATAAGTTTATCTTCGACAGGTTAACATAGGAAATGTTTGTTTAACTATAGTTAAGACACTTCTTACAGAGATTTCAAAAGATATTATGAACTTTCGCCATTTGTCAAGAAATGGACCATCCTAGCATCTTAAGAGCAAGTGTAAAAAATTTCAGACTGCTAGGTTAGAAAGCAACTTCAGGAAAGTGTGGAAAGACAGACAAACAACCCACATAAGATGAAATGTTTCAGAAACATTTCATGCAAGGATCTAAACGTTTCAGAAAGGTTGCATTGAAACGTTTCAGAAATGACGATATGACACAGAAGTAAATGTTTCTGAAAGGATTCCAAAAAAGTTTCGATAATATTCCATGAAAACTTAATGAAATATTTTAATAAACATTTCCCGAAATATGTATGGAAGATTTAAGAAATATTTTAACCAATTTTAATTCAAGCTACTTAATATACTTCTGAAAAAGTTGACGCAAGTTTTTAGAAGTGTTTCCAGAAACGTTTCAAAATCTTTGAGTGAGGTTTTCAAATGCACACTGAAAACTTCGTGAAATATTTTATAAATATTTCGTCAGTTTAAAAAGAAAGGTGTCCCAAAATATTGTTGAAACATTCTATATATTTGCAGTTTTCATTTTTATATTTAGAAGAAACTGAAGAAAGAAGCCTTATAAGAACAAGAGCACTACTTCAGATTGCAAGAAAGTACCAGAAAAAGGTGAAAACTTTTCCCACTGGTCCAGGGTTGCCAGATGACTTTATTTTATTTCCCTAGATTTTTAACACAAAATTCCCTAGATTTCCTAGGCAAGTTCACTAAAATCTCCAATTTACGACTTTCTAATTTATAGCATGCTTTAATTTACGATAGAATTCCTGTCTGTTTTACATTTCTTTTCTCTTCTTATTTCACGTATTCGGCGCGGTATTTGAAATGAACGAATTGACGCCCTACATATGACGTCGCCGCAATGTGATTGGCCGTTTTTACGCCCGTAAGTGAATTATAGTTTTAATAATTTTTGATTTATTTTTTAAGTTTATTTATCTACAAATAACAAATCTAAAATTTAAAAAAATGTAAAAGTGTGTACTTAATATACCCGATCACTAACCTATTCTAAAAAAAATAAACATAGCATTTTTTAACCCAAACAGCACAAATATGTCTTAAAGACGTCCATAAAACGTTTGATCTCAACATTCAAGACGTCTTAGGGATGTCCATTAAAGTCGAATGACGTCCATAAGACGTTGTATAGACGTCTTATGTTACAAAAGGTAACGTCTTTAAGACATTTGCTTACAACGTCTTATGGACGGCCTTTCCCAACATATTCCACCATTAAAATTATGTACATTAAAAAGGGTCCCTTTAATTTTTTTGTTTGTCTTGTTTACAAAGTCAAACTGCTGATTATTCAAAAGTCCAAGAAATAACTTTAATTAAGAAAAAAATGAAGAGCAAAATATACACTACCATTTTAAATAACTACATAAGTTCCGCATGAATAATTTGCTTTAAAAAATATGTTCAACATAATCTCTTTATACAAAAAAATACATAACTTAAGCATAATGTAAACTTTTTCTAATTTGAAATTTAAGAAGTGAGGTACAAGAGCAAATATTTTCAGAACTACTACTGTTCGAACTATAAGTGAACCTATCAAATTTAAGCCTTAGTTTATCCCTTCGATATAATAACTCTAAAAGGTAGACTATCAACAAAATAAAAGTTTATTAAAAGAAAAAGTACACAAATCTTTAAATAGTTTTAAAAACAAGAATTTTTATTTAGTCAAATAACAAATCTGGTCTGATGGCCTTTTCAGCTATGCTTGGATTGAAATTTCCTCATTTTTCTAACTTTTTGCCAGTCCTGTTGTCTCTGTAGATCCTAATAACAAACTGATTTTAATTTTATAGGATAAAGTTTATCATTTGTGGGAGTAAATTTTTGATATTTTTGCGAATTTTTATAATTGTCCTCTACTATAGAATCGTGACTTATGCTATTTCAAAGTTAATATGTATAATGAAAGACAGAACTTACTTATAAGTCTCACCAAGTTGGAATCGTAGAACTTTCTCTTTCCTTTTCGTACTAATTACATGGTAATTTTACAAGCTTGCTTTACAAAGTCATAAATGCTCCCTACTCCCAGTTTTGAAATTTCTAAAACCTTAAACAAAATTACTTCTTGTGATTAACAAAACTCTATTTTCTATGTTCTTTAAATAAAAACCAATCATCAGGAACAAGTTAAATCTTACAGGTTTCATTAGTGGAGCACTCCATAAACAAACATTTCGCCTTCCACTTCATTAGTAATATTTCTTGTAATATTTAGGCCGGGGTCTGGATGAGCTGTACAAGTCTTTTTTGCACAGATAATATTTTTGAAAATTTCGTTCATATTTCTAATAACATAGGTTACTACAAAAATATAAGCGGTAAAGCATTCGGGAATTTCCTGTAACACAACCTATAAATAACGTTACTGTTTTTCCTAAGTACATATGATTCTCGATCTTACCTTAAGTATTACATAAACACGAATAAAAAAGATTTTCAGAGGCACATAGATAAATCAACTATTTTAATAAAATTCTTTCAAAAGCTAAATTTTCACAGTCGGACATAACAACATTAAAAATGAATAACGACATGACGAGACACAAATACAAAACTGAAAAATGACTGTTGACAGAAACAAAAGGTGGTTTTTTTTAAAGTTATAGTTTCGCTGGCATCATATTTATGTGTGTCATTGTTATCGGTACATCAAATAGTATGTGACAAAAAAGCACTAAAGTATTGATAAAAAAGACCATGCAAAAGTTTTATTAACCAAGGTCATAGGAGGCTACTAGAAATTTGTCGTTAAATCAAAAATTTTAATCTCAACTTGTATTCAGCTGAGCTCTGTGCGGCGTTGCAAACTTATTTGTTACCCAACTGCGACAAAATCCATAGGGAAGGAAATGCTTTTTAGTTTTTATCAACTAAATTATTCACAACTGTATTTATTTTCATATAAAATGTAGTATGTAGACTTTTAAAAGATATCTTAAAGACGTTGTATATAGACGTCTTATGGACGTCTTTAAAACAACGTCTATAAGACGTCTTATTATGTCTTAAGACGTTCAGACATAATCTGGATATAAAAATGACGTCTATAAGACGTCTAATGCTGTGTGGGAAATGTATGATGGATTTTTATTCTCTCGATACAAAATTTCTGATTTAAATATCTTAACCATTTCCGGGCTAATACAGAGATTAAAACAATTGCTTGACTTTCACAAACTTTTAGAATGCAAAATCCCACACACTGTGTCCAGCAACGTTGCATATTTTTTTACCAAAATTGCATAATAAATAAAGCAGTCGGGATTTCCCCGGTAGTTTACCGACTAAAAGCCAAGGAGCATGGGAAATCACCGAAATTTCTTAATACATATACAACTGCGTTCGAAATTTGTAAGCTGTTTTGTATGTTTTTATACAATAATTAGAAAAATCATATCTTATTCAAAAATTCCTCAAAATAGACAGAATTCCCTAGATTTAAGGAAATTCCCCTGCCACTGCAGACTGACTTCGAACTCATTGGTTATTGTCAGTACAAAGCAGCCAAGTAAAGTGACTATTTTCAACAACATATGTTTAGAGAATTATTTGGAAATCTTTTTCGCTGCCTATTTGTCGCACTCATAAAGGCAGGTGAGAAAGACTGCGAAATTATTTCGATAAAGTTTCTTGAAACCTTTTGGAAGATGGTTTGAATAATGTTTCAGGAAACAATTCATGAAATAGTTTGGTATATATGTAATTCTCCTTTCAGGCAGAGAATATGACAAATATATATACACACAGATTATTGCCTGCAAATATCGCTCTGGTCCTCTCTCCATACGCGTTTCGATTACCTCATGATCTCGTCAGTGGAGCTATATCGGACCAAGAACAAAGGTTTCTAAAACGTTTCTCTGAATTTTCATGTTTTATTTTTGAGCGATTTCATGAAATCTTCAATAAAATATTGTCTCAATGTTTCTGTAACATTTCATGAAACACTATATTTTCCCATTTTGGGTTTTCGTAGAGATTTCACTGAAACCTTTCATGAAAATGTTTTATCCACATTATTGAAATGCTTACGAAATATTTCTGAAAATTTTCGTGGAAACGTTTCAGTGAAATCTTTTTAGAAACATTTCATTGTATGTCGGAAACATTGGGGAAATTATGTACATTGTCCAGTGTTCTCGAAAACTGATACGTGTGCTGTTTTTATTCACACAAATGGCTTTTGTATCTGGCTTAAAAATTGCCACCTGGATGCGTAAATCAAGCGCAGTAAGTAGTCAGTTTATCTCTATATTTTGTTTTCGTAAAAAGGTAGTAGGATCATCCAGATTACACGTAATATGCAGGATGTGACAAAAGATAACAGCAATCGCTTGACACGTTTTGAAAATTATGAATGTTCTTCATATAAATCTCCCACGAAAGTAATAAGAGAAATTTCTTTTAATTATTACTTTAACTGGCTATCTGAGAATACATTAATAAGTTTTTCCAGAAGAGTTATTTAGCTATGCAAAAAAATACTCTTCTAGTGACAAGCTTCTTTCAATGCGAGTTGATTTCCATGAAGAAAATGTGTAAGGTGTGAAAAATTATAATGATTTATATTTGTAATAAATCAACTATGTTTCAATCTTCGTGACAGTGATATAATCTTATCTTTGGCATGAAAAATGTTTACATCTTTTCCTGTAATGATAGATTCGTCTCGTTCAAGAAAAATTTATTTCCGTAGGCGAGATTTGATACTGATGGAATTTAGTGGAACACCAAACACTCTGTCGCAGAACAGTTGTCATCCGCCGATCACTCTTTGGAAAATACTGTTCTAGAACTTAAAAAAATTGTTTTTTTTTGTAAGGGTCTCAATTAAAATAAATAATATTGTCTACCTGCTCGGTATATTCAAGCATAGGATTGATATGTATATTTTTATAAAGAACCGCAAAATGTTCAAAGAGAAATTCTGCAAGCATATTTTTTGACATTTATTTTCCTTATTTCCTGCAAGACAGTGGTATAATTATAAGGGATCTTCTTTGTTGAGCAAATCGGACTAGGTCCAGAGACTTCTATCGAATGAGGTGTTCCATTTAAGGATAGAGAACGAAATGTGTTTGGTTTTTAAGCTAGTTACTGGTATTTAAAAGGACCCCAGTTTACTACTCGATCAACCAATTTCTACCAAATAGGTGACGCTGCTGTGGTATAGCGGTGAGGCTGTGTAAGGTTTGTATGCGCTCGTTTGTGGAGTTCTGAGCTCTATCTAAATATTTTGTTATTGTGTTGGCAAAGAAATCCGACAAGGTTTCGCATCCATAATGGGTGTAAATGATAGTGTGTTTCTTAGATAGAAAGGAGCTCCGCAGATCAACCGGAGAACTTAGTTTTGAAAGTTCCCTAAGCGCCAAAGGACAAGATCGGACGGCTAAACAGCTTGTAATTAGCAGCTTAAGCTTCATCAGCTTGTTGTTATGATTCCTGAGAGAATAGAGAACTTTGAAAAGTTTTAGCTTTACTGAGAAGATGGTTTGTGTTGAGAAGGCAGTTGAGTCTATCGACGACTGGCCCCAAGTATTTTGCGTGAACCCTCCAAGAAATCTAAATGTTAGAGATGGATGGACTTTTGTCAGGATTTAACTTAATTTTACAATCTGTCATTCATTTCTTCAGCTTATTATATATCGTTGTAGTCTCAGGATTATCGTATGTATCGTCTCTATTGATCTTTCGGAATATCCGCCATATACCGGTTGAATAGAGTGGGGGATAGAGGGGGAACCTTAGGAACCCTCGCTCTAATCGGCCTTACAGTAGATATAGCATCATCTGACGATACAATGAATGTTCTGCCCTCTAGAAAACTTAGGACGTCTTACAAGGTAGTTGGGGATTCCTAGCTTTATAAGTCCATTATGTCACACTTTGTCAAAGGTCTTGGTGATATCGAAGAACGCACCCAAACTGAACTTTCTGTTAAATCTTTGCGTTATAAACGATACCAATCTGGTAGTCTGCTGCACGCAGGCAACATGTCCCTTTTAACCATGAAATCGGTCAGACGATTTAAAATGATTCTATTATTTTGCCCAGACTAGAAAGTAGACTAATAGGCTTATAACTGTTTATGTTTGTGACACATTCACCTTTCTTTCTAACAAGAATAATTTTACCTACTTTCCAGTCTGAAGAAAAGTGACCGGATGGTAAAACGGCATTATTTATGCCAGTAATAGCTGAATGCGTCTTGTTCGGAGCTTTTTTCAGAACCGTTTTCAGCAGAACATCTAAACCTGGTACTGTCTTTATAATCAGATTTGAAGTGTTCCTCTTAATCTCAAGTCCAGTGATAGGTATACCTAAAGTGACCATACATCCCGTATTCAACGGGACAGTACCTTTTTTAAGTGTATTGCCCCGGTGTCCTCAAAAAGTTTGCTGTGGCACAAAAAAGTCCCGTTTCATAACAATTTTGTAAACATTGGTGAGAATTTAAAATGTTTTGTTAGTTGCGTAAACAGTCACGCATAGCTCTCTCAACAGCAGTGAAAAAGCGACCTGCGACGCGAGTGGATTCTAATCGTCGAAACTCGTTGATCCCGCTTCCTACGGCCGCGAATTTTCCCATATATTCAGGTTAGTTCTTTGCATGGTCTAGAACGGGACGTATTGTATAAGCAAGTCGACAGACGACGCCGATATATTTCTTATCGGGTTGCATGTAGGTATATTCTTGCGGAAAACGCGTGTGTATTCTAATCGTCGAAATTCGTTGATCCCGCCTCCCACGGCCGCAAATTTTCCCGTATATTCAGGTTAGTTCTTTGCACGGTCTAAAACGGAGCGTATTGTATAAGCAAGTCAACAGACGACGTGGATATATTTCTTTCGAGTTGCAGATAGAGAGTCAGCGGTAATAACAGAGGTAAAATGTTTGAATCTCCGACTCGAGTTTCTTTAATACATAGGAATAAGTTTCAAGTGCGATTTTGTAAGCAAATATAAAGTGACACCAGTTTCTTTTACGATGCCAAAGCAAATATGAGTTTTAATGAAAACTTACAAAGAAAATGTCCTTTTATAAAATAACGAAATAACATTTCCTCAGATGTACATTGTGAAAAGTGCCGGGCAGAATTTAGTGTATCCCACGGAGGTGCCACTGAAATAGAACAATTATGGTCCGACAAATACAGAAAATCTGAACACGCCTCATCTTCAAGCACATTAACGGCTGATTACTTAAAAAAAGCGATTCGTCTCCTAAAGATATGGATGTTTCACCAGCTGAGGGTGTTTAGGCTTATCTATCACACTGTACACCAAAATCATACTCTTCGCAGCAACGATTATGCCTCAAAGCTAATTCAGCAACTCTTTGAATGATGGTATTTTACTTCAATCTGATAGAGACAAATTAGTTAATTGATCAATAAAAAATAAGCTTCATTTTAACACAGACAAATGTTCAGTACTATCATATACTAGAAAAAAGAAATCTATTAATTATGTGTAAAACATGCGAAACACAACACTAAACAGAGTCTGCGAGATTAAGGATTTGGGGATCACTTTTGATGAGCAGTTGACACTTAAAGCACATATAGAATCTATTTGTAAGAGGGCGTCTCAGACGTATGGCGTTATTGTCAGAAGCGCTAAAGACTTCAACAGCTATCAGTATGTAAGGGTATTGTTCGAGATATTTGTCCGCAGCATTTTAGAGTATGGTAGTCAGGTGTGGAATCCATATTATCGGTGCCATAAATATAACACTGAAAAAGTACAAAACAAAGTGTTAAAATACATGTATTTTAAGGAATCAGACATCTATGACTTTAACATTTCAAATGAAAGTACTTTGTAATTGGATTTTGAATCAGTTAAGTGATTTTTACACAAATAAATAAGTAAATAAATGTTCTGAACAGAAATTTCGATAGGCTTGAAGTAAAACCGAGTCAATAGTTAGAATGTTTTGGCACGCAATGCAGCTGATGATATGAAAAGACATTTAATAGAACCTAAATGTATCTCAATCCTGATCGATACATCTAATCACGGCTCTCAAAAAATATTTCCGTTATTAGTCCGGTATTTTCGACCATATAAAGATGTATAACTTAAACTACTAGATTTTCAAGAGCAATCAAGTGAAACATCCGACATTATTGCAAAGTACTTAACAAAGGTTTTAGACGAATACAATTTAAACACAAAAATTGTGGCCTTTTGTGGAGATGACGAAAACTGCAATTTTGGCGGTTATCAGAGACGAGGTTCCATTAACAATATCTTTAGCTAATTGAAGTTAAATTTGAATCGATCAATATTGGTTGCCGCGCACATATGGTGCACAAGCGAATTAAATCTACCACCGATTGCTTATCGTTTAATGTTGAAGTTGAAGAATGTGTACAAATATTTTTCCACATTTACACCGTAAGAGTTAAAACGTTAAAAGATTTTTGTGTAGATACCGATATAGAATATCAGAAATTATTAAGATACATGAAAACAAGATGGTTTGTCCTTATGCCTGTAGTTGAACGAGTTTTAAAAATGTATGAAGCACTAAAGTCTTATATTTAAGCATTGACAAATGCCCTACTATCTTAAAAAGTTTTTTGAAAACCCCAGCTCAGAACATTGACACACACAGAAGCATTAACAAATGCCCTACTATCTTAAAGTTTTTTTGAAAACCCCAGCTCAGAACATTCACACACACAGAAGCATTGACAAATGCCCTACTATCTTAAAAAGTTTTTTTTGAAAACCATAGCTCAGAACTATGGCTCTATTTTACTCATGCCCAAGTATCCACTTTCCATTATGTTATTTTGAAGATTGAGGGTCCAAAAATTTCCGTCATTGAGGTTGCAAAAGAAGTCAACCAGCTAAAGCAAAATTTAATTTTCAAACAAAACACACAATTCTTTTCTCTGACTATATGCAACTTAATGGCTCAGTTGCATCAAAATGGTATTCAAGAAAAATTTGTAAAGGCTACTGCTACAATTTTTTTTAAACGTGCTAGGAGTATTTAAGCGAATGGACGTCCTATTATGAAGACTTCCATTACTTTGAGTAGGTCAACTTGTTCATGATTCCAACATAAGAAAGAATCCAAAAAGTGATAGTAATTTTAACTGAATCGGGTTTCAGTTATTACAAATTATGTCTCATTAGAGAAGGTTTCAGAATGAAATAACTTAAATGTAGCCATAGAAAATCGTTGGATGGAACTCTATTCAAAAATAATAAATTAGATCATTAGCATTTGTGTACAATTATTGAATATGCTTTGTGTCTACCCGGAATGAATGCATCGACGGAAACAGTTTTTAGTTTAATAAAATGTATTATAATTTTAAAAGTAGATGTCAATAAAACTTGTCTAGAATTTTATTTTTACTTAAAATCGTCACCATCTGTATTACGGCATATCTGTTTTTCAGAAAAATACGAAAAACCTGAAGTTACTGATTAGTTTAATATTTCCCACACAGCACTAGACGTCTTATAGACGTCATTTTTATATCCAGATTATGTCTGAACGTCTTAAGACATAAATAAGGCGTCTTATAGACGTTGTTTTAAAGACGTCCATAAGACGTCTATATACAACGTCTTTAAGATATCTTTTAAAAGTCTACATACTACATTTTATATGAAAATAAATACAGTTATGTATGATTTAGTTGATAAAAACTAAAAAGCATTTCCTTCCGTATGGATTTTGTCGCAGTTGGGTAATAAGTTTGTAACGCCGCACAGAGCTCAGCTGAATACAAGTTGAGGTTAAAATTTTTGATTGAACGACAAATTTTTAGTAGCCTCACTACGACCTTGGTTAATAGAACTTTTGCATGATGATTTTTATCAATACTTTGGTGCTTTTTGTCACAGACTATTTGATGTACCGATAACAATGACACACATAAATATGATATCAGAGAAAACCATAACTTTAAAAAACCCGCCTTTTGTTTCTGTCAACTGTCATTTCTCAGTTTTGTATTTGTGTTTCGTCATGTCGTTATTCATTTTTAATGTTGTTGGGGTGCCGACTATGAAGATTCAGCTTTTCAAAGAATTTTATTAAAATAGTTGGTTTATCTATGTGCCTCTGAAAATCTTTTTTATTCGTGTTTATGTAATACTTAAGGTAAGATCGAGAATCATATGTACTTAGGAAAAACAGTAAAGTTATTTATAGGTTGTGTTACAGGAAATTCCCGAATGCTTTACCGCTTATATTTTTGTAGTAACTATATGTTATTAGAAGTATGAAATGAAATCTTCAAAAATATTATCTGTGCGAAAAAGGCTTGCACAGCTCATCCAGACCCGGTCCTAAATATTACAAGAAATATTACTAATGAAGTGGAAGGCGAAATGTTTGTTTATAGAGTGCTCCACTGATGAAACCTATAAGATTTATTTTGTTCCTGATGATTGGTTTATATTTAAAGAACATAGAAAATAGAGTTTTGTTAATTACAAGAAGTAATTTTGTTTAAGGTTTTAGAAATTTCAAAACTGGGAGTAGGGAGCATTTATGACTTTGTAAAGCGAGCTTGTAGAGTTGATTAGTACGAAAAGGAAAGAGAAAGTTCTACTATTCCAACTTGGTGAGACTTATTATGACTAAGTTCTGTCTTTCATTATACATATTAACCTTAAAATAGCATAAGTCACGATTTTATAGTAGAGGACAATTATAAAAATTCGCAAAAATATCAAAAAATTTACTTCCACAAATGATAAACTTTATCCTATAAAATTAAAATCAGTTTGTTATTAGGATCTACAGAGACAACAAGACTGGTAAAAAGTCGGAAGAATGAGGAAATTTCAATCCAAACATGGCTGAAAAGGGCATTAGACCAGATTTGTTATTCGACTAAATAAAAATTCTTGTTTTTAAAACTATTTAAAGATTTGTGTACTTTTTATTTCAATAAACTTTTATTTTGTTGATAGTCTACCTTTTAGAGTTATTATATCGAAGGGATAAACTTAAATTTGATAGGTTCACTTATAGTTCGAACAGTAGTAGTTCTGAAAATATTTGCTCTTCTACCTCACTTCTTAAATTTCAAATTAGAAAAAGTTTACATTATGCTTAAGTTATGTATTTTTTGTATAAAGAGATTATGTTGAACATATTTTTTTAAAGCAAATTATTCATGCGGAACTTGTAGTTATTTAAAATGGTAGTGTATATTTTGCTCTTGATTTTTTCTTAATTAAAGTTATTTCTTGGACTTTTGAATAATTACGGTTTGACTTTGTAAACAAGACAAACGAAAAAATTAAAGGGACCCTTTTTAATGTACATAATTTTAATGGTGGAATATGTTGTTTTAATGTTGGGAAGGGACGTCCATAAGACGTTGTAAGAAAATGTCTTAAAGACGTTACCTTTTGTAACATAAGACGTCTATACAACGTCTTATGGACGTCTTTAAGACGTATTTGTGCTGTTTAGGTTGTTAATAAAAATAACTATTTTCCATTTTTGATTTGCTTAATACTACTCTATATAAAGTTTATATCTTATTAAAGTGTTTATTTTTTATTTATGTATTACTTACGCTGTACACAATAGACAATAACTAATTATTAATTTGCATTTATTGTGTTCAATTGATAAATATCATGGCAACATTTCTTACCCAGTCTATTTGTCCCGTTTTCCGTCCAAAACATTCTGGTCACTTTAGATATGGTGTAGATAGAAGGACAATTATAATTATTACAAATGTTATTTATTAATGTAAAACACAATTTTTGCCATTATGATAAGATATAAATAGTCAGTTAGCAAAGGCAGGTCAGTGTAGAAAGTATTGCAGCAGTTTTAATAATTGGCGAATGCGCAAGTGCAAAATCGACCGACAAGAAAGTACGAGTTTACTCCCTCCAACTTTCTTAGCAAATGCGTGAAAGATACAATAAAAAAAGGCGCGAGATTTAATCTCTCGAACCTTCTTGTCTTGGGTAATCCAGAATAAGAAAGTGATCAGTTAATCTTTATGAAGACTTTATTATGGCCAAAAGCGTTCCAGAGAGGTTCGAGAGACATGGATGTACAATAAGCAACTTGAATTATGATTCGGAAAAAATGCCAAAGTAAACGCTGCTGTATTTGAGAATCTTTGGTTCCCATCCAAGTAATAATTTAAACAATAAGTCAAATACATAAACAATACACAACTTGAAAATAATTTGTAATTATAGTATTGTTCTAGAATTCATTAAAATCGTGTTTAAACTTGCCCTATTTAATAGCTACCACCACGCCGGACATAAAAGTTGAATTTGGCAGTTTTTACTGGTATAAATTAAGAAAATAAGAACATTAGTATATTTATTTAATATACTTACTAATCAATTTATTTTCAAACGATTTAACTTCTAGAACGGTCTGCAATTCAAAAATCAAACTGCAGAGCTTGGCGTCACAGGCTTTTGTTTTTAAATGGCGGGAAATTCTTCTTTTTTTACCTGGTTTATTTATCTTTATTACTAATTCATTCTACTTTTTAGTATCAAATTTTAAAACTTTGTCCAGTTATGCAGTGAACCAATATAAAAAGAACAAAATATGAAAAACGATAAATTTTATAAATCAGTTAATTTTAATTTTTTTATAATTTTTTAATTCTTAAAGTACTTTTCCGAAAATCATTTTCTTGAAAAACTTCCAAAAATGAATTAAAATATTTAGTTACTTTCAATTTTATATGTTGACGCATGAATATGACAAGAACTGTCATCCGCATTGCATAATTCAATTACCGACATGACTTATTTATATTTTATTTTCTTTAAATATTTGAAAAGAAAAAGATAGGCAATTTCGTATGTCGCGAATAGTCGGAAAAGTTCCAGATGATTCTTTAAAACGGGTCGTGCGAATTTTGTGGAAAATCGGGATTTTTTACAATTTTTCGTGTAAATAGATCGGAATTTTTTATGTAATCCCTTTGTAAGTTTAAATTTAAGTGTCAGACAGCCAAAATGCCTTTTAGCCGTAGTGCTTTTGTAAGTAAATTCTTGTTATCTGTACGAAAAATAGCCCCGATATTTAAGGGCTATTTTTAACCCATTTTCTTGACTAATCGCTTGGATTTTCGTTGTCTGGTGTGAGCAATGGGTTCGTCTAATATTTGGTGTTGTTTTTCAATGCTTAATTTTTCGGCTGAAAAGAAAAAAAATTAATTTTAGTTGTAAGATTTTAGGTTATAAATAGAACACTATGCCTGATGTTAGGTCAATATTTATTCTCTGCAGTTTTAAGGGTAAAAGAATATTAAAAATTTATAGTTTTCAGCATTGTTAACTATTTTTTAAATTTAGTCTATGAAATATCAAGGTCCTTTTAAGTAAAGTAACGAGAGCCTTGGATTTATTTTCAAACACTACCTTCTGTGGTTGCTTCTAGAAATTAGGTAGCAGAAAATTTAGCTTTGTAGACACTTAGGAATAATTGCATAGAACAAACAGCCACATAATTAAAAAGGGTTAGTACAGGTTCAAATAGCATTTAGGAATTACTAAAAGTACATGTATTTCTTTGTCTCTACTAACTAATCATAAAGCCTTGCCATTAGCTAACCTATGAGTATTCTCAGTTCTGTTTATTTCGATTTAATTAAATTTTACTAATCTATCGTACTACATTTAAAGTTTTTAAGTTTGGAAATTGCATATATTTTTTTCCTTGTAATTTCCTAAATTTGAATATTTTCATATTGACATAAATTTTGCTCCTGTCTGGACTATATAAATTTTCTTTGATTTTAATAACTTTTTTTTTTTTTTGGATAAATGCCAAATTCTTCTCTATAAAATTACAATTCATCATATTGTTTATGTATACACACATAATAAATAATTGTTAGATTTGTCACTCTATGGGAAATGCCCACCTACCAATTTTCACGTTGGGTTATTTTTAGCTTTTTAGTTTTAATAATGGCTAAAATTATATACTAGATATTGTAAGTGTTAAACTGCAAGCAGACTAATAATATTTATATAAAGATATAACATTTTTTAAGCACTTAATTTTTAATTTTTAGAAATCACAACAGATACAGGACTATAAAATATCAGTTGTTTTTATTTAATGTAGTTCTTGACTTTCTAAATAAATGTTCTGATGAACTGAAATTAATGTTTTAAAATGTTTTATTTGAATAACTTGCTATCAAAGATAACTAAAAAACTGAAGTATAAGAGATAGCTCTCCTTGAAACTGTATTTATATTGACCAAGTAATTTTACCAATGAAATAAATATATAATTGGATGTTGACTTCCTGGAAAACTCCAATAAGTTAAAGTTTGGTCATCAGGCAAATATCCCAGAAATTTGGGTGAGTCAGGGAACAAAATGTGATCAAGACTTACTAGTTAAGCCTCTTTTCCTAAACAAAAATGTACTAGCATGCACTAGTTAAGGTTAATAATGGTTGCAATTTCATCTAAAATCAGTTAACTTTCAAGGACATTGCGGCATAAACAAAGCACGTATACGCACGTGCTATCGCGAATGAAAATGCGCGTTGTACATGTGAGTTGGTGTTACTATTACTATCTGGGTATCATGAAAATTAGATAAGAAAATTAGGAGATTGATCAACGTGTTAATTTAATATATATTTAATATAATACTAATTTTAATGAGTAGATTTAAATTTATAAAATACAACTTAAAATATAATCAGGTTTTGTACCATTGGTACTTAATGGTTATAATTATTATTGTATTAAAGTGATAAATTTATGGTCAGGGAATAAAAAAATCAGGTGAAACTTGATTCAAGAGAAGAGTGATGTTTCTATATAAACTATTTTTAGCGAAAACAAAATACTATGTAATATTACCCACATACCTTAATTTTTAAATAATATTAGGATACTATCTGCTTAATTATGCTTATTTTTCATAATAGTTGAAACGAGTACACCTGCTGGTGACATTTGTGAAAAGTGTTACTTGGCTGTAATTCATCATCCACTTTTATGAATTGGACAGGTTTGCAAAATAAAGGTTCATTAATATGTTTTTTTCAATTGTGAAATGTATATATAGGGTGTCTAGAAATATGAGGAAACTTGGTAGGTGATTGTGATAAAATATAAGTAGCAAGTCATTTAAAAGAATGTAATTGGATTCCAAATTGTAGGTTTTTTATTTTGTTTTTAATTCATATTTATTTTATTTTTGAGTGGATTCAGTTGATATTTGCTATAAATTATAAGTCTAGTAAACAAGCTCATTTACAGCAGACATTCCATCCAAGAGAGTATTCACATAGAGCGGAAACAACGCAGGAATGAGAATCGAGCCGTGTGGAACACCCTGGTTCATATAAACTTATTTGGAAAAATATTTATCATCGTCGTTTATGATGCACACTACTTGCTTTCTTCCCTCAAAGCAGGACTCCAACAAAGAAGTACACAGTCCTCTTAGTGTGAGACTTTACAAATCAAGAATCTATGATTTATTGTGTCAAAGGCCCTTAATAAATCAAAAAAGAGCCTCATAACCTTCTTGTTAGTATCAACATTGTCTATGATGTAGGAAATTGTTTTAAATAGAGCAAGTTTAGCAGATCTGTTAGATCTGAAACCATCCATACTGGTGGTCTGCAAGAATATTAAAATTATGCAAAAAATTCGTGACACGAGTATATATTACTTTCTCAAAGACCTTTGATGAGGACAGAAGAGACACAGGTCTGTAATTTGCCATGTTTAGCTTGTCTCCCTTTTTATGAATGGGTACTATTTTTGCTACCTGAAGTGCGTCAGGAAAGACACCTGACCTAAAATTATGATCAAATATCATAGTGAGCTGAATTCTACGAGTCTCCTAGGAATCCAAGCTGAGTAGTCTTAGCCACTGGTGGTACTGCAGCTGTGTTCTATCGGTTCTTAACTTAAAGAGCAAGAAGTTAACAAATTTGGATTGGACTCGTTCAATCCGTGCAGCGTGGACCCTGTACAGAGGTGACCAGATCATATAACAGTACTCCAAGTTAATTCAGATCAGGCCAAAATAAACAGCCTTAAGACTTCCAATGTCATTAATATCGTGACATTACCCCCTGACAAACCACACATCTTAAAAGATTTTGCGATCGTACTATTGCTATTGATGTGTGCAGTAAAACACAATTCAGGTAGGCTCCATAGCAGTCTGTTTGCTCTGAGACGTCTGGAGCTGTGTGTTGGCATGTAAGAGCTTCATACTTTGCGCTGTTCCATTTAGTGATGTAATATATACTGCTTGTCTGTGGTATGAACTTTAGGGAGAACTGTAGAGCAGCATACTCCGAACTGAAAATTTTAACATTGCCTTCGCAATACATACTAGATAATTTACTGTATGTCAAAAAATGCAAAGACAGTTTCAGAACGCACAGTGGAGTCCACAGCTGGGACACAAGGCACAGGGATAATTTGGTCCCGCATATTTTCGTTTGGAAAGGCGTCGGAATGGGCCTGGTTGTCTAGCGATAAAATTCTTTAATGTCTTTGAAAGAGCTTCCGGATAAACTTTTTAAATATAGAATAAAACAAATTTTAATTCAAAATGCATTTTATAATTTTGACGAATTTATTCGTTACAAATTTTAATCATAATTATAAACTAAACCTAGCCTAAGTTTCATGTGTAATGTATTTAATTAAGATTTGAAATGTAAATGTATTTATAGTGTTTTTTTTATTTTATTTACTGACGAATGTAAGTGTTGTAAAACATGATACTGATTGAATAAATTGAAATTCACTGTCAAATATGACTCCCAAATTGTTAATAAGAGGTACTCTAGTGAGCTCAGTGTCATCAATTCAATAAGCTAGAGGGATGGGCCTTGTCTTCCTAGAAAAGGAAAGCATCTTGTATATCGATATATTGAGAAATATTTTATTGTCACTGCACCTGGAAATCAATTTGGAGATTTCATTCTGCAATTTAGAGCAATCTTCGAGACACGCCGGTCGGCTGTAAATCTTTAAGTCATCCGCAAAGAAAAGGTATTAATATTCCTGGAAAATGTAGGCAAGGTCATTGGTGAAAAGCAAGAACAGGACAGGGCCCAGGTGGTAGCCTTTTTCCCCCCGATAATCTATGGCAAAACTTGACCTCCTGCATTGGAGCAAACAGATAGCTGGCAATCCAGATGATTAACGGTGGTTAATCGAATCGACCTGCAATGAAAGATCAAGTGTGGCACTCAAAAAGTTAAAATATACTGCCAAATTAGTTTGGCTTGAGTTCCCAGACTGAAATCCATGCTGATGTTCCGAAATGACTCCACGAAAGTGAAAGAAATATCATCTGTAACCAGCGACTCCGAAAGCTTACTAAGGCTCAACAAGCCAGATATAGGACGGTAGTTCAGTATGTCAGAATGATATCCACCGTTGAAAAAGGTGTTACAAAAGCAAACTTCCACACCGAAGAAAAACCTGCTACTAGATATCTAAAAATTAAAACAAGGATATTATTTTGAAGATAGATGGATTATTTACATCGATTTATCTATTTTTTTTTTTTAATGTACATGAAATATTTTAATATTTATTTTGTGAGTAAATGATAAAATTTATCAATGCCAAAAGATCATCAAACTTTGACATGTCGTATACCACTCAAACAGATTTGAAGGCGGGATCTGATTGATTACTAAGTGAACCAGGAAACCTCGTTTGCTCTACAGTCGGGTCCAAAATTGACCATGGTGTGGGAATTGGAATACATGGAACTACACCCAGACCTAACATAAGTGAGGCTGTGGGGCAGTACACCACAGTATTCCAGGCAGAAATACCAGAATCTAATGAAGGATTACAGGAGCAGCACCGTTCTCGTTTTTCTCTGACAGTTACGCAGCACTGAAAGCGCTAGCATGTCATCAGATAACATCAAACAAGTCTGGGATTATCTTCAAAACCTTATCGCTCTAGTAAAAGACAACAGCATTAGTTATGTGTAGGTACTAGGATACAAGTTCATCCTAGGCAATGAAGAAGCAAGAGTCTGCTTCCACATTTATTGGATCAGAACCAATATTTAGCTGTACTGCTATTTGTAGGTGGTTATCCTGGTGGACAAACCATCAACACCAGGCCCATCGGAATCTTTTATTTTAGGTGAAAAGCTGGGGAAACAGTTTTTTGCTTGATCCATACAGAAATAAATTAAATATGAATTAAGGATTAAACAAATTAACGTATAATTAGGAAACCATTGAGATTAATAAACTTTTTTAAAGGATATACTAATTTTGTCATATAGAATCACGTCCTTAAATTTCCTATGTTGTTTTTGATCATCCGTATTTTTAGTTTTGTAAAAATAAATTAATAGTACATACTTCCTAAATAAAGTATTCCTTGCTAACAGTATTTTAAGTTATAAATAAATAATCCAAAATTACCACTCTTCTCAGCAAAGTCAAATAATTAATTATTAAATGCGGGATTAAGGAGTCCATTATTTTGTGATAGTGCATAATCAATGATGAACTTTTTTATTATCTTGTTTTGTGTCGCTTTATTTTTTACACAGTTGCTGCAAAACTACAGTCACTGTGTAAAAAGTAATTTGATAGAAAACAAAATAATAAAAAAAAGTTTATCATCAATTAATTATTAGCAGCCAACTCAATAATTGAAAAATGGGAACATGAAAGAAAGCCTTTTGGAATTATAAATCAAAAAAAGAAATTACAACTATTGGGTACAATCAGAATAGAAAGCTAAGAACTGCTAACAAATAAAACTGTTGTGATTATCTGAATCTATTTTGTCATAATAATTTTTGATGTAGTTATTGTATGTCGTAGTTGTTGCACAGGTGTGAAGTGTGCTTTGTTTTGGTTTGCAGGAAACTGTCTAACACCCTCGCTGCTTAGGCTATCCGCTACGCATCGGTGCTAGTGAGTATATCTTACTTTCTCTGTTGTTTATATTACATATATCGCCACCATTTCTTTTTCATACATCATTATTATGTATAGTTAATCTTATTTATTTAAATATTTTACATAGTAGTATAGTTTTCAAATATATTGTATTTTGATAAAAAGATGTTTTTATGATTAATTTTGGGGTATTATAAGTCTTGTACATAATGCGTCAGATTTCACTGATGTTTGCTTGCTCATTTGATATAACTTACTGTTGATTATTGAATGACTATTAACTGAGATGGACGTTGTCTCAGTTGAGTAAAACTTTTTACTGATGGGATTTTCAGAGGCACATCCTTGACCATCCAGAAGTTCCAACGAAAAAAATTATATGTATATAGTGGAAGGATGTAAGGCTATACTGTTATTACTTAGGACTAATTGCACCTAGGGCTATACTAATAATGAAAGCCAAAGTGTCCATTTGGCCAAGGTCTCCATCAATTGATATAATGATTGATACAGGAATAATTCTCAGTTTTAGTACAGATTAATTAATATTCAACAACGTTTAGAACCATTCTTTTTGGTTGTATTTAAATTTATATCTTTCAAATCTCGTTGTTCAAAAATAAAAAAAAATCAAATTTTTCTTTAAAATAATATCCAATTAGGCGTCAAAGTGGCAACGGAGACTTTCAGGATCAGCAGAATATGTAAATTGATTGTAAAAAGAATTTCATAAGAATAATTTTATGAACTTCCGCCCTAACAACTAAACTGTATAAGCAGCTTGAAATTTCAATCTAAGCGACTTGCCAAGTTAAAATAAATATATTGGCAATAATGACTTATTTAGATTTCCTTAAATATTATGATTTCACCCCACCCACTCATTTTGCACTGTTATGCTGAAATTAACGCTTTTGTTTTCATTTTCATATTTGTTTTTGTTTTATTACTAACTGTATTTTGAAAATCTGTTGTCAATAAAGATGAACTGTTATGAAGAACCATAAGAACCGAAGTGTCAAAGTAGTGCTGACATTAGTTTAAGAATTTTTTTATTAGAATAGACACTAGGAATTGGATTACCACTCTTTCACCGTCCGATTTTTAGGGTTCCATAGATACTCTATATTTTATACTTTATTCCCTTTTAAAATCAATTTACGTTGAAATTTAGGTACATCACATATCCAAATATATAGTAAAATAACACTAGCAAGAGGGGGTCAAAGAATGAAAAATTAGTTACACAGTATTAAGCAAGAATAAATAAGAAAAATGGAGACATACAACTTAAGTAACACACCTTCAATTTTGAGAATTTTAAAAAATTTATCCTTAAAGCTATTGTCATTATTAGCAAATCAAATCAAATATTAATTCACCTTTAACATCAGCTAAGATTGACGTGGAGGACGTCATATGGTCAGATACATATCAAAATTATACAATATACATGAAACACTAGCTATACTTATTAAAAATTAAAAACTAGTTACCTATAATAAAACAAACAATAAAAACGTAACACATTTTTTAAGTCAATTATCCTATCACTTCAAGAATCCTCAAAATATTCCCCGAGTGAGTAGAAGCCCTTCCCAATTAAATATTTTCTTAACTTATTCTTAAAGCTATTGTAGTTATTGGCTGACTTGATAATTTGAGGAAGTTTGTCGTATATACAAATAGGCTGATAATTAACAGATCTTTCAAAGTTAGTCTTATTGTGGGAGATGTAAAGTGGAACATTTGCATTTTAGGTCTTATACTGGTGGTAAGTCGGACTCGTTTCAAAACGTTTAATGTTGCTTTTAATATAAAGACAACACTCAAAAACATATACACATTCAAAAGTTAGTATTGTATGATTCCTAAAAACATCCCTACATGATTCTCTCCTTTTTAAATTAAATATAAGTCTAATAATTCTCTTCTGTATTAGAAATACTCTATCTGTATTTGATGCAGCTCCCCAGAGAAGTACAGGGTTAGATATCGCCGAGTATACCAAAGCATAGTACAGCTGCAGCAATGTAGTACGTAATAAGTCACGTCGAAGAAATAAAAGAGCAAAATATACTCCCACGTAGTACCGCTATCCACTGTCAGATCCAAAATCTTGCTATAGGAGGCACACGAAATTCCTAGAATCGCTAAGTTATTCTTGTTAAAATATATACGTTTAGTTTTATCTACATTTAATATGGGTCTATTTTTTTCATACCACATAAATATATTACTAATAATAATAATAATTTTAAAAAATTTTTTTGTTGCTTAATATAGTTTGGTAAGGAGTTATATATTTTAATACACTGATAATAAGGACTTTTTTCACTCATAACCAGTCTATGTTTAGGATATATGTAATCCATTGTTCGTGTTGGATATATCTTTTGCCCCTCACTATTTACAAATAAGTGCTTATTTTTAATAAAAAACAATATACATTCCTGTATGTAAACTGCATGAACAGTAAGTAGTTTATGTTCCTTAAATTTACCCCGACACGATTCCCGATAACTTAGATTTAATAATATTCTTAGTGCCCTTTTTTGACATATAAAAACACTCGATATGTCTTTACAGTTCCCGTACAGGACTATTCCATATCTTAACCGGGCCTCAAAATTTGCGTAATAAAGCATTTTCTTAATATTTATTCCTACATATCTACTTATAATTCTAAGTGTATAACACACAGTATTTAGCCTACCTGTTAAATATTGAACATGGCATTCCCAATTCATAGAACTATCTAGAAACATACCTAAGGACTTTACATTGTTCATAACCCGTACTTCACAACCATTTATAGTCAGTATCTCTGGTTCTATTAATTTGGAACGATTGGTTTTAAAAATTGTGACATTTGTTTTTGAATTATTTAATATAAGTTTGTTTTTTGTAAACCAGTCACCAACCAACATCATAAATTGTTGCATGTCAGGTTCAAGAGAGGCAATGCCCCTGTATGATAACAAAATGTTGGTATCGTCTGCGTAGTTTGTTATTTTACAGTTTTCATTCATCTCACATAATTCATTTAGATTGTTTATATATAATACGAACAATATAGGTCCAATTACACTTCCTTGCGGTATTCCGACTCTTATATATTTGTTCCCTGAATATACTCTATCAATACCTTTTCCTATCACTACTCTTTGTTGCCTTGACGTTAAATATGATTTGACCCACTTCAGAGCTGTTCCTCGTATACCATATAAATATAGTTTTTGGTATAATATTTCATAGTCTATAGTGTCATATGCTTTTGATAGGTCGAGAAACAACCCTACAGGGATCTCCTCATTCTCTATTGTTTCAATAATTTTTTTTATGAACTCGAACAATGCAGTTTGCGTTGTTTTGCCTTGAATGTATCCATGTTGAGTTTTATTTAAAAGATTGTTATTGTTCATAAAGCTAATTATTCGGTTACAAACAACACGCCCGAATATCTTGGCAAATGATGGTAATAAGCTTATAGGGCGGTAATTTTCGATGTTTGATTCATCGCCTTTTTTAAAAATTGGAACAATCAATGCCTGTTTTAGTTGATCTGGAAATATTCCGTATTGAATAGAATTATTTATTATGTATACCAGCGGTTTTAGAATGGCACTTATTACAAATTTTATTGTGTTATTAGATATTTCATCGTGTCCACTACTAAATTTGTTCTTAAGTTTTTTAACTATTTGTTGCACTTCTTCAATATCTACTAACTCTAACTCTAATTCAACTGGATTGTATTTTATATCACAATTAAAGGGTCTATTATGTAATTTTGCTAACAAGTTTGGGGCTATATTTACTAAGTAGTTGTTAAAATTATTAGCTATAGCTTCTTTGTTATCATTTATATTTATTTCTTTAACTTTTGATTTTCCCGTTATCTCATTCACTATTGCCCAGGCTGATTTACTTTTGTTGTCTGAAATTCTCAATTTTTCTTCAAAACTTCTTTTTTTATATTCTTTTAATAGAGTATCATACTCTCTTTTTTTTGAGGCATACAAAGTTTTATATCGAACATTTACATTTTTCATTAAAAAAAGAATATCCAAATCCTTTTTACATCTTGCTACCTCTGGGTCATTCCGCGCAATATATTTTGGTTTGTGAACATTTTTATCTGGTACCTTTTGAACTGGAAAATTTTCATAAAATCTATTTAAAAATATTCTTATAAATAAGTTCCACTGATTATTAACTGATTGTTTATCTAGTGTATAAATTTTATTCCAACTCTCCACTTCAAGTGCTTTTTTGAACTGTATTTTATTTTCATTTTTAAATATTCTTCCTTGAATGAAAGCTGGTGTGTCGTAAGTTAATTCTATCGATAATTTTTGCGCAGTATGATCAGAAATAGCAGTATGCATTACTTCAGTATTCATGTTACCGTTAAAGTTAGTTAGTATATTATCAATACATGTTTTGCTTTTTTCTGTTATTCTTGTATATTCTAATATAACATTAAAAAAGTTATAGGAGTTAATAACTGATATAAAATCGTTGGTAGCTTTCGTTTTTGACAAGAAATCTATATTAAAATCACCGGCAATAACAGTAATAGTTCTAGGGTTACAAAGAAGTAGCAATTGTTCAATTTTTTTAAGAAAAGTCTCAAAATCACCAGTCGGTGGACGGTACAGGGATACTAGAACGACAGTTTTTTTGTTTATTTTTACTTCACAAGCGCAACACTCAAAGCAGTATTCCTCACTTATATTATTTATGTCTAGTCTAGTTTTGTACTGCACATCCTTCCTCACATATATTGCACTTCCACCATGCTTGTTTTCCAAATTTCTGCAAAAACTGTTTGCTAGGGTAAATCTTGTTATTCCATAGTTTTTGAGTTGATCTTGTGTTTTCCAATGTTCCGTAATACACAAACAAAAGCACTCCGGATTATTATCCAAAAGTTCTTCTACAAGTTCTACACTATTTCCAATTGACTGAGCATTTTGGTGAATTATGCAAAAATTACCTTTTAGGGCTTCTTTTTTTATTTATCCTAAAAAAAACATCTTCTTGAGTAGCTTGTCCATAATTTATATTCTCTTTATATTTTTCAATTTTATCTCGAAATGCTGGACACTTTGGGTCTCTTGCTGCACTAATGACCTGTTTAATGGGTGCTCCCAGTTTTTCAGGAGTTGCTTCTGATAGAGCTATTGAGGCATTATCACCAGACCCCTAGTTATATAAGAAGGCAAATCAATTATAAACAGAGTAAAAATTAGTGGCCCCAGTATAGAACCCTGAACGACACCCATATCAACATCATACTCACTGGACTTAGAGTCATTTAAAAAACAAACAGTTATCAATTGGTCAAAAAACTAACAACCCCCTTTAGCACGCTCATCCTTATACCTGAGATGGAAAGCTTATATCTAATAAAATTGATATCGATGCTATCAAAAGCCTTTGAGAGATCAAAGAAAACAGCAGCGACATGACGCCTACCATTCATTTGTCTTTCCAAATAGCGCATAAACTCTGTCGCCGCCGTCTCCGTTGACCTATCAGACTGAAATCCATGTTGACTCTCGGTAATCAGTTTATACTTGAAAAGATAACTCTTTAGCCTATCATGCAATACACTCTCAAACAATTTACAAAATACGCTCAAGATACTTATTGGCCGTTAATTATCGGCTAAGTGTCTATCTATCTATTAGGAAATCTCATAATTTCGACATGTCTGTTCATCCATACGTCACAGCCATATAACTCATTATTTCTCCTTCCTTTGTGACGAAGTTTTACAGATATATGCACACAAGCGTGAAGCGAAATTGCAACCAAATTTAGGTTACTTCCCGGCATATGAAAAGTTAAGCGCATTTTTTTCTAACTTTCCCCATAGAGTGGGATATAGTTAAATGGGTGTGCAATTAAATATGTATTATAAGATTTTTAATTTACTCTCCTCTCCAAAGGTGTTTACGATATGTCCCCTCTCTGTAATTTTCCCATGATAGATTCTAAATATGTGAAAAAATGCGACGTAGTTATATATCTATTTATTTCTGTATCAGAAACCTAATCGATTCAAATAATCCTAACCTAATATAAACAAAACTTGGAGTCTAAATTATATACTAAATGATCAGCCTCTCTTTGGGGGGCGATGACATTCACGTTTCTAATGCAGCAGGCAGGGCTAGTTTATTTTTCTGAATTCCAAGTTCTTGGAGGGGAGCAATTGCCCCCCCCCTGGATTCGCGCCTGAATTAAAGGAAGATTAAGCTTGTAACTGTCTACTCAAATAAGTTCTTACTAGCTGCTTAAATTTGTGGTTTTGTAGGTTAAATATGTTCATAGTATGTATGTATATGCGTAGAGTTGGGGGGTCTGTACACTGCAACTTGGTTGATCTATTGTGCCCCCTCCTACTGCTGCCCAGTCGTAAGAATTACCTTATCGGCTAGAGCAGGTCCTTCAGTTCTATTTCCTTCAGGAATCTCTACATGTTGGACGGCTTCAAGGTTGGTAGCTCTTCTTCTTCAATTTGGTGTGGTCCCAAGAACTGCATCATAGAGTTTTCTAGAGCGCTACCCTCTGCAAAGATATGAAGAGGTTTCGTCCTCTTCCTCACAGAATCTGCACTCTTCTCTTTCTACCAGTCAGAGTTTCTTGAAGTATTCCTTCAGGTGGCAATGCCCCGTCAGAACTGTGAGTTGGTTTTTACTCAAGCTTATGCTTTCTTTGAATCTCTTCTGGCCGTAGTTCCCTGGAAGTATCTTTGCTTGTCTCAGTCCTTGCAGCTCCGTCCAATAATTGGAACTTCTGCTTTCTCTTTTTATCTTTAGTAGCATGACGCTGCTACTGATTCCACAGAAAGGCTATGGCCACAGAAATGGTATCTCAGCCCCTTTCTTCACGAACCTCTCTATTTCATTCCCCTCTATCCCAGTACCCACATGAGGGTTACTATTATTCTTACTCAAATCATTCAGTTCCTCTAGGTATTCCCAGACCATCTTGGAACTGATAGAGCTCAGCGTACTGAGGGCTGCTTGACCATGCATCATGGCAATGGCATGTATTTCTGCCTGGAAAATGCTTGGTGACTTACCCAAGCTTTAGTAGTGTCTGGTGCTGGGTTCATACACTCCTACTCCAGTTCCCTCCGTTGTTTTGGAGCCATCTGTATACCATATAGTGGGTTTGTTGCTGAGTTTTTCAATGGTGTTTCTGTCCCATTCGCTCTTGCGACTCAACTTTATGCTGAAGTTTTTTACAAAGTTGAATTTCTTTTTTATTTCATCTTGGGGCATGTCCCAGATTTGTTGATTTCTGGATGAGAGTTTAGGCCTTCGTTTTATGACCTCATCTGTCATCATCCTATCAATCGTCCTCTTCGCCATGTTCTCTAGGAATATATGTAGAGGTGTTTAGGATTACTTCCATAGCGACCGTTTGGTAGGTTTGCATTGCCCCGGTTATACATGCACAGGCCAGTTTTTGAACTTTCGAGAGGTTAGCTCTCTTAGCCTGACTGGTTCTTGTGCTCCAGATCACTGCCTCATAGGCGATGATTGGTCTCACTATTGCAGTGTACATCCAATGCAGGATTTTTGAGTTTGTACCTCATCTTTTTCCCTCAAAGTTTCAACAGACCATCAAGGCTTTTGTAGCCTTGTTGATTACTTTTTTTCGTGCTTATCCCAGAGGGGTTTGTTATCTAAGGTCACTCCTAGATATTTAACCTCTGACTTCCACTCAGTGACATTCCCATCCATTTTGATGGTCTTCAGATTAAGGTTTTTTTCCTTGTGAAGGCTACTAGGATGGTTTTGGTGGGGTCGATGTTTAGTCCCATTATCTGGCACCATTCTCTAGTGTATTCAAGCCCTCTTTGAACTATTTCACATAGTACCACAGTATCTATTAAAATTTGTGCAGTCTTAGAAATGGTGTCAAGAGACATATCTGATTCTGAGGAACTATCAGCGTCAGGGTTGATTATTATTAGTTCAACTACTGCCTCAGCGTGAATATCCAAGTCCAGCATTCTTTGTTTTTCCTTTTTAACTTGGTTGACAACACCTTTTATAATTACTGGCCTTCACGTTGGTAATTGCCTCGTCCAATAATATTTTGACATCTGCTAATTTGAATGTTTTGTTTTTCCGTGCCACTTCATTCTTTATTTGCACCCATGCTAATTCGATTGGGTTAAGTTCACAATGGTACGGCGACAGCCTCAACACTGCTATATTTTTTTCCCGAGCCATTTCATCAATAGCATATTTAATATATTTTTATTTATTGATCCTCACTAAATCTAGCAACGTCACTGTTTCGTCAAATTCAGTGTTTTTTAGAGGAGCTATTGGCATATCTCCGCCTTTTTAGACGCAGATGTCGGAATTTATTCTTGATTTTTACTGTGATACAGGATATTTTCCATTACAGTTACCGAATCGGGTTCCACAAGGTTTAAAATTGAAGAAAACCAGCGTTCATCTGATTTTAAAAAATGCATGCAATTTTTTTTTGTATTTGTTGATTAGTGTAATTAAGGCTTTTTCGATTTATAATCGTCCATATTATCTCGTTAAGACAATCGGTGTTTCGTCTATACCGTATGTTGATTGAAACAGAGCTTTGTATTGCACATGCAGTATTGATGACAGATGGGGAATAGTGTGTTATTTTTTTTTCCGTTAGAGGGACACTTCCACTTATATATAACCCTATATTTCCCCTACTCTATATCTATAATACTCGTCACTCGCGGCACCACGACTAAGTATCCTAAATACTATTACACCACATTAGATCATTTTCTATGTGAGTATTGAAGATCGGGATCGCCTGATCGTCTTAATTAGGTTTCTTTCTGTCCTAGATACTATTACAACACACTGAATTCAATTCCTGACTGAATATCGGATGGTCCAATAGGCCCTTTATTATCTTAATATTTCTATATGCCTTCCGGTAAAAACAGAATAAAAAAATCGTATTTAAATTAGTTCATACTTTTAGCATACCCTGTATATTACCTGCTTGTCAACTTTGTTTTTACTTACTGTAACTTAAGGTCAATTTTAAGAACAACCTTCGGATAATTTGTATATCTTTTATTTTAGTGGTATTAATATGGGCATCTTCCGAAAACAACATTCGAGTTTTTTGATATGTTTATTTCCTTCGATCGAAATTAATAATAATAAAAATGGAACGAATCGTAATTATACGTTCGGTAACACCTCATTGTACTGACCTACACGAATTAAAATCGATGACCTTCGGTAACTTCCTCGTTGCGTCGGAGCGAAATTCGATGCTTACAAGATGATGTAAGTATGTAAATTATCTAGTTTTGTTACTGGGCCAATCGTAATATTTTAAAAAAAAAGTACTCCATCTTGTTATTCTAACTTCTAAATAATAATTATTTTACTTACGCGTCAGTAAAAGGTATATATTAAGTAATTACTAAAAAAATCAATATGTGATAAAGGATGTCCCAAAGATCTGTCAATATAGGTGAGTAACATCCTCCACTAAAACTACCTTAAGTCAACAATCACGTCAAAGTATATGCATGAAGGAGGTTTAAGAAAATAAATCCCAATTTCCTATCGTTTGGCAGATGGATTTAATAATAATAATAATAATAATAAGCTTTATTGTTGCAAAGAAATCAATCTTGATAACAAAGCACTATGCAGAACAAAAAGTTAAAAATAAATATAAACAAAAACATATGCAACACAAGAAATTGTGACAACAAAAAACTAAAAAAAAAACTTAGATCAATGATAACAATAAACACGTGATTAAAGTCAGTAATCAAAATAAACAGTGTAAATAAACAAAAGTCCGTAATTAACAAAACAGGTACCTAAAATAAAATAAAATGCACGTCTACTAAATTAATTTAAAAGTTTACAGTCAAATAAAATAAAGTAAAACAAGACAAAAATAGCCATAAAATTACACCATTACACCCATTTTGAAAGCACAAACACACCTTGTTAAAAATGATTAGCAAAATATTCTTCCAGTGAATAATACGGTCGTGTCACAAGAAAGCCCTTAAGTTTTTTCCTAAGCAATTTATCGTCCATAATATTTCTATACTTTAGAGGAATTTTGTTATGTATTTTAATTCCCTCAAAAATAAGAGACTGTTTAGTGAGAGTAGTCCTGGGAATGGGCAACGGCAGGCCATTATTACGTGTATTATATGGGTTTGGAGTTGAATAATTTTTATATTTTTTATGAATCAGTCCCACTATTTCTAAAATGAAAATGCCTATCACTGTTAATATTTTGCCCTGAATAAATAAAGGTCTACAATGCTCCTTCATTTTTTACATTAAATAAATAACGCACTGCTCGCTTTTGTAAAACAAGAATCGAATTTAATAACTGCCGACTACAGAATCCCCAAAATGCAATTCCGTATCTCAAATGAGATTCAGTCAACGAAAAATACACTGTTCTAGCCACATTTGAATCTAATTCCCTTGACACTGTTCGTACCGCATAACATCCGGCAGCCAACTTCTTATTTAATGCCATTATGTGGTCAGTAAATTTCAACTTATCGTCAATAAGTATACCTAAAAATCTAGTCACTAGCTTATTCCCTATAAAATGATTATTCAAAGTTAAACTATCACACGTAAATTTAAAACTTAACTAGTTGGTTTTAGTAAAATTAAAACTTAAACAATTTGCAGCACACCATTCATTCACTCTAATCAAGTCACACTCGATAATATGTTTCAAATCACAGCCATTCTTTCCACGCCATAAAATTGTTGCGTCATCTGCAAATAATGTAAATGTTCCTCGGATATCAATTTTGGTCAGGTCATTTATATATAAAAGAAAGAGCAGGGGCCCAAGAACAGAACCTTGTGGGACGCCACAACTCAGAGAAGAGACACTAGAAAATTCTCCATCGTACTTAACCATTTGCTGTCTATTCGAAAGATAGGAAGCAAACCAATTTAATGCCACTCCTCTAATACCATACAATTCGAGCTTACTCAAAAGTACTTCGTGATTCACACAATCGAACGCCTTTGAGAAGTCACAAAAGACCGCAGCCGCGACATCTCCCTCATTCAAACTGATGTAGAGTTTCTCTAAAAAAGAAAAAACTACGTCCGTAGTGTTCTTGGAAGTCTGAAACCAAACTAACCAGTTTTTCAATTATTTTAGAAAGAGTGGGCAGGAGAGATATTGGGCGAAAGTTTGTCGGTTGACTCCGATCTCCACCCTTATATATTGGTATTACTGTAGCTGTTTTAAGACATGATGGAAATATACCATTTAAGAAAGAATGATTTACAGCTCTCACTAAGAAAATGAATTCTGTCGGGCATGTAAAGCTGTACTCCTCTAAAACTCTTTACTACTTTTGCGCAGTAGGGCAATGGACAAGATCAGATTGACAGAACTTCTCTTATGTTTGGATATTTTTGACCGGATTTTTATATAAGAGAAAATAATTATAAAATATTGAAAAATTACAATTTAATATATGTTAGTAACTAAATTAATAAAAGAAACATTGCTTAGAACTAAAAACGATTTAAACATAATGGTCTGTGTTATTTTATTCAATGTATACTCGTATTTTAAAAGTTGGTCGGAGATTGAGGTTAAGGCGTTTGGATATTTTTGACCGAATTTTTATATAAGAGAAAATAATTATAAAATATTGAAAAATTACAATTTAATATATGTTAGTAACTAAATTAATAAAAGAAACATTGCTTAGAACTAAAAACGATTTAAACATAATGGTCTGTGTTATTTTATTCAATGTATACTCGTATTTTAAAAGTTGGTCGGAGATTGAGGTTAAGGCGTTTGGATATTTTTGACCGGATTTTTATATAAGAGAAAATAATTATAAAATATTGAAAAATTACAATTTAATATATGTTAGTAACTAAATTAATAAAAGAAACATTGCTTAGAACTAAAAACGATTTAAACATAATGGTCTGTGTTATTTTATTCAATGTATACTCGTATTTTAAAAGTTGGTCGGAGATTGAGGTTAAGGCAGGTTAAGGCAGTTACTGGAGTTCAAAAAGTCTACTTATGACACCTATGTAATTGCGGATAAATGATGTGACAGGTTGAGTTGGTTGACAATTTTTTTGACGCTAGGGGTTCTATTGCATTGAAAAGCATTTATTTGTAGGTTATACTGAAGAAAGATGACGTATAAAGGTGGCTTAGTCAATGTCGTGCTGCGAGCGTCATCTTTGGGAAAGGTCGAAAACTCTTCATCTCATTCTCCGTACATATCCACATCACATACTTTTCCGCATTGACAACCATTGTTATATTACTCCAAGCTATAGGTAAATATAGTGATGTAAATTCCGAGATGGATGAGACCTACCCAGGGGTATTGGGTGCAATGTAAGAACAAATCAAAGTTGGTTAATAAAGATTTTTTGAATCTACAAGCCAAGGACCGGATTTTGGAAAAAAGTTTCAAATAAAAGTTGTAGAAATTTTAAAAATCTACAATTTGCGCTTTTGTGCGATCATTTTTGTTAATTTGTTATTGCAAAAAGGCAAAAAAATCCTCAAAATCGGCCATTATTTTCATATCAATTATTTATTGCAAAATTAACTTTTTGAACAAAATGATATAACAGTAAATCAGATAAAGTTTTACTGAGATATGGCTAATTGTCTATCCCAAGACGCAAAATGTTGATTGCTATAACTTTTTTTTGAGTGAACATTTTGACTTCCACAATGGTTCAGTCTATTCGTGAAGGCCTAAACTTTCATGTCTTGATAGGGGCAAATGAAAAAATTATTTTTCAACCCCTTAAATATTGCTTTAAAAAAGGGGGTGTTTTTTTTTATAAAGAAATAGAGTTCTCGTGCGCGCGAGAAGACTGAACTTGCTGCTTTAAATCAGTAGCGCTCGGAAAAATTCTCCGTATTTCAGCAACGAATGGACCAATTTCGGTGTTTTTTTTTAAATCTGGGGTGACTCGAAAATTTATGAATATGGCACACCTCCTTTTTTAGAGCGATATTTAAGGGGTTGAAAATTATTTTTTTTTATTTGCCCCTAACTAGATATGAAAATTAAGGCCTTCATAAAGACATTCAGTGTTTGCGGAGGTGAAAATGTTCACCCATAAAAAAGTTATGGCAATCAAGATTTTGCGTTTTGGGATAAACAGATAGCAATATCTCAGCAACAAATTATCCGATGTCCTGCTATAAAATATCATTTTGTTCAAAATCATGAGGGATTCTTTTTAAAATCAAAAAAGTGCAAAAAAAATTAATTTTGCAATAAATAATTGATATGCAAAAAATGGCCGATTTGAGTAAATGTATGGCCTTACAATGTGGTTACAAAAATCTGTAAACCTTTTCGGTTTTACAATAAATAATATGTTTGAAAAAACGCATAATTTGTCTAGATTTTGACAAAACACCCTGTATATATAAAGGTATCTGATACTTTAATGTCAATTCGCACCAACACACCTCACAAATGCAGGACATACCGAACACCCTAATCTTAAGATCCCTTCGCTTAACCAACAACCAAGGAAAAGCCAAAGAACTACAACACATAATAAAGTTCTTTAACAAAATGGCTGCAAACCAGGGTTTTTTTGGCAATTTTGCAATAATAAATTGACGAACATGATCGCACAAAAGTTCAAATTATAGGTTTTTAAAATCTCTACAAGTTTTATTTGAAACTTTTTTTTCCAAAATGAGTTCCTTGCTTTGTAGATTCAGAAAACCTGTTTTAGTCAGTTTTGACCCCCCTCCCTCTTAGCCCCAATCTATTTTTTGCTGTTACATCCCCAACACCCCTGGATAGATCTCGGAATTTACGTCAAAACCAGCACTAATTTTTACCTATGGCTTGGACTCTATAGCTTTTATTTAGAACTTAACTTTGATGCTAGTAATTAATAAAATTATTATGATTTTTACAATAACTGCGCGTATATCGCATAAAACGAAATTTCCATTTACTTTAATCGGTCCAAATTTCTTGGAACAGAATTGACAGTTCTAAACTGCGCGGGTGCAGATTGAATAAGATACAATTTTGCAATACAAACGTGTTCTGCAAATAATTTTATGTAAAATGTTCCCAAAATATTTAATTTCATAGTCCTATAAATATGTCCTAGTCCGTCTAACTTTGTATTATGTTTATTTTTAACAGCGGTTTATGCATTTCCTCGCTCGATTGATATTTTATGTGTGGCGACCATGTGCATCGATTTTTTTTTTAATTCGAAGTAATCACTTAATAAATTATTAGGTGTGTATAAATCACAATGGCGACCATGCCGCCGGTCGGTAGTCGTCACTCGTTTTACCAAATACGGTAGCGCCAGCGACTGTTTTATTACGACCGGACTAAGGTTGTCTGCTGAAAGGTGTTGCGTAAATTTTTATTCCGTTTTCGTTCTGCGTAAATACGCGTTTTTTTTTTGTTGTTGGACAAATATTGTAATAAGTTTCAATTTATTAAATGAAAAAAATAAGTACTAAGTATCTGTAGTTTTTTCAGCATTAAGTACTAGGTGATCTAAAAAGTTTGTAGGTACAATATTAGGAATTACGTTTATTCTTTAGTATAATCTCCCTCGAGTTCAATATACTTTTTCAGTGGTCCCTTTACGGCTGCAAAGATGGACAATTCTCTCCGCCCAGATGTTCAAACCGATGGAAGTCAGAAGAAGCTAAATCTGGTGAATGGAGTGGATATTCAAGCAACCCGAAATGTAATTCAGAGATTTTGGCCATCGTCAAAACGCTTTTGTAAGCAGCTGATGAGATGATTTTCTTCTTCTATCAACCAGGTTTTTTCTCTCGAATATTAACATTCAGTTGGTTTAGAAGGTTCCAATAATATTCTCCTATTATTGTTTTTCTGGTTTGCAGATAGTCAATTAACAATATTGCTTTTTCAATAGTCAAGCTCTTTGAACTTGGAACAGACTTGCAGGTGGAATCAAAATTCCACAGATAAACTTCCAATCAGCCAAAGATTAAAATTATGGCTCATCTGCAGTCCTCCTGACGAAGTAAGTAGGAACTCGAGTACCCTTCTTCCTATCTTTTGGCCTCAATATGCTCCTTGGAATGTTTGTTTGCCAAGTTCCCTTACATAAGCATTTTATCAGCCTAGGAGTCTTAGATGGCACAATGGTAAGTACCATTTAGGTGATGGTGCCAAAATCATAAACTTAGGCCGTAACAAACACTCTTACCACATAATAATGTGAGAGCGGACGACTCAACCGCTATAGCAGAGCTCTTTGGAGTTTTTTCTCTACAGTTTACACGCATGAACATTGTGAGACCCGTACTTTTAATTACACAAAAACTGTAAACCTTAGTTTCCTTCAAGTTGAGCCGATGGACTTCTTTAATGTAATAGATCACTTGAACAGTAAATTGGGTACCGGTCCCGATGGGGTACCTGTCTTATTTCTTAAGAATTGTCACGGCATTTTGTCTACAGTGTTGGCTCAGATTTTTAATATATCTTTATTAATGAGTGTTTTCCCAAAAGTATGGAAAACTACTGACATTACGCAAATCCATAAGAATGGAGACAGAGCTAACGTCGAAAATTATCGTGGAATTTCGAAATTTTCACTATTTAGTAAGATTTTTGAGGGTATTGTTTACCAAAAGATGTGTCCTCTTTTCAGGCATGCATTAGCGAGTTCACAGCATGGCTTTGTAGCAGGTCGATCAACTACTACTAATCTGCTTGTTTATGAGCAGTAGTTGGTGGGGGCTTTGGAGGAGAGGTGTCAGGTGGATGCTATTTACACTGGCTTCTCCAAGGCTTTCGACAAGGTTAACCATCAACTTCTTATTTACAAGCTGGAAGGCTCGGGCATCCATGGATCATTTTTACAATGGATAAATAGTTACCTGTCTAATAGAGTACATCGAGTAAAACTTAACAACTGCGATTCATCTGATATACATGTTACCTCTGGTGTTCTTCAACGATATTGAGGACATCATAACTTTCAGTAGATGTCTTCTTTATGCTGATAAGTTAAAGATATTTCGGGTTGTCGAGAGTAGCAACGACTGCGAAGGCATTCAACGGGATTTAGCTCGATTCTCTGAATGGTGTAAATTAAATTTTATGCACCTCAATATTAATAAATGCTCCATTATAAGTTTTTGTCGTAAAAGGGATTGGAGAACTTTTGATTACTTTCTTGATAATAACATGATTAATCGTGTTGAATGTGTGAAGGATCTGGATGTTACATTTGATAGGGCTCTTCGCTTCGACACACATATTGATAATATTGTGAACAGGGGTTTGAAGTTGCTCGGGTTTGTGAAGAGAATGCTTACAGATTTTAATAGTGTAGACTGTTTTAAAGTAATATACTGCTCTGTAGTTCGATCAATCTTAGAATATGCGTCCCAAGTTTGGTCACCTCATTATTTCACATACAAAGAAAAAGTGGAAAAAGTACAAAGAAAAGTTTTAAGTTTCATTGCCTTTAAATAGGGAATGCAGCAGGAGCGGTCTGTATATGATGATACTGCCGATGCTTTGAGGTTGCTACCATTGTGTCTGAGGCGCATATATCCTGACCTCGTTGTACTTTATAAAATTGTTAACTCTTGTGTTGATTCTGCTGAACTACTCAATAATATTGGATTATCGGTTCCTCAAAGAGCTTTTAGAGCGCACGATTTATTTAAGGTGATATATCACCAAACGAATTATAGCATTAACAGTCCTCTTTCTCGAATGAGTAGGGAAATGAATTCAGTTCCTACCGAGATTGATATTTTCCATTTGCCAGTTAATCTCTTTAAATTAAAAATATTGCAATTCCTAAAAAACTAGATAATATTGTCAACTGTCAATGCTTGTTTTTTGAAGCACTTGCATTCTTAGATTTGTAAGTTTCTTAATTCTGATTCTGTTTTAAATAGTGATTGTATTTTTAATTTTGAAATGGATTGTATTTATTTGATCCGTTAATATACTATTTATTTTATTTTTATTTAATCTTAATCTACACCCTAGTATTTTTTTTTTTTTTTTTTGAAATGGCTTTTATTTATTTGATCCGTTAATATACTATTATTATTATTATTATTATATACTATTATATTAGGAGGCCAAGATGTTTCAGCAACAGCTCATTTAGTAAAAGAAAATAGGTAGTATAAACCAGCAACAGGTCTTTTGAGATAGTTTCATGGATTCATGTCAAAATGGCCTACCACCATTTAAGAAAATTTGTTGTAATATGAATATTATCTCTATATCCTAAATAAATTTATGTTCTGCAGATACATTGAAATATGCTAAACTTTGAAAGAAATCTTAAGAGGAAAATAAATGTACCTTGGTCTTCGACAGTCAGCAAGCAAAAAACGAGTTTATATTTCCGGTCTCCTACCACTATTAAAACCTTCAAAACAATAAACGTTCGACAGATTTTTTAAAATTTGGCAGAAAAACCCAACCGAATCTAAAAGATGGGTAAACAACAAAAACAATCCAAACTCTTCCAACCTAAATAAGTTACATGACATAAAAAATAATTACCTTTTTTTTTCTCGAAAACATCCTTTTGGAAACAAAACACTGACAAATGTGAAGCAATGGTTCAATGAACGATGTCTACTTGCGATCCATAATCACATCAGCTGATTATGACAGAACAGATGGAGTATTTTTACGCTTTTACAGGAGTGTTAGAAAAAATAGAATAACGGAATTGCAAAAGTTCCGTAACAAACGATATCATGTATAGAATTTGTAATTGGTAGCAGTTTTTGAATGTCCACTTTGTGCCTCATCACTGATATTAGTCAATTAATGTTGCTGGTGAAGAAGCGGCGTTCCCTTATACATATACATTCATTCCTTTCAAACCATTTTTTTATAAATGTTTTATCACTGCACGAATTTCCAATTTTTTCGTTTTTAAGAAAAAAGCAAAACACGGCTATCTCAAATAGCTGTAGAAAAAAAACTGTTTGACACATTGGCTTGAAATTTCACATGTGTTCATAAGAGGGACAGAATATTCCAGTAACAGTATGTGTCTCCTGATATCAACACCATCTATGTAGTTGTCTAGAAAATTTTCATAGCACCTTGTACATTTAAAAAGGTCTTAAGAGATATTCAAAACATTGATATTACGGGTATACTTTTTAAAAATATTTGTCATACTTAAGGTAATATTAATATACATACGGACTTCCAAGTACTTTAATATCTTCTAAATTAATACTATTTGACTGCAAGATTGCACTTTAATTTGTTTAAAATCATTATGTTCGATTGCATAAGGCGATACAGGTTATTTGTCTCGATTTTTATACAGTTCCACTGATGAGACTGTTTGGTACTCGAGATGAACATGAAAAAAGGACCGGAGTGGAATTTGTAGGAAATAAACTGTCGACCGTTTATTATTATTAGATATTTTAAGTTTCACACGATCGACTGATCAATTTTCTCACTGATTCGAGAAAGTATATACCATATAGGCGAAGCACACCTACTCTTTTAAAAACAAGCCCACCACTATCTTGTTTTCTATTTACTCATACTCTTCTAATTTGGTAGGTTATATGTCGATGATTTATCCAGAAGGTACAAGCATCTGTATATGGTTAGATTTGCTTTTTATTTCTTAATTTGTTACACGTTTCTTGGAATTACTTGTGTTGACTATAAAAACTGCGAATTTACTTATTTATGTAAATGAATAAATGATCTGTTGTGTAATTTAATTATCTCGAGACTTTGGCGCTTCTAAGGATTTTTTTTATGTCGGATGTCACAGTTTTAATTAAGTGGCTACGTTTAAAGTTGATTTATTTTTAAATAAATATAAATTTCAATGTAGGGAACCAGATTTTTTTGTTTCTACCTATTTTATTATTTCTCGACAAAATGGCTATGAACATTTAAGGTGGTGTCCCCGGAATCTCGCTTTTTAAGAATCCTCATAGTTCCATGTCCTTCCATCCATCTGTACGTATATATATATATATATATATATATATATATATATATATATATATATATATATATATATATATATTTTTTTTTTTTTTTATTTCACCGTCGCGCCATCACATGGCGGTTTAGTACAACATTGTTAATTTGTATTGCTGTCGTGTTATTAAGTGAATCATTGTTTTGGAGTTTTCCGAACTTTTTAACACGATATATATTTATTTATTTATATGTACATGTACACCGTGTTCAAAAAGAGTGGAACCCCCACAAACTTCTTCAATACTAACTGTAGGAAATCGAAAGGAACTTATAAAACTGACCTTAAAGGTCATTTGAAGGTCATCTTTAGAATTTCAAATGGAGGCTTTACTTTTGATCCTACAAATGAAAAGAGCAGAAAATGTGATAATCGGATGACCTTGGCCTCATAGTTAAAGTCAAATCTTAAGGCCGTGACAACCAAGGTCATATCCTATCGTAAAATTTTCTGTTATTGTCATAGATCAAAAGTAAGATCCAAATTTGAAATTATGAAGATGACTTTCAAATGACCTTGAAAGTCAAGGTCAGGGCCACAATAAATGCCATTTTTTAGAATATCTGTTAGATTTCCTACTACCTTCTTTTTTTTGGTCATTTTTTCTTTAATTTAATATTTACGAAGTTAGCGAGGGGTTCCACATATTTTGAACACTATATATAATATATATATATATATATATATATATATATATATATATATATATATATATATATATATATATATATATTTATATATTTATAATTTATTTATATTTATAATATGAAATACACTACTTATTACAAATTAACTTGACACAATTTGGGTTAAACATGTTTCTTATCAAAAAATCCGCTTGTTGTCTTAGCTAATCTTGGCATCTTTTAATTACATTTTGGAGGGATTTTCTTCTATTTTAGTCCATTCAGCTTGTAAAGTATCCTTTAATTCATTTTCAGATGTAAAATATTTTATTCGAACTCTACGATTCTTCCCACAATAACTCGATTTGGTGCAGGTCACGGGACTTAGGAGATCAACCATAATTTTTAAAATTTTGTCACCCCATTCTCTTGTGAATTCAAATAGTCTTTGCATAAATCTGCTTCCGTTAAACGTTGCTTGATAGTACTTAAAGACACTTTTTCGGTTCGGTCCCTATTAAACTTTGAACAATTTCTTGTGCTGTTAAGTAGTGATTTCGTTTGCTAAGTAGTGTAACTTTTCTATTATCGACATCTGATGTTTGTCTCGGTGGGCCAGGCCTGTCACAATTTTGAAGAGTCCCCGTGGATTGAAATGTACTAATCGTATCGTGTACTATATCAATTTTGCTTTTTTAAATTTTATTGAAATATCACGTTCAGAATAACCTTCTTCTTGCAGAGTAATAATAGATATTCACAAAAATGTTAAATTTCAAGAATTTAAAATCACACTCGTAAATTCAATGATCATTGTCCTTTGAACTGATTTTTGGAGGTTATGCATTACTATTCATAAGTAATTTTAGTGAGAGTAGTATAGGTAGTATCACTTCTAATATTTATGTGGTTGCCTATATTCTAAATAAATGCAAAGCGAGTTGAAGATAATTTTTCCTCATGATTTTATGAAACGTTTTGATTTCTATGTGTGTCGATTGATTTATTTCAAGCTTTTAAGTATATACTACTGGAAGCCATATAAAATACTCCGTGCACATTAATAGTAGAACGAGAGAGAAAGCGAATAGCTATCTCTCACTCTGAAAGTTTAGTTGTCTACTTATCATCATACGTTCGGATCGAGAGAGATAACATGTACTGCTATTTGCATTCTCCTTTTCTACCATGTAATTCGCGCAAAGTTCTGAATACAGTTTACCGTAGTATAAGCTCGAAGTTTAAACCAAATAAATCTCGCCCCTTTAATTAAAATCTCGCTCGTTTTTGACAGGATGGCTCCTCACTCGAAAAAACATGGGTCTGTGGCAACACTGACTGTAATACAGACAAATTATTCTTGACATTTAGGTGAAGTAAGTTAAATTATTTCAATAATTGACCGCTGTTCGCGTATAATCTAGGTAAATTTATCCATTAAATTATCAGTAAAAATTAAAGAAAAAATTTGTACTTATATTTATTAGTATGTTTTATTTTAATTTACAATTTTTTTGCTGGTTGCGCAAACCTGCAGACCTAAGAAAAAGCTGCTATTGGTACGAAGTTTAACACCACTGAACGGCACTAGGCAACACACTCAGTTGTCATGGATAGGTAGATATTTTTTCTAGTATCTCCCTTTATTAAGGGAGTACTACTATGACGGGTTGTTTATTAAAGAGGTCTTTGTCATTATAGCGATATGTCATATGTCCAAAAAATGTTGAGGGGGAAAGAAAAATTGTTATTAATAAATTAAAAAAATATTGTGAAAACTACTACTACAAAAACTAGACTGATATAGTAGCAGGAGAAGTTTTTATTTTCTATGTAATTTTTACTGATAAAAGGTCATATAAAGAAAATATGACACTTATAATATTTCTCACTTGTATAGGACGTTTGCTAAATTATTTCATAATTTCTTTTACTGATCCGTAAAACGTAGGATGGAGCCTTTAATGGGTTTATCGTTCCCATCTTCATAAAGAAGATTAAATTTGCTTACACGGAAGAAAGTAAAAATTCTCGAAATTTTTACGTAACTTATTGGTATAATAAATTCATAATATAGTCAAAGCTTAATGATATTCAATAAGTTGGTTGCTGAATTTTGGCATAAGTAAATAATGGTTACTGTTATTTTGCCACAGGGGTATTTCTAATATTTTCGATAACCTACGCATACAGTTTCCGAGTAATCGCAAATATAGGGTGTTTCATAATACTTATGGCTGTGAGTCGTTATCCCATTTATTACAGGTTGGTTGAAAAGTTTTGAAAGCGGAAATGAAAGAGTGTATATTTTTTAATGAAATTATTATTTTTTATTGAATATAATCTCCCTCAACTTCAACACATTTATTCCAACGATCCTCCAATAATTTTATACTATCTTTGTAATGATTTTCCGGAAGCTCTGCAAAGTAATGTTTCACGGCTGCAATAGCTTCTTCATTCGACGAAAAACGCTTTCCACGAAGAAATTGTTTCAAATTCCTGAAGAGATAGTAGTCGGAGGGAGCCAAATCTGGTGAATACGGGGGGTGTTCAAGCAATTCGTACCTTAATTATTTCAATTTAGCCATCGTCAAACTACTTGTGTGAGGAGGTGCATTGTCTTGATGAAAAATTATTTTTTTCTTCTGTAAGACGGCTCTTTTTTCACGAACTTTTTTTTTGTCTAACTGGTCCAAAAGGTTGCAATAATACTCAGAGTTAATTGTTTTACCTTTTTCAAGATAATCTATCAACAAAATCCCTTTTGAATTCCAAAAAACTGATGTCATAACCTTTTCTGCCGATCGTTCTGACTTGACCTGTTTTGAAGCTGAAAACCAGTTTCAATCCACTGTAAACGTTCTTGTTTCAGTTTAAGATCATGATGGTAAATCCAAGTCTCATCCACAGTTACCAAACGACGCACAAAATCGGTTTTATTCTGTTTAAAATGCTCCAAATTTTGCTTACAAATTTCTTCTTGATTCAGTTTTTGTTGAATTGTTAACGAATGCGGCACTATCTTTCCAAATAGATTTTTCATACGTAATTCTTCGTGTAAAATATAGAGTACTCGTTCGTCCGAGATGCCTATGGTATCAGCAATTTCACGCTTGGATCTTTACAAACAATATCATAGACTTGCTCAATGATTTCTGGTGTTGCACTTTTGGACGTCCACTACGTGGTTCATTTTCAACGCTTGTACGACCACGTTTAAACTCTAAAACCCATCGATGCACAGTTGGAAATGAAGGAGCAGATTCCTTTAACACTTTCACCATTTTTATATGAATTTATGTTGCTGATAAACCTTCCAAAACAAAGAATTTTATCACTGCACGATATTCGGTTTTATCCATTGTATAGAAATTTACTGACACTTCAAATGGCTTGTAAACAAAGAATAAATTGACAGATAGAAATAAACTTTTGTGTGTTTATATAGAAGACGAAATATTAAAATGGCGTATAAATTTTAATTCCTGTACTAGTTAATAGGTGTCGCTTTCAAAACTTTTCAACCAACCTATAATTTTTAAACTCATTTTGTGTATAATTTGAAATGTACAAATAGTATAAACATCTAATTGAAATTATTAAATTAGTACGTATTTTATGAAAGGGGGTATTTAAGTGAAAAACTATTTAAACACGACAGAAAATAGATTTATTTATTTATTACTAGAATCTTAATTTTAAAGAGATCTTATTGTTGAATACATGCCGAAAGATACTGATTTTGATTAATAATAGGCTAGGGTTGAGAAGCTCTTACGCTGCAGTCCAGTGACTTATTGTTTCGACTGTTATATCTCTTTTAGGTGAACAGATTGTTATCTTAATTAGGTTTAGCAGCCTAGTTTGCCCTTTGGGTTTAAGCCTTCCAGATTAATCGATCCTTGAAGGTGTCTCCAGTAGGCTAAATCATCGCATCTGAAGATGATGTGTGAAGGTGCTTCGCCTTCTTCGTCACATATTCTACCTGTTGGTTTTCCATTACAGATACCCATGCCCAGTATTTCGCTGCTTAATTGACCAGATGGTTGGTTCTGCAATAATTTATTGTGTCTATGGCCCGTAATGTGACAACCACTCACGAATAGCAGCCTTAATAATGTCGAATTTTGGTCTAATAATTGTGATGGCAGATCCTTGACTTGCAAGTTGGGCTGCTTTTTCATCGCCTAGGATGCCCCTATATCCTGGTACCTGGTTGTTTTTCAAGAGCCATAAGGTTTTGAAGACAATCCAGACCTGTTTTGATGTTATCTGATGATATAGAGCCTGACTGTCAAAGAAAATAAAAACAGTCCTATCCCTGTAGCTCCTTGTCAGATGTGTGGTTCCGTGTATTCCGGTTCCTCTATCATCGGCAGTTTTAAACCCTTTTGTAAATCAAACGAGGTTTCCTGGCTGACTTTGTAATCGATCAGATCCTGCTCTCCAATCAGTCTGTATAGTGCAAGGCTTATCAAACTTGTAGGTTCTTGGCATGGTATCACTGCTCATTTCCAACAATAAATTTGTCATCACGTATTTGATGCTGGTGTGTCCGAGGGCAGGTCCAGTTCACCAGACCTTGTTTGTTCCAACCTGTATGCTTTTACATTCGACTAAGCCTAGATTATTATGTCAAGGGGGGGGGGGTTAGTGGGATTTCCATGGGTGCTATTGGAGTGCTTTTTTTTTTCATGGCTTCCATGATGCATAAACAGGCTAGTTTGGAGTTTGGGGAGCTCTATAGTGATTTTTGTCCACCATATAACCGCGACATAGGCTTTCAAGGATCTTACCGCTGCAATGTGCAATGTGTGGTTTTTATCTCCACGTTTTGCCAGGTAGATTTTTGCTGCTATGATGGCCATTTTACATTTGGAGGATACTAAAATAACAGCAATTATCTCTACTGTAATACATTAACAAAATTACTTAGTCAAAAACGTCCAGGTTTGTGTCACAAGAATGTCTTTTTTCACGACAATAGGATATCTCAAAGCAGCCAGTTGAATCCATCCTCCCCGAGTTTTTTTAAGTTGGATCACTCGGCATATTGTTCTGGCTTTGTTTCTTCTGATTTTTTTTTTCAAAAATTTGAAAATGCACATTAAAGAAAGATATTTTGCAGACAATAACAAACTGGAATACTAATACCTATTTTGTAGATCAACAGGAATATGTTTTTTCTGATGTTATAAGGCCTTTGTAAGACGTGTGGCGCAAATACGTTGAAGTTGCAGGAGGTTATATTAACCAATAAAATTATCACAAAATTCGTGTCTTTTGTTTCAATGTTGTTTAATAAAAATAAAAACCGGATAATCGGTTTAAGTATAAGGTATGCTTCATGAACAATATTCAGAATTATTGTTTAAAAAATCAAAGTTAACATTTGGCCAGATTTTTCGACGCTTCCTTCGGAATATCAAAAATGTAACAAACGTTCCATTCAGAAATAATTAGGGTGTTCCATACTTTCTGCCCATACTTCATATAGGTAAAAGTAACTGCATTTTTTAACTATTGCGAAATAGAATTATGATATTCGTGCAGTGCAACAAGCGAAGCCTACAGACATAGAGCGTCGCCTATCGATACTAACCTTTGGTGACTTTATTAATATAAATTTGGTTGCATACAAGTACTGGAGCACTTGCGGCGTAAGTCTATACTTTTCAAACGAGATTAATTAGAAAATTATAGTAAATGTGGGTAAAAAATTTTTTGTATTTTTCTTATTACAACAACAATGTTGTATAGAGCGGAAGTGTGGACACTGAAGGCTGCAACGATTAATCGTTTGGATGCATTTGAAGTGTGGTTGCATAGGCGAATGCTTCGAATACCATGGGTAGCCATGAAGACTAATATAGGGGTTTTAGATCGGGCAGATGCTACTCGTCAATGGCTGACAACTGTAAAATGCAGAAAACTAGCATATCTTGGTCATGTTCTCAGAGGGGATCGATAGAGAATTCTTCAACTGATTATGAAGGGTAAGACCGAGGGTCGTAGAGGTATTGGAAGGAAGCAGATCTCTTTGTTGAGGAATATTCGAGAATGGACAGGAATACACAGTGCTGAACAGCTATTTAGAATAACAGAGAACCGTGATCAACTCTCCATTGTAATTACCAACGTCAAGGGTGCCTGACACGGCACATGAAGAAGAATTTCCCTTATTAGACCGGCAAGTTTTCATACCTTCTCCGTATATCCTAAGAAGAAACGGCTAAAATTAAAGGCATAGGCGTATCGGGATGAAACATCAGTCAAAATAAATAAACGGTCAGAAAATCAAATTCAGCGCGTGCTAAGCCGCGGGCAACAGCTAGTAGTAACTCTATAAGATATTTAAAGAACAAAGGAAACACCTGCTGTTATATTATTCAAATAGATTCATAGAATTTAAACCCTGATAAAAATTCTAATCTAAAATAATAAATAAGCTTTACATTACCATAATAGGAAAACATCGAGATCGCCTTTAGTAGGCGGAATAAACAATATATGTAGTTAAAGGTCGCGGTATGCTAATTTTTCAAAGGAAATAATTGTAACATGCAGAACCTATGCACGTGTCCTTTTCGTATGCCAAGTTTTGTCGTGAAAAAGGATATTAAAAAAGTTTCTAATGAAATGATTAATACTTTTTTGCGATAGAATTAAATAGCGACTTTTCATAAAATAAATTGTTGGTATAAAAATTAAAAATAAGTATTACTGCATCATTTTGCTTGTGTGTTTAGTAACAGGTGTTAAAAAGTGAACTTTCATTAACATAGTCGTAAAATTTTAGATGTATTGTTGTGGAACCTACACATCAGGTAACAAATATGTTTTGGTTCCTTATACATATAACCCTATTTTTTATATTTATAGTCCAGACATGAAACGATACATGTATTTCTTTTATTACATATAGCGTAATGGCAAACTAATTAGAAGCCCCTCAAGATGAAAGTAAACATTTTATTTTAATTCATTTTATAAGGCATAACTTTTACTTGTTACAAAACATTATTTCAGAGTCATGTCAAGGTGAATATATATTGTGTAGGTTATTGTTCCCCACAAGTTACTAGCTACCTACAAAATGCAAAAAAATATGGGTAATTACTTTTGTCAGGTAATTTACAACAAGCCAAGAAAACTCACTACTTTGCCAACGTTCTACCGATAAGTCAGTATTTTTGTTTCATTTCTGTGTCTAAATTGGAACATCCTAAAGGTAAAGAAAAGGACCCAAAATATCCTACTATTACCGTGAAACATGGTGGGGGAAATATTAAATTATGGAATTGTTTGTCCTCTAATGATAATTGAAGGAGTCTTGGATTTAAAAAATATCATTAAAACCATTTGCTTTCTTTTGTTGAAGAAAATATATCAGTTGCTTGTATATAAAGGGTGTTTTTTTTATAGAGGTATAGAACTTTTAAATGGAATAAAACAAAGATGAATTTTTTAAATTGACATGAAATTTACTTTATTTGAAAGATAACCTTCTGGCATTATAATTTAAATATGACTTCTGGCATATGACCGCCACGACTGGCTCGGACGTAGTCTAATCTGGAGGTCTAATTTTCGATGACTTTTTCCAACATTTGTGGCCGTATATCGGCAATAACGCGGCGAATGTTGTCCTCCAAGTGATCAATCGTTTCGGGCTTATCGGCGTAGACTAGCGACTTCACATATCCCCACAGAAAATAATCTAGCGGCGTTAAGTCGCACGATCTTGGAGGCCAATTCACGGGTCCGAAATGTGAAACTATGCGGTTACCAAACGTTTCCTTCAATAAATCAATTGTGGCACGAGCTGTGTGACATGTTGTGCCGTCTTGTTGAAACCACAGCTCCTGCACATCATGGTTGTTCAATTGATGAACGAAAAAGTCAGTAATCATGGCTCTATAGCAGTCACCATTGACTGTAACGTTCTGACCAGCATCGTTTTTAAAGAAGTACGGACCAATGATTCCACCAGCCCATAAAGCACACCAAACAGTCAGTTTTTCTGGATGTAACGGTGTCTCAACATACACTTGAGGATTATCATCACTCCAAATACGGCAGTTTTGTTTATTGACGTATCCATTCAAACAAAAGTGAGCTTCATCGCTAAACAACGCGTATGAAAATCGGGATCAACGGCAATCTTGTTTTGGGCCCATTCACCGAATCTACGCATTGTTAGGTGATCGTGTGGCTTCAATTCTTGCACGAGTTGGATTTTGTAAGCACGCAAACCAAGCTCTTTCCGCAAAATCTTCCATAAAGTGAATGGACACATATCCAATTCCTGTGCACGATGGCGGATAGACGGATTCGGGTCTTCCTCTACGCTACGCTCTAGAGCAGCAATGACTTCTTCTGTACGTACTGTACGACGTCTCTGTGGATGCGTATTATCATTTAGAGTAAACGTGGTGCGAAAACGTTCCATAGTTAATCAAATTAATTGCTCTGATGGACGATTATGTTGACCGTAAAATGGACGTAGTGAGCGATACGTATTTCGAACAGAACCATGATTTTCAAAATAAATTTGCACAATTTGGAAGCGTTGTTCAGGCGTCAGTCTATTCATGTTGAAATGCCAAACCAAACTAAACATAAATCACTTGACAGCTGACAAAATGGCCGCCAGTTAAAAAAGTATTGCCAACTTAAAGTTTTATACCTCTATAAAAAAACACCCTTTATTAATAGGACACTGATCCAAAGTATACAGTTCGTTGGTTTCAAGAAAATTTAGTTTAATTCATTAATTAATCATTATGTAGCCTTCAGCTAAACCTATCATACACTTCATTGAGCAGGCGTGGATCCAATGGGGTCCCCCCCCCCCCCCCGAGAGCTTTGAGTTCAGGAAAATAGACCCGATTTTGCCTCTTATACTATAGTTTATTCAAGAACTAGAGAGAGTAATAAATAATTTTTTACCTTTTTTTTTCTTCACAAACTACCTGTGTTCTTTAGTCTGGTGTCTTTGGCAAAATCTGTTAGACACATATGTTTTTCATTGGAATGAGTTAGAAACTATACTCAAAAATACCGGTCTATAATAATGGACTATTTGGGTTCGATAACAATAGATATTTGGATGTGTGAAGTGTTAAAGGATTTTAATTCTTATCATAGGCGTCGGAAGGAGATTTATTATCATTAAGCATAAACTTAAAATAAAAAGATTTTATTATATTATTTTATTTCTTATGATTTCTTAATAATTCACATACACTAGAAAATATAGATAATTTTGACATATTTAACACAAATCACAACTGTATTTTTATTATTTTTAATTTTGGTTTAGGAACCGTTTTAGGCACATTCAGACTAAAACGTAGCCTTTTTCTCTCAAAAAATTCTAAGTTATAATTTAAATACTTACAAAATACCCGTTGTCAAAAATACAAGAAGTTAAACATATATAAAAAAATAAATTGGTTCATATAATATAAATTTTTTTGGGGCTATCGGTCATTTTATTATTAATTAAAAACATTTTTAGGACCGTTGACGTTTCAGTTTATTTATTTCTTAACGCATCTACAGAATTACAATTAAACACTAAAATGGGCTTCAAATCTAATTAATTTTTATATGTTACAGAAAATTTAAATAATAATTTGTGTTTATGCCGGTAAACATTACGTATCTAATTCGTAATCAAAGTCAGTGAAGCTATCTTCGCTCAAATTATTTACAATTGGTTCCTCTATCTCACCGATCATAAGATCGAGTTTCCACATTTTCTTTTATTCTTTTATTATATGGATTTTTTCCCACTTTTCTGCAGTAACTTTATCCAAAAAAATATTTCAAAAGTTCAGTTAGATTTCTAATTTTGTAAGTTGTGTTATTTCTAGCAACTCTACCTTTTACTTAAGAGAGATATTTCCTTCTCCAACGGACATTTTCCGGACGATCTATAAGAACAGATCTCCTATCTGGTTTTTCTCAGCAAAAATTACGTTCTCTGAGCAATTTCCAGAGCTCAGTTCTTTTAATTTCAAGTAAATACCGATCTTCATTGATTTTAGTTAGAATTTTGTCGACTTCTGAGATCTGCTTCTCATAATAAAATGTATATATAACTCCTTTTATTGCAGTTTTCATCTCTGCTTCCAACGAGGTTTTTCGCCTGGCCGTGATCGAATGTGGCTTGTGAGTACTAACAATTCCAGTCGTTTTCTTCTCCTTCAGTATTCGGTACATAGTAGATTTTCCAACTCCTGTCATGTTGGCATCATAAAAATTCATCGTACTAAGTTTTTCGTTGAGGAAAAAATGCCCTGGTTTAACGATTTTGGAATAAATATAGAGGTGGAAGCTATATCTTTTGGATATCTCACTAATCTCAAATAATATATAAAAACAAGCACAAACAAGATAAATCACTAAGGACACACTATAAGGTGTACTTTGCTCACTGACAGAAATCAGATTGAACTTTCAGAAATTTTATTGTTGCATTAAATTTATAAAACCTTGTAATATTTAAATATAATTAGATTTACGGCAGTCCTCAGTTACCTGCGGCACTGGAGCAGGTACGTTGGAGGTTTAAGTAACAGTTTTATTACTCTCTCTAGTTCTTGAATAGAATATAGGAATGTGCATGCTTGCGATCGCCCCTCCCCTTCCCAAGAGCTTTGAGTACAGGAAAATAGAACTGATTCTGCCTTTTATATTAGGAATGTGTATGCTGCTGGCACTCCCCCCCCCCCCCCCCCCGTTGACAATTTATTATTTTTTTGTAATAGCCCCCCCCCTCCCAAGAGCTTTGAGTTCTGGAAAATAGACCCGATTCTGCCTCTTGTACTAGGAATGTGTATGCTGCTCGCAGCCTCCCCTCTATCGGCAACTTTTTTTTTCTTGTGATCGCCCCCACCTCTCCAAGTGCTTCAAATTCAGCAGACCTGACCCTGCCTTTTACACTAGAAATGGAAATGTCGACAACTTACTTTCGCTTGCCATACTGTACTTTTGTGATATCACCCCCCTTCCAAAGAGAGAGGCTGGATCCGCCCCTGGCATTGATTCTGATGTTAATACCCGTAGTCTTGAAAAAAAAATCATTATTTTCTTTTTGTGGGATTTAGGTTTATTTACTTTTAAATATCAGTTGATCCTTATTTAAATAATTTAAACTTATATTTAAGAAAATGTGTTAAGATGAGTAATAAATTATATAGCAACTGCATTTCATCATTGGATTACCCAGACACTTTTTATTATACATTATGTACAGTTTGTAATTTCCTTTTATGACCTTTGCTTAATCGGTTATTTTTTTTTGTGACAGTAATTTTTAATCAAAGTATTGGCAAGCCTGGTAAGTAAAATGCTAATAAATGTTTTTTCCGAGTCTGTATTGCAGTATATTAAGAAGTATTGTTGAAGGATAAATTTAAATAAGCGATTAGTCAAAAATTATCTTAGATATGAAACGATCATTGTTTACTAAGTATTTTCTGGAATGAAATATATGAAACAATAACTATTTCAGGTACAGGATTTCTAAAATCTTGCAGTACACCTCCACTTAAGTTAGTTATGAGATTAAAGTTATCTTCAATAATAAGTTATTTGTCGCATATCGAGGAATTTTTGCAATAATTGCATTTTAATGTCTTTAAATGTGGCTGAAATATCCTCCCAAATAAGTGAACATCGATGACATTTGTGGTTTTAGGTTGTTCATATCATGTTCTTCGATACAGGTATGTATTTCGTCAATTTCATTAGAACAGTCTTTAACACTCGCCTATTTGTCACATTCAGGTGATTCGTAGAATTTTCCAGTATTTAAATCTCCAAACTTAAAAAATTTTAAGGTGAATATTAATTGAATTCATAGCCTTTTCCAAATTTGTAAAACTGTCGAATTAAGTTATAGTGTTGTTCTGAGTTTAAAGGAAAAATATTGAACAATCAGTAGTTTCAAATAAACTTCGTAATTCATCCAAACCACGGAAACTACTTGACAAAAAGGTTTTTTTTCTCTTTATTGTACATTTACTAGTTGCCCATATGAATACTTATTTTTGAATTGTTTAGTTTAATAGCACATATATGTTCAATCTGAAAGAGATTCTTAGAACTTATTTTCTTGATGGTTGATGGTCTCCCTTAAACTAAATGCTTTAACAAATTATTAAATCCTTCAAGTATCTTATAATTTGCAAGCTGTTTATGAGTTAAGATTTCGGGTTTGATTTTTGAATTTCGTCTATTTCTTTAAATTTTTCATCTCTGCTTTCTTGGTGCGTTATTGTTTTTAATAAGTATGTTGGACATTTGAGAAATTTACTTGGTACCCTTTGTTCGTTTAATCCTATATATCTAATTTTAAAGAAACAATCTTACCCTTTTTGAAGTCCTATTGGGATATCTGCCAGATAAAATCCTCTTTTGTAAAATGACACTCTCATACTCGGCTATTTTCACTGGGCTTTTCAACATGAATTGCTTTCTGTCATTTTAACCGGCGTTCGTCATTATTTAGAAAACCCAACATTAGCACCTTCGCACAGTTGGACAGCATATCCATAAAGCACAAATCCATAAATCTCCATCATCCAACAAACCCCATTCCCGTCAAATCTGAATTCGTGAACCCAAAACCCCATATTCATAAATACGCAAACTCTAAACCTATGAACCCTATACCTCTAAAGCCTAAACCCACAAACCACAATCCAACAAACCTGGGCCTCTATCCTCGAAAGTGTGATGTGAATGGCGATGTGAACTTTTTGACAGTAAAAGCCGTATTCTTGAAAAGCCAATGTTGCCAGATATGAACTTGCTAAAACCCGAGAATTTCAAAAAATAAAATGGATGACAGATTGAATTGGGCTGTCAGACCGAAAATGTCCGTAGTATATTTTGTTGCCCTTTTAGGCAAAAAGTAGTTTTGGTACTTTAAATTAATCGTCAAAAGTAAAAAAAAACTGCTGTTGTTATTTTTGTGAACTTATTAATTGCCATTATAATATTTCTACTTTGCCTGGATTAAATTTATCTTAAATTGACATTCTAGAACTTATGACCGTTTCGCCCACAATTTACTGCTGTCTCATATTCTATAACCCTATAAATTAATCTCACTGTGACAAAATCACCCTGGAAGTCTGTTTGATCGTCTTAGTTCTTGTAGTTTTAGTGCTAAACAACTACAGAATATCATAACTTATCAATACTACAAACACCACTGCAGGACTCAGGAAAAGCTGATATCCAGCTGGCCCGATCTGGCCTCTTATTTTGGAGTTATCACATCAGTGCGTCCGCAAGGTTAATCGCCTGAAAGTTTTATTAAGTTAAACGAAACAAGTTTCTCAAAACACTTATATTCATTTAATAAAAATAACTAACAAAATAATTTACAATGTGAAACTTAAAATTAATTCGATAAACTCTCTAAAAGACTCTAAAATAATTGCTCTTGCCGGCCGTTTTTTAACCCGGATCATAAAATAAAACCCAATTTTGAAAATATTACGTTTAAATAGATTTTCAAGATTAATCAAGAACAGGAACAAAACTGCGACAAACATTGTACACCCTACATTGTCTGGGTTTATAGGTTTTCTAAAACAATTATGTAAACAACCGCAAGGATCATAAAACAGAGTCTATCCTTAAGCTTGATAGCTGATTTTTTCTTTATATTTAACAATTTTTGGGTAGAAACATAAAATATATATCACAATGGACCGAATCCACATACAGAACGGCCCAAAAGAATTTCTGCGTTTAGTGGAATATATTTTAAGTTAATCGTAACTAACGTTTGTTCCCTTACATTATTTCGCAAATACCTCTTTGTGAGAATAATGTAGATCGTCATGTTTGCAAACGCATCATCTTCAGAGTCAGGGACTTATTAAAAGTCCATGTTCAGAGTATTCTATTGAAATTCCTGCAGTGCTAGCTCTCAACCTCAAACTTTAAAAACGTCACTTGTCTCTTATAAATTTCCTTTTTTAATTCCAGAAGTATGAGTGGCGCGTTCACTTTTATAACTTTAAAAATAAACTTTTATGTGTCATCTCGGTTTATATTCTGTTTTACGAAAATTTTGCGACAAAATTCCTGATAAATCGATGGAAACTGTGCCAAGAAAAGAGAAATTTGAATTATTTTAGGAAATTGTTTTCACTAACTTTATTTTTGTTTTTGTTGTTATATTATTTTCAAATTACGGTGTATTCGTCTCGTATTCGTTACTATCAACTTTTAGGATAAATAAAAGTTACGTAGTATTATTGGAAATTAAATTAGTGGTACGCCACAGAGCAACACTTTCTCAGAGTAACTATACTATTTATCAGTATAGTAATTTTCTTCAAATTTTTCGGGGACAACACGACATATAAAAATTTCACAGAAGGTTAGTAAATAGATTTTTCTTTGTGATTTAATTTAGATAAAATAGAATTTTTTTCCGAACATTTACTTTATTATTCTACAAGTTCGTTCCACTAACAAAAGAATTGTTCATCTACACACACTTTTCAACAACTAGAATACTCCAACATCAAAGTTGAATGCAACGTTTAACGAGGAAACCTATGTCTTTCTTCAAGCCAACATTTTTGAATTCAACACACAACTATGTCGTCGAACTCTACAAAACCAATTTCCAGTGCTTTTAGAAAAATTTTGTTAATTATCAACTATGGCGGAATTCATATGTCGATACTTCACAAAACAACATTATCTGAAAGTCACTTGTCCATCCTCAAGAGACACAAAAAGATGGTTTTCTCAACTTTATTGTAACAAAGTTACTGATTGAAGACGTATATGTCAAGTGTTCATAGCTTTTTTATGAGCATTAGCAAATATGCAAACTTTGCGTTAAGAGAGAGAAAGATAATTTGGTTTTATTTGGAAGGTCGGTATTTGAGACCATTTGGCGCCCTGATTATAAAAGTAATCATTAGGAACTAGGTTTTTCTGTATATGGAGGGTGTCCGAAAATACGTGTACAACGTTTGATGACTCTTGACGTCAAAATAGGTCGATTTAAGTTAAGGAAGTTGGAGGGGGTAAAAGGAAGGAGAATACCCTAAAATAAATTTTGTCGGGCATGTAAAGTTGTATTCCCCTTAAAGGGGCTTTACTGTACTTGCGCAGTAGGTCGGGGGACATTACATTATTATATTGGGAAATTACAATTTAGAGTTCATTACTAAATGATTAATAAAACATATACTGACAAAATAGATTTAAATACAATTCTTTGGGTAAAAATTTTCATTATGGGAAATTTAGGAAAACGACGTATTTTTGAAAAAATATCGGTCCTTCCCTCTATTTCGAAGTCGTAGAACACGATTCTGACTTCCGTTTTCCATAATTTTTTCTCCGTTTTGCGGAAAACAGTGAAAAATACTTTTCACTTTAGGTTTAATTTTTTGTACTAAATCGTTAAAATTTTATTATATAAAAATTCATAAATGTGCACATTTTTATCGGAAAATGAAGGAAATCATCAAAAAACAAGTCAAAACAAACAAAAACAAATTGGCTTCCGCCATTAAATTGTGGTGTGACTCGTTCCTAAAACCCGAAAAATTAGCTCTATTTCCAGATTGTGAATATAATTTCTGTGAAATCCACATATATTCTTTTCTTTCACAGATTGTGCCGCCTTTACGTGGTCGCTGCTGGACAATAACATTTTTAATTAATAAATTTAGGTTAGTTCAGGTTAGTTTCAGTTTCTCAAACTGACCAAAACTAAGCTAAACTAAAGCTGACCAAAAATTTTGGATGGTTAATATTAATTTTACCCTTTTTTTATATATTACAAAAATTAAACTATGTTAACTGTAATGGATAAATTTTATAGTTTATATTATGAAAGTAAAAGTCTAGGTCAATTTAGATTAGTTTAGATTAGTTTCAGTTTTAGAAATTAACCAAAGTCAAGCTAAACCTGAAATAATCAAAAATTTTGGGTAGTTAAGATTAATTTTTCCCTGAGACTGTATAAAACATTACAAAAATTAAACTATGTTGTTGACTGAGATGGATAAATTTTATAGTTTATACCACGAAAGTATTTTACATCTGGCAACGTGTCAAACGAATATTAGTCGTTTTCGCGAGTCAGATGGTCATTGGCTTTTCCGAAACGTATTTTTGGTTTTTCGTTGAAAATACAAGTTTTCCTAAATTTATTCACTAAAATTTTTTCAAAAATAGTTGAAATATATTACATTCATGATATTCGAACTAGTGCCATTGAAAATAAACATGTAAGTTCGATGTTTCCTTCAGAATTAAAATTGATTGGTGAAGTGACGCTTGGCATTTTTTTGAGTTTTCCGGGAAACTGAGGAAAAATAGTGAAGAAAGCCAAAATCCTATCCTACGACCTTAAAATAGGGGGTAATTATCGAATTTTTTCCAAAAAACTTCGTTTTTCTAGATTTACCATAATGTAAATAATTACCAAAATTAAAAAAAAATATGTTTACCGAAAATAATAAATTAACGAGATGTACAAAACGATACCATACACTGATGTATTATAATAAATAAAAAATCCGCACAAATGTCTTGATAACATACACAGATATAAATTCCGAAATTTAACTAATGTCACTGCACGAAACGGCAGCAGATAGTTCTCTATATTGTAGAAGGTGCGTTGCAGCGAGTGAACTGTTACAAATAAGCAATTTGCATGATCTTCAGCAGGATAGAAATGTGCCCATTTAGTATGGCTGACTATAACATGGCATACGATTAATTAATTGTTCATACGTCGCGTCTTATTCTCAAACATAGGTTGGACAATAAATGTTGGGAAATTTCATTTAGTTTATTATTTTTCTCAGGAAGGTCCCAACGCATATAAGTTTTTTAAAGTATCCTGTGCGATGGGGGCACCACATGTCATGAGGAAGAACAGAATGAAGTGGTGCAAAAAAAGCTAAAAAACAATAATTACGATCAATCACATGATATTAATTCAACCGTTATATCCGATAACACGTGGTTTTATTAGTACGACGCCCCCGACGAAATTGCAAAATAAAGGGTGGGTGTTTCAAGGTAAAGAACGTCCAATATCGGTTAAGAAATCACGATCGGTCCGTTGTTAGCTTTGATAAGCAGAAAACTGCCACAGCTTCCTGGCTGACAGAAGAATGTCTTCCTGGAGTTATAAAGCCCTGAAAAAGAACTCCTTAACTGGAGACTAACTATTCGATTTCTTTATCAAGGTAAGGCGCTTGAACATTGAGGTGGATTATTTATTGGAAACAAAAATCAAATTACTGTGCCATCCTCCCTCTAGTCCGCTATTTGACTGACTGATTTTTTTCCTTATATCATGAAACAGCTAAATGATCGACGTTTTTGAACTCCTAGGTGAATTTGAAGAGAGGTGTACTAGAGTTTCAGGGGAGTTCTGAATTTGCTATTCAATAATTTTCAAAAAGGTTTGAAAATATTTTAGCAAAAAAATTATTACATCGTAACATATTTTTTTATATTGACTTTTAGAACTTTCGAATGATATGAGTATTTTTGTTCAATTTTGAATATTCTTTTCAGTTTAAAATATTTTTGTAAAAATTTTAAAATTATTTTTTCAGTTCCATCTAGATAATCGTTAATACGAATTCCCTTTGTTAGATTCTTACTTGGTAATTTTCGATATTCGGCATAAAACTTTGTAAAACCAAAATCCTACCTAGTAAATGCCCGAAGAAGTGGTTGTTTATTATTAACATCATTTCAGAAATTGTGTTCAACAAATCGCTTTTCGCGTTTAAAATTGAAATTGAACTTGGAAAGTTCTTTATAGATATCAGTGTCAATGACATTCACCTACATCGAAAAAATAAAATATTTTTAAATTTAAAATATGATCGCGTCGAGTCCAAACGTAACTAGCAAAAAAAGATGGTTTCAGACTTTCCGTAAAAATGCCTCTAGCAGTGGCATTTTGATATGTCATCTTTCTTCGGCACTACTTGAGTTGATTTTATTTTTCGATTTTATAGTTTTCAAGTTTCGTTAGGTATGGAAGCGGAATAGTCTACCAAAAGTAAATAAAATTTCCCATTTTTTCCGGTACAGTAATAAAAAAAAAACATTTTTTTTTAAATTGTATTTTTAAGCTTCATAACTTGACTGACTTTATGTTGAACTTGTTAGTCTAAATCATTTAATGTCAACTTACGTAGGGGGTTATTCGAGGTGTACCTCGCCGATTTTTTTTTTATTATCTATTATCTCAAAAACTAATCATTATTTTTCTAATGAATCAAAAGCTAAATCACTTGTTATAAAAAGGTTCGGTCATAAGTAATTTTTACCCTTAATTGAAATTTATCGTTTCCCATCGGATAGTACTTTTAATTTCGGCATAAAGTGATAGTTTAAGAAATTATGGTTCCTCTATTTTCTGACATTTTAATTTTCCCATCGAAGGGGTTGTAGTCGCCTTCAAAGTTTACCCTGACAGTGTTTTTTTTTATAGTTGGAAAACTAATAATTATTTTTTATTGAATCAAGGGTCAAATTATTTATTGTAGAAAAGCACCATTAGGAGCGAAATTTTCACACTCGAGGGTTTTATCCTTTTGATTTTTAGCCCATATATTATTTTTTTTTGTTTTTGTTTTTTGAAATTAACTTTATTTTATACTGATGAAGAGAAAATTGATAATTGAATATTTTGGTCTATATTTTACATATGATAACAAACAAATATTATTATCAGGAAGAAAGATACCTGTCGCTTTCAGACGTCGTTCAGTAAGCTTTGAAAATGGTGAATGAGATTTCACCGAAACGTCAGTTACCTTATAGTCCTGAGAAGCACTCAGCACATACACCCGATACCCGAAAATTTTCGATTACACATCACATCCGTGAGAACATCCGATATAATATAATATACATATATACATACATATAATTAATTGCGCAATTTTAAATATTTTTCAATTCTAACGAGACGTCACTGCATCTCGCTATTATTCGGTATTTTTGTACCCATCTCCGAGAATATGGATCTATTTACCGGGTGTATTGGATTAATTTTATCCTTCAAGAAATGTGGAAGTTCGTCTCCGTCGGGATTAATTTAACAATTTTTTTTTTGGTATTATCAATTAGTTGTGTAAAACCGAAGTTTGACACAAATCAGGGGTTGTTGGTGAAGTCCCGCCAAACCTCCCGACTAGAATGAAAACTCTAGCCGCCTCACCCTTCTTCTCGCTCACCGGGATAGAAGGGGAATGAGTGAAGCTCAAGAATTAACGAAAATTAATTAAATTTTATTTTTTTCAAAGAACACTTCTAAGGAATGAGCCAATTAGGAAGAGGTTATCAAGTAACACTCCTCCTCGACTCTTAGTTAACTTCTTTGTTCACTGTTTTTTTTTAATTCAGTACTGTTTTCCGCAAGTCAAGTTCGGGATTATTTTTTCTCCACTGTCACGTTCGGGTTTTGTCAAGATCGGTATTCATAACTTTATAGCCAACACGAAGTTGACTATTAGTCGCAATGTCAATATCAGGTTTTCTCCACTTTGTCACGTTCTGGTAATAATGTTAAAGTCAGGACGCGTCGGTTCAGTAACTCGTACGCGCCACTGACCTCGTCTTTTTATCGACGGTGTCAATATCAGGAATTAAGATACGTGCACGATCTGTATTTTCTGTAGTGTGATATGCTGTCAAAGATAACCTACTTTAAGAACCACGAGCTGCCTAAAAAATAGAACAGTCAATGTGGCCCCCGAGAGCTAAGCTCAATCGGAAAAAGGACAAATTGACTCCAAGAGAGCAACCCGTAATGTCCTTAATTACGCCGCTACCTTCTCACTTTTATAGCAGTGGTGACGTCACATTCTGAATTCGGGGAAGCACCAAATCAAACCGCAGAAGAATTGTAGTTTTAGCACTGTATGCCGTATTATTTGGAATATATACGTATTAATTAGTACTATTTCAGAATATCAATGTGTCAGTTTTCATATTGAAAAAGGTCTGAAGTGCGCGATCATACAACGTTGCCAAATGTTTCGATTCCGTTTTAATGCAGGTTAATCTTAAATTTTATGTTATTTTTTTTATCGATATCTCAGTATACCCCACTCTAAGCTAAATATTTTAGTGCAAAAAAAGAAATCTGTATGTTTCAAAAAGGAAATTTTAAATTTTTTTCAACTTCATCTAATCGACAAATGGTGGTATAATTCAAATGAAAATGCCAAGATCTTGGTTTTCGATATGACTGTATAGATTTTTACATTACCACATAAACAATTATAAAACAAATTGATTTTCTTTATGATCTAATACAGGGTGATTCAAAAATCGATCACGAAACTTAAGGGGGTGATTCTACTTGACAAAATAAGGGTAGAGCTTCATATAATTTTTTTTCAAAATGTCATTCGTTTTCGAGTTACAAGCCGTCCAAGTTCAAGTTTTTATTTTTTGTTTTTTGAATTACTCGCTTACAGGAAAACCGATTTGACTAATATTTGAAAGATAGGCTAAGTCTTCTGCGCTTCATCATTGTAGTAACAATTCACATTGATTGTTTGCCGCTAGAGGGCACTTTACCTACATTGACAATTGTTTTTTTGTCATAATTTTTTAGTGTTGACAGCTACAGTAGTTTTTGGCATAATTTCTGAAAGACTGATGCCAGGCCTTTAAAAAAGGTGCTCTTTATTTACATCGCTAAACCCAACGGTTTAGACGTAAATCACCCTTAAAAATTAAGTGGTAAATTTACTTTTCTCATTTCATTACCACCAGCTACCAGGTAAATAGCTATCAAAGTATACTAGAGCTGTCAGTTTAACATCAAATAAATTCGCTTTTTAAACTATTTAATTTATAATCTTAAAATAACTAATAATGGCTAATCAGTAAATATTCATATTATGGATTATTGCGATATACATTTAATTGATAAAAATTAATGAAACAGTACTAAACAAACTAAAAAAGATTCTCAAAATGTCCCCCATTTTGTTCCATACATTTCCTAACACTCTTCAAAAAATGTCGCCTAACTCGATGAAAAATTTGTGGTGTTTCTTTAATAATTTGGCACTTTTCGATTATCCTGAAGCGAAGATCCTCGACGTTGATTACTGGACTATCGTACACCAATTGTTTCAAATGACCCCAAAAGAAAAAATCCATAGGATTAAGGTCTGGTGACCTCGCTGCCCATGCCAATGGTCCACTTCGTCCTATCCATCGCTCAGGATACGTTGCATTCAAATACTGTCAGACACGTATACTAAAGTGGGGCGGAGCTCCGTCTTGGAGGATCCACATGTTGGCCCTTACTTCCAATGGCACATCTTCCAGATATAATGGGAGACGATTTTGGATAAAATCTAAGTATACGTCACCAGTTAATGGGCCATCAAAGAAATGAGGACCAATAAGGTAATCTCCTATTATCCCTGCCCACACATTTAGTGAAAATCTACGCTGATGTTTCGTTTCTACCACATTGTTTGGGTTCTCGTAAGCATATGTGTGGATGTTGTGTAGATTTGTTATGCCATCACGAGTGAAACCAGCTTCGTCGGTGAATAATATGACGCCAATTAATCGATTATCGTGTTCATACTTAGCTAGGATCTGATTGCACATTTCCAACCGTCTCGGCCGATCATCGTCATAAAGAGCCTGCACCTTTTTTGAATGAAACGGGTAGAGTTGTTCTTCTCTTAGTATCCTCCATGAACTAGCCTGACAGAGCCGCACTTCATTCCCAATTTTTCTAGTACTAATACCTGGATTATCTTCAATAATTTCAAGCACTCTTTCTTCTTGTTGCACGTTTCTAGCAGTTCTAGGTCTTCCCCTATTTCCATTATAACTTTTAAAGGAACCACATTCCGCAAGCCTCCTGTGCACACTGGAAAATGTTTGAGCATGAGGGATATTTCTTTCCGGATAACTCTCCATATAATATCTTCTTGCCAACTCTGCATTACCATTTGCTTTTCCATAACAAAAATGGATATCACAATATTCGATATTTGAATATTGGTGATTAGCCATTATTAGTTATTTTAAGATTATAAATTAAATAGTTTAAAAAGCGAATTTATTTGATGTTAAACTGACAGCTCTAGTATACTTTGATAGCTATTTACCTGGTAGCTGGTGGTAATGAAATGAGAAAAGTAAATTTACCACTTAATTTTTAAGGGTGATTTACGTCTAAACCGTTGGGTTTAGCGATGTAAATAAAGAGCACCTTTTTTAAAGGCCTGGCATCAGTCTTTCAGAAATTATGCCAAAAACTACTGTAGCTGTCAACACTAAAAAATTATGACAAAAAAACAATTTTCAATGTAGGTAAAGTGCCCTCTAGCGGCAAACAATCAATGTGAATTGTTACTACAATGATGAAGCGCAGAAGACTTAGCCTATCTTTCAAATATTAGTCAAATCGGTTTTCCTGTAAGCGAGTAATTCAAAAAACAAAAAATAAAAACTTGAACTTGGACGGCTTGTAACTCGAAAACGAATGACATTTTGAAAAAAAATTATATGAAGCTCTACCCTTATTTTGTCAAGTAGAATCACCCCCTTAAGTTTCGTGATCGATTTTTGAATCACCCTGTATTTTTTATTATCGTGGGCAACGACTAGATCTTTTTAAGTATTATTTTTGCCGCTTTATGCCAAAATTAAATGTACTCTTCGCTGAAAAACACCAAATTTTAATTAAGTTTTGTTTACTCCTTCAAGCGTGCTTTCTCGTAAAACGTCGGACAAGTCAGCTATATTTTTAAATTCTCTTTACATCAGTATCATTTTTAATAATTGCTGGATTATTTTGAAATTTTATACCAAAAAATGTTTTTAAAAAAATTATTTTTTTTACTCCTATGCCTTTTTTTAACAGGTGGTTTGGCGTTTGATTCAAGAAAAAGAATGATTAGTTTTGAAGATATTGGAGAAAATACATTTTTGATGTACTACAACATATCATAAAATCGGAGAAAATGGCGGGGGGGGGGGTACACCACGAATATCTTTCTTAGATTATGTTAATGGGTTTTTTTCATTGAGAATATGTTTTTGCTAAAATCTAGAAAAGGTGATATGTGATAAGATGTTTACAAAAGAAAATTCAATACCGTACTTCAAAGGCGAATCAAAGTTCCAAGGAAAAAGCTGAAGCTTATTTTGACAAAAACCTTGCGATCTCACTAATAAAAAACGAAACCACTAAAAGAACGACCTCGTCCTTGTGTTGGTAGACGAGAAATTGGCTGGCTCTTTCTTCTTTTTAATATGTTAAGTGGGATCTTGTCTATGTTCGTTATTCTATTTGTTGATGCTAACATTTAAAACGAATGTAATAGTAGGAGGGCTTTTTTCTTATATTATGATGTCAATATAAATATAAGGCTTTCTAATGTTAAGGAAATAAACACGATTAATTTATCTTTTAAAACCAAATTCTGCAAACACATGAATAAACATTACCTTATACGATTTAACAGCTTTCTGAAATTAAAATATTAAAAATAAATCTGATTCATTGTTTTCTTTTCGATACACTTCACTTCATTAGTGAATCGTCAATCTCTAAAACCAGTTCTGTACAATTCTAATCGAAAAAGGAACATATCCATATAATTTGTCAATTAACATGATGGTGTTTTTAAAATGGTAGTTGTTAATCATTCGCTTATAATGTATTCGCTGAGATATCTATGTAATTGAAATAGATATATTGGTTACATTTTATTTGATGGGATCTACGTTAATGGTAAAACCTTGACAGAGGTTTATATAATTTTTGTACAGGATGTGGGGAAACAATATCAGACAACTTGCGAAGATATAAAATAGTAAATTTCTTTAAAACGCATTGTTAAAAGTAACCTTCAATTTAATGCAAGTTTAATGTCCATTCTACATTAAATTTAATGATTTTGTACCTAAAATCATGTATAATTTACATTTACTTTAAATCTAAAGCAATTCATTCAAATATCAGTTCATTGTACATTAAATTTGATTAAGTGGTATATTAAATTTCAATAAAGTAACTGAAAAGATATTTAAACTTTCTGTACATTAAAATTAATTCACATATACCTTAACATTAAAGGAATTTACATTAATATTCAAGGTACATTGCATGAGATTCCAGGAGATGGCGCAACTTGTACGGAACTTTTTATTTAGTATGATATAAGTTGCTTTAAGGACTCAATTTTCTTATGATGAGAGGTGTACATGTCTGCCAGTACTGACGGAAACCAATGAGTTCAAAACCGGTCTACAGATGGCGGTACACTATCTGTGGGAAATATTCCCACCTGTTCGTAGTAGCAGAATTTTTTGACCTTTGGTGCATTAAATTTGTGATAACATATCTTAAATTCAATGAACACTGGCTGTATATTTAATGTACGTAGTCACCTTAAAAAGCAATAATCAAAACTTTAAATTTAACGCATGATTACATTAGATTTAATGAAATAAATTAATTTAGGTTACTGTAAATTATTAAATTTAATGCGGGCTCGAAATAAAAGAGGAAAATGGGGAACCGTCCCACAATTACATTGTCGGGAAAGACTTTTTAAAATACAAGGGAATAATTCTAGACTCACGACTGAGCTCGAATGATTATATTGACGCTTGTAAATGAGCCTTTGAGTGCACATGGGAGCTGACACCGAGAGTGCTATTTTGGATATTCACTATGGTGATTCACCTCATAATAACGTACGCCGCTATTGTGTGGTGGCCTAGTATAGCAAAACGCAAACACTGTCTTCAACTTGACGAAGGTCAACGAATGGCTTGTGTGGGAATATTGAATGCGTTGAGGACTGTCCCATCAGGGCTCTGGAGGTCCTGGTGAACATGCTTCCTCTCCACCTATATATAGAGAATGAGGCTGGGAAAACGTGGGGAGGAGTTCATTACTTCCAATATAGAGAGATTACATGGTACTGTTTTTAAATCGCATCCACTCTCTTGAGATATTTCTGTTAAGTAGAGAGGATTGGAAGGGAAAACAAAATCTTCCGAGAAATGGATCCCGGTGGTATACAGATGGATCTCGACAAGATAAAAGAGCTGGAGCCCAAGTGTTCGGCAGGTGCACGGGTGTCAGAGAGTTCTACTATCTCGGAAAAGATGCGACCATCTTTACAGCGGAAATTTATGCTATTCTGCAGTGTGGTCATCTCTGTGAGATGGACATAAATAGAAATAGGGTAATAAACTTATGCTCAGACAGTAAGGCTGCGGTAATAGCACTGCAGTCCAGCGTCGTCACTTCGCGATTGATGTCTAAGTGCAAGGATGTACTGAACAGTTTGACAAGGAACAGCTGCACGATCAGACTCGTGTGGGTCCCGAGCTACTCGGACATAGCGGAAATGAGGAGGCGGACCGTTAGCAAAGATGGTGTCAGCAACTAAACCATATGGACCACAACAAATTCCACCTGTCCCAATTGCCATTAGCAAAAAGGAATTAAAATTGTTGTTGGAAAGTAAATTTATTGAATCGTGTAGAAGAGCTCCTGGAATGAGGTGTGTCAAGGAACATATAACTGGATCTAGCACACGGATTACTAGGGAGCTTCTTAGGAAGGAAAGAGCTCCTTAGGAAGAAAAGAGCTGCGAATTGTGGTGAGATTGTTGACAGGACATTGAGGGGGCCATCTTCATAAGATCGGAGTCGTAGACGACCCAATATGCAAGAATGCCCAGCACTTAACGGACTGAAACGGAGATATTTCGGAGATACAATTTTTCACCGGAAGCAGCCAGGCAAGTTCAATTAACAAATCGTCTTCACAAATGCGATCGGCCAGCAGCTATGGTGGGTTGGAAACAGCCCAATGAGGCCTAAGCATCGATGATCAAATATCACCACCAGTCATTCATGCATTCAAGGTTAGGTTCAATCTACTGTTGGCCGACCGTGATTTAGTCGCCGCAAAACTGCAAAGAACATATCGGTATTGCTGGCGCGTACTCCGTTCACCTGATATCGAATACTACGACCAAATCGCTATTTAATTAAATAAGTATTTCTTGGACTTGGGTTATTATTGCCGTTATTGGTTATTTAACTTCCTGTTTCTTAGAATGTCCTCATCGATGTTATTTGCAAGAGAATATTTTTTCGTTTACTTTGTTTTTATACTAAATACGTATGATGGATGCTAGTTTTGCTTCTAAATGCTTATATAATATTTATATCGATGCCGAATCTGTATATCAGTATCGGACTGTAAGCAGGTATGTAAAAATCGCTGGAATGGAAATCCGAAAATTAAAGGAAAGACCCTCTATTTGCAGAACACGCTAAGAAATTTTGTTTTGGCGGGAACGTCTTTTGTCGCATCTGATTAATCTGTGCTTGTGGTACATGACGGTTTTTCTTCAAAACAGAAATATCGCTAAAAATGTTAATTCTTTCTCCGAGAACAAAACCGATATTTGTGTCCTCAAAAAACTATAAAAAATAATGAATTGTTTTCTTTTAATCAGAAATGTAAAAGTAAAAAATTTCAAAATTGGCATCAGTTTATGAAACCCGGCCGCAATTTGCTATGAAATAAATTTTGCGGCTGCTCATTAATAGAGGAGAATCAGTAAAAACGATATTTCTATCTTTCCAAATATTTTATGTTCTTTAAATAAATTTATTGTAATGCGAGGGGATATTACAAGGAGACCGAGAACGAATTAATAAGTTTTAATTTTAAAATGCAGGAAAAACGGTTGAACGATTTTTTTATTCAGTATTTTTTATATCCCAGACAGCTAATTGATTCCGATTAAAAGGCCAATAACCTCACTTTTAACAATACCACATTTGTTGTTGTCATTTATCCATAAGTGACCAGACAGACGCACACACCTATATTAATTCTATTGCAAAATGGTTTAGAATGTTACACACCTTGTTTTTAATTTTTTTGTGTAGGCTCATTATTATGTTACGAAAACTTAGACTCTCCTTATTCGATCGTTTTACTTAATAAAAATGTTAATTTCACCGCAGAAAGTTGATGAAAGTTTTTCCATAGGCTTTTAGAGTATATTTTAATTAATGGCGGCCAGTTTTCCTTTTTGTATTTTGATGTGTGGATATACTAGCTGTTAACCGTGCTTTTGAACCGATGATCATAAAAAAAAAAAGAATAGTTTTAGTCAGCCTAAACCAAGAAAATAAATTAAAAGAGACAAAAGGAATTAAAATTAATCTCTGTTTCGATGAAGATGTTGTCTTTACAGCAGATAACTTGGGTAATATCAAAGATATGCTACATGACATTCGTGAATCTGTAAATAAAATACAATCTTCTAGGTGTCAAACTGTAATATGCATTTTTTTAAGTCAAATCCGTACTTAACTAGAAATATTAAAAACCGGTCAAGCACGTGTCGGATACGCATTACGTTACCTAGATCCGTTAGATTCTCTTTTTTGGGGGGGATCTCAAAGGACTTGTTTATTCAACGCCAATAAATAACAGGGAAGAGTTGCTTGAAAGCATAATCCATTACTACAATCTTATTCGAAATAATCCTGGAATGTTGTTTCGAATACAGCGAGAAAATATTCTCAGGATAAGAAAGTGTTTTGAAGTATAAGACAGCACAAAAAAGTTGTTCTTAGTGTTTTACACAACTTTAGGAAAATTTGGTGATTTCAAAGATTTGGTCAAAAATAAATTTCTATTTTTCGTTAAAGTTTACTTACATTTCATCTATTTTTGTTGCTCTTAACTTACAATCAACCTTTTAAAATGTTTTTTGATCCGGTAGATTTCGATTTGGAAATTGCTCCTTTCTTCAATTTTTCTTTTCAGTCTTCATCTATCTACTGCTCTCTGATACCATATTTTTCCCGATATCTGTTTAACATCATCCGGCCACTTTTTTTTGCTACCTTCCAACACTTCTTTTTGTAATTCTGGACCTCTATGGACGTAGGTAACGTCTGACGTCACGCGCCTTTTAACCTTTCCAAACAAATCGATAATAGTCATAGATATAAAAGTTAAATGTATAGATTGCGGATCCTATAGAAGCAAGTTAGCTTACGTTTAGAAAGAGACAGTGCGTTTTAGATGACTAATACCTCTTTTTGTAATGACGGTCAGATAACCGGGGTATCGAATGACGCTTGGAGTACTATGCTTAGCTCCGCCATTAGAAAATGAGGTCCTACTCTCTCTCTCTTTTTAAGCATGAGCCAACTTCCTTCTGTAAGATTCACAGTCTATATACGTAACTTTTAAATTTTTTATCTATGTAGAAAACTAAAAGATAACCTCAAAATGTTTCAGCCATATGATTATAAGTTAAAAATTACCTTGCGACAATATTTTGTGAATAAATATCTTAAAATGGAAGAACTCTACAAATTTTTCACACTGATCGCCCTTATTTGCAACGAAATTAACAATAAACAGGAAATCTGTTATGGGTTTATCTGCTAGTATCGATTTGTTTGGAAAAATTAAATACCGCGTGACGTCAGGACTTAGGCAGTCCATTGTAATATTTTAAGGGTTCGTTTGTTGGAATCTTGTCTAGACACATGACCTGTCAACCTCCATTTGATTTGTGTTGTCTTTGAGATTATATCTAGGACTGTTGTTCTTTACCTAATATACTCGTTTCACACTTTATTCCTCAGACTAAGGCCTAGCATCACCCGTTCCGTTGCCTCTTGTGCAGTGCTTAATCTGTTGCCACTTTTGGCTTTAAAACTCTGTACTTCCCAGTTCTTCTGTGCTGCTATTTATCAGAATTACATCATCTGCAAACCACAAACCGTTGATATATAAGCCCTTTCTGTTCCAGTGTAATACTCGAAATACGTCCTCTAATGCTAAAGTAAACAGTTTTGGGGAAATGTCTTTCTGTCGCAGTCCTTGTCCAACATATGTCTTATTGTTGTTGTATTGTCGCCAATTTTTACCAAATGTCAAAAGGAAAAAAACCATGACCATGTAATGACCAAAATTAGTTTCTTGACGACCCAATAATAATTCTTCATTATAGATTAGCGTTTACAAATTGAAATATTTTTCTTAATTTGATTTCTTGATTTTTAGCTATAAAACGACTTTCAGGTAATTGTTTAGATTAAGTAAAATTTGGGAAAATCCTTCATTTTGGATTTAATTTTTTTTCACCAAATCGTTAAAATTTTGTTATATCCATAAATTTCTCGCTTATAGAAGCTTCTTTGCTATATAAAATTTCATAAATTCGCCCTTTTTTAATCAGAAAAATCAAGAAAAACAATTAAAAATCTTTAAAAACAAAGCTGCGAGCTACATTCGTCAAAAATGTTACTATTACAAAGTGCATTGTTGCCATGGCTAAATATGATTTCTGTGAAATACACGTATATTATTTTCATTAAATTTAAGAGTTAAAGAAAATTACCCGAAAAACATTATTTTCCCCTATTTTTAATGTTTATATTACGCATGATTTTCCGTCCAAATAATTGTTTTAAGGATAATATTTGCTCTGATCTTTTCCCCTTCTTTAATATTACATTAGGCATGATTTTCCCTCCAAATATTAAAGGTTTTAAGGGATCATATTGCTCTTGTGAAGGGAAACTGTTAAAATGGATGTATTACAATGGGGCAAAAAAGTCAAGAATATGTACAAGTATTGACGGTCGGTGGATTTTTGGAGGAATAGACAGGGACATGAAGAGGCTCTTCTTCCTTACCGTTTTGAAATATTTGACTGTAAATCAGTCACAAAATTTCATAGATCCCGATAGTGGAGTCCACATTTAAAATATTAATTGGGCCTAAAGGCATTTACGTGAAAATGTTCCGCGATTTGGTTGAAGCGAAGAACACTTCTACGACAATTTAGCGAAACGTTTGTTTCGGAAAATATTCCAACAAGAACATATACCATGAATTTTTTAAGTACATAGAACCCTCTTATCCCTATAATAATGTTGAAGGACATTAATAATTTGCTTTTATTGGATATTTCTTTGTAACGCCCATTTCTTCTATCGTTCTGCTACCAAACAGTTTATATATTCCACGGAATAAAAAGAGAGATATTACTCATCTATCTCGCTCTGCCTCTTTCTAAGCGAAAGCCAATTTGCTTCTATAATATCCGCATTCTATATATTATGTCCGTGATTCGGGTTGGTTCATGTTAGTTTTAATTCTGATTAGTTCAGTTTCCAAATTAACTAAAACCAAGCAAATCCTGCGCTAACCAAACATTTTAGTTACTTAGAATTAATTTTACATTTATTTTTACATGGCAAACATTATCATATGTAACTGGACGAATGAAACAAGGGTGGCGATACTCAGTCATCGATGTCTAGGACTCGTTGGGATCTTTACATCCTACTATAGCTAGTCATTCAAGGCCGACCGCCTTTACGAATCCAAGTAGTCTCGTTAACTAAACGTGCCTAACTGCTTTCAGTAACAAAATTGTGTCTCCGAAATATCTCTGTCTGACTCTGTTGACTAGCGGGCACTCTCTGAGGACATGATCAACAGTTTCATCCTCCTCCAGACACCACCTGCACTTCGAGTCATCCACGACACCAATCTTGTGAAGATGGCCCTTTAGATGGCAATGTCCTCTCAACATATCCACCACAATTCGCAGCTCTTTCCAAGGAGAAAAGTTCCCTAGTAAGCCGTACGCTAGGTCCACTTATATCTTTCTTGGCCAACCTCATTCCAAGAGCTCCTCTCCACGATTCAATAAATTCACTCTCCAGTAACAATTTTAGTTCCCTTTTGCCAACGGCAATTGGGACATGTATAATTGGTTGGTTCAATTGCGGATCCCATCTGTGCCAGACGGTCCGCTTCTTCATTCCCGTGTATACCCTAGTGATCGGGGACCCACATGAGTCTATGTAGCCGTTCCTTGTCAGACTGTTCAGTATATCTTTGCGCTCAGGCACAAGTCGCGAAGTTACGACACTGGACTTCAGTATCATTCTCACAGCCCTACTGTCTGAGCATATATCTATTAACTTATTGCTGCTTTTATTCTTCTACAGAAATGGCCACACTGCAGAATAGTATAGACCGTCGCACGTTGTCCGAGAGAGTAGAACTCTCCAACTCCCGTACTCCTGCCGAACACTCCGGCACCAGCTCTTTCATCTTGTCGCGATTCATCACCACCAGGATCTCGGAAAATTTTGCTACTCCTCCCAATCCTCCCTACTTGGAAAAAGTATTTCGAGAGAGGGGTTTGGGTTTCAAGAGAATCGTCATGTAATCGGTTTGCTTGGGGACTGATGCACACCTGTCCACCACGCTTTCTCAGACACCTTAGTAGCCGCCTATTCCAATTCCGAGATGCCCTACGCAACTGAGATGATATATAGCCTTCGGGCCTCGTTCTCTATGTATAAGTGAAGAGGAGATAGGTTCACTAAGACCTCCAGAGCTCTAGTCGGGGCAGTCTTCATCGCACTCATTATTCCCACAAAAACCATTCTTTGAACTTTGTCAAGTTGAAGGTGTTTGCGCTTTGTTGTACTAGGCCACGATACCATACCGGCATACGTGATCACGGAGCGAACCACCATCGTGTATATCCAAAATAACGCTCTCGGTGTCAGCCTCCATGTGCATCCAAAGATTCGTTTACAACCCCAGAAAGGACATATTGCCTCGGTTTGAGCCTCAATGTGACCATTCCAACACAGTCGTGAGTCGAGAATTACTCCGAGGTATTTAACTGTTCTCTTGTGTTGAAGAATCCTTTCCATCGATTTAATTGTGGGGAGTCTTCCCGTTTTCCTCTTTTTTTTTTATAGAGTACTACCCCAGCCTTGTCCGGGTTTATTCCGGGCCCTTTACCCGGGAACTGACAGGGATGAATTTTATAAATCTCATTTAAAACAAAAGCTTATTACATAAAACTATTTGACCTACGGGAAGGTCGTAATAAATATTTAGCTTTTTAAGTAGTAGAAGTACCAAGGAAGTTTAGGAAACTTATTTTTGCTTTTTGGTCGAAAATATAAGTTTTCCTTCATTTAGTTGCTAAAATTTGTACAAATTATAGTTGAAATATATTACATAAAATGTATTTTAAATAGTACTATTAATAATAAGTATTAAAGCTCGGTGTTTTTTAAGAAATAAAAGTTTCCTTGAAGTGATGAGTGTTTTTTTTTCTGAAGTATCTGGGAAAATAAGGAAAAACTGTGGAAAACTACGACATCGAAAAAGAGATTTTTCTAAATTTCATTTAATCTAAACAACTAACCTCTTTCGATCTAAGATTTTAACTTTTAAATTTCCTTTCAATACCCTAAAAATATATATATCTTTCTTTAAACATCTGAAAAATTAAAAAAAAAAACAGCCCTCTTTTAATGGGTATACGTCCCCGTTTAAATTTTACTAGAAAAACGTAACACATTCGATACGCTGTAATGCTGGCACCAAACATCTACTATGCTACAACATACGTCCGAATCGCCGGCACTCATTTTCCTCTCTTTCTAAAACATCGATAAACTCGTATCAGCTCTCTTTCTAGCATATTTCTAGACCGTGACTCGGCGCGAACAGTCGCGAACGTATCATCTACCCGTCGAAAATAATCGAGAAGCATCTCGAACTTATCGTAGCGTGGGCCATTGAAGTATAAAACAGTTGAATGGCAAATGCTCCCGCTCAGATTTAAATTGAGTGTGGCGCGAGAACATCAAATCAAAGTGCATCGAGAAAAGCGTGCGAATAAATAAAAGAGATAGTTTTGTTAAAAGTGGAGTGTGCTGCATATCGGACGAGATATTGCCAATTTTGATTGGTTAAATAATTAATTTTCAAATTTTTCATGCCTTTTTTAAAGCGTTTTTTCGTGAACTGAATTTTTAGTGAAAAACTTTTTTTTGATTAGTGTTTGAAAATGTCGGCGGTAGAAACTATTAGAGATATACCGGTGATTGTGCAGCATAGGAAAAGTTGTAATGCAGATTTTGATCCTATGATGGTAGATGATCATGATTATACTGGTGTAAGTAAAAAAAAGTCAACTGATAAATTGATAACTATTGGTTTTTCTGCACATCTCTCGCACTTCTTTGGGGGATATTTTGTGAGTTTATAAATTAGTCATCTATTGGCAGTGGAGCGTCTATTTTTATAAATATAATTCAAATTTTATATGAAAGTTTTCTCAGAATTTTTCTCGAGGGTTATTTCGAGCTTTTAAGGCCGCATTAGAAAAAAAAACTAAACCTATGCTTATTCCAACATAAAATATATGTTGAAATACGAGATATTCAGTGGTCCTAATTAGGGTGCCCGAGAGGGGGAAACTTACACCACACTGAATCAGGGCCCTAAGTCGGTCGGAGACTGATCAACGAACACGCCAAAAATTAGGTATATAAGAATAGACCTTGTCCTAGCCGTAGGGCAGGTCGTGCGAAAATAAAAGAAAAATGAAGTGCTGGACGAACAACAAGCATAACAATCGTATTTAATATTTTTGTTCAAATGGTCTTTATAATTATTATTCCATAAGTGTGACATATCTTTGTAAATATCGATAATATGGTGACGGGGAACTTTCTTGAATACTTGTGGTCATTTAAAAAATTACAAATGGCCTGAAAATAAGTACCAATGATAATGATCGGTTCATACTTTCAAAAATTATCGATTATCGCTAAAAATTTCTACTTAACTAATACCTTAAACTACGAAATAAAAATACTTCAAAATTTAACAATTAGTGAAAATGAAGGATGATCAATCAAAATCGTCCATTAATATTCTAACCTAAAAGTAAAACGTAAATTTTTTGCTTTTTAATTGTAATTATTTAATTTTATCCTATGATTCGATTATTTTATGACATATTTTTACCAAGTTTTATTTGTTTATATTGTTATTTTTTATATTCATATATACCGAAAACATCCGAAAGCGGACACGAATTTTTAAAATTAGAAGTTAACCAACTTATTAATTATTAATTTTTTAGTTGGGACTATAAACAGATGAAAGTAAAATGTATCATTTAACTTGCAAATGAAAGTTGATAGTGGAAATTCTTAGTGGTAGATGATAATTTTTGGAAGTATGAGCCCCCACCATAAGAGGACAGGAGAAAGCATTCGATTTATATATCGATTTTGCAAGGACCCTAAAATTTTCTGCATTTATAATGGCGATAGAATGAATAAAAGTACTGGAAAATAATTTTTGATGCAAATACAGATTTAAACCTTTATATGAAACGAGAACACTCTTCAACTACAGTGTAAACAAAAATTGATATAGAGATTTGTATAAATCATCTCACAGTGTCAATAGAAAATAAGGCTTTAACCCTTAAAATTTCCATTGATGGCGCACACCTATGAGAGGGATACATATTTATTATTGTTGTGAATAATCATCGCATATATTCTTCACTATATCTTTTATTTTTTTCCTTAAATCAAGAATTTTGTTGTACTAAGTTGATATTTTGTCTCCTTTTTTACAGTCTGGCTTTCCGTTCGACAATTCCCGCCGTTCGCGCGATCCCCTCGAAGATATAGCGCAACGTCATCCTGAACTTGCACAACATCTGCAAGGGTTCCCTAGAAGATCTCAAAGAGGAGGCGACCAGGACGACGACGAATTTTTGAGGAGGAGGTTCGAAAGGCCTTTTTCGGGAGGACGATTCGAGAGGTTCGGATTTCCCTTCGATAGGTATGTATTTAAATTATTATGGAAAAAAATAATCTATGACGAAAAAAGATAGTAATATTTAATTTTGTTGGTGATGCTATAATAACTGAAAAAGTAGAATTGTGCATTTCCATAAATCCTCTGGGCCAAAAAGGTTTTAAAGAATTATTTTAAAATCTGCTAATCACTTTATAATATTGTTGTGTGTTTCATTAGCTCAAGGACACTGAAATTATTATTTTATTGTAGTGTTTTGAACTCATTAATAATTTTATGTATAAATAAATACTAAAAAAAGTTTGTTTTTCCTATACTTCCTAATCTTTTACGCTATCTATTTAATGTCTTCCAGTGGAATATTTTATATAAAATAGTGAAATTTATAATCCGGTCCTGAAGTTTATACCAACGTGATACCAGCTGATAAGTTATCTGGAACCATTTAGGTCTATCGCTAAGTTGATTCAGCACTTTCTTTATAACAATAATTTAATTAAAAAATACAGCTTGAATTTTGATAATTCTATTATTTAAATTTCTCGTGTCCATTAATGAAAAAGATTCATAAAAATATCCCTTTGGATCGAGAGGCAATACAAAGAAATTAAAAGAATTAATTAAAATTGAAAATCATTTTTTTTTTTAAATCATTTTTGAAACTATGAAGATAGGATGAAAAGTTTCCTGTGTAACAAGAAAAATTATGTTATGACATTCCTGTACATTTAATTGACAATACGTATATATATATATATATATATATATATATATATATATATATATATATATATATATATATATATATATATATACATAATTAATTTATTTATTTATTTATTTTATTCTTTTTAGGGACGACTTCGAAAGAGAACCACAAAGGTACTACGAAGCTTACCCCGAATATTTCGAAAACTTCCAAAATCAACAACCTCAATCACCATCACAGCAACAGCCACAACAACAACAAAGTTCCTCACAAACCCCACAAAATTTCCAACCACATTCGCCTCAGTATAGTCAGCAATACCAACCACAGTATAGTCAACAATATCAGGAGCCATATAATCAGCAGTATCAGCCACAATATAGTCAGCAATCTCAGGAAAGTCAGCCGAGTCAGCAAGAACCTCAGTATCATAGTCAGATTAGCCAGGGAACGCAAACCGAGTGTGAGGCGGTACCAGAGACTGAAGGTGACGAGCAAGAGCAGAAAGGTGATAGTGGACAGATAAGAGGTAAATGTAAATTTTTAATAACGAAATTATTGTTTATTTATTCAATTGGATTTTATTTTACATAAACATGTATTTTGAAGCTCACACTGAATGATGATATACACCATTGTATGTTTTTAAAATCAAACCTAGTATATATATTGTTTTTCATTGTGAATGATTATTACAAGTGATTCTGTGACTTTATTTGGTAGAAACAATATGTTTGGCAAAATGCTAATTTATCTGTTTTTTCCTTGATGTGTACTTTCATGACTTTTCACAGTGTAATACTAATCTGCTTGTTTATTGCAGTTCGTCCAATCCAACAGAGCAATACTTGCGACCTAGGTCAGAGTAGTCCGGACGAGGCAGTGAATGACAGGAACCAAAGATCTATGTCACTACCTCCGGAAAACAAAAGATATACGTCATCAGTGAATATTCCAATGGGAGGCCATCAAGGACACGAGAATGGGGCTAAGCCCCAAAGTCAGAGCGGCAGTAGTGGGAGCACGGAGAGAGTTATACCAATACACGTTGAAGGTAAATTATTTTTATAAAATAACTTAAATAATTAAATTCTCTAAGAACTTCTATAATTTAACTTTCTTCAGGGGGTTTTCTAACGTAACAATTTTTTTCTCCCTGGCATATATCAAGAAAAGGTTTTTACAAAGTTTACCTTCTGAGACAGTTTATCTTGGTAATGGTACTAGTCTTATTATATGCATCAGTAGCCGGATTCTGTGTCATATAGAATTCTATTAATAGCTTTAATTCTATACATCTGGTATTCTGTGTTGCAAAATAATCGCCTGATATCAATTATTTCTGTCGCCTATCCACAACTTCTAGTACACAACATGCGTCGATGAAAAAAATGCCTAATATTGACATTGATGGCGAATTAAAATAAATAGTTACTAGATCTCAATAAATTTACAATAATGTTTTTCATTTGGATAGTACGATATCGGAAAACGCCCGAAATATAGATGATATAAACACAAAATGCCGACAATGCTATTATCGCTTTCGCCAATAAAGAATCGAGAGTAGAAAACTACTTGTAGAATTCTATGTAACACAGAATCCCACTGCTGGACTGCACAATATCTTTCAACAGTTTTAAACCATTCTGAAACAAAGACCTCTAGATATAAGAGTTTGAAGAATCTATACTCTATTTGCTTTATATACATTATAGTAATATAGATTTTAGTTTGAAATATTATTGAAATCAAACTAAAGCTTATTGATAGTTTAATCTTCATTTTCTTTCTGGTATACATTCCGGATCTGACATCCTGTAGCTGGCTGAACAGTAACAAATATATATTTGTCTATCTCGAATCTCTGTCCTTATAATCCCTCTGCACTATTTTTGAATATAAACCTCCCTTTGGTCCTTCCGTTGTTGTCTTTTCTATGGAAAATACAGCCTAAATTACAGCTTAATAAAAAATATATAGTTGAGATTACAGAGCATGGACATGACAGGTTGTTTTCATTGTTGGCTTTTATCCAGTATTTTGAATTCTTTCGAACATTTTGAAGAGTATTGAAACCATGCTACAAAAAAAGAAGTATTTTGAACGTGCATTTTAGCAAAATACCAGTTTAGAATACAATCTAGTGGTTGATGCAACCACAATAAAAATTCTAACAACCACATTGAGCACGTTTTCCTTATTTCAGGTCGTGACGATCCGGTAATGCCGAAAAACTTTACTGGTACCACCACCTCTCATCCCCACCCACAGCCTCAGCCAGAACGCATTTTCACAGATGCTCCACGGCCCCAACCCGAAAGGATCTTTGGTCAACGTCCCGAACATTTCACTCAGTTCGTCAATAGAGATCCACACAGATTCCCCAGTGATTGGCATCATTCATTTGATAGAGACTTCCCCGAGGAAGACTTTGGATTTGCAAGAGCAGGAAGCCCCAGTAGATTTGGCGGGGTAAAACAGCCCCACCAGCAGGCACATGAAGCTCCACAATATCAACAACAGTTCACAAGACAGGAAGCTACTCCTCGTGGATTTGCACCTCCGCAAGGACCACCAAAACCCCAACCTCAAGAGCAGAAACCTGCTCAGAACGAAGCTCCACCACAGCCTAAACCAGAACCGCAACCCCAACCACCTAAACAACCTTTGGGGCCTATAGAGCAGATTCAAGCCATCCAAAAGGACGTATCAAGTCTGATCCGTCAAGTAGAGGTGTTTAATGGGATGCCAAAAGACAAGAATTATTTGTACCTGGATGAAATGTTGACGAGAAACCTTTTGAAGCTGGATAATGTAGATACCCAAGGGCAAGATTCAATAAGGCAAGCTAGAAAAGAAGCTATAAAATGCATTGAGAAAACTATTGGCTTTTTAGAGACCAAGGCAGCTGCTAATGCTGCTGGAAATGGACAGAAAATGGAGGTTGAGCAACCTCAATCAAGTCAAGAAAATGAAAAAATGGAAACAGAATCTGCGCAAGCCTCGCAAGAACCTAGCATTATGGAGATATCACCTGCTTCAAGCCAATTACCAGAAGGTGAAAAGGATGCAGTACCTACTTCAGACGAGGCTAATAAAAGTAGTGAAACCACGCAACAGTCCAAAAGTGGCGAAAATGTGGAGAGCGGTCAAGAACAAGCTAAAACTGACGAAAAACAATCACAGCCAGAAGTAAAGAGTGAGGAAACGAAAGAAGAAGCACAGAAAAATAACGATGTCGAAAGTAAAAATAACGAAATTAAACAAGAAGCAGAAGTACAAACGGAAAAAAGTGAAGAAGTAAAGAAAAGTGATGCTCCTAAAGAGGAAGTTAAAAGTGAGGGCGGTGAAGTTAAAGAGGAAAAGAAAGAGAAAAAGAAAATAAAGAAGAAAGTAAATAAGGAAGATAAAGAAAAAAAGCAGTAGAATTTAAGGGCTAACAATCGCTAATGTAAATTATTTTGTTGTATAGTTAAATTTTGTTTTTTTTTCCATTGTTACATTTATTCTGAAAAATGATGAAAAGCAGTTAAAATAGACTTTGTACATATTTTAATTACCTTTATCATTTTTTCTGAAAAGTATATATTTTTAAAGAAAAAATCAAAGCTTATTTATAGGATTTAAGAAAAATCACTTCAAATACCTTGCTTTTACAAAAATAAGTATTATTGAGTCTAGTGTCATTTTTTGAGATTATTAACACAAGTTTAAAGCACATAGATCTATTATAATAATACGTTTTTATTTAGGACCCCGCATATCCACTCGCAGTTAATCAGCTAAACAGCTGAAACTGGTTTAGATATACGGGCCCTTAGTGAGACTGACTAACTTTCAATAACAAACAAATACACTTATAGTTTTGAGTTATAGTTAGTTAAATAATAACGTTCTCAAGTCGGTTTTTTTTTATGTATTTTCTAATTTTTAACAAAATGTTTTGTAAGTATATAAAGTGGTTTTGTTAGATTTCTTAAAAAGTTGTGCCCAGTGAATCCTACTTAAAAAACAGTCCATTTTTTATTTGTAAAATACATTCTGATGAATTTTATGGATAAAAGATAGATTCTACTAGCGCGACTGTGATTAAATTTCTTCTTCTCTTTAGTTGAATTAGAGCTAGTGCTTTTATCTTTTTGGTAAGGTTAATAATGACTTATTCAAAACCTAACTGGAGGATAAAAGTGTGAGCGTGTAGCGTTTTTATTGTGTTAATTTAACATAAACGTGTCCATTTATCCATATTATGATGAGTTTATGTTTAGATGATATTTTTTGTTGTTTTTTTTGTACAATGTTTCAAATTGTACGTGTATTTGTGTACAAATAAATATATTATTTAAAGTTTTTGGCTTTATTTATTTTTAGGGTCATAGAACGCAAGAAAATGACGTTCTAAAGCAGATGAATCCAAACTTTTCAGCTTAAGGGTCACACTTACTTTTCAACTAGACCTGAGGGCCAAAACCTAGCTAGCTCATGATACCAACATACTGTAGTTTTAAGTTGCGTCAAAATTTTAATATTGGGTCTAACCGGCGAGGGGGGGGGGGTGTGGAATCTCCTCCGTTCGCAATTTCGATTGATACTTACGGGCAAATATCAATTACATTTCATTGCGGCGGAGATAGCCGATGAGCATGCTATGCCTTACGTATTGTTATGACTACTTACGAGCATACTAAATATATATAGTATAAAAAAAAATGTTTCACGCATTTTAAGGAAGTTCTTTCGCCGCATATGAGTCAAATGAAGTGTAGTATTCAATTTTGGCAAATTAAATAAAAATTCTAAAAAAAATAAATAGTTTGCAAAGCTTTTATTATTGAAATAGAAAATACTCTAAAAAATAAATATGAAACTTCATTTGACTCATTTAAAACAGCTGGTCATAACTAGTGTGTGATTTGGCAACGTTGTGTTTTATCTGTTAATCTCTAAGGCAGTTTAATCTAAATAAGTTTACAAAATAGTAAAATGTTTACTCAAGACTTGATTATGTCACACTTGTTTGGTCACCGAGTAGATGTTAGACTAAAATTTCAATTGGATGATATATTTTCTGTATAGGGCCCAGTCACCTTAACTTATTTAATAGATTCAACTCTATGTCCTACCAACAGCAGCGACTGCATCACTTCTTGCTCTTTCTCTACAAATTATGTAACACAAAATTCTTCTGGAATTGTAACTTTAGTTCCCCCATTTTCCGCTCGTCGTCCCTCCAGGAACTTCTTATAAAATCTATATTTATTTATTTATTAATATCAAAAGCCCAACAACAATAATTAATTGGGCCGTAATAAAATATAACAAAAAACACATACCTATTGCAAAATAACAGAAGTAATATTACAATAGCAGTCCCAGACCTACAATAATACTGAACAGGAACGTAAAACTGGGTATAACTCATACTCGGATCACATGAAGTATACACTGTGTCTGGTCGTCAATCGTGTCATATTAAAATTTAATTTGCCCAAAAGTTGAGGACAAACAATCTGAACGTTGACCAGCTTATATAAAAATAAAACTGAATGTAAGGTACGTCTCGTTACAAGACTTTGCGTACGCTTCCTCAGTTCTCAACCACAAATACTTCATAAACTTTCGCTGGACGTTCTCTATAGCCAAAATATATTATAAATTGGAGATCAAACAAGTTAACAGTATTCAAGTTTACTTCTTACCAGTGCTATAAACAATAATTTTAGGCTTTCGATATTCTTAAATGATCTACAGTTTCCAATAATTAAACCCAGCATTTGATTAGCTTCAGATACTATTTTGTTATAATGAAGATTATAGCTAAGTTTGGAATCCAAAACAATACCCAAATCCTTAGCTGCATCAACTCTTTTAAATAAGTCATTATTTATTTCATGACTATAGAATTCGAGAGATTTTATAAATTATAGACATTACTGGACATTTGCTCATATTCAATAACAATTGATTACTTACACACTACCTTTGAACTGCACTAACACTATTTGGCAATCTTATCACAATCCTCCTTCTACTTAACTTGGACGTACATTTTTAAATTCAACATCAATTGATTCGCCGATATCGTTTATAAATATTAAAAACAAGAGAGGCCCCGAAGACGCCGCAAAACACTGATTTAAAGCCATTATATTCTGTGTACATCTTTTTATAGTGATCTTTCTTGTTTGTCTAATCAAAAGATGCCCTGAAGGACCCCAGCGGCGTGAAGTGTATGTCCCTCTTAAACACCCATGTTAACTCATTTTTTCAATATCTCAAAACCTAGTGAAGATTTGTTTTTTACTATTGATCTCAATATATTTTTGAATAAAATAACACTTTGTGACTGGCTGCATGGCTGATCAGCCAATGCCAATACAAAAAAAAATATTGGACATATTGAAACCTATTAAATAAATATGATTTAAAAAACCGTACAAATTGATGAGTAAAACCAAACTTCGCAGGTTTTGTCAGAATCACATTGTGGCTCATTTTGTCAATGGCCTGTGATAAGTCGGTAAACATTACATCAACCTGATTGCCCGCATCCACAGCAGCCGCTGTAAATTGCAGAAAAGACGCCAGATTAGTGGATGTTGACTTATCCCTCGAAAAGCCATGCTGTTTTGAGGACAACAAATACTCGACTTTGCTGATAATGAAGTTATATAACAACATCTCAAAGATCTTTAAAAAACCACATATTAGAGAAACAGGCCTGTAATTTTCCACTTTGGTTTTATCTTTACTCTTAAATACAAGACATATTTTAGCTGCCTTCCATCTCTCGGGATACACCAGCTGCTTAAAAGAGGCAATTAAAATTTTACATAGAGGAGTAGCCGAAACATTTATAGTGTTTTTAATAAGAAAACTTGGAACAACATCTGGTGAGCTAGATATTTTAGGTTTAAACCCTTTCGTAATTTTTATTATATTCTGTTCTGTAAAGACCGGAACTGTAACTGGTTTGTTTCCCAAATTCCCCAAACTAACCTCTTCGGTAGACGATACTTCATTATAAACCCTCTTGAAATACTTAGCAAATACCTCGACAATATCAGTAGCGTGATCGAGTTTTAGCACAGCAATTTTTTTTCTACTGAACATACCTCTAAAATGACAGGGTCATTTCCAATGTCCCCCTCTATACGCTCAATGTAACGCTGATATAAGACCGCGCCCTAAACGATTTAAATTTGTTAAACCAAATGACACTCTTAGTTTTTCTATACTTTTTAAAAACGTTATTCTTACGTTTCAAATTACGAATAATATCGGTGTGATACCATACAGGAAAAGAGCGACTCTTATTTTTGAAGATAATGATAAATTTGGCCGCAAAGGCGGCCCCCCCCCCTCTTTCAAATTTGCACTATCCTTAACAGTATAATAAAATAAATAATCCCTCAAGAACAAAATCCTCTTGTGAGGTGTGCTTCTCGTAGAGTGTCGACTTGTACGTAAATATGTCTGTAATTGTAATGAAATGATATCTTTATTCGTGTTAAGCGATTTTATTGTGATATTTAGCTAGAATCTTCAATGCTTATTTGTTTCAACATATTAATGTCTTTGACTTGGTGCTAATATTCTGATAGAAAATAAATGGTGATTTATTTATTTATTATTCCAGCTTTCGTGATAAAATTTTACCCGCATTTACATTCAGTTAATCCAAAGACAGATGTGAAGTGAAATTGCAAGAAAAATAAGGCATGACAAAACATAGGTGATATTTAAAAAAAACAAGTCAAAATAACGATTTCCTAATTATCAACAATTTATCTTGTTGTTAATTCATATTTATATTATTCCTGTATGGATTAGTTTTATAACTGGCAAGAAGGTTAAATTTAATGATTCACGGATAAAACTGTTTCCCTAACTCGCCACCAGAGGATACTGTACTTATTTTTTTTCTTTTATTGACCGATATGGTCAAAGTGAAGCTGTTAGTTTGTCAATGTGAATTAAAAATACATTATTTGATTCTTGTTTCACTATGTGCAAAATGACATCCTTATCTTGATCCTATTATGCAAAATAAAAAAGTTACAAAAGAAATAAACGAGTTCGTTTCCGGTATTCACTGTTCATAACGCGCCATCCCTGAATTTGTGGAGATATACGTGTGGGGTGTGAATATATAGATAATTCCAGTTGCCGTCTTGGGCGAGTTTTACTGAATGCAAGGGGAGTGACTAATGAGCCTTACAATTATTGTTCGTACAGCGTTCTCCTTTCATACAAGGAGAGCATGGAAGTCTATGTTGTATGTGGGAGTGATGTAGTGCGGAAGCGTGTTTAAAAGAAACTCATGCTATCTCTACTAAAAGAGGGAGATTCCGTAACGTCAGACATGTCGTGTATCATTGATTTTTAACATTTTGGAAAATATTTATTGAATTAAAGGGTATGTGTGGAAGAACCCCACATTAGGGAATTACTAATTAGGAGAATTTGGAGTTTCAGAAGTACTAAAAGCACCGAGAGAACTCGTCGATGAGACAGATAAATAACGTGAAAATAATATCGATAGTGAGAGTGTTTGAATTTTCTTTAGATCAGTAAATTATTGTTAGGTGCCGTATTTGACCTAACGCAGAGTTTATTATTTTATGGTGGTGTTTTGAACTCGCTAATAATTTTGCGTGAAAATAAATACAAAAGATTTAGTTTTCTCTATAATCTTTTACGTTATCTGTTAATCCAAGCCATAGGCAAACATAAAATGTAACTGCAAAAAATAGGTGGGGAGCAAGAGGGGGGGGTCAAAGTTGGCTAAAACAGGTTTTTTAAATCTATAAGGCAAGGAACACATTTTGAAAAAAATATTCGAATAAAAGTTGTAGAGATTTTAAAAACCTACAATTTGAGCTTTTGTGCGGTCATTTTTGTTAATTTGTTATTACAAAAAAGCCAAAAAAAAAACTATTTTTCATATCAATTAATTATTGCAAAATCAACTTTTTTTGGATTTAAAGGGAAGCCCTCGTCCTTCTGAACAAAAATATATATTATAATAAATCGGGTAATTTGTTGCTGAGATATTACTAAATGGTATCCCAAAAGGCAAATTGCTATAACTTTTTTTGAGAGAACATTTTGACCTCCACAAAGGTTCAAACCTTTCCTGAAGATCGAAACTTTCATATCTTGTTAGAGGCAAATGGAAAAAATAATTTTCAACCCCTTAAATATCGCTTTAAAAACGGAGTTTTTTTTATAAAGAAATAGAGGTCTTACGCGCGCGAGAAAACAACTTCACATCGGCAGCGCTCGGAAAAATTCGCCGTATTTCGGCAACGAGCGGACCAATTTCAGTGTTTTTTTAAATCTGGGGTAGCTCGAAAAATTATGAATATGGCACACCCCTTTTTTAGAGCGATATTTAACGGGTTGAAAATTAACAAATTTACATCTCAGCAACAAATTATCTGATTTACTATTAAAAAATATAATTTTGCTCAAAATGAGAAAGCTTCCCTTTAAAATCAAAAAAGTGCAAAAAAATTTAATTTTACAATAATTAATTGATATACCAACAATGGCCAATTTTAAGGGTCTTTTTGGCATTTTTGAAACAATAAATTGACGAAAATGATCGCACAAAAGCTCAAATTGTAGGTTTTTACAATCTCTATAACTTCTATTTGAAACTTTTGTGTCAAAATGCATTCCTTGGCTTGTATAATAGATTCAAAAAACCTGTTTTAGTAAACTTTAACCCCCCCCCCCCCTGGCCCCAACCTTTTTTTTTGCTGTCACGTTTTATGTAGGGTTTGTTCTTATATTGTCCCCAATACCCCTGAATAGGTTTCATCCATCCCGGAATTTACGTCAAAAACAGCACTAATTTTACCTATGGCTTGGAGTATATTGAATGTTTTTAAGTCGAATAATTTTATACAGGATGTCCGGAAAATACGTGTACAACGTTTAATGACAGACTTTCGACGTCAAAATAGGTCGATTTAAGCCTATATCCGATACTGCTTCGTTTAGGCACTGGAAGACGTCAAAATTTTAAGGTAAACCATTGATTTTTCCCAGATTTTTTGAAAATGTGGTAACTGCCCCCCCCCCCTGCATCAAACAAAACAGTTTTGCGCTATAATCCGTTCAAAAATCAAATATACAACTTTTTCGTGACATGAAAAGAAAAACATGAAAATTTGTTTCCTAATAAGCTTACAAACATGTTTGAAAGAGGGGAAGACTATGGACGGAACTATGACTTCCTGTCATTTTTTCTTAAAGCTTTAAACGCGACTTCTAAGTTTATTATCATACATATATTTAATGATGTTAGATTGGCAGTAATTAACGGTTCTGCAGATTTAACAGGACTTCCAATGTTTTTAGAGGAAGATGGTCTACGATGCATTGGTTATCCTCATAATTTCATGACAAAGTTTCTGCTCTATCTAATTTATTATTTGTTTTTTGATCGCTATATCTTGCTGCTAATATTTATTGTTATCATCAATATTTTCTGAAAATAAACAACACTGTCATTTTGAGCGCAAAGTTTCTGTTTGTCACTTTCTCGATATTTAATAGTATATTTACTCAAAAATTCCAACGTTAGTACGTTATATTAATAGGCGCAACAGAAAAATACTGATTTACAGTTAGATATGATTATAATTATATCACTAACATGGGCTAACTTTAAAACTGGTCTCAGTTGAAAACACTTTTTTCTTATTATCTAATCAGTAAAAATGAAAAATTTTATTTATTTTCGGGACACAAATTATTTTAATTAATAATATTCATACATATAAAAGTTTGTTTGTTGACATATATCTATTCCACATTATCACAATGTCATAAGCAAAACAAAACTGACCTACTAGAAGGTCTAATTTCCTAAGCATGTTAAAAACTTTTAGTATATCTGGTTATAAAATTTTTGATTTTTCAGGGTGGATAGTCACCCTAGGAAAGGAAAAAATATTTATCCTATTGAAGATTGATGATATCACCAAAATTGGAAAATCAGCTTCTTACTTTTCGTTCAGAGGAAAAACAAAATTCCTTAATGTCTGGAAGAGGTTTAATGGTAATAAATGATGCTGCAGGAAATATATTATTTTGAACTACACGATCCAAGAAAGAAAAGGACATTTTCCACAAGGTTCGTGTGGTTCAAAAGGTCTCGAGATTAACATATAAAAACACAATTTTTTAGCAAAATTCGACTTTATTTATCAACATAGTCTCCTTTTAGAGTGATACAATCCATATCCCTAAACTGATCTAAATTCTTCAGTTTCATATATGACAGTCAGTTCTACACGTAGTTTTTGTTCGATAAAAAAGAGGTAAATTTTAATGGTAACCTTAAATTTTTCTTCGAGAAAACATGTACTACATTCAACATACTGTTCTGAAAAAAAGACTGGCTGCTACCAAGTGAGCCACCATGGAAAATAAGAAGTTCATACTTAAAATCAAAAAGCGTACTACATGCACGATGGGACACCACCTCATTTCAGCGTTGCTGTGCGGGAGTACCTGAATAACGTCTATCCAAACCGTTGGATAGGTAGACCTATTGTATGGCCTCCTCGATATCCCGACCTACCGCCGTTGGATTTTTACCTGTGGGGACACCTCAAAACCTTTATGTATTCCACTCCGGTCGACAGTAGGGAGGAACTTCTACGGAGAATCACATTTCGTTAAGATCAAATAACGAACAATGCCGAGTTAACGTGGAGAGTCCAGCAGTCCTTAATTCGTCGTGCCCGCAAGTGTATTAGGCTTCACGGAACCCATGTTACGAAGTTCTAAACTAAGCTGTTAGTTTCACTTTTTATGGAAACTATGGTGACAGGGGAAAATCTCCCTTTTTCATATTCAACCTGACAAAAGTTAGGGAAGTAACAGTGTAAATAAAATGATGTTTTTTTTTGAAAACGGTTAGGATTAGCGACATGAATAAAGAGTACTTAATTTTTAATCAATAGTTAAAGGTATGTAAAAAAAAGCTCTTATCATACAGGACGTAAAAAAATGGGGTCATGAGTGCCCCAGCTAGTCAGTCCTTGTAGCTGTGAGTAATTCACAACACTTTCTTGGATAGTAATTTGAAGGGTCTGACCTGGTATACATTATATTAAGAAAAAATGAAATATACCTAGTGGTTCAATAACATGATTCCAGTGTAGCTCTTTGGGAGCTCATATCTTTGAAGAGGAGGCCTATAGGAAAAAGGTTTATATGAAGTTGTAGTATTCCTTTCACGTGTTCTTTTAATGTCCGGGAGATTTCCCACATTTTCCCGGACACCCTGTATATTTTTTTCCAGTTAAAAATCAGAAAAACTTAAAACATCATTGCAAATTTGTCAATAAATACTTTACAAAGAATTCTTTACCCGTTCTTAATTTATTACAAAAAGCCTTTTTTTATTTATTGCAAATAAAAATGATTAGTTAAAATATAAAGAAATATCCTATATATATATATATATATATATATATATATATATATATATATATATATATATATATATATATATATATATATATATATATATAGTTTATAATAAAAAAAAAACAAGGCATTTCAATATAAACGTATAAGATTTCAAGGAACATATAATTGAACCTAGCACGGCTTACTAGGGAGCTTCTCCTTAGTAAGAAAAGAGCTATGAATTAGGGTGGGACGTGAAGATTCATCTTCATAAGATTGGTGTTGTAGATGACCTGATGTGCAGATGGTGTCTGGAGGAGGATGAAACTATCCTCAGCAGTCTCAGCACTCAACAAACTGAGGCAGAGACATTTCAGACATACAATTTTGTCATCGGAGGCCATAAGGCATGTTTAATCGACGAGGCTACTTGGATTCGCAAAGGTGAGCAGCCTCAAATAATCTGCAACCATGGTGGGATGTAAAAAGCCCAACGAGGTCTAGGCATCGATGATTTAATATCACCACCTTTTGTTCATTTATTCAGTCATTCAAACTTATACAATTTTATCCTTCATTAGAATACCGCAACCAAAAGCATGAATTAAATTAAAAGCTGTTTTTTTGCTGCATAAATAACCCGCATAAATTTTCTTTAGATTCTTATTTTAATCTGCTCTTCAACTAAAAATATGGATTCCTGAAAAAAGAAAATTAACCCTTTTAAAACAGTTAAATCGAGCATCTAAAATGGAAATATGTCTATAAAATTAATTCTCGATGTATTTTTCTTTAAAGTTAATCTTTTTTTAGAATACCATATTCAAAAGCATGAATGAAAATAGGACTTGTTTTTTCTCTGCATCGATCGCTGCCTTGTATTTTCTCCCCAAAAGATTCTAATTCTGTCAACAGTTCATCCAGTGGCATATGGAAATTGTCTTGAAGAAATTTCTCCATAATATCGGTTGTTGCAAGTTTTGTTTGCCACACAAAAACAGCGAATAATATGCCCAATAAGGCGTTTTCTTTCCATTCATTTTTCAAAATGTCAAATGAAAATAATTCTTCAGGATTACAACCCAGTTCTTGTGCAAATGCAATAAAAGTGTTATGGTATATTTGCAGATAATTGTCAAGATTATCAAAGTCTTTGTTTGAAGCACTGGAGTAAAAGAAGTATGACAGATCATAAATGGGTGTATGATCTCGAGCTAGTTGAAAGTCAATTAGTTTCACATTCAACAGCTTTCCATCTTCCTAAAAAGGAAATTAAATATATTTTTATTGCAATCTTAATGTTTTCTTTGTAAAACTAAATAAAAGCCTACTAGAGATGAAGTAATTTTATCTGAAGATAAGAAAAACACGTTAAGTATTCTGATTTCATTTTGATGATAGATATATAACATATTTTTTTTTTAATCTAATGCCATTATTAGGGTAATTTTCAGTAATAAAAATGGCCGAACTTCAACGCACAATTAGCCCATTTTTTGTAAATATTCGAGTTTAGAAAAGCTACAGAAACTTATTCATTGATTTTTATTTGTTTCATCAGGTGTGCATTCGCAGGATAACATGTAAACTGGACAGAAGACGAATGGAAAAAAGTTCCATTTGGCGATGAAACAATTTATAATTCTGATAGAAAGGTGGTCAATTAATACCAGGGGTTAATCCTCAATATATGGCACCCACCAGCGTTTTTTTGTGGTGTATTTCCTATGGAATGGGGTGGGCTCTTTAAACTTCATTAATTACACTGCGGATCTATTTATCTGTAGGGTAAAGTAGGAAATGTCAATGTGTTTTATATTCCAACAGGGTAAAGATCCAAGGCACTTTTTACGAGGTATTCAAAAAGAGTTAGTTCAGGTCTAGTCTAGTCAGAACTAGATACACGAAACGCGCAACCCAAAAGATAGGGATCACACTATTCAGTACTGGCAACCAAGCCTACTACGGACCCGGAGTCTTTTCATTATTTGGGAGTTCTCCGCACTCAGGGACACCACAGATAAAATCGGAAAAATTCTCAAGAGACCAACATTTTTCATCACAGGCCACAGACCTTAAAGTAAAATATCTCTTGTCATCACCTAAAGAAAAAATCCCTCTAGAAAACCAGAGAGTGTACGAAATTCCATGCGAAGAATGTAGCTCATCTTACGTAGGTCTAACCAACCGTAAAATAAGCGCCAGAAGAGACGAATATATAAACGCTGTCAAGCAAAAAACAACTTCTTCTACACTGACCCAACACTTGTTAAACACAGGACATAAGACAAATTTCTCAGGAACAAAAATGCTATCGAGATGTGATAACCTGTCCATAAGAGTTATGAGGGAAGCCATCGAAATTGCAAAGAGGCCCAACAACTTAAATAGCAGATATGATAGCCAGCGACTGCCTAATACTTGAAAAAATCTGCTTACGAAACATCAACCAGTAGTAGGTAGTAAAGAAATAGATTACAACTCGGCAACACAATCCCAAACACTGGCAACAGAACCGATGACACGCAGCAGGTCTCGCAACCTGACTGGCTAGAACCATCCGGCAAACGAATACGCCCCGCGTACACATGGACCGACAGCACCCAAGTGCAAGCGTCAGTTTGCCCACAGACGCCGTACAGTGAGCTTTGAAAATGGTGAATAAAATTTCACCGAAACCTCATCTGCCGTACAATCCTGAGAGCAACTCAGCACATACATGGGACACCCGAAAACTTCCGATTATATATATATATACATATATATGCAACCGAAAGTTTTCGGGTATCCCATATGGGTGCCGAGTCCTTCTCAGGACTGTAGGGCAGCTGAGCTTCGAAAAAAAAAGGCCTGAGAAGGACAGTACACATACCGGACAATATATATATATATATATATATATATATATATATATATATATATATATATAATATATATATATATACAGGGTGCCCGGGAAAATGATGGATATCTACCGGATATGAAAAAACCACGTGAAAGGAATACTACAAGTTCATATAAACTTGTTTCATATAGGCCTTCTCTTCCACCTCTTCGGAAGTATGAGTTCCCAAAGAGCTGCAATGGAATCAAGTTTTTTACACATAATTATTGAACCATCAGGTATATTTCAATTTTTTTTTTAATGTTATGTATACCAGGTAAGGCCTTTCAATTTATTATCCAAGAAAGTGTTGGGAATTACTTACAGTCGCATGGACGGACTAGCTGTGACACTCATGACCCAATTTTTTTCACGCCCTGTATGATAAGAACTTTGAACAACGTTTTTTACATACCTTTAACTATTGACTAAAAATTAAGTACTCTTCATTCATGTCGCTAATCCTAACCGTTTTCGAAAAAACATCATTTTATTTACACTGTTAGTCCTCTAACGTCTGTCGGGTTGAATATGAAACAGAGGAATTTTCCCCTGTTACCATAGTTTCAATAAAAAGTTAAACTAACTACTTAGTTAAAAACTTCGTAAGAGGATTCAACATGAGCTTTGTGAAGTCTGATATACTCACAGGCACGACGAATTGAGGACTGCTGTAGCCGCCACATTAACTCAGCATTGTTCCTTATTTGATCACAGTGAAACGTGATCCTTCATAGAAGTGCCTCCCTACTATCTTCCCACAGGTAAATATCCAACGACGTTAGATCGTGAGATCGAGGAGGTTAGGCAATAGGTCCTCCTCTCCCTATCCAACGGTTTGGATAGACGTTATTCAGGTGCTCTCGCACAGCAACGCTGATATGAGGTGGTGCCCCATCGTGCATGTAGTACATGTTTCGGCGGCACTACTAAATCGTGAAACGCGTTCTGGAAGAACTCCAAATAAGGTTCTATATTCAGTCGTGCCAGCAATAGCAATTGTCCAATCAAAAAATTGCTAATGATTCCCCAGACATTAATTGATTGGAACTGAGGTCGATGATGTGAAACAATAGTTACATGAGGATTTTCATCTGCTCATACATGTGAGTTGTGTAAATTTATGATACCATTTCTAATGAACCCTGCTTTATCTGTGAAGAAAATAGTGCTAATGAAGTTTATATTATTTCGTTGCTGATCTAATAGTCTACAGGGAAAATCTTCAGAAAACAGTTCATCCACTTTTTTCAAATGATATGGATATAACAGCTGTTCTTGAAGAACTTCATGTACTATTGTTTTTGACGTATTAAACTGTGCTGATAATTTTCAAGTGCTCATTGAAGGAGTGTCATCTACAGCATTTAACATATTTTCCTCTGATTGCGGCGTACGTACTTCTCCAACCAGCATCAGTACTTCTTTTCCCAAAATTTCCTAAAATTATGAAGAAATTTAATAATATCACCTTATTAAATCGAATCGTGTACCATTCTCCCTTACACGTTGGTCAATCCGTGGAAATGTTTTCTGATCTGGAAGAGTACAATTAGGATATTTGTCGTGATATAACCTCCTGGCTTCCAAAGCAATCAGATGCATATCTGCATACTCAATGAACGTGTATTCCATATTTCAAAATATTTCACAATTAATTTCACCACAAAATCCAAAAATCGGTAAATTTATATCAATGTGTAGGCGATGTAAAATTTGACAAATTCTAAAATGCAGGATATTTATTTGTTTCGTACCTAGCAGCGTTTGCAACAACACTTTATTTTTGGTGCCGATAAAATATAATGCCCATTTTTTCGAACCTAGGTCGAACTGCAATTCATAGAATTAGATGTTTTTAACTAAAGAGGTAAACTCTAATTTGGATCCAATTTTTTTTATCATATGGTTGAAGGTTGAACATTTGATAAGAACAAAGATGTATCTTTTATCGAAATACACCAAATACTTGATATAAATAAATGACGTTTTTCCGAAAACGGTTAGGGTTAGCGACATGAGTGAAGAGTACTTAATTTTTAGTCAATAGTTAAAAGTGTGTAAAAAACGTTGTCCAAAGTTCTTGTCATACAGAACATAAAAACAATGAGGTCATGAGTGTCACAGCTAGTCCATCCTTGCAGCTGTGAGTAATTCACAACACTTTCTTGGATAGCAATTTGAAGGGTCTTACCTGGTATACATCATATTAAAAAAAAATTGAAATATACCCAGTGGTTCAATAGTTATATGTAAAAAACTTGATTCCATTGCAGCTCTTTGGGAGCCCATACTTCCGAAGAGGTTTATATGAACTTGTAGTATTCGTTTCACATATTTTCTTCATATCCGAGAGACTTTCCACATTTTCCCGGACACCCTATATATATATATATATATATATATATATATATATATATATATATATATATATATATATATTCATTGTTTCAAAAGCACACAGATTTGTATAGAACCAGATATGGCCGCTATAATGATCGAATTAATAATTTTTATTTATAAATATCTTAACTAAGTAAACTGGGTAAATTTAGCACAATTTAAGTATGAGTGAAAGTTGTAATATCTAATATCAAAATAATATATTTTTTTTTAAAGCAAATTTTTTATAGTAAATGGAATAAAAGCTATAAAATATTATTATTCGATTCATGCTGTATAAAATATATAACATATAATTTCGTTTTTAGATATTTATCCAAATACGATTGGAAAATTAATAAAATTTTAGATCTTACCGAATACTTAAAAAGCATATTTTTAGACCAACAGTCACCATGAACAAAACATCTATGTTCACCATTATATTTATATCCTTTTAAAAATAGTTCAGACATATTTTCTCCTAAATATTTTATTGTATCATACATAATTTTATTTTCTTCTCTGTTTAAAATCTTAAGTGTTGCAGAAACTGCAGCTGTTAGCGGACTACTCATAACTTCTAATGACCTTTCACTGAAATCAGAAAATCCTTTGGTTATTTCATGATACTCCTCTGGGTTTGTTTTTCGCAAAACGAAGGAAAGTGCATGAAATTTTGCATATATTTTAAAAATAAATTCCAAGTGCTCCTCATTAAAATATTGCGTTTTATCAAACGTGACGTAGCCGAGTAATTTAAGGTTTTCCATTGCAGTAAACTCTTTGTTGAGTTCCAAATTCCCACAAAAATATTTAGCCACATTGTAAAAGGGTTTCAAAATTCCACTATTTTCTTGCAATTTATCTAAAGCTGGAAATACAGTTTCATAAAATTGAACTTCATTTTTAAAGACTGCATTAGCATGAGTACCAGATCCTGCTGTCTTTATAGCAACATTTGTTGTTTCTCCACTCTCCTTATTTTTTATATCTCCTATAAATAATTTTCCAATAACGCCACCACCAGAAATTGATTTCGTGTTTGAATTTAATTCAAAATTTTCTATATTTTGAGACTGTGCAACTTGTATCAAGATATTGTCTAACTGCAGTTTTATTTCTTCTGATTTTAATTCTGCCATTTTACTTTTTTAATAATTTTTATTTTATTTTTACCTCTTATTTAAAAAGAGTATCGTTCGTTTTTACATCAGTAAAAAAATGTTTCGTATATAAAATGTGTATAATTTTATTTTCTAGCGAGAAAACACTGAAAAAATCTGCTATATGAAATTGAAGAAAAATGGTTATTTTATGAGAAAAACGCCGATTTATAAAGATTAAATTGGAAAATCAACTCAGAAGTAACCTATAAAACTTTCAACCAGATGGTAAAAAGAAATAATACATGGTCATAGACTACGTGGCCAAACATCAATCCTGATCAATGACCCCGTTCGAGACTTGCAAATCCCACTGCAAATCAGGACCTTCGATCATACCAGTAGATCTTGACCGTTATAGCTTCTCTAAACGTTTATAATCGATGAGGAAGAGCATTTAGATGTTTAACAGACCCAAATATTTTTATCAATTTTTTTGCTTGTCGTAACTCCTCCGGGTACTTTAAAGTGTTGAAAATTTCAACAAATGCGAAATTCACAATTAATTTCAACAAAAATATTATTGAAAAGGTTTCTTTTATCGGTAAATATTATTAGATATTATTTACATACTAAAATGTGTTGAAAATAATATATTTATAATAGTTTGGGCAACCGGAAAGTCATACAAAAGTAAAAACCAGACAGGGTTACTTTACATGTGCGTGTCACAGTGGGTTCACACGACAAGAAAAAAAATTGAGCGTATGCGTAGCGTAAAAACACATATGTCAAATTTCAAGCACTGTGATTTGTTAAATTTAAAAAAAGACAAAGAGCGAAGATTTCCCGCCTAAATCCGCCTTTTGCAAAGTCATTACGCTTTTCAGCGGACTGTTCTAAATATGGCGGAAACTGTTTATTTTTAACATTTTGTATGAACATAACCCACGTTTTTTTTTTCAGAAGTTTGTTGTTATATTTATATTTTTTTATTTTGCGAGTTTTGAGATAATGGATGTTTATGAACTATGTTAAATCGTTTTAATTTATTAAAAATGCTTGTTACCAAAGATCACTACTGCTTGGCCCCCAAAATAAAACAATTCTTGTTCATTTTTTTATTAATTATATAACAATTTCAATAAAACAGTTGTTAGTTATATAAATTAAATATTATGAAATAAAGGCCGTTATATAATACAATTTCTGTTCAACGACAATCTCTGATATCGAGACGTTAATCTATAAACATGCCCTTAGCTATGGTTACCAGATCAAATAATGAGATTTCCTGACAATATCCCTGACTTTTCAGTAAATATCCGGATATTTTGTCTGAATGTTGTATGTGGTATGTTAAGGCACTGAGATTTTCAAAATATTTGCAATTGAAGCACCAAATGCGAATATCGAGCGAGTGTTCTCATTAATGGGAGCGTAGTGGACCAAAGAGAGAAATAGGCTGTCTATATTGTTATAAGATTTGCTTTTCTCTGCAAACAATGTTATAACTTTGCTGGTTCTGCTTTTGATTTATCACTGGTTTCAATGAATTCAAATAAATCTTCTATCACTTTTAATATTTTATTAAAATATTCACTAAATCAGGAGGTAACAACAGTTTTTCTTCTTACTTACTAATTTAATGTCACTATTGTAATTTTTTTTATTTTAATTCCCCTTGTCTCTATGTTCATGTCCTAATTATATTCTATTTCTAACTTATTATTTTACAGTCATAGGCGTACTAACAAATATAACTTACACCTATTTATTTACATGATTACTGAAATGAAAAAGTGTGTATTTATGGAACGATAAGACAATATGAACAAAGCTAATGGTTTTTGTAAAAAATAAAGTTTTACAGTTTTGGAGATTAAGGCATGCTTTGATTTGAGCCAATTAGAATATAAATTTACTTAAGATATAACTTCTTAAGAGAGTATTAAATATTAGATTATAATTATCTATTAATCCAAAAGAGTAACTTAAAAATATTTATATATAGTAATTTAATAATTAATAATTTGTAGTAACAGTTGGTTTGCAACAATATCTTCTGTTAAGGTTCTACTCTTGACACAATTTAATTAAAAGAACATATCATGTGAAGAATGTCATGAAATGGTTATAAAAGACCAGCAATTGCCAAAAGAAACATCAAGAAATAGAAAGTACGAAACTTGAATTTATTAATATACTAAATAAACAATTCACTTATTTTGTTAATGTTTAATTAATTCATTTTTTCTTACTAGAATTATTAATAAATTTTTTTTATTACTTATATTTTCCTCTTTTAATTTCAAAACAATACTAACAATTGTAGTTTTTTCCTGTTTCCTTAACAGGGGGCTAAAATTTCAGACATGTCAGGAAAATTCCAGTCGGCTGGTAAAGCTACCCTTAGCAAACTTTATATAAGCCTATTATTTATCAATTAAAAAGTAAAAATTAACATTGATGGAAATTTAATAACAGAAATCCAGTTAGTATATGTAATGTATTCTTCTAAAAACTACAAACAATTGTAATTATTAAAACGATTGTTAAAATGACACTATTATATTGAAATTCTCGTCTTCGAACTCCTGGACAATTCTTTACCAGGTAGAAGTGGTAAACTTTGGAAATAAAACTTCTTATAGTCTCATATTATGGCACAAGTAATTTGAATAAATTCAGAAACACTGTTTAATGACTCGGAATTCCTACTGCTGCTTTTACATGTTTATTTCATCAGCTAAATATCCTAATGTTATTTCCAACCTAGTAATAAGGGTATAGCTCTACACATTTCCATATCGTGTTCCCTAATTATTGGCCCAACTACAGCAAAGAGCTCTTCAAATTCATCAAGAGTAACAGGAAAATATTTTTAAAAAATCAGGATCATTTTCTAGCATTTCTTAAAATTAAATAATTAGTATGTCCAAGCTTTTCTCTGATGTTTTCCTCAAATATAGACTGGCCCTGTAGCGACGATTTTCCTGTTTCTTTTTAATAAAGAATATATCAATAATAACTTTATATTTTGTAACTCCTTTTTCTAAATTACAATATTGCGGCAGTTAAAGTTTTATTTTGTTTCATTTTAAGTTTTAGATAAAATATAAACAAAAATACTGATAAAACTTAAGACAAAAAAAAAACCACATCCCTTGTCTCTGCAGAATGAAATATTCCATGTGGACGATACATTTTTAACTTAAAAAACTCACCCTTACCTAAAACTTACATTTGCAGAAAGTTATTACCGAAGGTAAAATGACTATCACGGTAACGAAATGGGCACTAGGCAAAACGTAGGGATTAAAATCACACATTGTATATTGATTGTACACTACACTGGTATGATGAACAAAAATTATTCATTGGCAGGCCACTATGTAGCTCTCCAAACTCCAGAGACTGGCCTGCCTGTGCATAGAGGAGCCATGAACTAACCTTTTTTGTCCAGGACAGCTTTTTTGTACTGAGCTGGGCAGTACGGTTACTTTATATGTGTGTATACACATCATTTGCCTCTTGCATGGTTCACCTGAAATTTTTAAAAACAAACATTTCTTTATCTACGAGTTTTTTTTTTGGAAAAAAAATAAACAGTAAATGTATAAGTTTTGGTAAGTTGAAAATATATAAATCATTATAAGTTTGTAAGTTTGTCTATTGAAAGATTTGTAGTTTTCTCGAATTACTTGGAAATATTTTATTTTAAATGAGATATTTACACAAAAAATTAAAGTTTCCTCGGTGAACGTAACATTATTACACCAAAATTTGCCTATAAAAGTTTTACGCTATATTTTTCCATAATAATTTATTACAACAAAGGCTCTCTTTGACCAAGGATTGAAGAAATGTTTTACCCAAAACCTCATCATTTAATAACAATTTATTCTTTTCGCGTCTGTAGTAATTAATAAAATTATTATATAATATTAAGAATGAAAAGAAATGTACATCTTTAAAATTCAAAGCTTGGAACAAAAAGGTTAGTAAACATCAACGCAAAAACAAGGTTAATGTCAAATATAATTTAATTCTTTTTTATCTATACGGCTTCTACTCTAAAAGTCAATTATCCAGCTCATTATGAGAATTCTCTGATAGTGTATGTACCTCTCTTGATTATTAATTTTTTATTTTTAATATTTTCATTCCTGAATAATTTAAAGAAAAAAACGAAAGGATATTTGGATTTCTATACGAAATGATGTGTTTTTGTCTTTTTTCCCACCAGAGTACCTATTCTCGTTCTTGAGAGAACGATCACTTGATGGAAAGTGGGCGTGGTTCTCACGAAAAAGTATGAAACCGTATTCTGGGTAGCTTTTCTCGTTCTCGAGAGAACGATCATCTTGATGGAAAGTGGCCGTGGTTCTCACGAAAAAGTAAGAAACCGTATTCTGAATACGTTTTCGTACTTTTTCGTGAGAACCACGCCCACTTTCCATCAAGATGATGGTTCTCTCAAGAACGAGAATAGGTACCCAGGTATTTACAACAAGCAAACATTTTAAAATAATTAAAAAAGTTTGCAATATATTCCTTTACCTATGTGGATTTTACTCCCAAGGATAAATAGCCAACCAGTTAGGGGAGGACATTGAGCGATTGTATAATAAATAAAACAAGCGTTTATAAAACATCAAGATTTAAAAAAAAATAGTTATTTTTTCATACTTTTGCTTTCTCAGTGGTGCAAGTTGGTGTTAAAGGACTAAAATATAGTTTTGCAATTTTTTGAAAAAACCTTAAATTTCCAATTAATAGGAAATGACCGAAGTTCCGAAATTTATTATTTTTCCTCTGTATTTCCGGATAAGAAAAAAACTAAATTTTGCATAACCTGCACTACTGAGATACAGTCCACAAGTTCAAAATTCTCTGTGAATTTATGTTGGAGTCTAAAAATGATATCAGATACAAAATATCCCATAAAAAATAAAAAATGCATTAACAGAAAACAACAACCTTTGCATAAAAAAAACGAAGAAATATGCGAGTTAAAAAATAAAAACTCAATTAAAGCATGTAAGAGAATTTTTTTTGAAAAACTAAAGGTTGCACACATTTGATATGTATTTTGCTACTTGCACATTTTAAAACTTTCCCATGTGATAAAATTAAAGGGAAACTCAATTTTCAGCAAAAATCTGTTATTCTTTTATAAATTTAAGAAATACCTCGACGTAATATACTTTATAAACTTTTTAAGTATAAAAAGTAATAATTCCACTGTTATTTGCTTTTATGTAAATATTGAGTTCTTATTAATATGAAACAATAACATCAATAATTAAAGACAATGCTGAAAATGTCACTCAAAAAAAAATTAAAGAAAATAGAAAAACCTAGTCAAAATACGAAAATAAAATGGAAAGAAAAGCAGTAGTTATTGAAAGAAGAAAATAAAAAAGAATGCAAAGATACCTTTAAAGAGACCTGAAAACTGATAAAGAAAAACATGGAGAGATGCTAAGAAATGGAAATAGTAACAGTAAGTGGAAAGAGTTTTGCTAAAATTGGACTCAATATGAACTTTGTTAAGATAAAAGTGATGTGTAAAGTAGACTCTCGTATAAAATATAGAAAATGTTCACCTATCTTGGACATATGATAACCCAAAAAAAATCTACACATGTTCTTTAGGGAACGAGTCTGTGATTAGTGGAGCCGAGACATGAACCATCACAAAACAAACAATGAATAAATTGAAACGTACTCAAAGCGCTATGGCAAATGTATGACATATCCCTAAGAGATTGAAAGTGAAACATATAGATACGGCAAAAAAACAAAGATTAAATATATTGCGGAAATTGTGACGGAGCAGAAATGGAACATTGCGGGGTTTGTAGCACGATTTGAAGACAACAGATGATCCAATACTACACTAAGATGGAGACCATATATAGGCAAAAGATCCAGAGGACGCCCCCATTGCGGCGGATAGACGACTTGAAACATTTCGGATACTGATGTGTAAGAGAAAAACAGAAAACAGAAGAATATATATTCAAGGATGGAGTGAATAAGGCTAATGAGATAAGATTAAGGTTCCGTATACTTATAGAAACAACTCGGTGTAAGTCGATCCGTCTATTCGTAGGTCCGTTTGTCTCGGTCTTTTCTTTCAAAAAGAAGAGCTGATAGCTGATATCTGATAGAGTTACAGTTTCTTATAAGTCCCAAAAACCGACAACAAAATTTGGAGATCCAATTATGTTGCGTTAAAAATTAGAGTTAATATAATGTGAAAATATAAATTACCTTTCGTGATAATTTAATCGAATAAAAATTTTTTAAAATTATGGAAATCATGCTCCAATGTTTTCATATCGTGCAAAAATATAAGAGGAGAATTTAAACAAAATATAGAATGTTCATAATTACTAGCGCATTACCTAACATGATTCTAAAAAAAGAAAGAAACATTCGGTTCATCACTTCTTAAATTATTAAATTAATAAATTTGCAGATTTAAAATATAGTACAGAATACTTCTTAGGCTAGTTCAACTAGCACTTGACTCTTTTTAAAATTAATTAATGTATAAATATTGTAATTACACTTTGTGAATCAGCTTATCTTTAATACATGTTCTCTTAGACCTCGGCAACTGTTTCGACTTTCTTGGTCCTCATCAGTGTTGTACAGCTCCGAATAGAGCAACAACAGACAGCTGCCTACTTATTATAATTCTACATACCTAAAAAACCTGAAACGTAAACAGCTGCCAAGAAAACACCTACACCTATAACATTTTAGGTATCAGTGTATTCTTCGTTTTAAACATATAAATATCCTGAAAAAAATAATTTATAATGATTAACTCTGAAAAAAATTAGTAATCCTAAAAAAGACATTAGTAAAATTTAATCAAACAACGTTCTAAATAATAGAATAGAGAGATGAACTCTTAAATGGTTGAACATAGGGTCTAAAAGGTAATTTTATCTGATTCTGAATGGCATTGGCACAATTTTATAAAGTTGTCGTTATTTTGGTCAGAAATAACTACTTCCTTATGAAATAGTGCAAATTAATCAAAGACAGAGTGACCAAAAGGGTAAGTTTCCCTTACTTTTTTAACACAAATATTTGATATTCTGTGGTGTGTACAGTTGGACTTGAAATTGCAGAATTATGCGAATTTGTTGAGAAATGCTGAAAAAAGTGTTTTAAAACAACTGAGGAAAACATATTTTTCAAAAAAAATCCTCTAGATTGATTTCTTAATTTTAATATTCGAATCACAGAATTTGTTTTCTTATAGTGATTATTCAAAATTTACCAATGTACCTGAAACAGAAAAAAATAACATTAAAATTTTTACACAAATGTCTCTTATGCTGTGACAATCAGTATTGTAACTATAAGGGCCTATTATTATTAAACGTTCAAAATTTAAAACAAAAAATCAGCAGTTAAAGTAAGAATATTACATCGATTTTAAATATCTATTTTTTAAACTCAGCGTAAAAATGTTTGTGTTTGTGATAAATTATTTGTAAGTCTGCTATTAAAAAAAAATGCTCTAGAAACCATATAAAAAAAAGATTTATATTTCTCATACTCCACACTACTTCTGTTGGCCGTTGGTCCTTCGTTCTTTAGTCTTCCTTTGTAACATTATGCACACACAAATAGATCTTGTCAAATTGATCTCAATCGTTGGTATTCGGCACTTTTCACGGACACGCTTTCCGATGTCATAATTTGCTTTTTCCCATGGAAAGGAAGCCTTAACCTAACTTTTATTATTTAATTAAATTAAAGCTAAATAAAAAAGTAATTGCAGCACAGGGGAGAATCCAGCCTCTCTCTTGGGGGGGGGGGGGGCGGTGATATCACAAAAGTACAGTATGACAAGCGAAAACAAGTTGTGGACGGGGGGTGGTGGGGGGGAGACACCAGCAACATTCCCATTTTTAGTGTAAAAGGGAGGATCGGGTCTATTTTTCTGAATTTGAAGCTCTTAGAGAGGGGGCGATCACAAGAAAAAAAGTTGCCGACAGGGGGGGGGGATGCCAGCAGCATACACATTTCTAGTATAAGAGGCAGAATCAGGTCTATTTTCTTGAACTTAAAGCTCTTGCGGGGGAGGCCATCGCAAGAAAAACAAGTTTTTAACGGGGGGGGGGGGAGTGCTAGCAGCATACACATTTCTAATATACAAGTCAGAATCGGTTCTATTTTTCTGAACTCAAAGCTCTTGGGATGTGGGGGAGGGGGGGGGGCGATCGTAAGCATACACATTCCTATACTCTATTGAAGAACTAGAGAGAGTAATAAAACTGTTACCGAAACCTCCGACGTACCTGCTCCAGTGCCGCAGGTAACAGGATTGCCGTAAATCTAATTATTTTTAATTATATTTATAAATTTACTGCAACAATCAAATTTCTGATAGTTCAATTTAATTTATGTCAGTGAGCAAAGTATACCTTACAGTGTGTCCTTAGTGAACTATCTTGTTTGCGCTTGTTTTTATATATTATGTGAAATTAGTGAGAGACCCAAAAGATGGCTTCCACATCTATATTTATTCCAAAATCGTTAAACCAGGGCATTTTTTCCTCAACGAAAAACTTATTACGATGAATGTTTATGATACCTTAAGATATCAATATCTAGATAATAATGTTAAAAACTCTGTCTTCCAACATGACAGGAGTTGGAAAATCTACTATGTACCGAATACTGAAGAAGAAACAAACGACTGGAATTGTTAGTACTCCCAAGCCACATTCGATCACAGGCAGACGAAAAATCTCGTTTGAAGAAGAGATGAAAACTGCAATAAAAGGAGTTGTACTTACATTTTATTATTAGAAACAGATCCCAACCGTCGACAAGCTTCTAACTAAAATCAATGAAGATCGCGATTTACCTGAAATTAAAAGAACCCAACTTTGGAAGATAGCTTCACTGACTTTAATTAGGAATTAGATTCGTAATGTGTAAACACAATTTATTATTTATATTTTTGTTGTATTTTATTGTTTATTGTTGTTTATATATTTTTTTACTTTTTATATATATTTTTATTTTTGTGTGTCCCACTCTATAATTTTATATATATTTAATTCCAGTTAGTCGCTTTCTATTTTATTATTGTATTTGTGTATTTTTCTTAAGCGTGTAGAATTAACATGTTTATTTTATTTTTTTGGGGCTTTCGGATTTCCATATATAATAAAGTAAATTAAATTAACGTATCAGTACAGCAGAAATAAAAATAAGTAGGTCTAATTTTAACTGTAACATATAAAAACTAATTACATTTGAACCTCTTTTTAGTGTTTAATTGTAATTCTGCAGATGGTTTAAGAAATAAATAAACTGAAACGTCAAATGTCCTAAAAAATTTTTTAATTAATAATAAAATGACCGATAGCCCCAAAAATATTTTAATATTATATGGGCGAATTTATTTTTTTATATATGTTTAACTTTTTATATTTTTGACAATGGTATTTTGTAAGAATTTAAATTACAATTTAAAATTTTTTGAGAAAATAAGGTTACGTTTTAGTGTGAAGGTGTCTAAAACTGTTTCTATGACAAATTAAAAATAAAAAAAAATACAGTTGTGATTTGTGTTAAATATGTCAAAATTATCTACATTTTGTAATGTATGTGAATTATTAAGAAATCATTAGAAATAAAATCTTATTATAAAAACTTTTTATTTTAGGTTTATTACCGAAATAAAATTCTATGCTATAAATACTTAGTGATAAAATAAACCTCCCACCGATGCCTATGACAAGGATTGAAATCCTTTTTAACACTTCACACTTTCAAATATCTATTGTTATCCAAACTAAATAGTCCATTATTATGGACGGGTATTTTTGATTATAAAATTTCTATCCCATTCCTCTTAAAAATATATGTGTCTAACAGATTTTGCCAAAGACACCAGACTAAAGAATACAGGTAGTTTGCTAAGAAAAAAAGGTAAAAAATAATTTATTACTCTCTCTAGTTCTTGAATAAACTATAGTATAAGAGGCAAAATCGGGTTTATTTTCCTGAACTCAAAGCTCTTGAGGGGAGGGGGGGGATCGCCCCCACCGCCCTCTTCTTGTATCCGCGCCTGTTGCAGCAGTGTTTTAATCTAAAAAAAGAAAAAGTTACCAAATGTAAGGAGATTATTGATATATTCTTTATTTAAAAAAAAAACAGGAAAGTCGTCGCTACTAGGGAAAGACTTGGACATACTAATAATTTTATTCAAGAAATGCGAGAATAGATCCTGATTTTTTAAAAATATTTTTGTGTTACTATCGAAGAGCTCTTTGCTCTCGTTACGTCAATAATTAGGAAATACCACACGGAAATGCGCAGAGCTATGCTTCTATTGGGAAATTACGTTGCAATATTTACGTGATGAAACCAGTATATCCAATCTACAGTGCGAGTTCCAAGTCAGTAAACAGTGTTTCTGAAATTATTCAGCCATTTGAGCCATAATAGTGGACTTTTTAAAAAAAGTTGTATTTTCAAAGTTTACCACTTCTACCTGGTAAAGATTTGCCAGGGAGCTCGAAGACGATAATTTCAATATAATAGTGTAATTCTAACAATCATTTTAATGATTACAATTGTTTGTAGTTACATTTTAATTGTTTACAATAGGTTTATATAAAGTTTACTAAGGGCATGTATGTGTATTAAAAAAACTACTAACTAAAAAACACAAGGCCGTCATGATAGTGGGACAAAATGACCTATGCGGACGATACATTTTTAATTTAATAGGAAATAATAAGCTTACGCCGAGATTTTTTTTGTCGTCTGGACTCACCCGGTAAAAAAGTAAGGGCGAGTCCAAACGGCGATGATATTAAACTTTCAGCGGACCGCTTTAAATATGGTGAACACTGTTTTGTAACTTGCATGAACATAACTGCTATTTTTTCAGGAGTTTGTTGTCTTATTTATTTATTGCCAGTTTTGAGATAATTGATATTTATGAGATATGTTAAATTGTTTTCATTTATTAAAAATGTTTGTTACCGAAGATTATTCCCAAAAAAGCAGTTATGGTTCTTTTTTTTATTAATTAATATAACAATTACAATAATACATTTATTATATAAATTAAATCTTGGGTAATAAAGACCTTTATATAATGAAATTTCTATTCAGCAACAGTCTCTGCCTGATATCGGGATGCTAATCCACAGACATGCCTTTAGCAAACCTTATATACATACCTATTGTAAATCATTAAAAAATAGCAATTACCACTATTAGAAATTTAATAACAGTTAGTATCATATTTAACACATTCTCCTAAAACTTTTGAGAAAGCTATATCATTAAAATGACTAAACTAAGCTCTTTATAATATAGTAAAAAAATCATATTTTGTCAGGAATGTTAAAAGAAAAAAACTTTAAATAAATTACAATAACCGAGATAATTTTATATCACCGCCCCCTAAAGAGAGAGGCTGGATCTGCCGCTGCACTAGGTATGGTGCTAAATATTAAAAAAAAACTGCACACCTTAAAAGTCCACTTCCTTAAAATCTTATGCGTCAAATTGATGAACAGGTATCATTAAAATGCCATTTTTCGCATTGAAAATATATTTTTTTCTGGGTTTTTATGCTTTATCCAAAAGTATTTTCACGATATAAAATATTTTGATCTTCTAGCGCGTTATAAATTTATTAAAACTACATTTTTTTTTTTACAAAAAAAACCTTTATTTTAACAATACTGGCATTAAAACACGCCAAGAAATATATTTATTCCTTTTCTTTGTATACAAATTTACTTAATCAATCAACACATGTCCTCTATTTTATTTAGTTATCTAACCTATTTGTTCATTTTTTTATAATTGTTTACATTTTTTAACATTATATGTAATACTCTTTATTTTTCAACAAAAATAACAGTGCGCCACTACAGAGAGTCCATTATAGGTTAAAATTACGTACATAAAAATGGCACGGGGACAGGCTTTGTTCGTTATCCTGTTTAGTACAATCGGTAAAAAATTGATTCAATGTATTTCGGACATTTTGTGGTAAGAGGTAACCGATTATTGGACGTTACAAAGGGGGTAAATCATAGACATATAAAGTATAGACCATGGGTCCGGTAGAAGCACGTTGGCTCTTGCTTAAAGAAAAACATAGCGAAATAGGTCAGTAGTACTATAATATTTCTATGGGCAGAGCTAAGAGCTGTGTACATGCGATATTCCTCACTTAATCCATTACAAAATATCTTTTACTGCTTGGTTGTAGCTGTCAGGCTCCGCCCATAGAAAGAGAGATGCTAATAACCTATTTCGCTCTATCTTTTTCTAAGCGAGAGGCAATCATACTTAGCTGGAGCTAGAGAGGAAAATAAACAGGTAGATTGCTATCTCTCTCTAATTACTTGTAAATGGCCAGGTATGTCTTTATATGTCTATGTGGCAAACACAGGACTAGCCATGACTGTTAGCGATGATTGGTAAGGTTCAATAATTAACTATGAGCGAATGAAAACGTCAAAAGACGGTTTTTTAATTTTAGCTCAGCTAGTTTAAATAGAAAGTTGTAGGTAGTTAGAAAATCTATAATCTGAACTACGGTATGATTCATTTTATTAATTAATTAATGCAAAAAAGTGCAAAAACTCGTAGTTTTTCTAACCACCTACAACTTTTTTGTCTATGTTCAATGCCTGAGCTTCTAAAATTAAAAAACCGTCTTTTGACGTTTTTAAACGCTCGTAGTTAATTACTAGCTGTCGCTAACTATCGTGGCTAGTCTTGTATTTATTCTCTTTACAACATCCAATAGTTGGTTACCAATTACCCCGAAATATCTAAAAATGACTTGTGAAGTTAATGTGAATTGTGATTTAACATATAAACGATTATTTTAATCATAAATATCGAGCTTTTTGTAACCCTTTTACATAGACCTCACTAGAACAGCGATAGGTAACTAACAAAGGTTGCTTTTTGAGATTTTCAGACGAATTTTAAGATCTAATGGTCTAATCTGTATTATTTGGTATCTGAGATAGATATTTACTCTAAAAAGTAAGTTTTTTTCTATTGAATTATACAATAGTGCCAGTTAAAATTTAGTCGGTAACGAATCAGTTGGTAGAGTTGGAAAACAATCAAATCTTTAAAACAGAATATTGAAGTTTTGATTGTTTTGTACCAGGCCAACTGGTCTGAGATTCTGATTTCGCTATAGCCGTGCTACAGGCACCACAGATATATACTGTATTTTATCTACGAGAGTTTATAATTGTGTGTGTACCTGACAAAAAGATACGACAGGCTTGTGTAAAAAAGTAGAGATAGTGTTTAAGAATATCAAACAATAAGATTCTTTTATAATACCTATAACGCAACACTTAAAGGTGCGTATAAATATGGAGAATCCAGCGCGTGACGAGCTTGCCTCGAACTTGCAGCGAACCTTCGTTAATGTTTATCAGTCCGATTGAATCCTTGTGCTTTCAGCGGCTGATGTCAAAGAAGATTTTTAAAAACGTTTGGGCAGTGTAAAGAAACAAACGGTAAAACTAAATAAACCATATTAATATTTGTAGACAGAGATATTATCTGGATTTATAAATTTTGATTATTTGAAATAGGTGGTGTTCTCGTACCAAATGTGTTTTGTATCACAGATATTCGAATTTGTTATCCAGGGAGTACCGGAGTAGATTGTTACAAAGAATTTTGGTAAAGAATATGACCAGGTTTAAATTTTTTTTAAATCAGACTTATTGGTGACGAAGAATAAAGGGCAGCCTTGTTTCGCTTGAAGTGGAGCACACCATGCAAATTTCTCACGAACGTTTTAGTTAATATAAAGTGGGCGAAGAAGATAGACCTACCCTGCCATGTCTGACGACGGCTGCTTGTTAGTTTCATGGATTTTATTGTTAAAAAGTTTATTAAATAAAAACGAAAATTTCGGAGATAATAGCGCACTACCTTGAATAAACCGACACAAAATGGATCATTGTGAGTCTCGGTCGAGCTACTCGCAAACAATAGAACTATAAAAAACTGACTTCTTGTAACCCAAACGCATTTATTACTTCTTTTGAGACCTGCCGCCGAAAACCCTCGATATCAATAGAAATTGGAAAAATTCAAAGAAGTCTCGCTGTAAATTTGCAGCATACTCGTCACGGGCACGTCACACACTCGGCTCGCCATATTTATAAGCACCTTAAGATGTAAAACAAAAAATATTCTACAAAATAAAATAGACTTTTAAAACAAAACGAGATTATAATCCATATAAAAAGGCTCGACCAATAACAATTCTAATTCACCTATAAAAATAAAATTAATAATTTCTTTAAAATACCAAAAAATAAATAATAAATAAATATAATAGTAACATAAAATAAAAATTCTTCTAAAAAAGGTGGAATGATAAATAGCCTAAAAAGATCGGTTTTTCTCTTAAGAGACAGATTTCTCTTTGGTGTCCACAAACAAAAAAAGTTTGTACTGTTGTATAATTGATTAATTTTATAACCTTAAAAATACAATTTATTAAAAATTAATTTATTGCAAATTATACGTTTTATATGAGATTACAATTCAAAAGTTATTGAGATTCTATATGTTATTATTAAAAACAAAATAGAACTAGAAGGCTAAAAACCTCTAATAAAAAAACTAAGCATAACAATTTGTTAAAAAGTTAATAATTCAGTCTGTGTAATGAAAAAGATCAATTTGACCGAAAAATTTATTAGAGATATCTGAAGGTTTTAAGGTTAGTAAATGATAAATACGTAAAGAGGTATTGTCAGATCGGCTGTATTTTTTATAAACAACTGCTGGAGTCGGAAAATTCGATTTACTGTCCGTAGAATTTATCGATGACATTTTAGAGAAAAGTTGTAGGTATTGAAAGGTTCTTTAATTTCATATTTTATACGTCAAAATCGATAAAAAATTCATCGAGATAATGACGAAAAAAAACCTTTTTGCACTACATTTACGTGCGTAGAAGTCGACCCACTGAACACTTTTGACTTCAAATGTATTTTTTTGAGAAGGTAAATCAAAACAAAACTTATACAATTTGAAAGATGGTTTAATATGCTTTGACAAGGATACGAATTTATCAAGAGCGCTTACTGTTTACGAAGTGTAGCAACGGAAAATCAAAGAAACGTGTATTACGTGGAAGTTATCATGAGTATATACAAACTTTAACTGATTTAAATTATTGTCTCTGGAATAGTTTGAAGCTAATTCGGTTTTATAATTTTATTAGTTTTAAAGTGTGTGGTGGTTGGACATTAAAGACAAGCGCTATCAATAAATTAGAGGCTTTCGAGATGTGGATATACAGAAGAATCCTTAAGATATCATGGACAGCGAGATTGACCAATGAAGAAGTTCTCTCACGTATTCGGAAAGAACGTGAACTATTCAACATAATCAAGAAAAGAAAGACGGCCTATCTTGGGCACATCATGCGAAATGAGAGATACCAATTCCTACAGTTGATGATTGAAGGCAAGATCGAGGGCAAAAGAGGAATTGGAAGAAAGAAGATGTCCTGGCTCCGTAATATCAGACAGAGGACGGGCTTGCACGATATTCAGACACTGATACACACCGCGAGAAGTAGGGAAGAAATGGAAACTGTAATCGCAAACCTCCATTAGTGGATATGCATTTGAAGAAGAAGAAGAAAGTGTGTTACTTTAATGCATACTACGCTGGAAAAAGCCGCAAAAGTAATTATTTTACGTGAAAATTGACATAGCTAGCGATTTGTTGCGCGACGATTGAATATGACATGTGCAACGGTTCGGAGCGTTTGCGAACGTTATAAGGAGACTGGATCCTTTAATCGTCGCCCCGGAACAGGCAAAAGGCGATGTACAACGGAACTTGATCACCGCTTTATTATGTGCAAGTCATTAAGAAACCGTCGACTTAATGCAGTTCATGTGCAACAAGAGCTCCGTGAGGTCCGAGGAGAGAATATTAGTTAGTGGAAAGTAAGACGAAGACTGCAGAAAAGAAACTTGACCCCTAAATGTCCGGCACTTAGTCCAAAACTTACTCAAGCCCACTATCAAGCACTCTGCATTTCGCACGGGATCATGTGAATTGGATATTGGAGCAGTAGGGGTCTGTTCTGTTCTCCGATGAGACCAGGATATGTCTTTATAGAAGCGATCGAAAAAAAAAGACCAGGAGAGCGATTTGCAGAGTGCTGCACTGAAGAAGAGATTCGCTACGATGGCGGTTCGTGCATGATCTGGGGAAAGAGAGGAGGATTAACAGACGTTCGGTATATTGAAGAGATTCTAGTAATACACGTGGTACCTTATATCGATTATATTGGCGACAATTTTACTTTTATGCATGACAATGAAAGGCCGCATATTGCTAGAATTGTCTAGGACTATAATAGATAAGTCGATTTTTCGGGTTATGGATTGGCCGGCGCAAAGTCCTGACCTAAACCCGATTGGACATTTATGGGACGAGCTGAAACGAGAAGTCTGAGCTAGGATTCGTACCCCAATGTCGATCTCAGAGCTCCACTATTGCAGCAGAAGACTGACTTCATATTTCACAAGAAGTTATATCGAACTTGATAAGATTTATGCCTAAACGTATGCGAGCTGTAATTAGAGCAAGAGGAGGTCGTACCCATTATTAATGATTTAATATTGACATTGTTATCATATTAGTTGATTGTCAAGGTATCTGTAGTAGTAATTAAATGATCAATTTGTTTCATTCATTTCATTTTATAATTTCTAGCCAAACATTAAAGGAATTTCAATAAATTCATATCTCTGTAAAAGCATAATAAATTACTTTTCAAAATGTATTAGAATTTATTTTAGTCTGACGTATAGTTTCTAAAAAAAATACAGGTAAAGTCATAAGTGTGTGGTGAGCCGATTTCTATGCACGTAAGTGTATTTTAAAAATGTTAATAACTTTTAGAATAATGGCCGCAAGTGACATATAACACCTTGATGATGAGGCCGTTATAGGTCTTTATAAGTGTGCGAAAGTTCAGCTAGAACGGTTGAATAGTTTATGAGTAATGTTAATTGTTAAAAAGTTAAAAAAAATAATGTATTTATTCCAAAATTGTTTAAAAAGTGGGTTAAAGAAGAGATGTTTTTTTGCTTATAAACATAAAATATAACAAAATTTTGTTATTTTTTATGGTACAGACTTGTTATTAGGTGGAATGTAAAGGTGGTTGATAAATAGAAGCCAAGATACACATTTTTTTAAATAATATCTCTATTATTCATAAACTGAGTCAAAATTTTCACAGATTTGAAATGAAGACCTACATTTTATGATGCAATGGATAAGTATATAATTTATGCACTGTGGAAAAAGTGATAGCCCATTAAATGAAGGCACAAATGAGCTCTGGCTGATGGTGAGGGGCGAGCAGCTTAGAGCTCAGTTTTCGATTATACAAAGAGCTGTGGAAAATTTTAGTATTTACGTTGTAAATACATTTTGGTTAATAAAACACGTCAATTTTCCGGCGTTTCCCGATTTTCCACAGTAATGAAAATTAGCCAGTTGTTCATATTTGGTCGAGTTACCCATTTAAAAAAAATGAAGTTCCTACAATGCCTAGAACCTAATACACAGTTAAATTTTGCATCGCGCTCAAATTTGAAGTTTGGTATCATAATACTGAAGCGCGAAAACGGAACTTCAAGCTGCTGCCCCCACCGCTAGCCACAGCTCATTTCTGCAAGTACCTTCACTCTTAAGGGGTATCACTTTCTGCACAATGCATAAATTGTATATTTATTAATTGCATCATAAAATAGAGGTCCACGTTTAAAATCTGTGAAAGTTTCGGCTCTTAATGGTTATGAACACCAGAGATATGATTTTTAAAAAAATGTCCATCTTGGCTCCTATTGGTCGTAGAGCGGTTTTTGTTACTAAAATAGAGGTTTTTCAACCACCTCTACAGTCCACCAAATAACAAGTCTGTACCTTGAAAAATATCAAAGTTATTGTAATTGTTTACAAGCAAAAAAAAACTCCTTTTTAACTCACTGTTTTAACAACAATTTTGGAATAAATATATTATTTTTTTAACTTTCCTTGTAGTTTAACCTTTCAAGAATCTATTTCACTTTTAAAAATCTCTCTTGAAGCATTATCTTCTGAGAAACAATTGTTTAAACTTTTGGTGTCTTGAATAAACAATTGACATTACTCATAAACTATTCAACATATCTGGCCTCATCATCAAGGTGTTATATGTCACTTTCGGCCATTAATGTAAAAGTTATTAACGTTTATAAAATAGTGCAAAAAAAGGTTTTCTTCGCCGTTATTTCGATAATTTTTTTTTATCGATTTTGACGTATAAAACAGAAAATTAAAGGTCCTTTCAATACCTACAATTTTCACCAGTACAACTTTCCCCTAAAATGTTATCGGAAAATTTTACGGGCAGAAAATCAAATTTTCAGACTTTGTCCGTCGCTTATAAAAAAACGAGGCCAATCTGACAGTATCTCTTTACGTATTTATCATTTATTAGGTCCCTCAATGATACCTTCAGATATCTGTAATAAATTTTTTCGCATTTTTTAAGCAAACTGGGGTATAAATTAATGCTACTTTCATCTGATGTTAAAATAAATTTATCAAAAGATTTATATAGTAGAAATTACTGACATTTTTTACCGTCAATAGCACAGCTTTTTACCATCTTACACATGTGACAGTTTTAGCTATACCTTTGAAGTTAAAAAGTCCAATTTTCGTGCCCTTGCTTGCCTCGCGCGCCGCGCACTGGGTAAAATTGTTAAAATTAAACGGAATACTGAGATAAAACTGACAATAATTCAAATTGAAAAGAAAAGCTCAAATAGATGTTAATACTTCCTTTTTTTGTAAAAACTGCCGTATTTCTTTAAATTAATATAGGAATAAATTAATTCCATTCTTGTATAACACATTAACTATTTTTTTCTTGTTGTTTATAGATAGATTCCGAATGATTTGTACTGTAGATATATTTTTAGAAACAGCTAGTTAATACATTACTCATTCTTTACAAACAGGTGTAACAAAATTTTAGTAGATAACTTCATGTTCTATATATTTTGTCGGTCATATGCCATGTATATCCAAATTTTTTAGTCCAAGGGTCACATTGGTTCCTCTATCAAGTCCCAAACACCAAGACCTTAATACCAACATATTGCAGTTTTGAATTACACGCAAATTTTCGTAGTCGAACTAGTCGGTGAGTGCGATATCTATGGTGCAGGGAGCAGGGGTGGACTCCGCTCCGTTCGCAATTTCTGTTGGTCTAGTGTTCAGAATATTTCATTGCGGCAGAGATGCCGATGTGCGTTATGTATTATTATCACTACTTCCATGCTAAATGTACAATAGTATATATTATCATATTGTATGATTTATAATTTTCTAGTTAAGATGAAGTAATTGTGTATTCTTCATAATTTTTACAATTTTTTTCAGTATATCAAGTCCCGAGGCAAGCAAAGTCATGAAACTTGGTTTTGGCCAAAACCCTCTTGTCCCATCTGTAAGATAACGGCGCCAGTAATAACAGACGTTAAAATTTCTTATTCCATTTATGTCACCCATTCTAATTGATTGAATTGATAATGACAATTGTTATGAAAAGTTCGGAACGAAAATTTGACTTTTATGAACTAGCAGGGTGATTATAGGTATGGATATAGCACAAGTAACCATTTGCAAACAATAAAGGTCCTTGTTGAAAAATTGATCGAATATAATAAATCATTTGGTTTAATATTTGATGACTTTAAAAAAGCTTTCGATCCACTTTACTCGTAGTTAAAACAAAATAATAAAATACACATGCAATAACGCGACATCTATGGTATGAATTAAGAATTGGTGAGGATCATCAAACTTGAGAAATTGGCCGTCCTGTAGGTTTGGAATGGGCAGCTTTAATAAGATGCGTGTTATTCTGAAAGATCTACGAATAGCATTTTTTTTAGAAAATAGTTTAAAAAAAATTATATTTGTCACAAATTGTGTTTTCCCTTGACCTGGAAAAGTCTGTAGTTTTTAAATACGCGCAAAAAATATCTAAAAAGTCTTAGATGTCAATAATATCAACTTTATAGACCTCAGAGTTTATTGCAACATTTTAAATATACACTGGCGAGCACAAAATTTAAGTCACTTAAGAAGTTACAAATAATTTTAGGAGCAATAATATTAAGGGAATTATTGTACTAGTAGGCGCTTAATCATTTGGAGAAATGTTATCTGTCATATTTGTTATCCGTCTTATATTGATACTATATTTATGACTTTTATGAAATAGCTTGCGTTCGATCTAATTAAAAATTCACATTTCGTTGTCTATTTTCCATTCAGCGTTGGTTTCTCTGTAAAACCTATCAGCCACACGGTGTAGGGTACAATGCCTTTAGATTCTATTGTTGCGGCAAGAATTGAAGCTTTGATACAAGATGGTCGGGGACAACGTAAAACTGCAAGAATTGTTGGTAAGCGTCTTTGTGCTGTACAAAATGTGTACCAGCGCTATGAGGAAACTGGCCTGATAATCAGAAGATCAGGATCTGGGCGAAAAAGGGTAAGTTTGCGGAATAGAACAGCTTGTGCAGTTTTGCTGACAAATCAACTCCAAAAAGTTAGAAATGTAAATGTTGTGAATGTGAATGGATGGTTAGAAGATGGGTTCGTATTGCTAGATTGTCTTGTAGAAGGATGGCTACAGGTCCACTATTGCAACGCCGAAATCACTTGACAGTGATTAATAAGGAGTGGAGCAAGGTACTGTTTTTGGATGAGTCGCGTTTTTGCTTCAATAGGTCAGACGAGTATGACGAAGACCTGGAGAAAAATTTGCTTCAGTTTGTATCGACGAGGGACTACCATTTGGCGGTGAGTCGGTAATGGTCTGGGCGGGAATCTCATCAAAGCACGCACAAAGTTGGTCTTCATACAGAATGGCTCCTTGATAGCTCACTGGTACATTACGGAAGTTCTAGAAGACAATGTTATGCCTTTTATGATCACTATGGGCGAGCATGGCATTTTCATGCAAGATAATGCTAGGCCTCACGCAGCCAGAGCAGACATAAGTCTCATTGAACATATCTGGGTGAGTTGGGCGAACGTGTCCGAAGATACACACCAACTGCAAGAACTGCCCAGGAGCTAAGAGAGTTGCTATTACAGGAATGGAATACCATCGACCAGAATGTGATTCTTAATTTGATTGAAAGTATGCCTCATCGTATTCAAGGAGGGAATACAGGTTATTAGAGTAATTTTTTTCATTAATGTTGTTTTTTCGATTTTTTAAAGTTCCTGATTCCAAAAAGTCGAACTTCGTTTTAAATGTAAATTTGTTACTTTTTCAGACTAACTCATAAAAATCAAAAAAGATGTTTACCGATTTAATATTGAATATTAAATTTAGCTTACAAGATACAGCGCAATGATTTACAAGTTGCAAATATAAGCTTACAACAGAAAATTCCAAAAATTCATCACAATTTCAATGTGACCTAAATTTTTTGCTGGCTAGTGTGTGTGTGTAAAAAGTTGTTTGATTTGGAAAATTTAATTTTTAGCCTTCTCTTTGTTTTTCATACACTCAACGAAACAAATGCATATTTTTTCTTCTAAAAATAAAAAAAAAACTTATATCCCCACATAAAACTAGAATTTCTTCAAATAGCACCCTCATCGGAAAATAATTTTCTTGTAAATATATATTTTCTGTAAACAAAAAATAAATCATCCCCTCATTTTCTAAACATACACCTAGATTTCCAAAAACAAAAAATACACTTGCACCGGTACTGGTCTAATATATCAGTCTAAAGATTTGTCCAAAGATTTAACAGACTAGACAAGTAATACCCGACACGTCCCATTTCAAGGACTTGAAGGTAAAGCCACATAAGCTAAAAAATTTGCGGCGTAACCAAGAAAATAACAAATAAACTTTAACTTTAAACGATGAATCCATTTTCTGTTTCATCAAAGAGTTACATACCTTCGACAGTATCTCGCATCTTTTTCTGTAAAACTTTGAATTAATACACTGTCTTCAAAAAATAACTTTATTATTATAAATTTGAGTGTTAAAAAGATTAATAAAACAAAAAAAAAACACTATTAAGGCTGGAGCTTGTAGTGTAGATGGTGCCGCCCCCTGCACAGTAAGGCATTGTAAATTCGAGTCCATCAATTTATGCCTTTAGAATCTTAAAAATTGTATAAAGAAGTTGAGGAACTGTTTATTTTGGAAGTTTGTAAGAAACTGAAATTTTTTATATATGATTTTCAAGAATATTAGAGAGAAAACAAGCTTTTTACGAATAACTGCAAGGAATCATGTGTATTAGATCATGTGAAGAAGTATCTCTGAATCTACAAGATTCTACAAATTATAAAACACACAAAAATGCGTTATTGTAGTTGAACCGTTCTTTAAATCTGTCTCAAATCCTAAATCATTTTTATTTTAATAACACAGCACGACGTGAAATTTGTACATTGAATAAGAATAGTAATTTCTTGCAGACTTTTTTAAATATTCTAATCTAAAAGTGCAAAAAACGCGATTTTGGCCTATATTTGAGGTTATGTATCATCGCGACATTTTTTTCTCTAAAAACTATACGTAGCATCTTAAAATATAAGTCTTACTCTTTCAAATGCCGTTGAGTTTGTATAAATATCTTTCTTTTTCTTCGAGATATTAATTTTTGAAATTTCAAATTGCATGTATTTTTCAAGTTTTGGAAACCTTCACCTTTCATGACCAATAAGCTTTTAAGTAACCATCGTGATAAACCACGGATGTTTTTGGGCAAGAATTGCTCAATCCAAATTTATCATTAGTTTTGCAAAATAAATTTGTTTAAATAAATTATTGCACAATTCATTATTTCTTAAATAAATGCTTCCATAGCAGTTTACAAAAATAAATACGTTAAAAGGAATCGTTATCGGTATTATGATATACTTTGTTGTAAACAAAATCATAAACAATTAATTTTGCAATTTAAAAAACCCCAATGGCTCAATCTAATTTTATCATTAGTTTTGCAAAATAAATTTGTTTAAATAAATTATTGCACAATTCATTATTTCTTAAATAAATGTTTCCATAGCATTTTACAAAAATAATTTTGCAATTTAAAAACCTTTAAGCGATCATTAGAAAATAATTAAGAGTGTATATCCAAAACTATATTCTACAAATACAAAATCTACTAATGCGTATCGTAAAATAAATTAAATTGCAAAATTTGTTATTTAATACTTTATTTATAATAAAATACAGTATGACCAGTAAAGTCCGCATCATATGGTATTTTTTTTATTAATAGCTTCATTCGAAATTTGACTCTGGCATCAATTTCTGCTTCAATCGAGATGAAAATTAAACAAAAAAAAATAGTAGTCCCGTGATTAGCATTACCTGCCAAATTTTAATTTCAATTCAAATATCTAAAAAAGTTATTTTTAATCCATATGCAAAATTTTAGCTGTATAAGATAATTTAGATTTTTTTGCTCATTTTTTTGTAAATTGCACCACTGTTGCAAAATAAGACTAAACGCAATCTACGTAAAACTTCTTACTTTTGACATTGCTTCATCCCAAACAATTTTGTTTAAAGTAGCGCCAAATTAAATCTGTGTTTTTTTACAAATTCCAAATAGGGCTATTAAAATTTGGTCACATGTGATGCAAAGTGTATTTGTTTTTGACCCTGTAAAAGGTAACTTCATAAAATAACTATTTTTGAAAACGAGATTTGTGTCTAAAAGTAATACACATTGTAATTAAGACAAACAAGTATACAGTGTCATCAGTAAAGTCTGCATTAGGTGGAAAATAAATTAACTTTACGTAAAGTTTATCTAATTTCAACGATTTAATTTAAAAACCCATTATTAAAATTTGTTATGAAGCTATGTTATTAAAAAAGTTAAGATAGTCTTTTGTTATTTAAGTGCAGTTTCCAAAAATAGTTCATCAATTAAAAAGGTGGAATATTAAATGCGTTTAATTTTTATATTATGATTTTTTTATTAGAAATTTTGAGTCTTTTCAATTAAACTATTTTCTTAATATTAATGTGTATTACTCTTAGATACAAAAAACGTTTTTAAAAATAGTTATTTTATGAAGTTACCTTATACAGGTTCAAAAACAAATAAACTTTGCATCACATGTGATCAAATTTTAATAGCCCTATTTGGATTTTGTAGAAAAACACACATTTAATCTGGCGCTACTTTAAACAAAATATGTCCGGAATGAAGCATTGTCAAAACTAAGAAGTTTTATCTAGGTTGCGTCGAGTCTTATTTTGCAACAGTGGTGCAATTTACAAAAAATAGACAAAAAATCTTAAGTATCTTTTACAACTGAAATTGCATATGAAAAAATTGAAGTTTGACAGATAATGCTACTCACGTGACTACTAATTTTTTGGTTAATTTTCATCTCGATCGAAGCAGAAATTTAATTTAAAAAAATTCCTTTTGATGTGGACTATACTGGTCCCACTGTATATCGTAATAACGATATACATAACGTATTTATTTTTGTAAAATGCAATGGAATGCACTTATTTAAAAAAATGAATTTTGCAATAATTTGTTTAAACAAAATTTATTTTGCAAAACTAACGATAAATTTGGAATGAGTGATTGACGGTTTTTTAAATTACAAACTTAATTGTTTATGAGTTTGTTTACAACAAAATATATCACAATACCGATAACCACTCCTTTTAACGTATTTATTTTTGTAAACTGCAATGGAAGCATTTATTTAAGAAATAATGAATATTGCAATAATTTTTTTAAACAAATTTATTTTGTAAAATTAATGATAAATTTGGACTGGGTGATTGACAATTTTTTAAACTGCAAACTTAATTGTTTATTATTTTGTTTACAACAAAATATATCATAATACCGATAACGAATCCCTTTCACGTATTTATTTTTGTAAAATGCAATGGAAGCATTTACTTGAAAAATAATGAATTTTGCAATAATTTGTTTAAACAAATTTATTTTGCAAACCCAATGATAAATTTGGATTGAGCGATGCTTTGATAGCCGTAAAACATCCATGGTTTATCAGAATGGTCGTTTTAAAGCTGATCGGTCGTGAAAGGTGAAGGTTTCAAAAACTTAAAAAATTCATGCAATTTCAAAATTTTTAAAAATGAATATTTCGAAGAAAAAGAAAGATATTTCAGCAAACTCAGTGGCATTTGAAAGACCAAGATTCTATGCATAGTTTTTTGGGAAAAAAATGTCGCGATGATACATAACCTCAAATATGGGTCAAAAACGCATGTTTTACATTTTTAGGTAAAGATATTTAAAAAAAACGTAATGTGATGGAGCAATTTTGAGGCCGGATTGGCTATTCTTATTCAATGTACAAATTTCACATCGTGTTGTGTAATTATAAGCATTAGTTTTTGATTACTGTGGAAACATAGTTTAGCCAGAAAGAAAGTGCAAAAAAAGCTCTCTCTTAATTTAAAAGGGTATATTAAATCTAATAGATAATTTAATTAAAATAAACCTATAAAATTCATTATATATCTCGGAAAACGGAAAAATAGAAATGGGTCGCAAAAATCCAATGTATCTAAAAACCATAAAAAAAATAAAACATAAATTAATGGAAATGGGAACATTATTTTTACATATTGTATACTTAGAGTTGTTTCTGCTTTATTCTAACAGAATTATTGGAATCTATTTTCTATGGTGGATGGCAAGGATGTGCGGATTATAGAGAATCTATATTGGCGTCAGAGGGCAGCGGTCCGAGTTAATGGTAAGCTTACCAAAAAATGCCAAATTCAAAGAGGCGTTAGACATTACTGTTTTGATTATATTTAGACAAAGTTTTTAAGGAAGCCCTACATAACAAAGTATTTCGGGTTAAAATCAACGGCGAGCTAATAAACACGATTCTTATGCCGATGATACGGCCATCATAAATGATAGCCTTCAGGATCTACAACAACTCTTAGATTCTGTCAATAGGGTTGGGAAAGAAATTGGACTCAACATAAATGTTGCCCAAACTAAATGTATGGTTTTCAGTCGTCTACCATATCCAGACGATTCACTGCTAATAAATGGACAAATCGTTGAAAGAGTCGTCCACTTCAAGTACCTTGGATGTTATATTACTGAACAGCTTGACCCAGATAAAGAAGTTAAATGCAAAATCAAATCAGCCCACACAACCTTTCTGGTCAGTGCTGTATGGAGCGGAGATGTGGACCCTGAAAGCTTCCATGATCAATTGTTTGAAGACATTTCAGATGTGGTTGTATCGGTGAATGCTTCGAATACCCTGGGTAGTTATGCAGATTAATACAGCGGTTTTAGATCGGGTAGATGCCACTCGTGAATTGCGGACAACTGTAAAATGCGGTACAGAATTCTTCAACTGATGAAGGGTAAGATCGAGGGTGGTAGAGGTGTTGGAAGAAAGCAGATCTCTTGGCTTAGGAACATCCAAGAGGGGACAGGAATACACAGTGCTGGACAACTATTTAGAATAGCAGACAACCGTGATCAACTCGACATTGTAATTGCTAACGCCAGGGGGACCTGACAGGGCACAGGAAGGAAGGAAAGAATTTTCTATTTGTTTTTTTTTCTTAATAATTCATTATTCAAAAATCCTCATTTTCATGCGTACAATGTAAAATTTTGTTTGCATATCATGATTCATTGTCAACCTTAAGGATATTCCCCATTAACGTATAAAATGAACTAAGGTATGAAAACAATCTGTTATTTGTCAAGTATTTCCGAAATAATGTCCTTGAAATATTTTAAATATTATTTCTATAACCACATTGTTAGTAATTCGAAATATTCATCTTTAATATCTCATATCATCCATCCTGATCAGTAAACTAAATCAACATTAGATCCAAATATTTTGTAAGAACATTTTATTTATAAAACATCGGTAAAATGTCTGCTTTGTTAGCATTGGAAAAGTCTCATATACTTTCACACACAAGTGTAGAATTTTTGTAAATATATTCATTTTATTCGCGAATAAAAATATATTAATTCATTCATGATATGTGAATACTAATACGACCCAAAAAAATGTTGAGTACCCTTGAACGTACGAACATTTTTAAACTAAAAAATATTTATGAAACTCGTAGATTTCAAAAACTAAAAGTGTTTTTTTTTTCAGGATGAATATCCATAAGAACTCAGTTAATCAAGAAAAGTGTAATAGTAGATATAATCAAATTTTTGTACAATATCGTCAAACATAACCTCAAAAGGGCAGCACTGATACAAATCAGCTGTTAGCTACCATGTTTTAACTTTTGTCAGTTGACACTTCCAGAGATCAAATAATGGAATGTACTGTGGTAACAGTTAAAAATGACACTTTTGAGGGCCTTTCTCAGTATAGAAAGTTGAAGAAATCGCTTTTCCCATTTTTCCATAAATTGGTGGCCTTAAGCGTTGTTTTTTCGATATACATATAAAATATTTTCGAAATCAATCAAGCTAGACCTAGGCAGTTCATAATACATTCAGACAAAAAAGAGAACGCAGTCGCCTGTCTGTCAGGCCTTGCATCTATGTACACTTGATAGAACTACTTTAAAAATAGAAAAAACCGAATGGAGCTCCAAAAAGGAGAGACTGAAGGTATTGAATTAATAAAGAATAACTCTCTTTAAATGTGTGCTTTCAATATGCTGTTTCTGTAACTCTACGACGCACTAACGAGCATTTGGTGTCAAAAACCGGACAAAAAGGATAAATGCAAACTATACAAGTAATCATCGAAATTTTTTTTTGTATATCTGAGTAATCGTACTATCATAAAATTATGATAAAGTGGCACCTCCCCGCCGCTACGCTCCGCACAGTTAATTGCAATCTAAGCTTCGTTCAATACTCACGCATTCGTTCTTGATAGATTTTTTTTAGACTTGTGTTTGGTGTTTGATATTTTAAAGTGAATATTAAAAAAAAATTTTGTGATGGAATCTGAAAAACAAGGTATGTATTTAATTTTAATATATATTATTTAAAAATATAATGACTGTTTACTATTCTTATGGACCTAAAACAATATGTAAGAAAATTTTCTATTTTTTTGTTTTTCTTTTTAACTAATTAGTGTTTTTGAAAATGTTCCGAGCTAGGTCGGGCTACAATTATTTTTTTCTAAAAAACTATAGATATTAGCCATATCATAACAGTCAAAACATTTTCCTCATGTTTCCACCTCTTAAAAACACCGCTTTGAGTTCTACGGTTTTTTTTTTGCAATAATTTTGGTTATTTTTTACTTACATACATATTTTTTTCCTATAGGTACAGATTTGACATCAAATGTTATTGAGGTATATCGGAAAACGCTATACATGCTTTTTAAACAAAGCACATCCAGAACACTTGAAGATAAGGTATCATTTATGGAACATAAGCTCCGCGAAATGATGAAATGTCCCCAAAACGAGTACCATACCTTAAGTAACGATTTAAAACATTTTAATAGTGATTTGAAGAAGAGATGGATATCATCTAACTACATAGCAAAAGCCAATCTTTCCTGAGTGAAACTTTAGAATTGTTAGAACCCGAAGAACTGAATATATCAACAGTTGAAGAGGAAACTGTTGGAATCAATCAATCTGGTGAATCGAATTGACCCAATTTGTATTATTTATTGATATTATGTGTTTTTTAATGATTTTTTCTTTATTCTTATCAAATAACATGTTAACTAAATTCACTCATGCATTTTTATTAAGTTTCCACAAAAAAATAGGCTAAAATAAATTTAGTCCGGTTTTTGAGACAAAATGTTCAAACCGCGGCACGCGAATAGAGACTCTAATCAAAATCTCTGATTTCATTTTGTCACCCTTTATATAAACAACAACAAAAATCTTTTTGGGATTTCCAACTTTTGCATTTAAAATCCATACAGTTTTTATCGTTGTAGTTCGATGTTAATTTTATTGGTATCCTTTTAAATAAAAGAAAGATTTTTCAAAGCATACAATAATCGATTTGCTACCTGCTGTCAACACAATTATGATCCTATTTATTTTTTCATTGCTAATGGAAGCGTGTGAATATACATACATATGTAAAAGCAAAATAAAAAAAAACCTTACATATTTTAATTCATATATACAAATGTGCCTTTGCTCTTATAAAAAATGTTATAACTTTAAAGGATGAATAAACAATCAGGTAGCAAATCGTGCATAAATTCACACACTTCTATTAGAAAATAAAAAATTAAATTGGATTAACAGGCAGCAAATCGTATGATGTTAATTGTTTTTCTTAGAATTTTGAACAGTTTTTTTTTAATATTATTCCCCTCCCCACCCTAAGTCAGCGCCCCTTCACTCTATTGGTAAAATAATGCCAGAAATGAAATCGAAGCAACTAAAAACATATAAAACGATACCCATTACGTTTTTTAAATATTAGTCTTCTCCCCCTCCCCACTCTAAGTCAGCGACCCTTCACCCGATTGGTAAAATAAGGTCAGAAATGAAATCGGAGCACCTAAAAACATATAAAACGATAACCATAACGTTTTTTTGATATTACTCCCCTCACCCGATTAGTAAAATAATGCCAGTAATTAACATAGCGCTCTCAAAAATCCCCGGATACTGATTTTGATACATCTAGAGTCAAAAACAACGACGTTATTAATTTTGTCCGGTTTTTGGGGCCAAATGCTCGTTAGTGCGACGTGGAGAACTATTGAACTAGTTATTCGCTGCACTTGAAATTTTTCACACACGTTTCAATTTATTGTCTCTAATACATGATCTAATTAACTAACCTAAACTATTATAGTGCATGTATTTTATTTCTATTTTTTTTTTATAATAAAATAACCGTATAATTTCGTGAAATGATGATTTTTCTTCTTCTACTTATCACCATTTTGTTAATGATTTTTTTCAATACATTTTTTGTTACACTCTGGACTGAGAAGTATGTACAACCTCACGCGAATTAAAAAAAGTACAAACTTAAAATATTATATGCTATTTTTTAGATAGTTTCTCATTTTTAATTTATCATTTTTAAGTTGATTTAAATTTATGTTAGTGGCTCCAGCTGTTGATATTTGTATGATAAATGAATAAACAACTAAATAACTAAACAAGTTTTGCATTGTAGGTCTCTTTGTTATTGTTTTCCAAATTTTTAAAATAATATATTATGCATTATGCAAAAAGATGCGAGATACTGTCGAAAATGTAAACCTTAATGTTTTATAGAGATAAAAATAATGAAAAACAGCACGAATCCTGTTGTCACGTTCATTTTTAATTTAAGTTATACGTATTTATGTCGATTAATTCTATTAAATCTTTGCTTTATACATACATTATTTGTACTTAATAGTTGTAAATGCAATGCATACTTTGCATGTGACTCTCGTACTCGTTATAAAATACTTCGCTTAGACAAATATCACAGTAGACTTTGGCTAGTTTGTTGGTGTAGTAGTAGACGTCGTGGTTCTCCCCCAGGTAGCAGAGGATACTGTTAATACTGGTCTGGTAGTTCATGTTGGGGAGACTGCATGGGCTTACATTGTAATCCTAAAATAAATCATTTTTACATTTGATGCTAAGCAAAACTTTCAGTGAAAAAATTTCAAGCATTAAAATGTAAACATATTTCTAAACGAAATTTTAATTGTCAAGTTGGCAGTACTAATTAATATAGTTTTTAAAGATATCTCTATATTCCTTGTTGAATAGACACTGGAAAAACAATCTGCAAACATATCTATAGAATCATTCAAGTTTTCATTGTGACATTGTGTATTAAAGAACATTGAGGATAAATAATTTGTGTTTCAAAAAAGCGCTAGAAGATTTTCGGGTGAATTTTATAACAGAATTGCCTGGAATTTGCTTTAAAGTTACAAGTAACATAGTAAAGGAATCGTTTCAGGAGTTTTGTTTTCGGGATGATTCAAAAGTGTCAGTCATGTGTTCAATTGCAAAGAGTGGTTACCTAAAACAGCCTATCACTTTTCGACCCATTTCGTTACTACCGCTCTTATCTAAGATAATGGAAAATGTGCTTAAGTTAAAAATGATCATTTATCGAAAAAAAATAAATTAATTTCAAAGCCTCAGTTTGATATTCACGCTGACAAATCAACAAAAGATGCAGTTTATAATTTTCTGGAGAATGTTTATACTAATATTGATAAAAACTTTCCTTTGACGGTGTTTTGTGATTTGATTGTATCAGTCACGAAACGTTGCTTGAAAAGCTGGAATTTAATGAATTTTGTGGAAGAATTAGGAATGGTTAAGGACATTTTTGGTGGGAAGACAGCAAATAACTAAAATATAATTCTTTTGGAAACACGATTTTTTTTCACATTGGAACCAGTGTATCCATGAACTTGACATATAAAACTAGACTGCTCGTGTATAATACCTCCCTTATACTAAAAATGACCCCACCATGTTCCGTGCCATTACGTAGAAATAACTGGTTTGGCAACTATGAATTCCCTAAGTTTTTATTATATTGGTGAAAGTGTATTTTGGACATTGACTGGATACTTTTCGTTTTGACAAGAATTTATTTTTGATTTTGCTATTTTATGCATTTTATCACATTTTATGTAACGTTTTACTGAAAATTTCAAACAGGAACGTGAATTTTAATGTTTTTTTTAGTATTTTAAAAAATGTGCAAGTACCTCATCTGGTAAATTGGAATTGATTTAATTGGTAACTTTTAAAGCATTCAATAATAATTATTGAAAATTTTACCTTATAATCAAATTATCAATCTTAGGGTAACAAGTTTAATCTTATGGATATGATGTATGATAATTTTTAAATGTTATCAATATTTTAGTTTTCTAAAAGCAAAGAAACTGCAAATTCAAGGGCTGAAGCAAATTGGTCATGATCACAATTATTTTATACACCAAATGAGTAAGTCTATTCGGAGCATTTTTCTGGAAATAGTTTTATACAAGATGACCAAAAAGTTTGTGGTGTGCTTCTTACAAATAAACTGCATGAAAAAGCTAAGAAGAACTGTTTGATGTGAACATCTTGAAGCAACTAAATTTGGACTTAATAATATACACTGGCTCTACAACAAAAAAATTCCTGAATTAGGTGTTCATTAACTAACAACAATGTCGTTTTACCATGAAGTTAATGTTCCACTAACATATAAAGCTGAACATCGAAACAGGTATGTTGTTTTTAAATTTAAAATGATTATACGTTTAAAAACCAATATGCCATATTAAAATAGAAATAAATGATTGCATATAATATGAAATTTTTCAATATTATTGAGCATGTTAGGAAATTACATAAATTTTACTTTTATGGATTTGTTTTGTCTAAAAATAAAGTAATAACCTTTTGTTTGAATACGTCATTAATTCAAAATAAATTTATATTTGATTACTTATTCTTTTAAAAAAATAAAACAAAAATTCTTGATTTTAGCTCAGATAGTAAGGAAATTAGTGTCGTGAAAATCCTTTGTCAAAGTAGTGAGAAGCTGTGATTGATTACCATTTCAAAAATTCAACTTTAGGAAAGGTCAATTCCAGATCCTCAGACAGTGAAGTAAATGGAAATTTTGAACTAGTGTAAAAACTAAAAGTTGCTAGTAAATCTTTATGTATATATTAAGATTAAAAATGATTGTATTAATATAAGAATCCCACTCTTGTATTTACAATCTTTTTTTTATTTGAAGTGTCTTAATAAATATTGTTTCGTTTACAATTAAATATAGACTATTTTAACACTTTATCCACTTTGGAGTTTAATTTTTTTTTATAAAAATGGTTTAGTACATTACGATATTTTACTTTCTTTAAATTACAGTTCTGTTATTATGAAGGGAATGTCAACATTATTATGAATGTTGTTAACTCTATATAAATACCTAACATATCAGTTCCCTAAAAGTATCGAGGAGAAAATAATTTTAACAAAGACCTAATCGAAGCTATTTTTAAATGATGAAACTATCTTACTTTGCAATAGATTATGTGGACATTTCGATACCTTACATTAAACAATATACTATATTAATTCTTGATATAAAATTTTTAAAAATAAATGCCTTAATACTTTTTTTCATTAACTTCTTATACTCTACGTCCGAATAAGGATGTTTCTAAAACAGTATTTCAAAAAAAAAGTCTCGATTTGTTTTTGGCGCATATTTCACATTTTAACTATTTTGCTAAATAAGAGTTTTATTGTAAAAACTAAAATATGTAAACCGGTCATAGAAAAGGCATTTTCATTTATTTATAAGAACTGACCTTTCATTTTTGTTATCTGAAAATAATAAAATTGCAACATATTTATACTGTTCCAAAGAAGTTAAAAGAATTAGCTTTCAAGGAATTGCTTTGAACAGAAAAACTACAATTTTGAGGAACCTAAAAACAAAAATTCAAGTTAAATATCATTTGACTCAAACAATTATCTCGGTATTTTTTATTGAATATACTCAATTAACCTGTCAAGTAAAACAAGGAAGAGCGATTTATTGTTTTAGATATATTATAGAAAGAGAGAGTTATTGTCTAAACCTGTTATTATATATATAATAAGAAACTAGCAGGGAATTCAAAAAATTATTTTCATGAGCAGTCCAGTTTTATATGTCATGTTCGTGAGTGTATCACAGGAATCATTCCACTTTTTTTCTTTTTCTTGAAGATTTGGCATGTCTACCGATAAGTAGTTTTTTCACATTCTTTGCTGACGATACCATTATATCTTGGCCTATTCACAGTGCAGAGCATGGGATCTTCTTTGGAAAATTAAGTCTGGATAGACCCATAGACTTGTTTGCTCTGAGAATAGACTTTTAACAAGCTTGAAAATGATAAGATTCTATTTGGCTTTTAAGTCATCAATTTAAGATAGGAACAGTTATTGGTCCAGTAGCCAGTCTCGAAGGAATCTATAGTGTTGTCGTGGTGTTCTGGTGAGGCTGTGGGATTGCTTTATTAACATGTTAGTACAATTAATGGCTCTATCCATATATTGTGTAATGGTGTTTTTGATGAATGTGTCGAAGGTATCACACATTAGGTCTCTGTGTATGATTGTATTTCTGACAAAGTATGGGGCTCCGTATATCATTCGAAGCACCTTGTTTTGAAATCTCGCTAGCCGTTTAAATCTTGTTCTGCCTATGGTGATCCAGGTTGGAGCACCAAAGGACAGAATAGATTTGAGAAAAAGTGTGTAAATAAGAAGTTTGTTATTTAAAATTTAATTTACTATTCTTGTTAAGCAACGAATAGAAAGATAACAAAGACGATTTGGCCTTTGCTAGGATGTAGTCCGTGTTAAGTGCCCAATTCAGTCTTCTATCGAAGACTAGTCCCAAGTATTTCGCACTTGCTCGTTAGAGAATTCGAGTATTCGCGATGGATAGCCGATCTTCCGGAGTTGGAATTCTTGATTTTGAAAACATAACAGCGTGTGTCTTGTCAAGATTAAACTTGATTTTTCAATCGGCCATCCATCTTTCTAATTTATTTATATAACGTTGTAGGCGTAAAATAATCAGACGAAAAGATCATGATGAGGTTGCAAAGGCGGTGTCATGAGCAAACAGGTATAATTTGCTACGGTCGTCGACCGGAGTCAGTTGTGTACAAGTTAAAAAGAGCTGGAGATAGAGAAGAGCCTTGAGGCACTCCAGCTCTTACCTGTTTAACTTCGGAAGTAGCACCGTCGATGATACCAAGAAGAACCTGTTTTCTAAGAAACTTGAGACTAGTCTTACTAAATAGCTCGGAATTCCCAGCCGTATGAGCTTAATTACGAGACCATTGTGTTACACCTTGCTGATATCAAAGAAGATAGCACCAGTATAGAATATTCTGTTGAAACCTTGAATTATCATTGAGGCGAGCCTGGAAGCCTGCTGAACACTGCTATGGTTGCTCCTGAAGCCGAATAGCTCCGGAGGCGAGATGTTTCTCTCAGTTATAAAATCAGAAAATCTGTTTAGAATAATGCGTTCAATGAAAACAGTGCAGATGAATTAGAGCAAATAGATAATACCAAAGTGTAGTGTTGGGATGTATATAGGGAATATCAAATTGAGTAAGGTCTTGGAAATGAAATTTTTGGGAGCTACTGTTGATAACAAACTATGTCCACATTGATAATGTAACAAAAAAATTAGCGTCAGACTGTTTGCAATAAAAAGGCCAAGAAGTACTTTAAATAAAGCAAATGATATACAAGTTTATAATGCTCCATTTAAAATGCACTTACTATATTGCTTGCCTTTCTGGGGTTATGCTGCGGCACCCAGAATAAACCGGATCTTTCTTTTGAAAAAGAGAGCTAATAGATTAATTGCAAAGGTTTAAAGTATAATATCATGTAGGCCAATATTTAAAAGATTTAACATATTAACGATCTGTTGATTTTTAACAGTTTAATACCTTTGCACAATTATAACGTATTCTTTCAAAAGAGACATGATATTGCATAACCATTTTACTAGATGTAATGATAATATCGTAATACCAAAATCTAATAGTTCCCTAACGTTTAACTCTTTGTTCCATCAAGGGAAAAACTATTATAACAGTTTATGCATTAAAAAATTTGCTATGGAATAAATTTTAAAATGTGTTAAGTAAACATCTAAGAAATTTTACAAAATATTCACTAAATGAATTCTATGATAACCTGAGCCTTCTTGTTTGAGTGCCTCATTAATGTTTTAATTTTTATGTAAATCAGGTACTTCTTCGTATATGACCTGGTCTTGGATAGCTAACTTCTCTTGGTCTGTTTGGTGGTGAGAAGCAATATTCTGTTCTCTCAGCTGTAGCGGCGTTGAATCGTCTGCCTCGTATATTGCTCGATATAGTGTGGAAGAGTCCGCTAACCTGTGGAAATATGGACGTAAATTATTATTTGTTGATCGAACTGTTTACCAATATTCACCAATCCCTTTCTCCCTTGGTGTCTTGGAAGCATTGTACGTTCAATAGCACTCCGAGGTTAGTGTTGGTATGCTTTTCTTAAAAGTGTTCTTTTCCTTTGCAGGTTTCGGATGTCTGTCCTGCTCCATTTTACAATTCCAACAGAGTAGCTAAGTGTAGAGCATGCGTATGTGTTGAGCGTTTAAAACAAATTTCTACTATTTAAGTTAATTCGTAATACATGTCTTACCCTCCTGTCAAATTTGGTTGTCAATTCGGCCTTCATAGTGCGATGGTCAATTCTTTTAGCCTGTTTCATACCTAGGTATTTGTATGTTTGTTCTGCTTCCATTACAGCTATAGTTTCACCGGTCTGCATCTCAAATGCTCCTGGTTATATCTTTCATTTAACGATGTTCAAAATACGGTACTTGTCAAGTAAAAACTGCATTCCGATATCCCCGGAGAACTCCTTTACAATTTTAAGCATTTGTTCCAATTGGTTTTTGGTAGCAGCCATCAGTTTAAGATCATCCATGTATAGAAGAAGATGAACGATCTCAGCTACCTCTTCGTTGTTATTTTTATTACTCAAGTAGTATCTGGTGGAGTTCAAACGGCGTGAAAGTGGGTTCATTGTAAGGCAGAACCACAATGGGCTTAATGTATCGCCTTGAAATATTTCCTTCGTATTGGGATTGTATTAGTTTCGATGGTATCATTGGATGGCACTTGCAATTGGATCTTAATTTTCCAGGTTGACACGATGCGTTCTAAAAAGGAAACAAAATGAATATCAACTCTAAACATTCTTAATATAGTTGTAAGTCACTCATGTGGCTCTGAGTCGAAGGCGTTCTTATAATTCACTTAAGCAGAAAATAGGTTTCTTCAGATGGTGCAGGCTTGGTTACATATAACAGGGTCAATTGCATCTCATTGCTCCCCTGGTGTATCCTTTCTGTTAAGTTGCGATGATGTTATTTTGTTCACACTTCTTCTTTAATTATTATTATTATCTATTTACATTGTCTTTTATAGATTTAAATATTGTATACTACTTTAGTCCTATTTGATAAAGAATTTTGATTATTTAAAAAGACTTTATTTTATCCCATATATGAACAAGAGACCTATATATTTTTATTAAATTTGCGACAGTGAGACCTCTCTTCACTTCTACTTTGTTTTTCAATGTTTAAAACGTGTGATGGTCATCCTGATTCATTTACACTAAATTTTTCCATTAAAGAAGGCATACTAAAAGAATTCTTTAAAAAACTAACTTTGTAGTCATATCGCTAATAAAACGACTTTTAGAAAAGAAACAAAATACAGACTGACGTAGAAAAATAAATATTACGTAAATATCTCGGTAAATATAAAATAAATAACTAAAACTAAATTCAAAATTAAAAATATTTTTTAGAATGGTCATGTGCCAACAAATCACACGCAAACGTCGCAAAAAAACAATAATGTCACTTCACGTCAAGTAACAAGTGTGTTCTTTATTTGTTTTATTTCGTCATTTAGCGCATGACATACGGAAAATATAATTACATAGTTCCATCTTTTTCGCTCATACGTAAGGTCTTGTAGATCTTCGTCTACCCCCTGTAGTGTATTAATAAATGGCACAATTCTATGTTGCCGATTATACAAAATCAGCGCATTTTAAGCTGTTATTCTATCGCCAGACGTCCAAATTATTAATATGGAGAAAAAAAAGGTATTCGTTGAAAAAGCTGAAAATAAAAATAATTCACCCTATGAGCTACCACTGATTGAAATGGGTGATATGTGGCGATATGCCTATAATTTTTTTACAAAATCTGTTTTTATTTTTGCAAAAACCAAATGAATATGTATATGTTGATACTTCAATTGTTTATAAATACGTTTTTTTTTTAATTTTCACTTAAACTGTTCTCCATAATCGATTGTTGTATCCCATTGACATTCAAAGTCTAGCTAACAAATTAATATTTTTGAGTTTTTGACAAAGGAACAAAAACTAGATGTAATATGTCTTTCTGGTTTTTGACGAATTATGCGACAAAAAACTACTTTTGTAGGAAACAAATAAATATAGCGAAGTTGCGATTACAGTAGGAGAGAATAGAAGCAAAATCCATCAAAAATATTACAGAATATGGAATTAAACTCCATGTAGAGAGCTGTGGCATACAGGTCAAAACAGCAAAAACAAATATGACAATTCACACGACATATAGGCCCCCATAAGGAAGCATCAAAATATTTCTGAAGTATACCTCCTACCTCCTCCAATCACGTGTATCAGGAATATATATATATATATATATATATATATATATATATATATATATATATATATATATATATATATATATATATATATATATATATATATATATATACAGTGCCTTCATTTCAAAACGAACCATCCTTAATAACGTTGTTAAATAGAAAAATTTAAAAAAAAAAGAAAAAACACGTCAATTTAGATATACAGGGGGAAGTTTAATTTTGCATTTGTTAAAAGTCTGTCAATCACCTCCTCACCTCCAGCTAACCTCACTTTGATATGTCAAATGGGAACCCCCACCTTGTGACACATCATTGTAAGCAGCATAAAATTGTCTATCCAACCGTATAAAAAAAATTAAATCGGTTGACGTACAAGCGAATAGTGTGCAAAAATGTCTTGTAATAATGCATAATATATCGGCCTCGAACTTTGGTATGTCAAATGATTACCCTATAGTGTGATACATCATTTTAAAGGACGTACGATCTGCTATCCAACGATGTCAAAAAAAAATTAAGTTAATAGACGTTATAGGCAATTAGGATGCAAAAATGTGTGTTAAATATAAGCAGTTTATTCAGTTTTATTTAGTTGAAGAAAATTATTTTATTAAATGTTCAAAATGTGCGCCGTTATTAGCGAGACAATAAAAAAGCCTATTTTGAAATTCCCCACGAACATTGGCAAGGGTTTCTCTGCTAATTCCTCTACATTCCCGAACAATTCGATCTTTTAAATCGTCAATATTTTCAGGTGGGGTTTTATAAACCTTGCTTTTTAAATACCCCCAAAGAAAAAAGTCTAGAGGGGTTAGGTCTGGAGACCGTGCTGGCCATTCAATTGCACCACGTCTGCCAATCCACGTCCCTGAAAAATGTTCATCAAGCCACTCTCGAATTGCCAAAGCGTAGTGCGGGGGAGCTCCATCTTGCTGGAAATGCAAATTATTTTCATTTAGTACCATAACAGCATTTTCATCCACTTGATTTTCTAAAGATTGCACAATGGCAGGGTATATTGTGTTTTCTAAAAGGTTTAAATAAATTTGCCCAGTTAAATTATCTTCCAAAAAAAATGGCCCGATGATTTCATTGCCATAAATTCCTGCCCACACGTTAATTTTTTCGGAATATTGAGTATGCCCTTCTCGGAAAAGGTGCGGATTTTCATTATCCCAGTATCTGCAGTTATGTCTGTTAACCAGTCCATTTAGAAAAAAAGTTGATTCATCACTAAAGCAGATATTCTTAGGTAAATGGGGGTCCTCGTCAATTCGTTGGCACATTAATTCGCAAAATTGAATTCTCCTATCAAAATCGTCTTCTCCGAGTTCTTAAAGAATTTGAATTTTGTAGGGAAAAAACTTATTTTGTTTTAAAACTTTATGCACAGAGCCAGCAGAAATGTTGGTTAAATCTGCGACCTTTGAGATGGATAAAGTTGGATCTATTGCAAACTGTCCTAGTACCTCGATTTGGCATGCTTCATCTACAACCCTTTTCTCAATAGATTTTTTATTACAAACGGATCCCGTTTCTTCAAACTTTCGTACCAATTCGAGTACATATTTATGGCCCACGTTTTTGTCTTGATGCCTCTCGTTAAATGCTCTGGCGGTTCTACGAGCGCACCGATCTTCAGCTCCATAGAGAAAAATTATTTCTATTCTTTCGGCTAGCGTATACACCATTTATATTCACGTTTCAACTAGGCGTCACAATGACAATTTTAACAATAATAAACAACTGGTGTTTAAAGATCTTAAAAATTTTATTTATTGCAGTGATTTCTTGTACCTATCAGGTACCGCAAAAAATATCATTGAAATAAATACACTAGATTGATTAGACTGCAATGAATTTTGCGATGAATTTTAAAATAGGCTTAGTTTTTTTCTCGCAAATATTTTAACTGTTTATTATTTTAAAAAAATATTTATTTTAAATTTAAAATAATATTTTACTCTATGAAGTAGCCATTTGACATAATAAAGTTTAATGTGATAAGGTGTCTATTATTACCACACATCTTTTCTTACTATTCGCTTGTACATCAACAGATTTTGTTTTTTTTTTATTGGCTAAATAGGAGATATTATGCCCTTTAAAATGATGTATCACACTATAGGGTAATCATTTGACATACCAAAGTTCGAGGCCGATATATTATGCATTATTACAAGACATTTTTGCACACTATTCGCTTGTACGTCAACCGATTTAATTTTTTTTATACGGTTGGATAGACAATTTTATGCTGCTTACAATGATGTGTCACAAGGTGGGGGTTCCCATTTGACATATCAAAGTGAGGTTAGCTGGAGGTGAGGAGGTGATTGACAGACTTTTAACAAATGCAAAATTAAACTTCCCCCTGTATATCTAAATTGACGTGTTTTTTCTTTTTTTTAAATTTTTCTATTTAACAAAGTTATTAAGGATGGTTCGTTTTGAAATGAAGGCACTGTATGTATATATATATATATATATATATATATATATATATATATATATATATATATATATATATATATATATATATATATATATATAAGTTAACCGACTACAGTTGTATCCCTGTGAGAATACAAAGAACAAGATCCATAATTTCGAACATATCAATAGACTATATGGCCACAAACATGGACATAATGCTGCTTCGATGCTTTGTCAAGCGGGTCATATCTCAGACCACTTATCTTAGCAACTGCAAATAATGTTTCCGAAAATTTATAACAGCAAATAAAAAAATGAATTGCGAATGGTTAAAATACAATATTAAAAGTTTCAAGAAAAAACTAAGTGAAGAGAACTGAAATCACTTAGGTCATAACATTAACGATGTATTCGAGAATTTTTTGAAAACAATTCTGTGGAACTTCGATCTAGCATATCCAAAAAAAAAGTATTCCAAAAGTCTCATGAATGTATAAAAAAAATTGAACTAAAGGATTTGCAAAACAGGAAATATCATAAACTTATGGGAATATTACAAAAACCAGAAAAAAATGTATCGATGAAATATTTCAGAAGTAAAAATAGAGTATAACAGATAAAATATTGAATCTAAAACCATCTGAAACATTGTGAACGGCGAAATAAAGGAGAGAAAAGAAACATATCGAAATAGGGAGTAAAAAGATAAAAATACAGACAGAAAGGAAATTGCAGATTTATTTGGTCAATATTTCACAACAAATGTGCCATCAACAATAGAGGACTGGCAGTGTGATAGCCGGTGTTCTTGAAACCACCTACCAATGAAGAAGTGGAACAAATTATAATGAGTCTAAAAAACAAAAAGTCGTATGGACCTGAGAACTTATCACAAAGTGAAGCACTTTGGGATGCTCATCAATCAGACTTTAATATTGGGATGTTTCCTACCGCTTTCAAACTAACAGTAACTCCAATTTTCGAAAAAGGGGATTACTTAGATATGGAAAACTACAGTCCCATCTCCGTGCTAAGCGCTTTCTCAAAGCTCTTTAAGTGAGTATTATACAACAGACTTACCTCATTTCTGGAATGATACATTGTTTTAGGATATGAACAACACAGATTTCGAAGGTGTAAATTAATGGGGACAGCAGCATACCAGCTAGTTGACTTCATTCATAAACAAATGGAGCTAAACAACATAGGGGTGAGAGTCTTCTTTTACTTGTTCAAGGCTTTTGACACACTAAATTTTAACTTTATTGAGAAGCTGTGCAGCCTTGGCATCTGGGGCGGATCCAGCCTCTCTCTTTGGGGGGGGGGGGCTATATCACAAAAGTACAGTATTACAAGCTTAACCAAGTTGTTGACGGGAGGAAGAGACGCCAGCAACATTCCCATTTCTAGAGTAAAACAAGTTGTCGATGGGGGGAGTGAAAGCCAGCAGCATACACATTCCTAGTATAAGAGCCAGAATCAGGTCTATTTTCCTCGATTCAAAGCTCTTGAGGGGAGGGAGCGATCGCAAGAAAAAACAAGTTGTCGAGGGGGGGGGGGTGGAAGCCAGCAGCATACACATTTCTACTATAAGAGAGTTAGCGAAGGGGAGATGGAAGCCAGCTGCATATACATTTCTAGTACAAGAATCAGAATCGGGTCTATTTTCCTGAACTCAAAGCTCTTAGGGGAAGGGGGGGGGGGGTGCGATCGCAAGAAAAAACCAGTTGTCGATGAGGGGGTGGAAGCCAGCAACATACACATTCCTAGTGTAAAAGGCACAATCGGGTGTATTTTCCTGAACTCTAAGCACTTGGGGAGGGGGGGGGGTGATCGCCCCCATCGTTCCCCTTGGATCCGCGCCTGCTTGGCATTAAGGGAAAAGCTGTACAGCCTTGGCATCAGAGGAAGAACGCTAAGTCTCATCATATTATTTCCGATTACAGTTTAAACATCAGAACACCTCAGGGAGCAGTTCTTGTCCTATTTTTGATAATAAAACTTTCTTACATGTTTGCTAAAACGATAATTATTAATTGCGTTTATGTTCCACGAAACATATTTTTTTGAGTTTTGCAAGTTTTATATTTTTTTAATTAAAAAAATTACTTGCAGAAATGTTACAACGTCAAAAATCGCTCTATAGTCTTACCTCTTCCATATCTATTACAGACTCCAATATGGAATCTTCTACATGACACTCAAAATGTTTATGTAACATATGTCTCACTGGGAATTCATAACTGCAGATGTGACATACAAAAACCTTGAACATATGGGTTTGTATATGTTGCTTAAATAGTTGTTCTGTGGGAAATATCTCATTGCAGACTCTAAAAAAAGACATTAAATCTTATAATTATAAATTACTAAAAAAAAATTATTATTTCTTTCTACACCATTATTATATTCAATTAGATTCAATAAAATTTACTTCTTAATATATATAAATCATTCACATGAAATAGGTCAGGAGTAGATTAAAACTAGGCTACATAATAAAATAAAACAGAATTACAGCATTTAGATTTACAAGGATTAAAATTAAGGCTAGCATTTGACAACAAAATGAGAACGACACTAGACGTATAAAAAATATACTGCAGCCACAACAATTATAACTACTATAAGATGTGTTTCACTAGAACTTATGGCTTAAATTCCATAAAATCATCGAATGAGTAGAGAGCATGATTAAACAAAAATATCTTTAGTTTTTCCTTCAAGATGATTGTCGGCTTAACCTGCTTAATGTCATTTGGTAATTTATTGTAGACGATAACACGTAATAGGGCGACTTCTCTTATAAGGCTGTTGTGTGTTTTAGAATCGCGAAGTCACTCCCGAATTTTGAATAAAGTTGCCTGTATATTGGCAAGCATATATAGCGCTTATAGGTTGTGTTTACATTTCGCCGTCTATGGATGTTTCGGTATACGAATCTTATCTTAGATCAGCCTCTAATGCGTGCAATAGTTACCGGGATGTACTAGTAATGGGCGACTGTAATCTCCGCAAAATTTCATGGACTCCAAATCAGAATCATTTAGGACTTATACGAGGTAACGTAAAATCGGCTAAATAAATATTGTTGTGTGATACAACAGCCTTTTTAGGCCTTTAACAGTTCAATGGAGTGGTAAACGATAATTCTGCTATCTTGGATCTCTTGCTTCTCTAACTTTGAGCCAAAGTCAATTGTAAAAACTGACGACCTTGTAAAATGTGATTCTTACCACCTACCATTGCAAGTAATATTACATTCAAAATATTTAAGCCATGCTGATTATTATTGTTATAATTTCAAACATCCCAATTACGACTTAATAAATAATTATTTCTTGCCTTTTAACTGGTTCTCAATTTTGAGTGAAGATACTGATGCAATCTTGGATCACTTTAACTGTGTTCTTTGTAACTGCTTTGATATGTTTGTGCCTCTAAAACAAATTCATTCAACAGAAAGATTTCCACCTGGTCTTCTAAAAGGCTGAGAGGTTTTATATTTTAAAAGAAAATTGCCCAAAAGAGGTACAAGCAATCAAGGAGTGTGGACGATTACAAGGTTTTCTGTGCACTAAAAAGGCAGTGTGGATCTGTAACTAGTGAATGTTACAGGATTATATAAACACTGTTAAAAATTCTATTAATAGTAACTTAAAAGTTTTTCTGGAATTTTGTACTTTTTAAATACATCTGGACAATCACACAGCTGATAATGGTGCCAACATTGCTAATCTTTCTGCCAATTTTTTTTTCATCTGTTTTCAAACATAAAAGTCCTTGGAATCAGCAACACCCCTTTCCGGAAAACAATACTGCTATTTCTAAAATATGTATCAGTGCCATTACTATTCAGAGAGCCCTGCTTGACTTTGATATAATAAAAGTCCAGATGATGTACCAAATAAAGTACTGAAATTTTGCTTTCATTTCTTACATCTACCCCTATTTTATACTCTTTCCCAGTCGCTTGACTCTGGCATTTTTCTCAGGACTTGAAAATTATCTTTTGTCCTCCTCATCCCCAAATCAGGTAGCAGGAATTATGGCCTCATTAGCATTCTATCAGCGATGCTGAAGCTTTTCAGCATTGCGTCGATGTCTTAACTAGTGCAATTAAGGACATGATAGTTAGCCATCAACATGGATTCATTTCTCGTCGCTCTGTGGACACTAATCTTTTTGTCTATAGCAATAAGTCATTTGATGCAGAAACCCACGACATCTATACAGATTTCAGTAAGTCTTAAGGTGAAAGTTGTCAGGCTTTTAAATTGCTGGAACATTGTCATTCTGGGCCGGAGTCGTATCTCTCGGACAGGAACCAATAAGTTAAAATAGGTTATGTGTCCTATTCATTTCATGCCACTTCTGGAGTTCACAAGGGGTCCCATATGGGTTCTCTTGATTTCAGACTTTTTATAAATGACCTGGGTAGTCAGTTATTATCAAACTACCTTTTGTTTGCCGATGACTTCAAATTATTGACACGTGTAATATCCCATTATGACATATTATCTTGCCATAAGAAAATGGCAAAGTGAAGTTCAAAACATAAATAAAATTGTTTTGAAAATAATTTTTGTCAAATTCTAAAAGATGATTTCTTCACCCTAATATGGCAACCGACATAAAAAATGGATTTAATGCTTGCGGACTTTATTAATTTGATTTAAACACCGTAGATTATAACAAATGTGTGCAGCATAAATTAGAAAATTTAGAGGCGTCAAAACATGAAATCATGGAAATTATGGTTTTTTGAAAAAATTTGGATACTTACCCTCCCTATTTCGAGGTCGTAAAACACGATTCTGGCCTTGATTTTTCACTATTTTTCCTCACTTTCCTGGAAAACTAAAAAAAAAGCGTCACTTCACAAAGCACTTTTATTTCAGTTTAAAACCGAATTTATATATTTATTTTTAACGGAACTAGTTAAAATATATTGTACGTAATATATTTCAATTATTTTTGCACAAATTTTGGAAAACCAATTTAGAAAAACTTATATTTTCAGCGAAAAATTAAAAACACGTCTCGGAAACGTCATCAACCGCCAGACTATCTAAACTGGCCGCTGAATCACGTAAAAAGGCGCAGAGTTGCCAGATGCAAATTTTTTCATAATATAAACTATAAGATTTGTCCTCAGTCAACAACATAATTTAATTTTTTTAATGTTCAAAACAGTTTTTGAGTAAAAATAATCTTAACCTCTCAAAATTTTTGGTTGGTTTTGGTTAGGGTAGGTTGGTTCAGGTTAGTTTGATTTGGTTAATTTGGAAAACAGACGCTAACCTGAACTAATCTAAATTAACCTAGATTTATACTTTCCTGGTATAAACTTTAAAATTTTTCCATTACAGTTAACAACATAGTTTAATGTTTATAATGTATAAAAAAGGGTAAAATTAACTTTAACAATCCAAAATTTTAGAATAGTTTTGGTTAGTACAGGTTTAGCTTGGTTTTTGTTAGTTTAAAAAACTGAAATTAACCTAAACTAACCTAAATTGACCTAGAATTATTAATTAAAAAACACTTTCTGCTAACGGACATAAGCAATATGATCAATTCATATTATCCGCTTAAAACTATTGGTACTTGGAGGGAAACAGACAAAAGCAAATATAATTCTTAAAACCTTTAATATTTAGGGTCAAAATCGCACATCAAAGGCATAGACATAAAAGTGATTAATAGTACTTCAATAATCAAAGGAAAGGGAAAAAGTCTTTTTGGGACCTTTTCTTTCCAATTCAAATAGAAAGAGAAGAATGTATATGAATTTCAAAGAAATCATTTTTACAATCTGGCAACATCGCCGATTTCAACAAGTACGCCATCTTTAGCGAACTATGCAAACTATTATTTGTTGATGGCGGCCGTTTTGTTTTGATTTGTTGTAGTGATAATTTTTCGGATTTTTTCGATAAAAAAGTGCATATTTTTGAATTATTGTATGATACAGAAGCTTCTATCGCTGTTAAATTTATGGTTATAACAAAAGTTTAACGATTTAGTGAAAAAAATGAACCCAAAGTGAAAAATGTTTTTTCCTATTTTCTGCAAAATTGAAGAAAAATTATGGAAAACCGAGGTCAGAATCGTGTTCTACGACCGCGAAATAGGAGTATGTATCGAAATTTTTTCAAAAAAACGTAATTTTCCTATCATTTCACTCTTTACGAATTCTTACCCCTCCCAGGAGAGCACGAGACCCTCTCGTAGACGACCAAATTTTGCAATATATTGCTGATAACCCTTCAAACAGCATAAGAAAGCACGCAACACAAAACACTGTTACAAAATGGATTGAACATGAAACTAACAGAACAGTTACTTCACACGTACCACGTTGAAAAAGTACACGCTGTCTCCGGATGATTTTCCCGCAAGACTTCAATACTCCAACTGGTTTATACAGCAACATAACCTAAATATAAATTTTTCTAAACTTATTTTATTTACCGATGAAGCCCGTTTTACACCAGATGGATAAATTCACACAATTTACATTTTTGGGCTGATGAAATCTACACTCTATAATTTAAAACAAACACCAATTAAAGTTTATTGTAAATGTGTGGGCTGGCACTTAACAAACGTTTTTGGCCCTGGATGGATAGGTCGAGGTGGGCTTGTTTTATGGCCACCAAGGTCTCCAGACCTAAATCCCTTAGACTTTTACTTCTTGGGGACATCTAAAAGAACTAGTTCGTTCAACACCAGTAAATACTAGAGAAGAACTACTAGCGAGAATAGCGCAGTATTCTAACGCCGTCAGTAATAACGCCGGAATATTAATTGCAGTGCAGCAGGAAAATATTCGAAGAATAAGAAAATGTATTGAAGTACGTGGAGCCCATTTGTCAAAATAACATTTAAACGTTTTCACTTTTTGCATTTCAATAACACTGTAAATTAATTGAGCACCGATCAACCCTTTGAAAGTTTTCTGGACTTGACAATGTCTGAGCTGGAGGTCTTTCAGCATAACCCATAAATTAAAGTACATCAGCACACCCTGCGTATTTTATTTTTACCTGTTTGTGTTTAGCATTAGTAAATTTTGAGTTTTTCGCATAAAAACCGAGTTATCTCGAAAACCACCTGTTTTATCGAAATAAATTAAATTTGAGGAGGAATGACCAAAGTATTTAAAAAATCAGCTCCGTTCCTGACTTCCCTGATGATCCAAAACATTTATTACATTTTGTGATCTCAGCAAGGCTCTCGATTGCATTTCACATGATATTCTTCTAACAAAATTGAAACACTATGGTTTTGGTTCTTCAAGTCTCCCTCTAATTAAGTCTTACTTAAAAAATAGAGTTCAATGTTTTTATTATAATGATAATCTTTCAGAGACCGGTGTAGTGAGCGTCGGAGTGCCGCAGGGTTCGGTATTGGGACCTGTCCTGTTCATAATATATATAAACGATCTACCAAATAGTGTCCCTTCTTCTTCCGGGGTTGTGTTGTATGCCGACGACACAACTTTGGCTAATAGGAACCCTGATTTAACGAGCTTTCGGCTTGCGATGCTTGACGTGCGGTCGGGGGCTTCGCTGTGGTTTGATGTCAATCAGTTGTGTCTCAATGCTAAAAAAACTAAAAATGTCATATTTACTCAAAAACAGCTGATTGGTGATCGGCAGACTGTTAAATTCTTTGGATTACATATGGATCAAAAGTTGTTATGGAATGAACACGTTCAGATTGTGTCAAATAAAGTTTCAAAGAATTTGTTTCTTTTGAGAAATCTGGTGCGAGTTGCAAATCATGAAACATGTATGAGCGCTTACTTCAGCCTCCTCCACACCCATCTATCATATGGAATTCTTATCTGGGGACATTCACCGCATTCTGGCAAACTCTTCAGTCTGCAACGGAAGGCCATTAGAAATATTATGGGGCTGCGCTTTCGCGCAGACGTCAAAAACCACTTCAAGAATCTAAACTTATTGATATTGCCATCAGTATATATATTTAAATGTTTAATATGGATCCATGAAAGACGGGAACAATTTGCACTGCATAGTGACATTCACCATTACAATACAAGGCATGCTTCATTCATGGCACCTGACTTTGTACGTTTGACTAAGAGTCGATATTCTGTCAATTATTATGCTCCTCGATTTTATAACAAGCTTCCTTTGCATCTAAAGAGCCTATCATTTGATCTGTTTAAAAGCAAAGTTAAAAATATACTGATGCAAAATAGCTTTTATTCACTTGACGATTTTATTAATGCAGACTTAGTGTTTTGTTGAAATATGTTGATGTGATAGGGAATTAATATTTTGTTGTTTATTGAAAACCACCGGTTTGATCTCTTAACTCTTAAGTTTTTCAGTGTGATTGTTATTGTATCTTGTAGGAATTTTTATTTTTATATGTTTATGTATAACGCGTGTAAAATTGTAATAATTGTGACACAAATAAATATCTATCTATCCATCTATCATCTATTGTAGTATGGTTTACTGTCTTTTTAGGGCCTCTATAAACTATTAAGATTTCATTACAATATACAAGTCGTCTCAAAACTTAGAGGCGATAAGGTAAATCGCTGGGTACCCCTTTAAGACTCTGTATCCCCGTTAAAGGGTTCTTTAGGTATTTTTTTTCTATGACAAAGTAGGTATATTTTGATCTACTCTGTATGCTCCGGAAAAATTAGGAGGTACTTACCGGACACCTTGTATAGAAAAAAAATATTATGACCCAAAACAAAAACAATCAGAAGTAAAATTTGAGAAAAAACACGAAATGGCACCCATATTGCTAAATCAACCAAACAAAGATCGTAACATTGTTTGAAGAAAAAAACAAATTTTATTTCAAACAGGACCGTTAATCGAAAAATATTATTCCGTCTACCAATTTAAAGATATGTAATTTGGGTGAAATAACTGATTCTTTGATACACATCTTATATATCCTCAGCCATTGGGAAAAATTACAAAATCAGATAAAGAAAAATTACCAAGTGTCATTTTATCAAAAGCTTGGAGGGAGCATTTTAATAATAAAGAAAAGTAAATAATTCAAAAGTTACCCCAAAGAATTAAAACAGAACAAGGGAATGCTGATGTCCATAAAAGAGAACAGTGTGAGGCATGTAATGAACTGATACCGAGGAAGAGCAAGAAAAAAAAAACCTAATAGGAAATCTTTATTTAATAAACACTTGCAGAAATATAATTTCATCAAAACTACCCACACAGCACTAGACGTCTTATAGACGTCATTTTTATATCTAGATTATGTCTGAACGTCTTAAGACATAAATAAGGCGTCTTATAGACGTTGTTTTAAAGACGTCCATGAGACGTCTATATATAACGTCTTTAAGATATCTTTTAAAAGTCTACATACTACATTTTATATGAAAATAAATACAGTTGTGTATAATTTAGTTGATGGTTAATAGAACTTTTGCATGATCTTTTTTATCAATACTTTGGTGCTTTTTGTCACAGACTATTTGATGTACCGATAACAATGACACACATAAATATGATGCCAGCTAAACTATAACTTTAAAAAACCCGCCTTTTGTTTCTGTCAACTGTCATTTTTCAGTTTTGTATTTGTATTTCGTCATGTCGTTATTCATTTCTAATGTTGTTGGGGTGCCGACTGTGAAAATTTAGCTTTTGAAAGAATTTTATTAAAATAGTTGATTTATCCATGTGCCTCTGAAAATCTTTTTTATTCGTGTTTATGTAATACTTAAGGTAAGATCGAGAATCATATGTACTTAGGAAAAACAGTAACGTTATTTATAGGTTGTGTTACAGGAAATGCCCGAATGCTTTACCGCTTATATTCTTGTAGTAACTCTATGTTATTAGAGGTATGAAATGAAATCTTCAAAAATATTATCTGTGCGAAAAAGGCTTGCACAGCTCATCCAGACCCGGTCCTAAATATTACAAGAAATATTACTAATGAAGTGGAAGGCGAAATGTTTGTTTATGGAGTGCTCCACTAATGAAACCTCTAAGATTTATTTTGTTCCTGATGATTGGTTTATATTTAAAGAACATAGAAAATAGAGTTTTGTTAATTACAAGAAGTAATTTTGTTTAAGGTTTTAGAAATTTCAAAACTGGGAGTAGGGAGCATTTATGACTATGTAAAGCGAGCTTGTAAAATTACCATGTACAGTTGATTAGTACGAAAAGGAAAGAGAAAGTTTTACGATTCTAACTTGGCGAGACTTATTATGAGTAAGTTCTGTCTTTTATTATTCATATTAACCTTAAAATAGTATAAGTCACAATTCTATAGTAGAGGACAATTATAAAAATTCGCAAAAATATCAAAAAATTTGCTCCCACAAATCATAAACTTTATACTATAAAATTAAAATCAGTTTATTAGGATCTACAGAGACAACAGGACTGGCAAAAAGTCGGAAAAATGAGGACATTTCAATCCAAACATGGCTGAAAAGGGCATCAGACCAGATTTGTTATTCGACTAAATAAAAATTCTTGTTTTTAAAACTATTTAAAGATTTGTGTACCTTGTATTTCAATAAACTTTTATTTTGTCGATAGTCTACCTTTTAGAGTTATTATATCGAAGGGATAAACTAGGGCTTAAATTTGATAGGTTCATTTATAGTTCGAACAGTAGTAGTTCTGAAAATATTTCCTCTTCTACCTCACTTCTTAAATTTCAAATTATAAAAAGTTTACATTATGCTTAAGTTATGTATTTTTTTGTATAAAAACATTATGTTGAACATATTTTTTAAAGCAAATTATTCATGGGGAACTTGTAGTTATTTAAAATGGTAGTGTATATTTTGCTCTTGATTTTTCTTAATTAAAGTTATTTCTTGGACTTTTGAATAATTACGGTTTGACTTTGTAAACAAGACAAACAAAAAACTAAAGGGACCCTTTTTAATGTACATAATTTTAATGGTGGAATATTGTTTTAATGTTGGGAAGGGACGTCCATAAGACGTTGTAAGTAAATGTCTTTAAAGACGTTACCTTTTGTAACATAAGACGTCTATACAACGTCTTATGGACGTCATTCGTCTTTAATGGACATCCATAAGATGTCCTGAATGTTGAGATCAAACGTTTTATGGACGTCTTTAAGACGTATTTGTGCTGTTTGGGTAAATTCCTAATATAAAACCAATTTTATTAACAAATTGAATCTTATCTAAACTGTCCTACTACTTTCGCATTCACCCTATCTCTAAGAGTTTAAGAATTTTTCAAAATGGCTAATGTATTTGTTTCACCCTGTATAGTGAAGTTAAATATATATTTGATACTGACCTACAGTGGGTTTCATGAATTTTCATATGCTCTAACAGCAAACTTTCATCCATGTACCCATTTCCACATTTGCTACAAAATACTTTTGGATCACTGAAACCATGGTGCCTCCCTGTATCAGATGCCGATTCTGTATCCGAAGCAATTTTCAAATCAGTAGTTCCTTCTAAATTTTTTTTATTATCATCTCTGCAATGGCATAAATAGAAAGTTCCTAAAATTAAAAAATATGTAGTAAGACATCAAGAATCAACGAATTATTATTTACCTGTATTTTCATTCAGCGATTCACAATTCTTCAGGCGAGTAATGTTTATCTTATAATGTCGAGCTTTCTCTCTTGTATCTCTGCGTTTCCTTATTTTTTTTTTAAATGAAAATTTCTTTAAACTATCTTCTGATGAGGCACTGCTTGAAGAAGCATTCACTCCCATTGTTGCTAGTGATTCCCTATTTTTATATTTTAATAACTTTCTCAGTTCACTACTATTAGTAGTTTTGTTACTGTTATTATTTATTTCTTCTACCGATTTACTTTCAAGCTTTTCGGTGCTCTCTTCTTTTTCAGGTACAAAAAAGTTTTCCTTAGTTTCACTGGAATTTTCGTCAAATGAAAATTCCAAGTCCACCGAGCTTTTATCATCACGTATAATAATTTCATTATTTCTATATAAAATTTCAACATTATCATTTATAAACAATGTTTCAGACTTTTTAATATTCTTATTTGTATGATCAGATCTTTTCTCAGTCTCATTTATCCTCTTTTTTGTTAAAAACTTTGGAATTCTATTCAAAACGCTTAATCTCAAAATTTCCCGCGCAAGTTTAAATTTAGTGTGGTCGCTTACATAATGGGAAATTAAACTTTTTGATGTTGGCAGCTTTATATAGCATATTTCACAGCGGACATGGCCCATTTCAGACTGAATGAAAAAAAAAAATAGAGGTTTATATGTAACACCACAATGTACTCGTAAATCGTAAGTTAAAAATTATTTTAATGCTTACCCTTAAGTCCTTTTTAATTTAAGGTAACAGAAAAATTAAAAAACAAAACTCCTAACCTAGAAATACTACTTGTCCATGCTGTCACTTTCGCCGCCAACCTTATAAAGGAAAAGTTGCTATGAAAGTTCAATGTAAAGATGGAGATTTAGAAAAGTTGCATCTAGGATTTTGCAACACCAATTTTTAATACACTACTCCTCAGTTGAAATGTTTCATTTCAGTCTTGAACTGTGTAGTTTGTGAATCATATTTTCTTGAGTTATTACGAATTAAAGATAGAACAGTAGTGAAGTTGTTGCGTTTTATGGGTCCAATAACTTCCAACTAATTCATCATAAACGACTTTTGTAAGAAAATGGTGATGGAGGAAATTTTTTTGAGTGAAAAAAAATTCAATTTTATTTTGTTTTTATAGGGTAATTAATTATTATTTTTACCTCTCCTTATCTATGACCTGCAAATAGTATTTTACAAAAAACAGGCTCAGAACAAGAAAGGGCGCGTCCACATTAGTAAAAATTTACGTGTGTGGCGCGCGGCAAAAATTTTTGCGTTCATATACAATTTATGCGAGTCCACATTCTCATTCTCCCATAAATTGTATGTGAGAGTGAGTCCACACGATACCAAAAATTTCGGCGTAGGCGTATTACGCCCATTTATGTTAAAAATGTCTCGTCCACACGGGGAACTTTTATCGTGCAGTCGTAATGTTTTTTTTTTGTGGTAACCTAACTTTTTTCTGATTTTTTGATAATATTTATTTATGTATAAATTAAAATGAAAGAAAATAAAAAAAAATAATTGCAGCAATGTTGTTATGTAGAAAAAGAAAAGTAAAGAAAAAATTACAAAAGATAAGGATATTATTAATATATTCTTTATTAAAAAAACGGAAAAGTCGTCGCTACTAGGTCCGATCTGTTTTTGAGAAAAACATTGGAGAAAGGCTTGGACATACTAATGATTTAATTCAAGAAATGCGAGAAAGTGATCCTGATTTTTAAAAAATATTTTCCTGTTATCTTGGTGAGTTTGAAAAGCTGTTGTTAGGCCAATAAATAGGAAACACGCTATGGAAATGTGTACAGCTATACCCTTATTACAAGGTTTGAAAAAACATTGTGATATTTAGCTGATGAAATCAGCATGTGAAAGCAACAGTGCGAATTCTGAGTCGGTAAACAGTGTTTTTGAAATTAGTCATGTTACTTGTGCGATAATATGAGACTCTTTAAAGCAAGTTTTATTTCCGAAGTTTGCCACTTCTACCTGGTAAAGAATTGCCAAAGAGTTCAAAGACGAGAGTTTTAATATGAAGTGTCATTTTAACAATCGTTTTAATAATTACAATTGTTTGTAGTTTTTAGAAGAATATATTACGTATGACACTAACTGGATTTCTGTCATTAAATTTCCATTAATGTTAATTTTTACTTTTTAATTGTTTATAATAGGTTTATATAAAATTTGCTAAGGGTAGGGTTACCAGACTACAGGAATTCAATTCAATTCAATTTATTTCACAAATATTTCCCGACTTGTCTGAATTTTTAGCCCCTTGTTAGAAAGAAACAGGAAAAAACTGCAATTGTCAGTATTTTTTTGAAATTAAAAGAGGAAAATATAAGTAATGAAAAAATATTTATTAATCATTGTAGTGAGAAAAAATAACTTGATTAAACGTTAACAAAATGAGTGAATTGTTAATTTAGTATATTAATAAATTTAGTTTCATACTTTTTATTGCTTGATGTTTCTTTTGGCAATTGCTAGACTTTTATAACCATTTCATGACATTCTTCACATGATATGTTCTTTAAGTTAAATTGTGTCTAGAGTAGAACCTTAACAGAAGACATTGTTGTAAACCAACTATTACTACAAATTATTAAATTACTATATATATTTTTAAGTTACTCTTATGGATTAATAGGCAATTATAGTCTAATATTTAATACTCCTTTAAGAAACAGTTATATCTTAAGTAAATTTATGTTCTAATAGGCTCGAAACAAAAGCATGCCTTAATCTCCGAAACTCTAAAACTTTACTTTTTACAGAGACCATTAGTTTTGTTCATATTGTCATCGTCCCATAAATACACACTTTTTCATTTCAGTAATCATGTAAATAAATAGTTATGTTATATTTGTTAGTACGCCTATGACTAAAATATATAATTTAGATATAGAATAGAATATAACTAGGACATGAACGTTGAGACGAGAGGAACTAAAATCAAAAAACTACAATAGTAACATTAAATTAGTAAGTAAGAACAAAAACTGTTGTTACCTCATAATTTACTGAACATTATAATAAAATATTAAAAAAGTAATATTAGAAGATTTATTTGAATTCATCGAAACCAGTGATAAACTAAAAGCAGAACTAGCAAAGTTATAACATTGGTGGCAGCGAAAGGCAAAGCTTATAACAATATAGATAGTCTATGTCTCTCCTTAGTCCACTATGCTCCCATTAATGAGAAGACTCACTCGATATTGGCATTTGATGCTTTGATTGCAAAAATTTTGAAAATCTCATTGCCTTAACATACAACATTCAGATAAAATGTCCGGATATTTACAAAAACGTTAGGAATATTGTCAGGGAATCTCATTATTTGATCGGGTAACCATAGCTAAGGGCATGTCTGTGGATTAGAGTCTCGATATCAGAGATTGTCGTTGAATAGAAATTGTATTATATAATGGCCTTTATTTCATAAGCTTTAATTTATATAACGAACACCTGTATTATTGCAATTGTTATGAAATTAATAAAAAAATGAACAATAATCTTTTTTTTTTGAGGACCAAGCAGTAATGATCTTCGGTAACAAGCATTTTAAATTAATTAAAACAATTTAACATAGTTCATAAATATCTATTATTTCAAAACTCGCTAAATAAAATATATAAATAAAACAACAAAGTTTAAAAAAAATATAGGTTATGTTTTCATACAAAATATTGGAAATAAACAGTTTCCGCCATTTTTAAAGCATTCCGCTGAAAAGTTCAACATGATTTGGCGCAATGACCTTGGAAAAGGCGGCTTTAGGCGGGAAATCTTCGGTCTTTGTTTTTTTTTAAATCTAACAAATCACAATGCTTGAAATTTGACATATGTCTTGTTACGCTACGCTGCCGCCGAAATTTTTCTTATCGTGTGGACTCACTCTGAACCCACAAATTTTTGCCGCAGGTCATACATGCAACGTAAATTTTTACTAATGTGGATGCGGCTTAAGTAGCAAATGTTGACAACCCAGAACAAGTAAGTTAGGTTGACAAAACAGTAGCTAAAGCCAATTATTAAAAATAAAGCACAACCCTGGCAGGATTGGCATGCGCAGAAATAAAAAGGAAGGTTTGCTGCCAACCAAATAAACAAAAGAAGCTCTTTTTGAAAGAATCACAGCTCCCTGTGGCATTAATTCACGTAAGTTTATTGAAAATTTGAAAAAATCTTTGAAATCGTCAAAGATTTTAATCATCTTTCTACAGAAAATAATCTAAAATCCTTGTACAATGATAATTTTTATAAAATTTTTAAGAAATATGTGTAAATACTTCGGAAACAGCGGTATGTCGAGTAACTTGTACAATTCCCATTTCAAATCTTGGTTTTTATATTTGTTATTTTGAAATTAGAATTTATGAATATACGCTAATTATTTTTAGGTAACTCGTTACCCCCAAGTACGTAAAGATGTCGGGAGGATTGGAAGTTCTTAGCCTCAAAGGTAATGTTTATACAGTTTTGTTAATAAATTTTGCTTATGCCCATATATTGTTCCGAAAATTGAAAATATTAGTATTTTTAGCATAACATTTTCAAAGTGTTGTGTTAAGAATTTATATTTTGTCTTGAAATAACCAGTGACTGAACCAACTTGCAATGCGTCCATGTGGCTGCAGTGTTGAGTTTATCTATTCTCTAGTTGAATAAGGATAATATTAAATTGTGTATTAACAGATAGATATAAGTATATAAATTTACCAAAGTATTCTTAATTAATGTATATATGTGAAAAAAGGTGGGCCAAATAATAGGTACACTTAAACAACCATATTAATATGATTGAAGTTTATGTGATGAAACAAAGATAGAGCATTGGGTTATGAAAATAACCATGATTTCCTTTGACATCTGATTAACAAAAATATTTTTTATTACTAAAATGTATGAAATTAAATCAAAAGTGTGACCATATCTTTACTGCTCTTTTTAGAGGAAGATGTCACCAAAATGTTGGCAGCCGGTACCCATGCAGGTACAACCAATGTTGATTTTCAGATGGAACAATATATTTACAAACGCAGAGCTGACGGAGTACACATCATAAATTTGAGAAAGACCTGGGAAAAGCTTCTCTTGGCTGCCAGAGCTATTGTAGCCATTGAACACCCAGCGGAGGTAAGTGAAGCTACAATTATGTTATTTTTTTTAAAACCAAAACTTTTGCTTCTAGATGTGTTATCTGACTCGGTATTAATTTTAAATTTTAAGGCATAATTCCAATCCAGTATTCATACAGTATACAAATTGGTGATGTTATACATAAAAGAATATTATTTAAGACCATAATAAAAGGATCTTACAAAATGAACACATCAATAATAGACATGTCCTCACTTAACACAGTAATATATTATTTATTTAATCTTTATCATTCCCCATCAAGCAGTAATGCTTCTTGAATTTTTTTGGGAAGCTTGTGAATGAGAATGTCGAGAGAAATGGGGTACTTATAATTATGGGTAACTAGCCTGGATGTCTCGAAAGATTTTTTATCCTACAAAATTGCAAAAAAATCATTTAGTCACAACCTTTATCAGCAAATTAAAGTTTTTCAAGAATGACCAGGGATTCTGCATCTATTTTAGACTTGTTGGTAACAAATTGTAAAATTATTAAACATGAAGGATAGAGGATAAAGTAAAATTGAATTTAACTAAGAAAACATATACATATAATAATTTAACTAAAAATCAATTTCAAACTGACTTTATTCTGTCTAACTGAACTCGTAAAAATTCAACAACTGTACATTTGTTGGTTCAAGAACTAGTAGACACAATTTTAACTACTTTAGACAAGCATGAGTCAGTTAAAGAAAAATGTGTTAACATGAAATGTGTAAATAGTCTTTAGTGGTCTCCATAAATTGGTTGGTATATGGTTGTGCGTGATATGCTCTACAGGAGAGCTTTAATTACCTAAGTGGAAATTAATTGGGAACATTTCAAAAGCTAAGAAATATGGTCATTTTTTTTAATACACCAACAAAAAAGATATTACTATTTGTCAAGAATTAATGCTGTAAAAGATGACTTAAAACATATGTGGAAAACCATCAAACTCTTGTCAAATCAAAGAAAACAAAAGGAACATAATTGATTTCAAAAAAAAGTATTCATAGGTATGGCTGACGAAGCTGAGGAATTCTTAAGAAATGAAAGTTAAGAAGAAACAGTATAACACATTGAAAGCACTCCAAGATTAGATAACTTTCAAATTTTAGAAATGCAAGACCTACAATCAATAGTCAAAAATTTAAAAAGTGAATGATAGCTTAGAAGGTATAGACACAAAAATCAAAACTTTCATTTGAGACAATTAGGGACATATTCTTTTATCTTATTAATAATAGTTTTCAGTCTGGTTCATTTTCTGATTCCTGGAGACAATTCATGATTACTCTGAGAAAGAAATAAATATTAAATGTGATGAGTTTTGACTAATGAATGTTCCAGTATTTGAAAAATTATTAGAAACGGTTATTAATAAGCAAATGGTAGAATATATAATCTCTTAAGTAAACCGCAAGGTGGTTTTAGGAAGCATAATTCATGTGAAAGTGCTCTACAATCAGTTTTATTTGAGTGGAAGAATGCTTTAGAAAATAGATGATAGTTGCAGTGTTCTTTGACTTCCGTTGTTCATTTGAAACTGTTGACCATAAATCGTTATTAAAGTTAAATGGATTTTGTGCCCTTCCTGTAAGTTAATACAGGAACTTTTGAGTGGTAGAATACAAGCAATAAAATTCAATGGAAAAGTATGAGCTTATAGGAGGGCTGTCTGTGGTGTCCCACAAGGCAGTGTAATATGATCAGGCTTGTTTGGGATTTACCTTAATGATATGTAAAAATGTAAAATCCAATTGTATTGAACTGGATAAAAAAGTAATTATTGAAATCTGAAATAAAAAATTTCGAAAACTGGCTAAAAAACATGTCTGTGTCTTAAAATTGAAAAAAAAAAATTTATTTTGATAAAAATAAACACAACTCAATTAATACAGAATATCATTAAAATATTATTTTTGGTTACAGTGTAATCCAAAGGGTGGATGAAATAAAATACTTGGGGGTTATCATAGATAAATTTTTAGATTTCAGCAAGTATGCCACCTTTATTACAATTAAAGTGGCGAAAAAAGTAGATTTAATGAACAGAGTAGGTAAAGATCTCTCGAAAAATACTAAACTGCCAATCTATGAGTCTTATTCACACACATCTTAATTTTTGTTCATTAATACTATTATTATTTAATAAGTCTGAAGTTGATAGCAGCAAGTAATACAAAATAAAGCATTGTGATGTATATAAGGACTTTTTTGGTGAAGTGCATAATTTTACTCTATATTTAATTACAATTTTGTGTGTAGACTTTTATCTATATAATCAATATTACTTGTAGGTATTTGTTATCTCTTCAAGGAATTTTGGACAGAGAGCAGTCCTTAAATTCGCCGCCCACACTGGCGCTACTCCCATCGCTGGAAGATTCACCCCTGGTATGTAGTTTAAAATTTTATTTATAATTTCAAGATGATCATAAATATTAATACAGGTTTATTTATCAAAATTGATATTGTCTCTTTCAAAGTACTCCCCATTGACTGCAACGCACTTATCCAGCTCGCAAAACATTTCTGGAATTTTCAGTGTGGTCATTGGAGCCATCTTCGATTTTTCTATTATCTCCTTTCGGCTGCTAAAACGCGTTCCTCACAGTGGTTTTTTGGCTCGACTAAATAGAAGGAAGTCACAGGGAGCCATATCAGGTGAATTCGATGGCTGTTGGTATTTGTTTTGTTCTGTCTCTTTTTTGCATGAAGTTCAGATTCTACGGGATCAATTTTGCAGCACTGTCCTGAATGGATACATAAGTAATGTTCAAGTATTTTGCCAGATTTCTGATGGTTAATTTGCCGTTATCGATCAAAATTTTTCTCACTTTATTGATATTTTCGTCGCTTTTTGGTGTCGATGGCCTGTCACTGCGTTCATCATCCTCTAGGGACTCGCGACCACTTCCGAGTGTTCATGCCACTGGTAAAAGACAGTTATCTTTTAGAGTATCATTGCCAAAACAGTTTCCTAACATTTCCAAGGTTTCATACCATTGAATCCATTTTTAACGCTAAATGTAATACAAACTGGTTGCAAATTCATCTCGATTTTTAAAACTGTAAATTATCGAAAACGCATGCAGAAGTATGTGTCCGCAAGACGGTGTAACTTCTACAAATGTCAAGCTACGACGATAAAATTTGGTGGGAATGGCAATGATAGATGTGATAACCTAACCAAAAAAAACCTTAGTCAAATCAGTTAACTCAGCGCGCTATCTGGTGGTAATTCCGCGATCTTTTTTTATCAAGGTTGTATTTCGTTAATGATTGTACTAGACATTTTCACATGATGGACAAGTTGGAAACTATTTCCTTTTTAATTTATTGAGTATATTATTTCCCAGAATTAAACTCTTTAATATTTAATATTTTCCCCTGTAGTATATGCCCGTCCGTCGTTTTTGGAAAATTAATAGTGGAGATCGGATTTTCCGCGAGAACGCCACGAGGTGGTACGTTTCGATCGAACGCGAACAACGTATACGAGCTGTGAATAACTTGCGTATCAGGATTTTTGTCATTTATGCTATGCGTTTGTCCCTGCATTAAGTGGTCCCCACCTTGAAGTGAAGCTTGGATGGCATTTAAAAATTGTTCCATGGGAGAAATTGAAGTGTTGGGATATAATTCAGCATTTTGATTTATTTGGGTCATGTCAGATTCATTATGAGTATGGAATCTTGTTAGGTCTGGCGCGACCCCACGAGGGGCCGCGGAGGTCCCACCAAAACCACCCGGACAGCCTGAAATGCCACCCGCCTCATCAGACCGGAAGGAACTGTGAGAGAAAGGATTGGACATTTTTTTTTTAAATAAATTATTTTTCCTCTTAAATAGGAATATTTTGTATAAAAATACAAAAATCACAGAGGGCTGGGTTTTAATATACTTAATATATGAAAAAATTAAGTATATGGAATTTGGGTTGGATGAGAACTTTGCCAATATTTACTTTATTTTTTATTTTAGACGTGAGCTCTTATAGGACTTTTTGCAGTAGAAATTTTTTTGACTGGGGCTCTTAAGTTTGGCGTCGAAATTAAATGTAGTGTTGGGACTCTCAATAAATTTTCTAAAATTCAATTTTCTCAAAAATTCTTGTTTTGGTGTTAAGCGCAAACTAAGGCACGTTTAGTGTTCTTCGATCCGTTAACGATGTCACTATCAAGTTATCACTAATTTTCTCTTAATAGAAAATTATTTAAGTCGCAGTCGGGAATGTCTAAATCGGGTATGTCGCTATCAAGTTTCTTTTACGCAATTTTAGTTCCGCAAATTATTATAGTCGTAAAAGTAGGCGCGTGAATACTCTATATATTAATTTAAAATAGTTTCCGCAAGAATAAAAAAAATCGACGTGGAAAGGTTTTTTTTTTTAGAAAAGCTTATTTTTTCCGACGGCGCAAGAATTTTACTAAAATTCGCGTTTCACGGTTTTTATTTAACTGGAGATTTTACTTTGAGGTTCCTCCCCTAGCACTGAACTGATATCAGCTACTAGAGTTCGCCTCTAACGAATTTCCGCCTAACAGACGAGGTTTCCTGGCCTTTCTAGTACCGCAGTCTTCTTATCTTCTTAAATCGAATTCTTGATCGTCTTATTAAGCCGTCGTAAGCAGAGCGGCCTCCCTCGTTGCACTAGCGTAAACAGCTTAGTGATCCTCTTGGGGCGCTCCAGGAAAACCTCTAGGAAATTTAAAACTCCCTATTCACGTGTTAATCTGTTGAATTTTTTCTTTTGGAAGGGAAACTGACAATAATCTTTTGCGAGATTACCGACGAGTGGCCTACCTATTGAAGATTCCCCGTGCCTTTCTCTGACGTGGTGCAAGTGCCAGACTAATCAGCAACGGTAGAGAATCTCACGTTTCGCCTGAGTAAATGCTTAAAGTGTGTAAAAAAAATTGAGAATCTGTGCTCTTAAAAAGACGACCAGATTCTGCTAACGAATCCCGACATCGGGTGCTATTTATAATTTCTCGGCACTCCTTCGGGTCTTCCGAAAGAAACCGATCAGCCCTTAGCGCGGTCCGCCAAAGCTTTGTCTGCGCCGCCATCTGTGTCGGTGTCTATGCGCCGTTACCGCCGACGACGTGCAGTTTATTTCTCGGAATTTCAATGGTCTTTAGATATTTATTTTAATGATTTTTTTAGGTTCTTGTAGATTGAATTCTACAACACCCCATAAATACAATTGTTTTAATGAGAAGTTCTTCATAAATGACTGACATGTTTTTTATTTAGTGTAAATAAAACATAATAATCCATATGATGACACCTTACTAAGGAACCTATGATTGTCCATTGATTATATTTTACCTCTGAACCAAAATTTGGCATTTTTAAGCAATACATATATTTAAAATCATTTTCTGATCTAATCAATTTTATGTTGTTTACAGGTGCTTTCACCAATCAGATTCAAGCCGCTTTCCGCGAGCCTCGTTTATTGATCGTCACTGATCCTGCTTTTGATCATCAACCAATTACTGAAGCTTCTTATGTTAACATTCCTGTAATTGCTTTATGTAACACCGATTCTCCACTAAGGTTCGTCGATATTGCTATTCCATGCAATAACAAGGCTCCCCACAGTATTGGTTTGATTTGGTGGTTCTTGGCTCGTGAGGTAAGAATTTCTTAAATTGATGACATTTTAATAAAATAAATGGAAGTACTATTTGGTACACTTTACTAAAATATAAAGAATAATGTTTAAAAAGAGTCATGTCACTAAAACTATTGATATTAAAATTTTTTTGATGAATTCGACAAGTCACAATGTAACACCGCTTTTATCAGTTAAATGTGGCCTCAGATTTGCAGGCGTTAAAATGGTAAAGAGACCAAATACGATGTTTTTTAATTTTTAGGTTCTCCGTTTGAGGGGTCTCATACCCAGGGAAACCAAATGGGACGTCGTTGTTGACTTGTTCTTTTTCCGTGAACCTGAAGAGGCTGAAAAGGAAGAACAAGCTGCCAAGGAACAGGTTGCTGCTGCTATTAAACCTGTGGAGGTTCGTATAATAAAATTAGCAACTTAAGAAAGTACCTGTTTTGAAAAGCTTGTAAATGTATATATTGTTTAAACTAAATACTGATTGGTGATTGGAAGCCTAAATATGTTTCTTTTAACATAGTAATTTGAAAAAACTATTTCAAATATTATGCATAAAATATTTGTATTTTTTAGGTTGCTCATGAAGCTCCAGACTTAGATTGGAATGCCAGTGCTGGCGCCGATCAAGACTGGGCAGAACCTGTCGCCACCGCTCCAGCTGCCACCGCCGCAGCTGTACCATTCGCTGCACCTGCAGCTACCGACGACTGGGCTGCTGAAGTAGCTCAAGAGCAATGGGGTGCCGGTCAGCCTGCAGCTACAGTTCCTGCTCAACCTACACCCAATTGGGGAGGTGCCTCCAACTGGGATTAGAAAATCTGTATCCCTTTGATTTAAACAATTTTATGTATGACTGGATGTAAAAATAAAGTTTTTGCATTTTTAGTTTAATAGAGCGATTTTATTTATTTAAAATGGTAAATTGTTCTTACATATCATGATCATATTAAAAAGTCAATATAGCTCATTATACTAAATAAAACATAAAAGCTATCGAGCTAAGCGATTGATAATGGGAAATCGGTTTACCCTTACCAAAAATACAGATTTTCCAAAATATGATTGGCGCTTGATGTGCACAGTCTACAAGCGTCTAGGACCATTTTGGTCAGTAAGTAAACTAATTACTTACCGTAGTTGTATTGTTTAATGGAACAAATATTAGTTATGATTAATTAAATATTCTTTGACGTAAAGTATATTTCACTAAAAGGAGAAATCAGATTCACTCTGTAGATTGATTTTAACGTGGGAACTGAGAAAGTTCATGTCCTTATATTACTACCGAAGATCGATAAAAGAAAAAATAAATCAGTTATCGAGTTTAGCCATTTTTATTACTTCTCGGTCGTTTATTTGTTTTTGTTGGGGTTCATAAGCCTTGTAGCTCATATAAATATTTTAAAATAATTCTGTTGAAACAAACCCTATCATGGTTATGTAATTAAAACCGAAGGAATGAGCCAGCGCCAAGGATAATCTTTTGAAGAAAGAATGTTTTAAATACTTCCAAAATGGCTGTGAATAAGTTTTTTCTACAGCTATTATTCCTTTCTTATAGTTATAAAAAGGATAATTTTATTAATCCTTTTGTTTTAAATGTCTGTAATTTAATATTTAGTTCACATCGTGAATTAAATATCCAACATAGAATGGATAAAGCCCTATACGAACAAAAGATTAAAACATTCGGGAATGGAATCGGGACGAGATAGGTATAAACGGGAATTGCCGCGGGGAGTCCAGGGAGGAAAGTTCGGGGGGTGGTGGTGTTTGCTGCTACTCATGGAATGTTAATCGAGATAATTTTAAGTCTCTCATTGTAAATAATTTCGTTTTTATTTTGTTATATAATTTTAAGCGTTTTGAGAAACTTATTTAATAAAAACCTTTACCGTGATTAACTTCGTTGGCGCACTGATGCGAAAGTTTCAAATACAAGAGGCTAGATCCGACCAGCTAGATAGCAGCTTTTCCTGAGTCTTGAAGTTGTGTTTGTGGTATTGTTAAGTTCATAAACCTGTAGTTTAGCACTAAAACTCCCACAGCCAAGAAGAACGACCAGACTTCCATTCCGATTTACTTATAGTTTAATGTATAGTTACTAACATGGGACTAGGGGCGGATCCAGCCTCTCCTTGGAGGGCGGTGATATCACAAAAGTACAGTTTGGCAAGCGAAAGCAAGTGCACGCCTCGGCCCCCCCCCCCCCCACAGTATTCCATTTTTAGTGTAAAAGACAGGGTCGGGTCTGTTTTTCTGAATTCGAGGCTCTCGGAGGGGGGGGGACGATCGCAAGAAAAACCATGTTGCTGACCGGGGGGGGGGGGGGGGGTGCGCGCCAGCAGCATACATATTCCTAGGAAAAAAATCGAGTCTATTTTCCTGAACTCAAAACTCTGGGGGGATCGCCCCCTCCCCGGATCCGCGCCTGTATGGGACAGCAGTAAATCATGGGCGAAACGGCCATACATTACCAAAATATTTCGTTTGCAGGAGTCTACGATCAAATGCCATAATTGTGCCTGCGTTTTTTCTCAGTTTGAAAATTGCACCAATTTGTTGTCGCGGTTCTAGCTGAATCGTTTTCGAATTAGATCCTAGATATTACCGAAAGATTCGGTGGAGGCGGCGCCAAATTAATACTGGACAAATCACAAAATGTGAATTACATAAAAAGATTTGAGTATTAGTAGTCATTATTACATTTAGTAATAATTTGGCTCCGCCTTGACACATCTTAATTCCATATAAAAATTTGTAAACTTTTTAGGCCTTTTTTAAACGGCGGGTTAAATTAATTTTTTTTTTTAATTTTAATTTTGAACTAGTCACAATATCCATAAATTATTTGAACTAAGGACTAAGCGATACGTATGGTATACGTCGCAATACTCCCAAGGTTGCTAAAAAGTACCCATTTTATCCAAAGATTTAAACCATAGTACAGTAAGAATTTTTTGTTGTTCAGTTTACTAATTGAACAACATAAATTCTTTGATTTTGAGGATTCTTCAAATACCACTTGGACCAAACAAATATTTGGTTTGCCATAGTAAGCCTGTTATGAATTTTCAAGAAATAATTTTAGTTTCGTAATCTACGCCCCCAAAAATCCCCCAATACTAATATGCAAAGAAATTGAGATGTAAATTTTTTAGTCTGCCTTATTTTATCTACCATATCGAATTTGAAGAAATTAATTTAAAATTCGTAATATCGCCCCAATTATAGATGAAATCGAAAAAACGTAGAATTTTTATTCCCCCGTATTGTATCTGCCATAGTTAATTTTAAGATATTAACTTTGGATTCGTAACCTACGACCTTAAAGCGAAATAAAGCGTGGCTGAGACGTTTGGGGAGAAAGGCGGGAGTCCCGGCCGATTGTGCGGTGTTTGAAGAAGCGCTCGTTATAGGGAAAGTCCTATTGTGCAATTGGTTAAGATTGTATGTGGTCACGTGCTCTATCGTGAGAGATTGGGCAAGTAATTTTTTTGCCCTACAATCGGATCTTTGCGTATTGATATAGAAGGGTATACTTGTGCCTCTGTAACCAGCAGATCATACAATGAAAATTGCTAGTCACACAGGTGACAACTTTCGGTATGAGTAGGAGGTTTTCGGGGGTACATACCCGACTATGGGAATCCTTACAAACCGGAGTTTGTGTAACTTATTCAGAAGGGCTGTTCTGGCTCTAGCTAAGCATTGGGCCGTCGGATGAGCTGGGTAAATGCATCAAGTACAAAGCCCAGAACCCAAAAGCAGCAGCAACAGTTAACTTATGACCCAGAAACTAACTGGATATGTCATATTGGATTTAAAAAATTAAAAAAGTAATTTTAAACTCTTAATCAAATTATAATCTATACCCTTAAAAACCTCCAGTACCAATGTTGGACAGAATGGGAAAATTAAAATTTTTAGTCTGCCATAATGAATTTTTCAAAATCAATTTTAAATTCGTTATTTTTTCCCCTCTGCTAAAATCATTCAAATCGGTGCAGATGTTCCTAAATAATTAGCGTATATACATAAAAAAAAAATACAAATAGCGGTCGAATTCAGAACCTCCTTTTTAGAAATCGGTTAAAAATAAATGAATAAATACAGGTTTTTATAACACTTTTGAGGTTTAGTGGCTCGTCAGTAAAACAACATTTTTTTTATCAAATTTCAGTAATATAATAAAGAAAATTACTTAAAAGTAACATAATGAATTATTCTACTAATAAAAACATGGCAGATCTAACATAAAGCAGTAATAAAAAATACTACATAAAAATATTACGATTATATAGTAAATGCTACGACATCAAAGTATTTAAATTTTCATCATGGAATCGGTATCAAATAATAATAGACAGATATGTATGTAAAAAAACAACATCTATAACATAGAGAATATTAGAAAAGGATTTAAAAAATATCCAAATTACTTTCCTCCCTTCCTTGCTGATCTTAATAGATTATTCTTCACAAAGATTCATTCCAAAATTTAAAACTGTTTTTAATTATCGTAAAAATACTAAATAAAACTTATTTATTTTCACTTGAGGAGTTATTATTTACAATGATACTAAAAAAACTTCAGTTCTATTTAAAACTGACTGTAGTTTTACAAGGAAGACAGCAAAGTAATATATCTTTTAGAGACAGTGACGTTCAAATTAAGAAATAACATACAAATTAGTAAATTAGACTACCTGTTCATATAAAATTGTAAAATCGGCAGCTAATTATTCCCCAATTAAATGAAAAATCACAGTGATTTAAAATGGTTGTTTCTAAATTTGTGACTGGATGTATTTTTATATTTTTTAGAAAAAAAATGGAATGGGGAGGAGATCACATATTTTCACAATTTATGTATCAAGACAGTTTTTTTTATAGATTTTAGAAATTGAAACCACCACTTGGTAATTGCGCGGTCGGAGAAGCAAACGTAATTTGACCTTCTTCATTCGTGGCTGGTGTTGGCATATCTTCGTTTTGTGCCTAAAAGAAATAAAAAGTTGTTTTAACGGTTCCGCGCGATAAATGTATGCTACCATATATTACAAATTTATTATTCAAAATGAATGAATGGTTTATGAATTAAGCCAAAAGTTTATTTATGTAATATAGTCTGCAAAAATCGTATCCATAAAAAATTGCATATTCTAGAACTAATCTATACACAGTTCATTCAAAAAGTTCCAGGTTTAATTTTGTACAGAATTTACAACTAACGCTATCTGTGTAATATCATGCCTTAGTTACCCACACTCACGGATTTTCCAAAATAAAATGGATGACAGATTGTAATGGAGCTGTCAAATGAAAAATGTCCGGAGTATGCTCGGCGCCATATTGGGGCAAGTGACGTTTTGGCACGGCAAATTAACCGTCAAAAGTCAAAAAAATAGTGTCATTGATGTTGTTATTGTTAAATTATTGATTGTCATTAAAATCTTTGTTTTTTCCCTGGATTAAATTTATTTTATAATACTTAACAACCAAGTGATATGCACCAAGACATCAGTCAAATATTTAGGTGTAAATTAGACCACAAAATTATCTTAAATTGGTACTTTAGAACTATTAAACAAAAATGTATACAAAGAGCTAAATACCTAAAGAATCTAACATACAAAGCAAAAGGCATATCAAGAAAAACAACTCATGTACAAAGCAATATACTGACTTTAATTGGAATACATGCTCCTACATACAGTAATTGCAGGAAGCAAGCACTGATAAACCTTGAAACGGTTAAAACCGCAGGTCTATGCAATATGACTAAAATCCATCATCTTGGTAATCCACTACATAAACCATCCAATCATTGTATGAATTCACTAAACATCTAGCATCTTGCTGCACGACTTCCTGCCCTGACAACTAAGTTTGAAAAAAAACCTGAAACTTTACCGGTGATAGAGGAACTGTGTACAACCAGGGACCGAAACAATATGCCAGCCAGAAGACCTCCATTAATGATACTGGCAGATCTCACATTCAACCTTTAATATACTTTATTATTATGTATTTTGCAAAGATTTGTAGGGGCTTGAAGATCAAATGTACTAAAAATAAGGTTTTTACTATGAAGGACCTCGTTCGTTGGCCTGTAGGGTTCAAATTTATATGTCCTAATAAATTATATTCATATTAATATTTATTTAATTGTAGTGTAGTATAGTGTTTAACACAGCGTAAGGAAGTAAAATGTTGCATTTAACATTATTTGAATATAAAATTTAATATTACTTATTTAAATAAAAGTTTCAAATATCTTACAGTTTGTTATTTGCCAAATTTTTTTTATAAGTTGTGTTGATGAAAACAATTATATTACTGTTTAAAAGTAAGATACTCGACTATTATGGACATATGGACACAAGTGTTTATGTTCAATCCATAATCAGAACTAGCCGTAGGAAAACATTTTTAAACAGCACGCTCATACTATTGAGATATGAACAGAATTTAGTGTAATCATTTTGTATGTCTATAATTTCAAATTCACTAGAAATTTTGAGACGTTTTGAAGACACGGTCGTCAACATATTGCTTTTTTTTCATGTTCAAAACAATACTATACTTTTATCTCTTTCTACTATCAGTTTCGTTCCACTACTTATGTAGATACATATTCGGAAAACTATGCTTCTACCCTTGTCAGTTAGAGATAACCGATTATATTTAGCCCGTACAATTTTCCCACAGTGACAGTGTATTCACTGTCGTAAGTGAATTTTCCCCAATATGGCGAATAGCATGGTCCGGACATTTTCGGTTTATTACACGATTAGTACATTTATTTTACACGCGCGTTCCCACAGTGGAGATGTGAGCGCTGCAACTTCATTTATTGGCCGCTCTCTTCGTTTGAAGTATTTTTGCCATTGCGTCACAATTTTCGCTATGAAGCATTGAGCCGCAATCAAATTTTGTTTCAAGTTGGGAAAAAGTAGTTTGGAAACATTCGAATTATTGAAAACCGCATATGGTGAGGATTGTTTAAGCCGCTGTAATGTTTTCAAGTGGTATGCGCGGTTCAAGAACGGTTGACAGTCGCTGGAAGATGATCCACAGGGAGGGGCGCCTTTTAACCTCGAATACCGATGAGAATGTCGAACGTGTACCCTTTGTACTGAACTTAACATCAGTGTAGGAAGTGTACACCACATTTTGCACGATGTTCATGGGAAAAAAAATTGTGTGCAAAGTTCGTTCCGCACTTATTAACGAAAGAGCTGAAAGGGCACCGTGTGGACGCTTCACGTGATTTGGTTAAATGGACAGACACACATGAAAAATTTTTAAATAAGCCAAACTGCTGAGTGGTAAGGTAAGGACGAAGGGCGACCCACTAAAGTTCGAGCGACAAAGTCGAAAATTAAAATGATGCTCATTCTCGCGAGATTATCCACAGCAAATTCGTGCCCCCGCGAGTGAGACCGGAATTGTACCGCACCGGTGAATGGTTCCTGTTGCACGACAATGCGCCAGCCCATTCCTCAATACTCATCGCACAATTTTTGGCCCAAAAGTCGGTCTCCATGATTCATCACCCATCACCCGTCTTACTTTCCAGATTTGGCTCCGGTAGACTTTTTTTGTGCCCTAAATTGAAAATGACAATGAAGGGAGAACGTTTTGAACATGTTGCGACAATTCAGAGAAATGTGACCAGGGCCAGGAGTTTTCCAGGTCGTTCCAGCGGCTATACGAGCGCAGCAAAATTTGTATAGAGCAAAGAGGGGATTATGTTGAAAACTAAATAAATTTTTTTTTTAAACACTTGTTTTCATTCGTAAACAAAAAATTAGTCCCGGAACTTTTTGGATGAACTGTGTGTATGTATAAATATAAATAATAGTAGCCTGTTATTTTTAATTGTGTTTCATTTATAAGTTTATTCATAGACAAATTAAACCGAGATTTACACCGCATGTGAAATATTTTACTTTTCTTTTTTTGGTGAATGTAGGGGGCAAGTAAACGCAGTACAATTAAATTGAGTTTCATTCGTCAGATATAATTATAATAAGAAGTAATAAACAAATAAATTTTGATAAATCAATCTAATAGATTAGGCGATAATTTTATATTTAATTTCTGAATTTTTATGAATGAGAACAGCATATAATCCATTTTTTAGATCAAATAGGAAATATATACTACCGCTCAAAAGTATAAGCTCACCGACAAAAAAAAATGAAAATTTAAAGTTTTATATTTTAGGATAAAAGACTTCCTTTCTCATTTGAAATATCTTGCGATAGTCTTTAAAATTCCCTTGAACAATTTTTTTTTGGAATAAGTATTGTTTCTTATGTGCATACTTGAAACGGTAAAATTTTGAAAAATTTAAAGTGCAACTTTGATCGCGTGCATAGCAGTCGTAAAAACTCAACGCCATTTAAAAGTTAATTGCAGTAGCTTTAAAATTAGATCCGGAGCGTTATTTTTTAACCGATTTTTTATCAAGTTATTGCTGTTTTTGTGAATAATCACTTTTTTTCCAAAAATATGTTCTATGGAAAAATCTACGCACTCTACAAAAAATGATAAAGGAAAATAATTTGCCATTTCGGATGGAGAATCAAGCTATAATATTTTTAACAGTTTTTTTTTTGTTTCAAATTTTTTATGTTTTTTTAATTAAAGATGTACATAACTTATAAATAAAAAATGTTACTGAGGCTACTGCTGTGGTGGATATCTGTCAGTCGTTTTATGATATCTTAAATTACAACTTTGCTGCCTGTATACCTCGCAAATTGCCCAGACGAAGGCGTTTTCCCCCTTGGTTTACGGGTGAATTGGTTACCAACATTTTCAAAAGTAGAAGGTGTGTCGACATCTTCAAACTCATAAAACTACTTATTACCTGGAGTTTGCGTAGGCTAATAAAGTCTCAGTCGCAACGGGCCTACGGGGTCTTTGTAAGAGATGTTGAGCAAAATATAAACAGTGATCCTTCCAACTTTTGAACTTTCGTTCAGAGTAAAAAAAGCTCAGTCACGCATTCCAGCTATAATGAACTACGTGAACCATCCATTACATGGGCCGCATAATATTGTTTCAGCGTTTGCCGAGTGCTTCAAGAGTGTCTACAAGGACTCGGGGCCCTCTGGGATTTCTACTTCTGGGAACGTTCTGAAACCATTAACATTCCCTTAATCATTTCCACAGATGTTTCTTGGGCCTGCAAGTCACTCAAAGATAAGGCCACATCTGGCCCAGATGGTGTTCCTAGTTTTCTGGTGAGGGACTGTTTCATTGTTCTGAGCGCTCCCCTTTGTGATATTTTCCAAATGATCTTGAAGAGCGGGGTTTTTCCAGAGGTCTGGAAGATTGCCAAAGTCTGTCCTATTCTAAAAAAGGGTGATCCATCTCTAGTCGAAAACTATCGCGGCATTACAATCTTATGTAATTTTTCTAAGGTCTTCCAGATTATCTTCCAGAAATATTTATTTTCTAAAATTCAAAATCTATTATCGACTGACTAAAACGGCTTCTTTTCTAAAAGATCATGTATGACTAATCTTTGCTCTTTTTCCTCTTACGTTTTCGACACCCTTAACAGCAGAAGTCAAGTCGATGTTATTAACTCCGATTTCCGTAAAGCTTTTGACCAAATCGACCATCACATACTCTTACAGAAAGCTTCAGTCTTATTTAGCTTCTCTTACGACCTTATTTCCCTCTTGAAATCCTACTTATTTAATCGTAGTCCGTTTGTGCAAATAGAAGAATATAAATCTGATAGGTTTACTCCAACGTCAGGTGTCCCCCAGGGTTCGAACTTGGGGCCACTTCTCTTTAACATATTTATAAACGATTTTGTTTCCTAGTTGGACTGCCACAGACTGTTTGTCCCTTCAGGCCAATAATGATATGATCAGTCAATGGTGTGTGGCTAATAAGCTGGATCTTAACATCTCTAAATGTAATGTTGTTTCTTACTCTCGGACAAAAAATCCTGCTCGATTAATTATCATATAAATAGTTCTATCGTTAATAGATGCTTTACCGAACATTGGGTTTTATTCTGCGAAACTGCAAACCTTTTTCTAGCACAGCCACTTTCAAACTCCTGTGTTATAATTACGTAAAATCGAGGCTAGATTATGGATCAATTGTGTAGTACCCCATATACAATTGTCATGGCCTTGCCATGTATATGGATAGTTTATGAGAATAATGTATGCCTACAGCTTGTAAATCCGATATTTAAATGGATGGTGAATTGATTTTAAATGTGTCATTAGTTTTAGATTAACTGTAGCTTTAGTTAGTTTATTTACTTTATTCGTACACGCAACAATATGCTCATCAAGCTTTGCTAGACATTTTTCGATTGTTATTCATTGTGAAAATTGATATAGAATTTTCATTAGTATGCGGTGATTGTTCGTTGTGATAGCATGGGTCGAAAAGCTGAATTGCCTAAAGCGATGCGATCTGCTATCCTTGCATTACAAGAGAATGGATTTGATTTACATATTTATATAAATAATGTATAAGTATGTTATCAAATAAAAACGTGTAATTTTGAAATAAATATGAACGATTTACATTTATTTATAGCTGTATACGTTTTTTTAATTATATATTATGTACATCATTAATTAGAAAAATATATAAAAATTTTTAGGGTTAGTGTTGTTTTGTCTTGCAATAACTATGTTTATACGTATTTGTTTGATTTTATTTCCACGCCGTGTGACATTTGCAATGTATTTTTTTTTTCTCTTTTGTACCATTTGGAATAACTTATTCTGTAGTATACTGTTTGAATAAATAAATAAATAAATAAACGTTGCAAACTTTTACGAGGAATGGATTTTTCTACTTGGAATTCACTTTTTGTGTCTTTTTAATTTATCTATGGTTAATTGAAAGAAGTCCAACAAACATCACAAAGTGTAGTTTCAAATATAGTCACATTTGAAACGTAACTCTTTTTGGAGCTTTGCAGTGAAAAGGGGAAATAAGTTATTAAGATAAATTCATTTCTATAGTTTTGGCTCCTTACTTTCAAAAGATTCAAAACAAAGATTGGAAGTTTTAAAAACATAATTTCTACTTATAACGGTAAAATTATTTATATCTGATTATCTAATTACAGTTTAAAACACAATTTAGTGCGGCACTTAAAATACTAAATATTGTAGTCCTGTAATTAAATGTCCAGATTAACACTTAAGACAAATGGGTGGAGTTCTGTAGTTTACGTTAATCAAGCGGATCAATTAAGATTTTATTTTCGTTATGGAAAACTATCCCAAATGAAAGGAACTATCAGCCAATCGCCACAGAATATAAAGTATACTATACATTGGCGTTAAGCGGATTGTTGATTTATGCATGAATGCAAGAGATCGATTTGCAAAATTAAAAAAAAAAGTATATCAGTATACCTATAACTACTTGGATGGGTGGCCCTAGGTAACCTCAGCATGCAACACTGAAATTTATAAAATTACAATATTCTTACTACTTAATAAGCATGCCAAGTATGAACTGACTGAATAATTCGTTTACCAAAGCCACACACTTAATGTGCTACTGTCATATTTTATTACCTGGGACACCCAACTTTCATTATTTTCCTTTTCGATAAGATCGCACATGTGAGCAATCATCTGTAATAGAATCCCTATGTTATTTAAAAGAAAATTATTTAAATTTTAAGGATAAATTAAGTATTGTCGTTAATCTTAAAGGAAGGTATCTGAAGGAACAAAGTGTAAAACAAACATTGTACTACATACCTCGCTAAAGTAGTTCTCGATAATATTCAGGGCCTTCTCATAGATCTTTTCGTTGTCGTGTGACTGCAGCGATTCGATCAAATCTAATCCGCCACATTCTTCAATCAAAATGGCTACCTTCTCTGTTTCGCCCAATTTCTGTGCGGCCGACAAAATGTTATTAAGGCCGTCTAGTACTACAGATACAGTCTTGAAATCTTTCGAATTAAGAAGGTTGCACATTGGTTTAATGGCGCCCATCTAGAAAGGAAATGAAAGTAGTTTCTTAGGTTGGTAAAAGCTCGATTTGTACGTGCAGTTTGATTTAGAACAATTATTTTCCTCTAAAAAATATAGCTGAATAAGTTGGGAAATATTGGACTTCCTTTTCTGTTGAATATCACGTTGCTTCGGCTACTAGTTATCTGTAGCCGTTTTAAGTGAAACTGAACACATTTTTAAGCTACACAATTATTTATACTAAAAGTAAATGCACTTGAGTTTGACTGAGACGAATGCAATTATGTGTGCTACAATATGGTCTTATTTATATAGCATTTAGTTTTATTTATTTTTACTTATTTGATACATCTTACAAACAACAAGGTAAATACATGTTAGAGAGACATACCTTACAAGTTAAATTTAAGAGCTAAATTTACAAACGAAAAGACAGGTATACACTATCACATTTAACCTTTGGTTAATTTTACCAAATGATTTTTGTATATATTAAACAAGTCAATATACTTTCTAATAAATTTATTGAACTTTGGGAACATCAAATTTTATTTAATTTATAAGACAATTAAGGTACTTTATCTTATTAATAATATAGTAAATAAATATCACGGACTGAAATTGTCTTCTTTCTAACAGTGTTTGAAACCTTTTTAACATTGCTCTATGCCTCACGACAAACTACTTACAATTTTGCACAATTATGGCCTGAGGGGAACGACTTATAAAATGTTTGAAAATTATCTTTCAGAACGTGTACAAATGGCTCAAATTAACAATATTCTAAGTGGCAAAAAATTTGTAAAAATTGGTGTTCCCCAGGGAACTGTTTTGGACGCAATACTTTTTATTCTATATATTAATTCTTTGCTTAATTTAAAAACAGAGAGGCTGATGGTTTCTTACGCAGATGATACATCAATGGTCATTTCTGGGGATTCATGGGAAAGTGTAAAAAATAAAACTATAATAAAATTAACATTAAACTTAGCAAAAACAACATATATAGCTTTCTCTCTAACAAAGGCAAATAGACCTTTATATAATAACATTATAATTAATAATCACGTCATTAATGAGACACCATACATCAGGTACCTGGGTATTGTAATCGATTCTTGCATTAAATGGCAACCACACGTCGACTATGTTTCAAAAAAGATTTGTGGCTTAGTGTATAAATTTTATTTATTAAGAAATTTTCTGGATAGCAAAACTTTGATTACGGTCTAAAAAGCTTTGTTTAATCGATTTTAAGGAACGGTATTTTAGTGTGGGGAGGACTATACAATAATGCTTTGTATAAATTAAATTTAATTCAAAAATATCTATTAAAAATTATATTTCACAAAAATAAATTATACCCCACACATTTACTCTTTGATAAAAATGTACTAAATGTAAGTTTGATTTGTTTCATCTGTCTGTGTTTATATATATCGACATCCAAACTTACAAACTTTTACTGATCACGATTATAACACAAGAATAAAAACCGACAAGCATATACAGATCCCAATTAGTAATAAAAATCTTAATCTAAAGTACATAAATTATATTGGACCAAAGATATACAACTTATTGCCTAGTGAGATAAGAAATTTGCAAAGTGTGGAACAGTTTAAAGCACATAGTAAAGAGTTAGTTTTTCTTAGGTGGAATCAGTTTGAAAAGATATTTTTGTAAGTTAATGTAGTTTAGATCTTTAGGAATTTTTACTTTAATTTTGTACATGAAACCAGACTTTGTTTATATTCATTATAATATATAATCACATTTCATCACATACAGATGTTTAATCATCTAGGTTCTATTATTCTGTTCTTGTAAATATGTTATATGTTATAGGAAAATCTGTAGAGTTTGTGAATAAATAAATAAAAATAAATAACCAACTAGTACTTGGATGGATAGAAAACAAGCGATTAGTTTATATGTTCAGCGTATATTACTTACCTCCACTAATTTCGCCAATTGAGCAATAGTTCCCCCGCTTGTAAAATTCGTAACAGCCCACGCTGCCTCTTTTTGACTTTTAAAATCTCCAGTGGACAAGACGTGTAGTAAAACTGGCATGATACCCGCATCTAGAACTTTTTGGATTTGTTCACTGTTTCCTAAAAACAACAATAAAGTTGGTACTAAAATATAAAATTTTGATAGTTTTCCGACTTGCAGTTATCAGGAAGTGCTTTTGAAGGAGGAGGACATTCCTGTGGCTAAACTACTGTACTGAATAACTCCTAGATGATCCCAAAAGACTAGCTTTAAGATGAAAATTGTGTGCAAGCCTTTTTTAAGGAGGAGAGCCCTTAATGGATTCATTCCATGGAGACTCTTTAATTTTGTTTCTGGATCCTAATGACGTCACCAAGTCGCAACGCCTTAAAAAAATGGAGGCCTGTATCCAAAGATACCAAATTGAGAAATTTTTTGTCACTTTCCTGCAGAATTGTTTGTATCAAACAATCAAAATTCATTTATTCGCTAATGATCCTATCACATGAGAATAGTCTCATAAAATTATAAAGGTCAAATATTATTTTAAATTTCTATTTCATTTTAAAATCATTTAAAACAGCATATTTGTTACAGTACTGCAAGTTACAGGACAAATGTTATAGAAGATGAAGTTGCAGCATTTGAATATGATGGTAAATTTGATATGCTGTTATTTCTCTGCACAATTCTAAAATTCTCGGCTCGAATATCAGTCTGATGATTTTTTTTTGAGGTATATAAATTCTGTTTATGTTATAGTTTATAGTGTAGATAGATTAGTTCATAACAACATAAAAGTAAGAAGAGAAACAGAATGACCTAGTTTTAACAGTGCGAACATGGTTCGGCCGAGGTTCCCATAAAAGCCTAGAGTCCTGAAATTTCAATACATATTGTCTCATTCCAATCTAGTTTTGGGTAATACCTAAAGCAGTGAATGTTGTCAGATTTTTCTTCATTGAAGACTATGCTGTTTAGGTTGGCTCAGGTGCATGTTTTGCGGCACGGCTTAAAACCCAACATGTTACCAAAACTTAGCTCCTTTTTAAATCTAAAAGCTTTGCATTTATCTAGCTTGAAAAGACAAAAGGTAAAACTGACATTGAAAATATTTTAATTTTTTTTTTTGCGACAGAGTTTACAAATTTTGACAAAAATATTCCTTATCACCTGAATATGGCAAACAGGACAGTATTAAGACCGTTCTAATTGAATTGACGCAATACTAAAAATATTTGTATTGAAGAACAAGATATGGACAACCTAAAACCAGAAATGTAGGTGCTTACTTATAGTCACATATTGTCTGTCATTCTTGTTAACACATAATTTACTTAAATATAAGTTTAAAATATTTAAAAAACGTTTGCCACCATAACTAAATTTAAAAGTTAACAAATAAATAAATTTAACAAAGAGCATGTGTTGTTTTCACGACTTTGTATGATGACGTCACAAATCAGCGCTGCGTCCTTGTATTATAGGAGTTATTGGTAGGACAACTTTGGTAAATAGCTGATCCCAAATTAAAATTACCAGAAATTATCTTAGACAAATAAATATTGTCTCTTTGTAATATTAATACTTAATTATCTGTCTAATATTAATATCAATTATACAAAATAGTTACCTGCGGTAATATTTGATATGGTCCACGCAGCTTCCTTAACAATATTTAGCCTAGGATGCTGCAACAATTTGGTCATGACATTCAAAGCTCCAGCGGCAATAACCGAATCGGTTTGCATGTCATTTCCAGTCACGATGTTTCCCACTGCTCGTAATGCAGGAGTTAACACTGTATTTTCTTCACTGTAAAGTAACTGAACAAGCCTAAAAAACACAAACAAATATATTTAAATAATCAGGGTATATCATATTAATTATGATGTTTAGCATCAGTGTTAATCCATTTAGACTCCTGTTTTTTCAAAACTCAGGGTAGATAAAAATCAAGATCTTTTATAAAAAATCAGAATAACTGAACTAACTTAAACTGGGAAAATGGTATTTTTTTTCATGTTTTGTTTTATACATTGAAAGGTAGGCGATGTAGAATAAATGTTGCGAATTAAAATACTAATATGACCATATGACAAGTTGTTGCCTTTATGGTCCACACATAGCAGATTTATGATACATTGCAAAATTTTAGTGTCATTACAAATTTAAAGACGATTTTCCCACCTAGTCACCCAGAAAGATTGCTGAAAAACTGCTCTTGTAAATAATATCGATTTTTATTTATGTCTAAAAGTAAAAAAGCCTCGAGCTTTTCATAAGTTTTTTCAAATGGCAGCCATTTTGAAAAAAAATGAAATATTTTAAGATATTGTTAGTTTCCATCATATCTATAAGTTTTAATAATTTTTCACTTTTCTTTGTAATATATATGTCGTTCGCTAGGAAACCGTGTGACTCTGGATGGCGTGAAACTGTCTTTTCGCCCCCTTTTTGTTTTTTTTTTTGAAGAACTCAAAATTTTCAATTCAATAAGGCCTACAATATGATAAAAGGTGGGTATTTATATCTTTTATGGTTTTTGAGATAAATGGATATCAATTTTTTATAACTATGGGAAAGTTTAAATAATTAAAATTCAATTTTGATTTACTTGAGTATTAAGTAAAATGCTTAGGTGATTACCTATGAAAAGATAAAATGGGCCATAAACTCATTTGAACCATATAAATCGCCGGGACCGGACGGGATTTAACCAGCAATGCTACAGCAGGGTCCAAACCTGTTGATCAACAGACTTTGTTGCATATTAAGAGCCACTCTAGCTCTAGGATATGTACCAAAGGTTTGGAGGTTAACCAGGGTAGTGTTCATTCAAAAACCTGGAAAACCCATTTATTCTTCAGCAAAGGTATTTAGACCAATCAGTCTAATGTCGTTTATCCTTAAAACTCTCGAGAAGCTGTTGGACAGGCATGTCAGAGATGAATTAATGGTAAACAGTCCATTTCATCAGAGGCAGCATGCATACAGAACCGGGAGATCTACAGAGACAGCGCTCCACGACTTGGTTAGCAAGGTGGAAAATACTCTGGAAAATGGGGAAGTGCTTCTAGGAGCATTTCTAGACATAGAGGGGGCGTTCGACAACACGTCTTTTCAATCAATCATCACTGCAATAAGGAACATCAACCTGGAAGAGACCTGTTGCAGGTGGATTGAAAATATGTTAAAAGACAGGGTGATCTATACAGAACTGCTTGGAGAGTCGCTGATGGCACGGGTGACTGCGGGGGGGGGGGGGTGTCCGCAGGGGGAGTCCTCTCCCCACTGCTTTGGAACCTAGTAATGGATGGGCTTCTGCGAACCCTGAGTGGGGAGGGTCCCTCTGTACTGGGATATGCAGATGACCTGGTAATCTTAACCTAAGGCAAATTTAATACAACAGTAAGAGAGGGAATGCAGAGGGCTCTTAAAGTTGTAGAAAGATGGGTAAGGCAGGAGGGACTCAATATAAATCCCCAAAAGACTGTCCTAATCCCCTTTACAAAACGGAGAAGGATAGAGGATCTCGGTACCATCATCCTCCAAGGAAACACAACACCACTTTCCAGAGAAGTAAAATATATGGGGGTGATTTTAGACTCCAGGCTAACCTGGAACAAGCAAGTGGAAAACATAACCAGAAAATCGGAAACAACTCTTATGACTGTTAGAAGATTATGTGGGAAAACATGGGGTCTCTCACCGAAAATAGTACATTGGTTATACACCAGTGTTGTGAGACCAGCCATCACTTACGCAGCCTTGGTCTGGTGGCCCAAGGTAATGCAGAGAACAACCATGATAAAGCTGAGTGGATTACAAAGGGTCGCCTGTTTGTGTATTACTGGGGCCATGAAATCAACCCCCACTTCGGCAATGGAGTGTATTCTGGATCTGCCTCCGCTACACATAGTGATTCAGTCAGGACACAAAAACATATAAAAAAACCAGGAGCCCCGAGTTGGAAATGGACACGGACCATATGAACTCGAGCTACCGTTATAGTATACCGTTTGAAGTCACAATAGAGGATCGAATGACAAGTAAAAGAGAAAGACCGGAAACATTCTCGGGTGCAAGTATCTGGTACACTGACGGTTCAAAAACTAGTGAGGGTACTGGAGCTGGGATATATGGGCTACAACTGGGGAAGGAATTAACCCTTCCCCTTGGGAAATACCCAACAGTATTCCAGGCAGAAATATACGCAATCTTACGGTGCGCAGACGAGATAAACAGGAGAGCTTACAAAGGGAAGCAAATCCTCATGTACTCTGACAGCCAGGCAGCCCTCAAGGGCCAAAAGGTATCATCGAGGCTGGTTTGGGAATGTCAGAGTGAGCTGGAAATTCTGGCAAAAGACAACAGAGTTATGTTAAAGTGGGTACCGGGACATGAAGGCATACATGGAAATGAAAAAGCTGACGAGCTGGCTAGAGCAGGGTCGGCATCTCAATACATGAGTCCAGATTCGGCTTTTGAGGTGCCGCGGTACGCGGCCCGGGAAGCAGTCATAAAATGGATCAAAAGAGAATATAAAAACCACTGGATGACCAGACAGGGTTTAAACCACAGCAAACTATTTATTGGGAATCCGGACCCGAAACTGGCAAGAAATTACTACAAATGAGTAGAAACCAATTAAGGACAATAATGACAGGACACATGGTCGTCAAAGTACATCTGAATAGAATGAATCTACATAACGGAAACCTCGGCTGTAGACTATGTGGACAAGCCGAGGAAACGGTGAAGCATATCATATGTGACTGTGAGTCACTGGTGAGATTTAGACAATAAACTTTTGGGTCAGTAAGATTGGAACCGGGAGAAATACTCACTCACTCCTTAGCAGGACTATACAGATTGAGCCAGGGGGCTAGGTTGACAGAGTGGCTGTAATGTCTAGGGTGAGCACAATAGGCCTATTCTGGTCGCAGTGCATCCGGCTTTAGGACGGACCCGGGAATTTAATAATAAAAAAAAAAAGTAAAATGCTTATATTTTAATGAGAAATGGATGATTTTTTGATTATAAGTCCTTCAAAAACTAATTGTTTATAATCCCAGAGGGGCTGGAAACATGCAGAGGGAGAGTTGGTATATTGTAAACGATACTCGTCAAAAAGTTGTTCGGATGGTAGCCGACAGGACGACTTAATATCGCCTGATGATCTGAGTAATCATTACTGTAGTATGGCTACTAACCTGGCTTGCAATTTACGTTACATAAAAGAAACTACAGAATACCTATTGAGTGCTGCTATAAGTGATTATTTTTACTTTCTCCCGACCGATGGCGTAGCTTGTAACATCAAAAAGTCCATTAAAAATAAGAATTTATCAGGGATGATGAAATATCTGGAAAATTACTACAGGCTTTGGTTAGCGCATCTAATTACTCATGGACTTCTGGTATTTTCCTTTTTTGCCTGGGACTAGCCAGGGCTGTTCTCCTATACAAGAGTGATCGTATAGACGACCCATCCAAACTATCGTCCTGTTTCTTTCTTATCGACACTCATCAAAGTTGTAGAAAGAACAGTTAAGAGAATTTGCTTATTCTTAGAACAAACAATATCTTTCATAATTGGAACCAGGTTAACCGAGGGGGAGTTTCTGCAGCGTCTTTTTGCGAGTAGTCAAAAGCATCAGGGAATCCTGCTGCGGGAGCTTGAGCTTTAGGGCTTCAGGGGTATTGCATTCGATTGGTTTTGATCATCCCCTTGGGGAGAGGGCAAAGGGTCTGCATGCAGAATAATTTTCGGAATAATCTGAGATCAAATCGGGTGTGCCGCAAGGGTCCGTGTTGGGATCAATTTTCTTTTTGTTGTATATTAACCCGCTGGTTATTTTGAATAAAAAGGAGAGAATTCGCACTATTTGCAGATAACACACTATATTATGGAATGCAGAAGACGCATCAAAATCTGAAGACAATTATAGCAGAGGAACTTGCTAAGGTAAGTGAATGGTGCGATTCAAACCTTTTGCCCCTTAACATAAGTAAAACCAAGCTTTTCGGTTTTCAGTGTGAAGTGGATCAGGTTGCGACGGGGGAACAACAATCGGAATTTCTGGGAGTTATAATTGTTGGTGAGTTAAGGTTTGAGAATCACATGATTGCTCCAGGGAGAAAGCTGGCCTCTGTCTGTATGCTTTCAAGATTGTGGCTGACGGCTGTGGTAATAGGTATCGCTAAAACGTTGTACCATTTATTGATCGAGTCCCGTTCTGGGACATGTCCGGTTCATATTTTCTGAATATTGTTACAAACTTTATAGCATTGTACATTTCCTAGTATTAGTTTGTGTTCGTAGTTTGTAGGGTTTTAAGTATATTTTCTAATGTAATGAACCTTGTAGCGTTTTATATTTCATAGTATTAGTTTGTATTCGTAGTTTGTAGGGTTTTAGGTATATTTTCTAATGTACGAACTTTGTAGCATTTTATGTTTAATAGTATTAGTTTGAGTTTGCAGTTCATAGGGTTTAAGGTATATTTTCTACAAGTTTATAATTAATTTAAGTAATTTTACCTTTGTTAATTTCCTCAGGAGACGACTATGAAAGAAGGTCTGGAACTTTTTAGAGAATTCGATTTCCTTATTTTTAACATGGAACGAATATGATAGAAGGTCTAGAAATCGCCGGATTATTCCTTTTTCTTATTTTGATGACCCCATGTAGTATGGAAATCCTTCTAGAGAATTCGGGAATCTTCCGGCATCGACCAAAAGGGTATATAAAGGGTCCAGATCTGCTTTCTCGGTCAGTATATTTCGAGACTTCGTCGACGCAAGTTGAAATAATTTGACAAGTGTCAAAAGTAAGGTTGACAATAAAAAGTTGTTAAAATAATACAGTGTGTATAATTTGTTCGAAGACCGGCCGTCCGGAACAAATTGTACCATTGATTGATCGAGTCCCGTTCTGGGACATGTCCGGTTCATATTTTCTGAATATACTGTTTGTTATACAATAGAAAACACTTCGTTTTGTCCATAGGGCCGGACCGAGAGACTCGTACATACCGTTCTTCTTGAACAAGAAAAATTGACCCTTACACCTTTATTTATTTTCGAGACTGTATTGTTGGTGTTTAAAAACAGACATTCACTTGGGTCACAAGGTAACCACTACACGGCCCGTCAGTATCATAACTTGCCACTACCAATACCAACATCGTTTTACTAAGAAGCATAGAAGTATTTAAACATTTACCAGTATTTATAAACGAGTAGGGGTCTGCACGTGCTTTTTGAAATATTGTTAAAAGGGTACTCTCTGGAAAAGCTTATTTGTCCCTTATGGAATATTATGCTGACAATTTCTGATCTACAATATTGTATTTTTATTTAATTTCCCTCAATTAGTGTTTTGTGTTGTATCTGTTTTTTTTTTGAATTTTTTAACAATTATATTTATCTGTTTTACACTTGTATGGACTGTGCTTTGTCAACAAGTTTTGGTGTCTTTAATAATAAAGCTTATTTTGGAATCGAAATGAAAAATTGTTCATAACACTCTTGCTTTTATTAATTGAAATTTAACAATTTTTTTTTTTAATTTTGTACTGTAACAAGTAAAATATGACTGGCCAAAGTTTTTTCCTGTACTGATTTTAAACAAAATGTTTATACTTTATATTACATAATAAGTTTAAGATGCAGAAAATTTATTGGAAAAAAAGAACAGTATGGAATTAATAACAAATTTTTCCAATAGATATGCCATTCTTGGTACACACGGTCTATAATCTTGCGAACAATACTTTACTTTATTATTATTATTAATACTTTATTCACCTTTAAAATCAATTTACATTGACATTTAGGCACACTACATATCCAAACAAATTTACACTGAGGTACATCACATATCCAAAACACACAGTAAAATAATACTAGCAAGAGGAGGTCAAAGAATTAAAAATTAGTTACAAGAATAACATAATAAAAAATGATGACATACAACGTCAACAACACACCCTCAATTTTGAGGACTTTAACAAATTTATTCATAAAGTCATTGTCACTATTAGCAAACAAAGTCAAACATTTATTCATCTTTAACATCAATTAAGGTTGATGTAAAGTACGTCATATGGTCAGATATATATCAAAATTATACAATATGCATGCGACATTAGCTATACTTCTTAAAAATTAAAAGCTAGTTTCCTATAATAAAACAAGGAACAAAAATGGAACACATAATTTAAATCAACTATCGTATCACTTTAAGAATCCTCAAAATATTCCGCGAGTGAGTAGAAGCCCTTCCCAATTAAATATTTTCTTAATTTATTCTTAAAGCTATTGTAGTTATTAGCTGATTTGATAGTTTGAGGAAGTTTGTTGTATATACGAATAGGGTGATAATTGACAGATCTTTCAAAGCGAGTCGTATTATGCGAGATATAAAGTGGAACATTTGCATACCGGGTGTTATACTGGTGGTAAGCCGAACTTGTTTCAAAACGTTAAATGTTGCTTTTAACGTAAAGACAACACTCAAAAACATATACACATACAAAAGTTAGTATTTTATGATTCTTAAAAACCTCCCTACATGATTCTCTCCTTTTTAAATTAAATATAAGTCTAATAATTCTCTTCTGTATTAAAAATACTCTATCTGTATTTGATGCAGCTCCCCAGAGAATCACATGGTAAGACATCGCTGAGTATACCAAAGCATAGTACACCTGCAGCAATGTAGTACGTGATAAGTCACGTCGTAAAGTTAAAAGAGCAAAATATGCCCTATTGAGTTTATTAGCAACCTCCCCGATATGCAATTCCCACGTAGTACCGCTATACAGGTTTATAAGGTGAAACATTTTAGTGAATTAAATCAAATTAATAAAAAAAAAAAAAAAAAAAAAAACGATTTCCTAAAGAAAATATAATCAAATGAAATAAAACAATACAAACCTCTCAATCAATCCTGTATCTAAAACTGCCTGTATCTTATCGTTGTTACCATCTGTCAAATAAGAAAGGGCCCAGCAGGTGTCAGCTAATACATCCCTAAAAGAATGTAGAAATAAAACCAAAGTATAATAGGCAGTAAGGTAATGGAAATAATATAATTTAGCTGATATTTGTATTATTTTAACATTAACTTGCTGAGGTTATTGCTTGATGTTAAATACTGTGAATATGCAGCTTTGTATAAGGCTCCATGCGCAAATTAAGTTTATGATTTTTTTGTCTGTAAAATACATGTCTTTATAAAAATTACATACCTGTCAGCATATGATAGTAGCCTGGCTAAAATTGGCAATGCTGGTCTCACTTGTTCAAAATTGGGCGATGGATTCTTATTCCTGCATAAATTGGATACTGCCCACACAGCATTTCTTAACAAAGACACACTTGTATCTGGTTTGATCAGTCTTAAAATGTCCGGTAAAACATTGGCCGCTAACACCATATCTCTGGTCATTGGGCCATCACCAGCAATGTTACCTATTTAAAATATTTCTTGTTGACTATTCTAAACAAATGTAATAATTCAAGGATAATCACATGGCTCATATTTTCATAAAAATTATGGTACTTTTTGGTAATTATTTCGATTACGTGAAATCTAGGGAAATGACTTTTTTTTAAATTTCTTCACATTCCCTTATAGTTTGGTTTTCCATAATTTTTCTACGGATTTCCGGAAAACACAGGAAGTCACTTTTCACTTTAGGCTTAATTTTTTTGCACCAAATCATTAAAATGTTACATCCATTTCATGCTTATAAAAGCTTCTGTATTGTATAAAATATCATAAATTTATACTTTTTTAATTGGAAATGTAAAAAAAAAATGACCATAAAACTTTAAAAACAAAATCGCAACTTACATCTGTCGGCGACATCAACCGTCTCAAAAGAGAAATAATTTGTGCTGTTGTTATAACATCAACGCGATTTCTGTGAAATACACCCAAATGTCTATTGAAGCTGTAAAGAAAATAATCCGAAAAAAAATTTGGACTGTGTGTAGAACACTTCCGCGTCTACTTAGCGGAACATTGGATTTGGAGAAAATATTCTGACCGCAAGAACATGTACCATGATATGTTTAAATACATAGTACAGGTTTATTCTGCTCTTTCAATGAGAATGGGGAAGAACATTTATAATTTGCTTTTACTGGATAGGTCTTTATGCCGCTTATTTCTTCTTTATAGTTAAAAAAATATGTAAATGCTATATTTACAGACCAAATCCAATTTAACAAAGATGTAAATCAATATAAAACCACATTTTTTCATTGCGTTGTAAACGAGAACATAAGTTAAAACATATCTATATTATCACAGTATTTATTTGCCACTAAAGGCAACCTAATACTAACTAAATTATTTTTTGAAGCAGATACTAAACCACCAGCTTCCCTACTAACTCATTGCCTCCACTTGCTCTCTGCTCGACAATGACACTGTTTAATTAATATATCTAGGTCAGTTTAGATTAGTTTCAGCGTTCTAAATTAATTTTAACCAATCTAAACCTGAACTTACCAAAAATTTAGGTTGGTAAGATTAATTTTACACTTGTTTTTACATCACAAAAATTAAACTATATTGTTGACTGAGATAGACAAATTTTTTTTTTAAATGAAAGTTATTCCATGAAAATATTTTACATGTGGCAACGTCGTAGCGAATACTTGGCGTTTTGAGTAATAGAAGGATTGATGAAATTCGCGAAACTTATTTTTGCTTCTTTTGGAAATACAAGTTTTTCTTAATATGTTTGTTACAATTTGTGCAAAAAATAGTTGAGTTATATTACAAATAATATATTTTAGTACTATTCAAAATAAATAAGAAATTTTTTTTTTCAGAAATGTGACATTGTGAAGTATTTTTTTGTTTTCAGAAACTGAAGAAAAATTGTGGAAAACCAAGGCCAGGATCGTGTTTTATGACCTTGAAATAGGAGGTATGAAACGAATTTTTTTCAAAAAAAAGTCTACCTAGATTTCATTTATTCAAAATAATTTTTTTTTGTATCAAAATATATCTCATGATGTTATAAGTCCCCAAAAATAGTAATTTGAAACATGGAACATAAAAAAGTTATTTTTCAGTTACCTACCCAAAGCCCACACGGCTTGTTCAGCAACATCTATGCGGGGAGAGCTTAGTAAAGCTTGCAATCTTGGAATGGCTCCTTCTTGTACTACTGCTGCTGTTTGTTCAGATGTACCAGAAGCTATGTTAGTTAAAGCCCAACAAGCTTCAAACTGAAGACCAGGACTATAAACAAATTCACACAAAAATTTATCTCTTATGACCTTTCAGATATTTTGGCAAATCTGATTTTAGCATGTTTTCAAAGTAATATTCCTGCATAGATATATACTTGTGATTTATTATTTGATAATTTCTGTCAAAACTATCTTAATATATTCTAGAATTACTGTAGTCATATTACAAGGTGCTCTTTCATGTTTAAAAAACTAGTTTATGGCATTTTTTGATAGACCATTTTGTGCCAACTACAAAAATGGAATATAGCAGTAAATTCTAGAAAAAATTAAATAGGTAGTTTTTAAACATAAACTGTTCTGTCCTTCTGTTAATTAATTTGACTTTACTTCCGAGGTCAAACACCGCTTTTAAAGTTAGGAACAAAGCTTAACACTTGGCAATATAAAAGTAACAAATTTAAAAACACCATAAAAACTTCAGATTTCATAAAAACTTATTAGATACAAAACAAATGATTAAAAAGTATTAATGCCAAAGTTGCTTCTAGGAAAAGAAAATATTTTTTCACACAGTTTTGTTACAAAAATATATTTTTTATCAATACTTACTTGTGATTCTTCCCCAAAAATTCTACACATCTTGGCACTACACCTAATCTTATCATGTGATCAATTGGAGGGTTTCTCTCTCTGCTAAGGATTTTCCTACATGATTGAGTTGCTTTGAACTGAACAGCTTCATCCTGATTCATCATGCCTAAAGAAAATTTTATTCTTGATAAAAATGTGTAAGGTACACAAATTACAAAATTAATTCAAACAATTAAAGAGAATCCACGCAAACTAAAAAGAAAAAAGTATTTGGAAAAATACCAAAACATCACTTGCAATATTTTGAGAGTCTGCAAACATTTTTAAGGACCTTGAAACCTATTGAAGATTTTTGAAATCCAATTAAAATATTTTTGATGTTTCAAGCTTAATTAAGTTTAGAAAAATCTGGTAATTTCAAGCCTTTTGACCAGAATTAAAACTTGTGATTGTTTAAAAACATTGTTAAAGAAAAGTGAAGACCCAAATTTACAACTTACCATACATAATTTCTTCAGCAGTCATAGTAACTGGACTAGTTGTATTATTTTCTTGTAAAGGAGATGTGACTTCTTCATTTGATACTGATATGTTTCTTCGTTTGAGCAGCTGGTCATCTTTTCTGGCTTTACGTAGCTCCACTGCTTGACCAATACGTCTACGACGCATTTCCTTTTAAAGAACATTAATTATTTATTTATTTATCCATACAAGGGACAGGCCCATTCGCATAAAAGTACTAAATATCAATAATAACAGTCTATAGTTAAAATGTAGATTACAGGAAAAATCAAATAACTAACAATCAATCAATCACAATTTAGAGAAGTTACATCTAGATTTATCCCAAATAAACAAATTCAGACAATCAATTGTAAAATTTTTTTTAAAACAAACATTAATCTATTTAGAGAAATATTAAATAAGTCCCTATGAAACTCATTTCTATTTCTCATAATATGGCTGGCTGGCGAATTTTCTTCATACATTGTTCGATGTTGCCTCAACTGGAATACTTTGCATTCTCTCAGTTGTCTAGGAGGAACATATATTTGAAACAATTCAGTAACTTCTGGGCTATCAATGAACCCATTCAGAATCTTGTAAGAAAACACAATATCATAATTTTCCCTATGTTTTGCTATACTATTCAAATTTAACTCCAATTCTAAGCTTTTATAATTGCTATTTTCCTTTGATATATGCTTTTTAAAGGCAATATAATATTAAAATTTCCTTTGGACTGAATCAAGCTTATTAATATAGATCTGATAACAAGGACTTCATACAATGGTACAATTTTCCAAGAGAGATATATAATATTTTGATAGCATTGACGGTTTTAAAATCTCTAGTGTTTCTCATTATGAAACCCAGCATCTTGAGAGCCTTGTTATGGCAACATCAACTTGCTGAGTAACAGTATGTTTGTTATCAAAGAGAACCCCAAGATCTTGAATAAGTTTAACACTCTCGATTTTATAATTGTTCAAACAATAGTATTCTCTTTAAAATTAGTTGATCTGGAAAATTGTATATATTTACATTTTTCCACATTCAAAACCAGTTTGTTTACATTGCATCACCTAGAAAACCTATTAATGTTGTTCTGTAAATTGCACACATCCTCAGTATTACATATTTTAAAAATTTTTAATTCATCAGAATATAATACATAATTGGAATGCAAAAAACATGATCCAATATCATTACTATATATATTGAATAATAGTGGTGAAAGATGTGCCCCTTGCGGTACACCAGAGGTAACAGTTATTGGCTTTGATAAATAATTATTTATTTTAACTATCTGATTTCTGTCTGAGATATATGATTTCATCCACTGCAAAAATAAACCCTTTATACCATATCTAGACAAATTACATAACAACACTTCATGATTCAATTTATTAAAAGCCTTTGAGAGATCTGTGTAAATGGAGTCAACAACTTGACCATCTTCTAATTCTGTTGTATATTCAGTATATGTTATCAGATTTGTTACAATTGACCTCCCCTTACTAAAACCATGTTGGCATGTTATAATTAAGTTTGAAAAGTACTATCAAGAAAGTCGGTTATAACTGATTCCATAATTTTTGGTATAAGTGAAATTTTAGATATTGGTCTATAATTCGACATACAATCTCTTTTACCAGCATTTTTGAAAATTGGACTCAGAAAGGACGTTTTCCAGGCATTAGGGAATGTTCCACTAGTTAAAGAATAATTAAATTACAATAAGTAATTTTTTAAACAGTTAAACAGAAAGACATTGGAACTTAATTTGATAATTATTCAGAATAGTGGAAACACCAAAATTTTTCGCCGATTCTTTAAATATCTCCTATTTTTGGGTTGTATAATACAAATCGGAAGATTTTTAAGGTGGTCTTGCATGGTTTTCCTAAAAAAAAATGTTCACTTTAACACATATAACTCATATTTTTCGACCTAATTTTTAAATTTTGTGACTTCTAGTAAAATTCATAAAGACAGCACAAGTGGTTAATTATTTTTTTAATAAAATTTATATTAATAAACGCGAAAAAATGTGATTTTCCATAAAAAATTAGAAAAAGTGTGGGCTTGTTGTTTGGTGTTGTTTTTAGGCGTGTCAAGTTTTTAACACAAACACGTGATTTACATGCGATGTTGCTGTATTGATGTGAATTTTAAATTTCATTGGGATGAAAATCTGGGTAGTTAAATATAACAAAATGTGGGCAGAATTAGTGATAAGATGCCTGATCTGACCTGAAGTAAACTAAACTAGACTTGTTTGGTATTTTAATTCTGATTGACTGGTGTTAGAGCTAAGTATATTTTGTCCAACTTACTCAATGACACTCTAATCATTTTTTGCTCTATAAAAAATGTTGCTGTCCAGTAGAGACCACAGGGAGGTGGAACACCCTCTGCCATTATAGATGAGAGTTGGTCAAAGCTCCACAAGTTATTATAGGGGTAGACAAGGCTAGTACTGGTTACTTTTTTAAAAAATTTATTATATTCCATGAAGTCTAAAGAACAACAGCCACAAAATTCTTATCTATCCATAGTAATTTTTTTTCAAAGAAACATAAGTTAACAGCTGAAGCAATAAAGCAATACTATCTTAATGCCGCAAACTGCAGGACTTTAAAAAATGGGTAATTTATGTAGGGATATTATTTTATGCCTATTCAATAATTTATAAGTTCACCCTGATGTACCCTTTTGTGATGTCACAGATATTTTGTTTCTATCGATACCTCTTGAAAAATTATTTTATCCTTTATTTAAGAAAGAATTTTTGAACAAGAAGAGTAGGCAATGTTTGCAACATTGCATGGTAATTGTCTAATGACTGAAGTTTGTTAGCTTTTTGTTTCTCAATATGATTTTTGATATTTCTGCTATATTTTAACAAAATATTGTGTACAACTTTACGAAAAATCTGCCATAGTTGAGAGTTCATAAGTGTCTTAGTAAAAGTGGCATATTGTAAAGGGATAATTCACAAAAGTAACATGCGGAAGTGAAAACATTTTTTCTTTTTTTGGGAAATCTATTTGCGACTGCCAAAAAAAAAATCCAATTCATGTTCTACAACCAACTGGTGGTATGCAAAAAATTCATTGTTTCCATTATTCCAAATAATTGCCTTTAATTTATATAAGTGTAAACTGTTATAGATATTGCCTTAATACAATTATTAAATTCATTATGAACTGTACTGAATGGTGTAATTTCATGTAGGCCGACGTTACATGTTAATTTTTGGGTATTACTCAGGAGTATATTAAGCATGATTATAAATAATCAATGACAGCATGATCGAAGTTAACAAGTTAACGTTATAATGACCCCTTTTTCTTATAACCTACACTTACCTCTGTATCTTTCCCTTTGTTCTTGAAAGAACGAATTCTGTTTTCATCTGCCATGGTTTAACTGTAAACACAAAAACAAATTTTTAGGAAAACTTAAAGATATTCTGTAGAAATATTCGTTATTCTAAAATGATAAAAAAATGTAGAAAAAAAAAATTAAGGTATTCGTGCACAAAGGCATGACCTGAAATTGCGTCGTATTTTAAATCCCGACACTCCCTGCATTAACAAATGTTTATTAACACCTTACTTACTAATAAATTAATAAAATAACAGCAAAATATAACGAATAACTTTCCAAATACAGCTAAAATTAATAACAATTATAAAGACAGGCCTTCAAAAAAGGATGAAAATGGCGGTTAACCGGTTAAAAAGACATTTCACAACTGTCAAACCTATACGACCAATTAAAAGGAAGTATTTTCAAACCTGTAAAAACGATTGGTTGATTTGAAGATGAATTGGAGGCAAAGATAAAAACTGTGAGTTTAGATTTAATATAAAATAAAATATAGTATTTTGCGAAGAGAAAATACTCTTGTTTTATTAAAAAATTTATATTGAAATACTTTAATTTTTCACTATAACGCAAATAACACACTGTCTCAATTTTTCGGGAAAAAAGAAAAAGCTAGCTGATTTAGGCTGTACTCTTTTGAGTCAATTATTATTGATCAAAGTGAAATTGATAACTTCATGTTTTTTTGAATATGCATTTACTTGTCATTGGGTCGAAGTGATCATGATTACTTCAAGTGATAGAACTGAAAGTCATAATTTTCAAAAGAATATACCTTTATTCGAATTTAAATATCTTCTTTTTCAGTAGGTAGGCAAATATATATATAAGTTGCAGAGTGTTATCTGCAACCTTCATTTTGTACAACCCTGAAAAATTCCAACGTTGGCAACACTGACTATCAGGGGAGGAAGACTTGTAAACATAACCTACCTAAATTTTAGGGTTATGTTAACTATTTTTTTAAATTGTTAGATAAAGTTACTTTTTATACATTAAGTAAGGTAAAATCAATCTGTTTTTTCTAAAGTATGAAGAAGTCATTATTATTATTACCAATAACATAAAATTAACCTAAAAATGTTGAGGACGTTTACTCAAAAGTACTTTACATTTGAAATTATAGTAAAGAGATATGCGGGACACTCAAAATGGGCTAATATAAGACATATAAAAGGGGCTAAAGATGCAGAAAGAAATGTTTTATTTACCAAATTGTCCAGGCAAATTAAAGTCGCTGTACAGGGTAAGTGTAGGTGAAACATATATTCTAACTATAGTTAAGCAATTTTTTTAGTAAGTGGCTCATTGTAAAACTGAAAATTACTTGGCCACATCAGATTTCTGTAAGGTGGGGAGAAATTGTGTTGTTTGTCAACAAATGTTTATAATACATTGCAGTGACAATTATAAACATCTTGTAATTTTAATATGTAATATTTTACTTATATTTAAGATACATGAGGAAGGCTTATTTGCCAATACCTCACTCATCAACAGTTATCTACTTAAAAAAAAACTGTTCAATATACTAAACATTCAGATTCAAATTAGATTTGTCTTGGAATATCTAATTTTTATTGAAATGAAGTAATAAGAGCTTTTATTGTATGTTTTATAAAAAAAAAACTAGTTTATACCCAAGTAATCTAGCCATAGAATATTGATAAAGTGTTTTTTAATTTAAACAGGATAGTAATTAGATTGTAAGAGATCAAACTTGTTTAACAAGTTATCCCTTTTTCAATTTTTTAAGTTTATAATGTTTTAGACACATTACATGCTATGTTCCAAAATATTTGAAGTAAGTTGTTTCTGAGAATATATTTTTTCCTTGATGATGAGATTTTTCTAAAAATTATATGGTAAGAATTTGTAAAGAGTGAAATGATATGAAAATTACGTTTTTTTGAAAAAAATTTGGTACATATCCCCTATTTCGAGGTCGTATAACACGATTTTCCATAATTATTCTTTAATTTTGCGGAAAACAGCGAAAAACATTTTTCACTTTAGGTTCAATTTTTTTTACTAAATCGTTAAACTTTTGTTATAACCACAAATTCCACAGTGATGGAAGCTTCTGTATTATACAATAGTTCAAAAATATGCACTTTTTCTATCGAAAAAATCCGCAAAATTATCACGACAAAAATCACAACAAATCAAAAGAAAACGGCCGCCATCAACAAATAATAGTTTGCAGTAAGCGGTTATATGAAAGTACCTACCATGCTTATATTTCGAATATGGAGGTGACTATGTGCTCCGATAATAGTGCATTTTGGTGTTATGTGAATGCAAAAAATGGAAGAGGTTGTTTCCCCAGCTCAATGTCCTATGGTGATTCTTAGGCTAATAGTCAATCAAACATAGTGGAGCTCTTCAGGTTATTTTTTTCATCTGTGTATTCTAGTAACTCCGGCAGCCTCCCATCTCATACCTGTGCAGGGTCAATTGATCTTGATTCTCTGCATGTGACACCTTTGGATGTATTTAATGCAATCTCACATCTAGAAAGTAGGTTGGGAGTGGGGCCGGATGGTATTTCGCCTCATTTTATCAAAGGTTGCCAGTGTATTCTTTCCACAATATTATCTAAAATATTTAATGTATCTCTGTCCACTGGTGTATTTCCTGATATTTGGAAGGTTACTTATATTACCCCTATCTACAAGTGTGGTGATAGGACAAATGTTGAGAATTATAGAGGTATCTCAAAATTCTCTATACTTAGCAAATTGTTTGAACAGATAGTCCATCAAAAAATGTATCCCCTATTTATAAGTATTTTTTTTTACTGCCCAACATGGTTTTGTCCGTGGTCGCTCTGCAGCCACTAATCTTTTGGCTTATGAACAGGTCTTGTTGGAGGCGTTGGAGAGGCGTTGTCAGGTGGATGCTATTTACACTGATTTCTCCAAGGCCTTTGACAAGGTGGATCATCAGCTTCTCTTGATGAAGCTAAGTAGTATGTGTATCCATGGAGTTTTTCTTAAGTGGTTTGAAAGTTATCTTTCAAATCGAACACAAAGGGTGAAGATTGATGGCGTTGAATCTGCTGATATACCTGTCACTTCTGGAGTCCTACAGGGTGCACATTTGGCACCCCTTCTTTTTAATTGTTTCGTGAATGACATAGAGGAATCTATTATCTCAAGCAGATGTCTTTTATATGCTGATGACTTAAAGACATTTAAGGTTGTTGGAGAGATAGGGGACTGTGTGGCCTTGCAGGGTGACCTGGATAGTTTTACTAAGTGGTGTAACCGCAATTTCATGCAACTTAATTTAACAAAATGTTCTGCCATTACTTTCTCAAAGAAAAAAGATAGTATAGTTTATAATTACACAGTGCACAATACAATGCTGACTCGCTCAGATCATATAAAGGATGTTGGGGTGATATTTGATGAGGGTCTTTCTTTTGACCTGCACGTTAATAGTATTTCGAGTCATGGTTTTATTAAACGCACACTAGCTGATTTCAGCAGTGTGCAGTGTTTTAAATTTGTATACTGCTCAATGGTTTGATCTATCTTGGAGTATGCATCTCCAGTCTGGGCACCAAACTATGAAATATACAAAAATAAAATCGAGAAGGTACAGGTCCGTTTCTTGAAATTTGTTGCTTTTAAGCAAGATGTGCCATTCAGTGTAATACGGGATTATATGAGCTTGTTATCGTTATATAATAGACGCATCTATCTTGACCTAATATTATTTTATAAGATCATAAACTCTATGGTTGATGCTCCTGAATTGTTGGGGGCTGTTGGATTCTCTGTACCTCAGAAGGTACTTCGGGTCCATAGTCTTTTTAATGAACCATACCATAGGACAAACTATGCGTTTAACACCCCAATTAATAATAATAATAAAAAAATGTCTAGAACGAGTAGGGAAATGAATTCACTGCCTAGGAATGTTGACTCATTTATACTATCTCTGAACTCATTTAAGGGTTGTATTAAAGAATTTTTAAGTAATTGAATTTTATACATAATAGACTGTTCTGACAGTATTGTTGTTTTAGTTAATTATTATTCTTTTATTACTGATGTGACTTGTGATATTTTGTGATTGTTTCGTTTCAGATTTTTTATTCTTATTTGACGTGTTATATAAAATGGAATTTGTATAATTTATTGCCGTTAATAAACCATTTAATTAAATAATGTCTTGTTTAGCATCAGAATGACAGTTTTAACTTAATTTTATTGGTGAGTTGAATATTTTTCTCTTTGGGGGTATGTAGGGGTATCCTTAATTGTACTGACATGGCCAAAAAGTAATTTTAAATTCTACAATTGATCTTTTATAATGAATATTTGTTTTCCTTGTCAACACATAAGTTTTTTTATATATTACAGAAGGCGGTTCTTTAAATCCTGCTCACAATTTGAAACTACAACAGGTGTTAGAACAATGTAACCGATTTAATATGCCAGCAGCTACAATGCAAAGTGTTCTAAAAAGTTGCCAAAACGATAAAACAAATGCCAAGTCTCACTTGATTGAAATTAAGTAAGTATGTACACCAAGATAAATGTTTTATCAAAAATTTGAAATATGAAATTTAATGATAACCTTAATTGGAATTTTTTTTTGTCAGATGTCAATTTTTATTGTATAATATTAAATTCTATCTATTTTAGGGGACCAGGAAGCTGTATAATTCTATGTGAAATATTCACAAGTAATCTACATCTTTTTAGACAAAATTTGGCGACAATTCTAAGGAAACATCAGTAAGTAAATATACATATGGCCTGTTGTGTGTCTGTATGTGTTCTATATTTCCTGGCTCTGGCTTAAACTGGTGACCATTACCTTACAATTTCATGTTTATAAACCTACCCACCTATAAAATAATTTATTTATTTATTCATTGTATCAACAAGTTTTGCAAAGCCAATAACAGATACAACTAAACTTAATATACTAAGACTACAATCTAAATTAGAACCTAAATAAAAAGGCACTACAATTGCCTACATAACTCATCTCTCACTTCCCTTCTAAAGCTGTTACAACTTAGGTTAAAAATGTCAATGGCACCACAATACTTATTAAAATATGAACAGAATCTTATTAATGGGGAATTTTTATACAGGTTAGTCCTAGGGGCATTAATATAAAATAAATTTCTGGATCTGGTGTTAACTCGGCCTATTTTAAATGGAAGCTGTTCTAAAAACACCCGCTTCAATACGCATGTGCTTCAAACTGGGAAAGTTGAATTAAGAATACAAAAGCTTCTGATCAGTTGCTCTTTGAGGGTATACCGAGAATGCCTTGTTATGCGAAAACTTTAAAAATCTTCGCTGAACCACCTCTAAGCTGTAAATTTTAATTTCATACTGTGGATCCCAAATTACACAAGCATATTGAAGCTTAGCAAGCACCAATGACTTATACAAGACAATCATTGTATTGATATTATTGAAATATTTACGGCTCCTAATAATAAAACCAAGAATCTTTACTGCACTTGCAGTTACATTATCAATGTGCCTACCAAAACTCAACTTTGTATCTAAATAAACACCAAGATCCCTATATAAATCAGTTCTTTTTAACGGCGTGTTATTTATACAATAATTAAAATGAATTATTTGCTTTTTACATGTAAAAGACATTACTACACATTTATTTATATTTACATTTAAATCATGTTCCTTGCACCATCTCACAACCGCATTAAAATCCTCTTGCAGAGCCCTCGCATCTGACTCATCTCTAATGGCACGAAATATTTCATAATCATCCGCGAAAATAAGGCCTTTGGCGAATTTTACATTCACACCTATATTATTGATAACCAGTAAAAACAGAAGTGGCCCAAGATTTGAACTCTGAGGCACTCCCGAGGTGGGTACATAGCTTTGAGACTTATACCCCTAAAGTTCAACAAATAAAGTTATGTCATGCAAATAAGATATCAGCAATGAAACAATGTTTGGATCTATAGAAAAATCTTGGAGGGCAAGTACTATTTCACCAAAGTTCACTCTATCAAATGCCTTCTTTAAATCATTAAAAATTACATCAACCTGACATCCTTCCTGAATTGATTCCTGAACAAACTGAACAAAGTTTACCAAATTTGTAACGATTGATAGATGTGGCAAGAAACCATGTTGTTGGTCTGAGATTTTATGTCTACAATCATTATAATAGAACCTAGATTGTGAAAAGATGGCTCGATGTACCTAAATTGTCTTTAAATATAAAAAAAAAAACAGTTACATAGTATTTAGTAAAACAGGGATGAATTGGTCATCATTTTCATTCACAGAAGTTAATAATTTAACAGATAAAATATTTGAAATTACAAATGTCAAATATCTTGGAATTGTCATTGATCAGTACTTAAAGTGGGATTTGTATATTATTTATCTAACAATTAAATTGAAAGATCTAATTCATAAGTATTATATATGATGACAAATACTAAGTAAAAAAATATTAATAACACTGTATTGTAACAGATTTTATAGCAGTATATATTTTATAGTGTCAGTTTGTGTTTGTAGTTTGTAGGGTTTTAGGTTTATTTTCTATGAATTCATAATTTATTTAATTAATTCTAACTTTGTGAAGTTCCTCATGAGACGTCTATGAAAGAAAGTCTGGAACTTTTTAGAAAACCCTATTTCCTTATTTTCAACATGGAACGCCCATGACAGAAGATCTAGAAATTGCCTTATTATTCCTTTTTCTTGTTTTTATTACACCATGTAGTACGAAAATCCTTCTAGAAGATTCGGGAATCTTTTGGTATCGGCAGAGAGGGAATATAAAGGGTCCTGATCGGCTTTCGTGTACAGTTTTATTTGAGAAGTCGTTGATATAACTGAAATTGTTTGACAAGTTGTCAGAATTTTGAAAATAGGTTATAAAAGAATACAGTGTGTATAAAGAATGCCCGTCCAGAACAGTAACAAAGCTTGGTTGGATCAATATTGTGGTATGGAATACTTTTATGGGGAAGTGCTTATAGTAGCTCTTTAAAATTACTTCAGGTTATTCAGAATAGAATACTAAAAATTATATTTAACAAAAACTTTTTATACCCAACTGATTTTCTTTATTACAGTTAGATTGTAAATTTGCGAATGTTATTTTTTGACATTGTGTGCTTTTATATACTTGACCATAATAAAATTAGATATATAATAGACCACCGACATAATGCAAGAATCAATGTCAATAAATCTTTGATCATTCCAAGATTTACTAGTGAATTTTATAAAAAAATCGAACAGTTGGTACCTGATCAAATGAAAACTAGCAACCTGAAAAATTGAGTCGATTGGCAAAAGCTTATATTGTCGAAAATTTTTGTAGGTTTACCACTGCTGTCCTAGGTTCTTTTCTATTAGCGATTCCTTGACGTATTGAGGGAATAGTGGTTTGGATATTTCACATGTAGTGATTACATTATAATTTATTTAGATGCATGCTTATAAGGATGCTTTGCATCTAGGGCCTATTTTGAAATTTGTATATTTTGTGGTGATCATTTCTATTTGTATTGGTAACTTATTGTACTTATTTAAATAAATAAATTAATCCTTTGACAAGTTCTAGTAAAAAAAATAATAAGATTGTTGATGTATATTTTCTGCGATTTATTCTAAAAATTCCAAGCTTTTAAACATTAAACCAAAAATGTTCGATGCGATCATAATCATGGACCCTTAGGAAAATCAATCCTGACAAAACTCTTTTTAGTTTTGAAAAACATTGCAACATATAATAATGTTATACATTTTTAAGCATAATCATATTTATTATCATCATTTATTGGCGTCAAATACAGGACAGTATATACAAAAATCGAAAGAAAATCATATAAAATTTTAATTCACTTATAAAAAATTAGCTAAAATAACAAAAACAGTTATACATTAAGATTCTGGCTTAAGTTTAGAAACTGATTTACGTTATAGAAGGCATTGCTGCATAAACTCTTCCGTTTTTTTTTTTTTTTAATTTTATACACTTAACTATCTCATATTTAGAGGTACTTTATCATATAACGACAGCTAAAAACTTAGGTCGATTCTGACATCTTCTCAGTCTGCAATAGAATGTTAGAATGTTCTTTCCCCCTCTGGTGTTAGTTATGTATGTTACCATGATGTCTGTATGTGTGTTCAGTGTTCTTAATGGAGAGCACACTTTCTAGGATAAAAACTGATGGAAAGAGCAGGTTAATAAATGCATGAAGTCACTCTTACACCTTCAACTGCCAAACTCTAATAACCTTACGCTGTGAGCGAAAAACTATCTCACTCACTGCACTTTCCCAGACTATAATGTCATATGTCATAGGCAGATTTCATTGTTTCTATGCTCACAACATGGGTATGGCATTTCTAGAAGAAAAATTTTTAATTTTGAACAGATATTCTCAATGTAGACATTCCACTTTAGCCTTGGTTCCAGGTATACATCCAGAAACTTGGTACTGCTCGGGCGGTCACCAACACCACTAAGGTCTCTTGCTGAGAGCACCAGGTGTTGTGTTTTATCAACATTAAAGTGAAGCTTATTTGCATCAAGGCATAGCTGACCCCTTGGCTGTGTTTCTCTCACTACCCCAAATAAATCTTAGAGTACATTGCCAGCGAAAGAGATTGTTGTGTTATCAGTAAAGAGAGTATATCTTGCTTTTTGTTCCCAAGCAGGCGGATCATTGATGTAAAGAAGAAATAGAATTAGCTCCAGGACTGAGCCCTGGGGCATACCTATATTAACTACTCTGTCAGCTGGTGTCACGCTATTCACCGTTACTATTTGTCGGCGATCCTGTAAGTAGGATGAAATCACTTGGATATTGTCTTCACAGAACCCATAAAATTTAAGTTTCTGCAGTAAAATGGTATAAGAGATACAGTCAAAAGGCTTACTCAGATCACAAAACAAGGCGGAGTTCTATTTTTGTTTCTGGAATGATCATACACACCAGTTATAAGATCCAAAACTCCCCGAACTGCACCTTTTTTCTAACTGTGCCAAAAAATTGAAATTATACTTGGGTGTTTCATAAATGTCCAAAGTCTCTTATAAAGGGTGTTTTTTTATAGAGGTATAGAACTTTAAGTTGGCAACACTTTTTTAACTGGCGGCCATTTTGTCAGCTGTCAAGTGATTTATGTTTAGTTTGGTTTGGCATTTCAACATGAATAGACTGACGCCTGAACAACGCTTCCAAATTGTGCAAATTTATTTTGAAAATCATGGTTCTGTTTGAAATATGTATCGCGCACTACGTCCATTTTACGGTCAATATAATCGTCCATCAGAGCAATTAATTCGGTTACCTATGGAACGTTTTCGCACCACGTTTACTCTAAATGATAATACGTATCCACAGAGACGTCGTACAGTGCGTACAGAAGAAGTCATTGCTGCTGTAGAGCGTAGCGTAGAGGAAGACCCGAATAAGTCTAACCGCCATGGTGCACAGGAATTGGATATGTGTCCATTCACTTTATGGAAGATTTTGCGGAAAGATCTTGGTTTGCGTGCTTACAAAATCCAACTCGTGCTAGAATTGAAGCCACACGATCACCTAGCAAGGCTTAGATTCGGTGAATGGGCCCAAAACAAGATTGCCGTTGATCCCGATTTTCATAAGCGAATTTTGTTTAGCGATGAAGCTCACTTTTGTTTGAATGGATGCGTCAATAAACAAAACTGCCGTATTTGGAGTGATGATAATCCTCAAGTGTATGTTGAGACACCGTTACATCCAGAAAAACTGACTGTTTGGTGTGCTTTATGGGCTGATGGAATCATTGGTCCGTACTTCTTTAAAAACGATGCTGGTCAGAACGTTACAGTCAATGGTGACCGCTATAGAGCCATGATTACTGACTTTTTCGTTCATCAATTGAACAACCATGATGTGCAGGAGCTGTGGTTTCAACAAGACGGCGCAACATGTCACACAGCTCGTGCCACAATTGATTTATTGAAGGAAACGTTTGGTAACCGCATAGTTTCACGTTTCGGACCCGTGAATTGGCCTCCAAAATCGTACGACTTAATGCCGCTAGACTATTTTCTGTGGGGATATGTGAAGTCGCTAGTCTACGCCGATAAGCCCGAAACGATTGATCACTTGGAGGACAACATTCGCCGCGTTATTGCCGATATACGGCCACAAATGTTGGAAAAAGTCATCGAAAATTGGACCACCAGATTAGACTACGTCCGAGCCAGCCGTGGCGGTCATATGCCAGAAGTCATATTTAAATTATAATGCCAGAAGGTTATCTTTCGAATAAAGTAAATTTCATGTCAATTTAAAAAATTCATCTTTGTTTTATTCCGTTTAAAAGTTCTATACTTCTATAAAAAACACCCTTTAGAAGTGCCATGTTAAAATTAAGATTTTGTATTCAAAATATTTACTGAATTTGAAAATGAGGAAAAAGTTAATCCACAACTACTGTTATTGTTCATGATACATTTTTCGATGTAACTACAAGTATGTCTACAATACATGGAGGTTCATTTTTAATTTCAGAAAATTTGATTCTGTTTCAAACAACATTGGACAAATTGGCAGTTTAAAATATAATTTATTTATTAAGGGAATAACTCCATTTTACAATTTACAATAGATATTTCAAAAAACAAGCAAATAATAACTATAAATAGTATGGTAGAATAACAAACATCACAGTTTTGGTGAGTAATAGAGATAAATAGACAGCATAGCCTAATGAAGTAAATTCTTTGTAACCAAAAGCATACAAACGTGAGACACACTTGACACATTAACTAATTTTTGGCTTAAAATAGGCATTAAAGTTAGTTGTGCTCACAAATGGATCATATTTGTAATAATTTAAATAATAAACACTTTATTTTTTTAAAATATGTCATTCAGTAAAATGCTCCCGACCAAAAAAATATTTATATATCTATAGCTATTATTTTATTTACAATTCACCACTACCAAAGGTTACATTCTAAGTATTTCCATATATGACATTAAGAAATCTATAACATTATTCAATGATATCGGGCTGTGTCTCTACAAGTAGGTGAAGAATAGTTTTTTAAAAATATTTTCAAGTTATTTGTTTGTTTTATAGTATTTTGCAAAGAGTTGTATATTTTGATATGTTGATAAGATTTTCGACATAGTCAACTAGCGTTTTGAATATATGTAATTCATTGTTCTTGTGGGATATGAACTCTGAGTTTCAATCTTCTTGAAAAAATAACTGTTCTTAAAGAAAATCAATATATACTTCTTGTGTGTAAACTGCACAGTTTGTACTTAGGATTGATGTATATAAAGCCATAAAGCCTGAAGAGATGGAAATTGATGGCGTAAAACAGATATATCTATGGTACAGGGCGCGAGAGTGGACTCCGCTCCGTTTGCAATTTCGGTTGGTACTTAAAGTTTGAATCTCGTTTTTCAGATTTTGATGCAATTGCAAAAATTATCAAGATCTTAAAAAACCCTTTTAACGCCGATATACAAACCCGCGATTAGCGATATTTTTTAAGAAAAATATTTGAAGTTATCATTGTTGGAATTTTATAGGAATTTTCACTCACACACTTTGATCAGCTGCATAAACTTGCTCGTGTTTTTTTACCACTTTCGATACTACTGATCTATGTGAAAAAACATTCTCCAAAATGAGATATACCAAAAATTAATTACAGATTCAAATTAACTGGAATCGCTGCTGATTATTTCCACTAGTAAGCTTGATCAACGACTGCAGACAATTGTCAGTGGAAAGTTACAGTTACATAAATCTCATTTATCATAATTATAATGTTTAATTTCATTATGTGAACTACATATGCATGTCACTTATTGTACGTTTTTAGGATAAATTTTGTCATTAATTACAAATAAAACGTTCATTTTCATTATGAATGTCAGTTATTGTGTTTCTTAATTGATCGTTAAATAAAAACGTGATTATTATTTTGTATGATTTACTTGCTTTGTATATGTTATAATATGATCGAAATAAACTATGGCGGGCCGGATTGGTGGTGCTCGTAGACCGATGCTGGCTCGCGGGCCATAGTTTGGAGACCCCCTAGTGTAAAAGATTAATAAAATGGGAACTCGGAGAGGATAAGAGAAGTGGAGGCAGACCGCCGACTAATGAAATATGTTAGAAGAGGCTTATATCCCGCAGTGGATGAGAACGGCTGATGGAGGATGATATAATATTAATTTAAGAAATCAAAATCACCTTACGATATCAAAGTTACTTATAAAGGATGTTTTTTTATAGAGGTACAGAACTTTTAAATGGAATAAAACAAAGATGAATTTTTTAAATTGACATGAAATTTACTTTATTCGAAAGATAACCTTCTGGCATTATAATTTAAATATGACTTCTGGCATATGACCGCTACGGCTGGCTCGGACGTAGTCTAATCTGGAGGTCCAATTTTCGATGACTTTTTCCAACATTTGTGGCCGTATATCGGCAATAACGCGGCGAATGTTGTCCTCCAAGTGATCAATCGTTTCGGGCTTATCGGCGTAGACTAGCGACTTCACATATCCCCACAGAAAATAGTCTAGCGGCGTTAAATCGCACGATCTTAGAGGCCAATTCACGGGTCCGAAACGTGACACAATGCGGTTACCAAACGTTTCCTTCAATAAATCAATTGTGGCACGAGCTGTGTGACATGTTGCGCCGTCTTGTTGAAACCACAGCTCCTGCACATCATGGTTGTTCAATTGATGAACGAAAAAGTCAGTAATCATGGCTCTATAGCGGTCACCATTGACTGTAACGTTCTGACCAGCATCGTTTTTAAAGAAGTACGGGCCAATTATTCCACCAGCTCATAAAGTACACCAAACAGTCAGTTTTTCTGGATGTAACGGTATCTCAACATACACTTGAAGATTATCATCACTCCAAATACGGCAGTTTTGTTTATTGACGTATCCATTCAAACAAAAGTGAGCTTCATCGCTAAACAAAATTCGCTTATGAAAATCGGGATCAACGGCAATCTTGTTTTGGGCCCATTCACCGAATCTACGCCTTGCTAGGTGATCGTGTGGCTTCAATTCTGGCACGAGTTGGATTTTGTAAGCACGCAAACTAAGATCTTTCCGCAAAATCTTCCATAAAGTGAATGGACACATATTCAATTCCTGTGCACGATGGCGGATAGACTGATTCGGGTCTTCCTCTACGCTACGCTCTACAGCAGCAATGACTTCTTCTGTACGCACTGTACGACATCTCTGTGGATGCGTATTATCATTTAGAGTAAACGTGGTGCGAAAACGTTCCATAGTTAATCGAATTAATTGCTCTGATGGACGATTATGTTGACCGTAAAATGGACGTAGTGCGCGATACGTATTTCGAACAGAACCATGATTTTCAAAATAAATTTGCACAATGTGGAAGCGTTGTTCAGGCGTCAGTCTATTCATGTTGAAATGCCAAACCAAACTAAACATAAATCATTTGACAGCTGACAAAATGGCCGCCAGTTAAAAAAGTGTTGCCAACTTAAAGTTCTATACCTCTATAAAAAACACCCTTTAGTTCTGTCAAGCAATACAATATGATTGCACGACAATCTAAGCATCGTAGTATCAGAAAGTTGGGACCTTAATTATATAATTTTATATTTTCATTGATTACTTCTTATTGGCGCATTGCAGGGTGTGTTTGGTTAAATGGAGAAATCACCATTAATTAAACTTCATTAGTATTCCATGTGTGAATGGTATTACTTTGTAATTTGCATTTAATATTATTGTTAATTTTAGATCAAAATTTTCCGATGGTGGCGCTATCCATCTGTTTCAAGAAAAAGGCATTGTAGAAGCAGAAAATTCCAATCTTTCTTCCAAATCCCCGGAAGAACAATTAGAATTGGCAACAGATCATGCTATAGAGAGTAATGCTGAAGAGGTGACAACAGTGGATGAGAATATATTTCAGTTTTTATGTAGCAAGCAAAATTTCCAAGAAACGCAAACTTTGTTAGAAAAACTAGGTTATCAAATAGTAAATGCGTCAATTGATTACTTGCCGTTGAAAATGCAGGAGATCGGACCTACAGATTTGGAAATATATGAAAAGTTAATGAAAAAGTTGGAAGATATGCCGGAAGTTGTTAGGTTGTTTGATAATGTTAATGTTAGTTGATGTTCTGAACCATTAGGTCAGATTTATTAAATGATTAGAAAATTATGTCATCTTATTCAATTTCCTAATATTTAATTTGTGATTATAAAATTTTATCCATTTTGTAAATATACATTCTTTTTGTACATAATTATATATTGGCATATTTAAATTACATAGGCCTCATGGTCGCAAATCAACATTAAAATACTTCATGTACCAAAAATCAAATGAGTACATTATTTGCTTTAAAATAGTGTATTCACTTTAATTGTATCCGTGTAATCCCGCTTATCCCATAGCTCTTTACGATGATCATATTAGATCAATAAATTATATTATGGATAAAATGCCAAGCGCAAATGTAATAATCATAGGCGACCATAATTTGCCCCAATTTACGACATCTTTTCAAAACATGTAGCCAAATGAGAGCCACAACCTCGACGATTCCACTCAATATTTAAATGTTCTAACAATCATGATCTTGGTTCTGTCTTTGTCTCAAATAATGAATGCGAGTCGACATTGTTTGATTGTATCTGTTTTTACGACTTACGGTAAATAAATACAATTCACAATATGATTGGGAAAATTTTAGATCTTTTCTTTTCCAAGTGTCGAAACATTGTTATTACTGAAAGTACTGCGCCACTGTCAGCACATGTTGGATATCATCCGCCGCTGGATATAACCCTTAAAATTGACAGTGCTTTGACAGAATTTATCGTGGAATCATATCATAAGAACTTCTTTAAGGCAGACTATAACTTGATCAATGACTATTTTGAGGCAACTGACTGGAATTTTTGGGATCAGCTGAATTGTGTGTCGATTCTAAGATGGAAATTCTCTACTCTATCATATATTCTGCCGTCGACCTTTACATGTGTAATAAATTAGTTAGCAATCTGAAATTTCCTGTATACTATTCGCAGAAGACTATTGAGTTGATTAAGGATAAGAATAAGGTCCTTAGTAAACTAAGAAAAAGTGATATTTGTTAAACAAAACTTAGAGACCGTTTTAAATACTTGAGGACACAAGCTAAAATCTCTATTAATAATGACTATCAAGCCTTTATTACATCCTCGCAATGGACCATTAGGTAAAATGTGAAATCATTTTGGATGTATTTAAGCTATAAACGAATTACTATTGGCTATCCAAAACATATGAGCTACTTAAATGAAAGTTATTGGGACCCAAAGGAGATTGCTGATTTTTCCAATCCGTATATGTAGTGGACAATGGTGATTTTCGGAGTGCGAACTATAGATATCATTTGCCTTTGAACATCATAAATATGTGCACTGTGCTGGTGGACAGCGATATTATATTCAAAAAGCTAGTGGACTTTGATGTTGGCGGGGGTACTTACCCTGGTGGGATTCCTCCAGTATTCGTAAAGAACTGTTGTGTGACACTGGCTGTACCACTGACTGCAATATACAAATGTTCTCTCGATTCAGGAGTCTTTCCTTCGATGTGGAAGTCCGTTTTTATAACACCTTTGTTCAAAGGTGGAAATCGTTCTGACATACCTAACTACCGCCCTATATCTGGCTTATCGTGCTTTGGTAAGGTCGTCGATGGTTACCGATGATATTTCTTTCGCGGCCCGTGGAGTCATCTCGGAACATCAGTACGGATTTCAGTCGGTAAGTCATGTCAGACTAATTTGGTAGTTTATTTTAACTTTCTGAGTGCCGTCGTTGTTCTTTCATTGCAGGTCGACTCGATTTACTTCGACTTCAGAAAGGCATTTGATTCGGTAAATCATCGCATTTTATTGAACAAATTACCGCAATATGGAGTCGGACCACCGTTAATTTTCTAGATTGCCAGCTATCTTGTGCGACCGCATTATGGAGTTCATGCTAATGCATGATAACTTTAGTGGGGAGCAACACGGATACTTGAAGGGTAGGTCAACGCAAACAGCGCTGTTTGAGATTACTGAGCGTATCTTAGGATTCTTGGATGCTGGTCTAATTCCTTTGGGGGTATTTCTCGACCTGTCAAAGGCCTACGACACTTTGGACTATGGTATTCTGCTTCATAAGCTAGAGTTATATGGTATACGAGGCGCAGCCTTGGAGTGGATCGCATCATATCTTTCGGACAGATGCCAGAGGGTAGTAATAGGTAAGGGAACAGACCGAGTAACATTTAATAAAGCAGAAATAAAATTAGGTATCCCGCAGGGAAGTGTATTAGGACCCTTTTTGTTTATAATTTATATCAATGACATAACTGAGCTAACCTCTTCGGGTAACTGTAAAATTACAAATTATGCCGATGACACCAATTTTGTTGTCACAGGTTTGAGTGAACCTGATCTCCACATGGTAACTGAACGAATGATGTCTAGAGCAAATGATTGGTTTCTGAAGAACAAATTGATTTTAAATTCGGCAAAAATGTTTAGGACAAAGAGATCTACACTAAAAGAACAGGAATCAGTCCTTATCAATACTGGTGACCTACAACTCACAAACACTACTAAATTTCTGGGAATGATATTAGATATCACTCTATCGTTGGACCATCATATAGAATACATGCTCGGTAAAAAAAAAAAAAAAAAAAAGTTATACCTTGCGGGTATTGTCCAGATACCTGGACAGTCAAACATGTAAAATGGTTTATTATGCAAACTGAGTCACAAGTCAGATATGGGGTCATCCTCTATGGATACTGTAGGGATGTGGAAAGGCTCTTTATATGTCAGAAACGAATACTAAGGACTATTTTCGGACATAATACGAGAGAAACTTGCAGAGGCAAATTTAAATTAAACGGGATTCTTACAATCCCTGCAGTTTACATACAGGAATGTATCCTGTTTTTCTTTAAAAATCGATCTTTATTCGGAAAGAGCGAGTCACAAAATATATATCCAACTAGAAAAATGAAATATACTTTTCCGAATCACTGACTAACTTTGTATGAGACTGGTGCTTATTATAATTGTATTAGACCTTATAATAGTTTACCAAATGATATTAAAACTTGTGGAAATATTAAGAAACTGAAGAAAAGTCTATATAAAGTGTTGAAAGACATTGAACCATACAGTGTTGAAGAGTACATGAATAAAATTGTAAGCATAAGAATATAGGACCAGTGTTAAGAGATACTTTCTTGTATGACACTATTTTGCTTTATATTTATTAATGTAAATCTGAAATTAAAGTTGTTATTATTATTATCTAACTGGTCGAACGCCAGTGGTCAAGTTATGCGGTAGATTATCGCGAGAAATAAAGGTGCATTCTGGGGTTCCGCAGTGATCCCATTTGAGTCCCGTCCTGTTCTTGCGTTTCATCAATGACCTTACCTACATTTTCCGGGAGTGTTCTTACCTTTTCTTCGCGGATGACTTAAAGATTTTCAGCCGTGTGGCGTGTCTCGAGGATTGCTCTATATTGCAGAATGAAATCACCAAATTGGTTTCTTGGTGCAGAGACAATGGAATGTTTTTCAATACATCGAAATGCAAGATGATTTCCTTTTTAAGGAAGAGAAAATCCATCCTTTCAGCTTACCAAATTGATGACACTGAGTTCACTAGAATAACTTTTATTAACGATTTGGGAGTCATATTTGACAGTGAGTTGGTTTACTGCACACATCGGCAGCATGACCGCAAAATTTTTTAAGATGTGTGGATTTGTCAGGACGCAATGTCACGATTTTAATGACATTAAAAATCTTAAGGCTATTTATTTTCGCCTAGTTAGAAGTAACTTGGAGTACTGTTGCAGGAATTGGTCATCTCAATACAAGATCCACGTTGCACGGATTGAGAGAGTGCAAAGCAAATTTGTTAATTTCTTGCTCTATAAGTGAAGAATCGATCGAACCCAGCTACAGTACTACCAGCGGCTAAGTTTGCTCGCCTTGGATTCCTTGGAGACTTGCAGAACTCAGCTCTCTATGATATTTGGTCATAGATGGTTGGCGGGTGTGGTTGATTGCCTTGATCTGGTGGCATTGCTTAACTTTCGTGTCCCTGCTACAATACATTCATGCCTTGTGACTTTGATTTTTGCTGTTCTTCTGTGCCCTTCAAGAGGACAGTGAGATTGACCTTGAATAGCGTACATGGCTGTTGACTATGAATGCTTTTCTACTCTTAAGA